>CM034308.1:4635725-5835725 GCA_019925795.1 Dendrobium chrysotoxum
TTGTTTCCGATCCTCTGTTACTAAACAGGCACAGTTCTAGTGAATAGATTAAATATTCAGAATACCCCAATGGTATTCGCACTGACTAAAAATATCAATTGGAGGAGATTATATCTTTCAAATGCCCTCAAATACCTATGTTGATCATTTTTTGGGGAACATCTAAGCAAAAGTATTAGAATTTGGAATAATTATTAAATTTAAAATATTTCAAATTAAATTTATTATCCATGAAACTAAAAGCAAAATCTATCCATCCTCTGCAAATGTTTGATTAGAGGGATAAATTTAAAAATAACCTTAACTTAAAAAGAGTAAATTTATTATCGAGTGTACTGTAATGATTCATTCTCAAGTAATCTCTCGCCTATAAAACGTGACATGTGCCATCTTGATTTTACTATCAAATGACACCATAAGTAAACGTTATGATTGAGGCCTCTGTTCAAATAATTTTGCCATAAAATGACACCAATAAATTATAGTTCGGGTTAAATCCTGCAAGATCATCAATGGATAAAAAAAAACTATGGAGTATACGATGCACTTGATAGGGCATAAAGCCCTTCGTTAGCGATGAGAGACTTGAATTTATTCTCTTAAATAAATATCCACCTCATGTCTACAAGGTATCTTTAGACTAAGTAACCGATTATTATCGACAAAAATCCTTGGGTATGGTTGGGCTGGCTATCTCCTCTAACTAAGTAGATCAAGGACCATAATAACTTGAGATGATAGAACTATAGTATCTTGATTGAGTCATCATCATTCCCTCACATCCGATTTAACTATAATTGTTAGATTTTAAATCCTGGTACCAAATTTGTGGCTACTATAGTTCAAATCTAACAAAAAGTCTTAATTGAAAGTTTTCTCTCATTATTTGCAGGATAATTAACCATATAGACTTGCTCTTATGGGAAACCTGGAATCATAACTTATAGTCACCGTAAAATGAGAGCAAAATTTTTGAGTAATTTCTTATCTTAAATCTAATCTTTCTTCCATAAATTTGACCCGATAATACAACCTAAACTCTCCCGATGAAAGGCCGGAGCGCAAATTTTCAAAGGCCAAAGATTAAAAAGGGATTATTTAGGAATTGTACAAGTGGAAATGATGAGCACCATTTTTACTTGCATAGTAAGGTTAATTCTATTATTTGTTACTTTTAAAGCTGCATAACATATAAAGCATGATCTGCGGCATCAATACGGACAAGCTGCATGTGAGTATGTTTTCCATAGTCAAAAAGTTTAGGCAGAAAACGCTTTTAAGAATCTCTTATAAGCAAGTTGGGTATTCTCAGGTTATGAGCACTTGCCAATTCTTAACTGACCTTTCTAGGATTATGTTGTGTCCTCAGCCTAGTGATGCATTTATAATTTAATTCAGATGTCAATTGCCTGCTTCGTGCGATTTTTTCATCTCTTGTAAGTACTTTTGGAATTCGTTTTCCATCCATCTCACAATATATGTTACGGGAGGATTCTGGATAACACAGTAGGAAAACTATTTACGTGTAAAATAACTGGAGAGCTCTACCTTGGAAAGGAGAATTCGTCAGACATTCAATAGACATTTCAATCAGGGCTTTGTATGCATGCTGATCATCAGCGTATATAGCATTTGTTACTCAGGTTTTATGACATTCAGTCTTATGATTTTATTTTATTTTATTTTATTTTATTTTTGTGAAATGTGATAGAAAACCAACTGAAAGTTTTCAGTTTCCATAACAGAATGAAGAGGAACCACTTCTATATTGACATAAATGATGTGAAACTTCTTGAAAGGAAACTGTGAAAGCTAAAATAGCATGCTTAGAGCTTGCACCAAAAGATCTAGCTAAACAAAAATTAGTACATATTACATCCTGCATTGAATTAAGATAAGAACAAGATTCAGAATGCTAACCCCAATAGTTTGGGCGAGGAAGCTTAGTTGTGGCTGCCATTCTTCCCGCCATTGATAATGAGGGTTATGACGTTTCCGTTAGCTGCATATGTAATATAATGTTTTGAGTAAGATCTATGGAATGTCTAAATGTGCACTAAACGTCGTATATAACATGACTTAAGGGAAGCACACCAAACCTAGAAGCTATAGATAGTAGTGTATATATTTGTGTAAAAGTTAAAATAAACAATGATTGCTTAAATTTTTGTGGGAAACAAAATAATCTGTGGAGCATGATACGGGCACAGATCCCTAGAACAATGACCCAGACATAAGGAACACGAAAGGTCGATGCACTTTGTAAGATGATTAAGGCATGATTTTGTTTCTTTTAACCTTTTTCAATAAGCTTTCATATCACAGTTAAAATTTTTTTTGGAAACACATTGTAAAATCCCTACCACTAGCATGCACTCTTTCCATTGCTCACAACAATGGAGGGGACACTTGTAAAGTAGCTCATTCAGCTCTCAGAGATTCGAAGCAACTTCATTTTGTTCAACACAACATAAAGTTTGATTAAAAAAAAGGTGTACTCAAATCCGACAAAGCTAACTCTTAGTGGGGGCGTTTCTTGTACATAAAGCTTACCCGTGGAAGTGATTGTTTTTGTGATTTAAAACGTCAACCTCAGGTCAGAATGGAGACAGCTTAGCCATTGCTCCATCCAATAAAAGCTAAATTCACATATATTTTGATACAAATATAAGCAGTTACAGTTGATGACATTATGTCAAGCAAAAGCTCAGAAATACTTCTGAGAAAAAAATCAATAGAAAGTTATGAAAAAAGAGAATGAGATTGGGAACCAAATATTGATCAGGCCCGCTTTCTTTAAAATGTCTTCATGTGGTATTTAAGGGGCGTTCAAGGAGTGTCAAAAATTATTCTATGAAAAAAGAAAACAATGTTGTATCAAACTAGTGCATTTTTCTTGTGGAATCTAAGTCCAAAGTCAGAGATTTGAGAAGGTCCATGTTGATGGTGATTCACATGCTCCAAATCTCCCTTGTTATTACATTATATGTAAGATCCAGTAATACACACTTTGGTGATTATAAACATTGATGCTATCAATCTCTGAGAGCATTCTTTCAGGCTGCTTTGTTTCATCATTTCTAGTCTAGTGAATCCAAATTTTTTCAGTATGATGTGATTGTCAAAAAATATATATTTTTTTATTTATTTGAAAGTAGGCCCTTTTTTTTTCTCTTGGTCTTGATTTTCAATTTCATCCACTAAATACCTTCGGCAAGCAACCCCTTAAACATGATGGTTCTTTTGCTGCAGCCTGACCGTGTTATGGAGTTCTGCAACAACAATGATCTGCAACTGATAGTCCGTGCACATGAATGCGTGATGGATGGTTTTGAGCGTTTTGCTCAAGGACACTTGATAACGCTCTTCTCTGCAACCAACTATTGCGGTCAGAATTTCCATTTTCTTCTCACCGTTATCATTAAACATTGTTTGTGTTGGCTTTCTCATCTAATTCCTTAAATGTCTGCAAGTGTAGGTACTGCAAACAATGCAGGGGCCATCTTAGTTTTGGGAAGAGACCTGGTGGTTGTTCCTAAACTAATTCATCCACTTCTTCCACCTGCAATTTGTTCACCTGAAACATCATCAGAGCATCATATCGAGGACATGTGGATGCAGGTTCCATTCTATTCTTAAATGGAACACTATTCAGTTTTTGGTAGTCGTCATTAAATTGTATAGGCAACTGGTATCCTGGCTCTTAAGATTATCTGCTGTTATCTCAGGATCTTAATGCAAATAGACCACCGACACCAAAGGGGTCGCCCACAAGTACCAAATGACAGGGGTTCTCATGCCTGGATATGATCTCTCTCTCTCTCTCTCTCTCTCTCTCTCTCTCTCTCTCTCTCTCTCTCTCTGAACATTAATTCAACACTCCTGATTGGTTGGTTTCGTCGACGGCTTTCGGGAAGCCTGCCGGAATCATTTTCCTCCCGAGGGCCACAAGCTGGTGGCAACAGAGCTTACTGGAATCCGGCAAGGGATCAGATTTTCTTCCTATTTTACTTGAAATTGATCCAGGAATTATGAACGAATGATTGGAATGCAATGCAATTTTGTTTGATGGTTCAGTAGATGAAGGTTGCCTGACTGTATCTCTGCTAAGTTTGCCTGTGTATAGCAGATAGATGTGTGTATATGTGATCTTGCTATTTGAATTAGGATATTCCTCTCCTTTTCTTCCTCTCCGTCATTTTGTCTCCTACGTTTACCCCTTGAAAAAATTAGTGCTGCGTGGGCACATTGTTGATTTAACAGCCACTATTGTTTTCTTTGAATCATAATGTCCAATCTCGTATAGCATTTCGTCTTTTACGTTTAAGATTTAGAGGCTATTTGATTTGAAGTAAAGTGGGTTTAAAATATTATTTTTGCAGTGATTTTAAAAATATTGATATTTGGTTGGATGAAAAGAATGCAGTGTAGGGTAAAGTATTCTAGTTCATTTTAGATGAAAGATAAGCTCAATCAATTTTGATTGAATTTCTTTTTCACCCCATGCAAGTTGGCATGCAATTGACCGCGAGCCATCACCACAACCAGTGACCTAGTGTTTCCACACTGTTACTCGTCGCTGCTGATAGTCACTGACGACCATAGCCATCATTGCCGACTGTCGTTGCCAACCACCACCGCCATTATCGTCATAAATCATCATTACGGTACATTCATTTTATTCAATGTATAACAAAAAAAAAGTCATCTATATTTATTTTACACTTATTATATAATTTTAAGATATTTTAAATACAATGTATTCTTTTTATATTGTATTATATTTTTAGTCAACTAAACTATTTGAATATTATATAAATAAATATTAAAGTTCATGTGTTCACATATAAATACATATAAAAACTTTGTGATAAGTATGTAAATCTTACTATCATAATTCGGTCATTATGGTTTTATAATCTTTGGACTTTTGTTAATTATTTACGTATTATATTCATTTTAAAATAAATCTATGTATTTTAAAATTTATGCTAACATCACATAATTTCTCTTCTTTTATTGTTTCATGGAATCCTCACTTGATGATGTATCATGTGGCATGGATTTTTGTAAACATCACTTGATCACTTTTTAAATAGGGATCAAATTAGGCTTACTTAGAGATAATTTTTTACCACTATTTTTTTTTGTTTTCAAAAAAATTTTGTATTAAAAAATTACTATCAAAGCATTAATAAAGTTGTTTCAAATGAAGCTTTAGGTTTTATTTGGATGATTTTTTTATTGCTTATTAAAGTAACATTTTAGCATAAAAATTTTTATACTAAAAAGCTAATTTAAGAAGTAAGTTTTCGTATTGCTTTTTAAAGTGGTTTTCTAGTGCAAAAAATTCTAATTTAAAAAATTTTTATACTAAAAAGTTATTTTAAAAAGCAATAAGAAAGTTATCCCAGACGAAGACTTAGGCTTCGTTTGGGACGGTTTTCTTCCTGCTTCTTAAAGCTATTTTTTAGTACAATTTTTGTACTAAAAAGCCACTTTACGAAGCAGGAAGAAAGCTGCCCTAAATGAAGCCTTAATCTTTATGTTGGATAATTTAGTTCTCTATTTAAAAAATCAAGAGATTCAAATATTACTTTTAAATAGTTGGGATTTATTTTCATCCTTCGAAAAGAATAAGGACAACATGTTGATCATAATTTTATAAACTTTTATCAAACTACAAAGGCTTAACTATGAAGAAAACCTACAACCCAACAACTACCATTTTACTTCTATTTTCCTAACGTCAGATATATAAAAAAAATAAATCAAAATGGCTTATTGTAACACTTGTTCTAAGGCCTCCACCAGTTCCAACTCCTTATTGACCACTGCACGGCACAAATTATTAGAAGAAAATTTTTTCCAAAATGTAAGCATAATAAAGGTATAAACAACAAATGTCAACTAATTTTTTATTTTTTATTCCACCTCTCTATTCCTCTATCAATGCAACTAAAAAATCAAGAGAAATTAGGATATATATATATATATATATATATATTCTTCATAAAAATAACAATAGCTATAACAAGCCCCTTAAGCTTCAATTTTCTTTTAATTCTCATATTAGAAATCCTTTGCATGTTCCTCTAAATTTTGGTTAGGATGAACCACAAAATTTTTATCTTTATTTAAAGTAGGAGTTTTCAGAAATTTAAATTTATTTTAAAATTAGTATAATAAATAAAAAATTAATTAATATTTATATTATACTCATTTTAAATTAAATTAAATTAAAAAAAATAGATTCATCCTAATTAAATTAGGATATCTTTCTTTTCTAGAGAAAACCCACCAATGCCTCAATAATTCACAAATTAAATAAAAGAACAAAATAATGCATCTGAAATCATATTTCATAAATCTTATAACATGCTAATGAAAATGAATAAATCATCACATTTATATATAACATACACAGCTGAGGATCCATAGTATCCCCCCCCCCCCCCCCCCCCCCCTCTAAAAAAAAAAAAATCAAATTACAAATAAAACCAGCAATTCTTTCCACACCCAAATTATCAACACATTTTCTACACATATACTTTATAAGAAGATTGAAGCTTCATTTGGGACAACTTTTTCATTGCTTTCAAAATTTATTTTTTAGTACAAAATTTCTAATTAAAAATTTTTTTGTAACTAAAAAATAATTTTAGAAAGCATTGAGAAAGCCATCCCAAATGAGAGAAATTATTCTGTGCGGATTCCGAACTGTCAGAGGCGAATCACAGCGCGCTACGTCACCCGGTTCATAGCGATATCGAGCAATGGTACTCAGCAAACGAATGACATGGCGTGTTGCGATTCACCTCCGAACGGCATCCGGAATCTGCATAGAATAATTATCCCCAAACGAAGCCTAAGTTTGTGACGGCTTTTTTACTGATTTCTAAAATGATTTTTTAGTATAAAAATTTCTAATTAAAAAAATTATACTAAAAAACTATTTTAGAAAGCAATAAGAAAGTTGTTCAAAACGAAGCTTAAGATAATAATATTCTCTCCAAAAAAGAAAAAAAAAATCTAAAATTGAACAAAATAGACAAAACCACCAATTTCTCCTCCTCCCATTCAGTTCTTCAGCACTATTGGAAGCACAATAATGAGCACAATAATGATCAAAATTAGAAGGCCAATGCAAGTCCATTTCCTCGTATTCCTCTGATGCCTTCTAGCCTGATGAAGCTGTTTAACGCCATGATCAACAAAGGAACTTGCTCTCCCAACCTGACTCTCTATGTCATCAAGCTGCTGCCCCTGTGTCTCCACCATCACTGCCATGTCCAGAAACACCTGATGAAGCTCCATCAAGTTTCTCTCGAGCTCTTCGACCGCTCCTTTCCTCTCCCTCATCTCCGCCACCGCCGCTTCCACCGCCCCTCTC
The DNA here is from genome assembly GCA_019925795.1 of Dendrobium chrysotoxum. Classification (NCBI taxonomy): domain Eukaryota; kingdom Viridiplantae; phylum Streptophyta; class Magnoliopsida; order Asparagales; family Orchidaceae; genus Dendrobium; species Dendrobium chrysotoxum. The sequence continues at coordinate 4,643,119 of CM034308.1, forward strand.
CCTTCCACCGCCGCCCGCAAAATTCCCTCCCCTTCGCGGTCCGCCGCCGCCATTGCATCGATTGTTGACTCGTCGGCCTTCTCGCCTGTTACTGCATAGTATCTGTTAAGGCACATAAGAGTTCTATATGAGGATTCGCAGGGATTAATTTTGAATGATTTTGACTTTTTTTAAGTCACAGTGATTTAAAAAATAAATAAATAAATTGAATTATGAGAAATGAAAAAGCTTTCATGGCAAAAGTTTAATTACCAAGATAATTAAAGAGGAGAGAATGTTTCTAACATACCTTCGCGCCACCACCTCCCGGTGGTCCGCAGCCACGCGCTGCCGCAGATCCCCAAACGCGTCCATCTGATCTTTCAGCTTCTTCCTAAGCCCGGCGACCACCGAAGTCCTCGTCCGGTCCGACGATGTCCCGGCCCGCAGCCGGGAACTGACCGGCTCGATGCGTTCGAACGGTCGAGAGATTCCAGCTTGAGCTTGACGAGCTTCACTTTCTTCAGGGCGTGAGAGACCTCCCCGTCCATACGGGCACGGAGGTCGCGAACGGCTGTCGGTGAGTGAAGGGTTTTGAGAGATTCATTCGATTCGTGCAAGCTGCGATGGGCTCGTTCTATTTCCTTGAGTTCTTCCTTGATTGATTCGACTTCATGGAAGAATTTATCGAGGTTCGCACCTCCGGCGGCCGCGGCCTTCCGGAGTGATGCCAGAGCTGTCGTTCGCGTCATGCCGATGCTTCCATTGGGGGATGCGGGATCCCTATGCCATGATGATGAGAACAGATTATTCATCTCTGTAGCTCTCTGTTCCCTATTTTAGCCGAAAACAGAAAGGTTTGAGTGGATGGGAAGGAGCCGAGGGAGAGTAAGGCTTATTTAGAGCCCGGAGAGATGAATCTGTGAGAAAGACGCGGTTTTTAAGAGATTTAACCTTCGGAAGGCGATTTCTATTAGAAAAAAAGAGGGAAGGAAAGAGGGGAAGCGGGTAGAGGTAGAAGGAAGAAGAACTCTGCTTCAAAGAGATTATGAAATATGAACGTGGGAGTCGTCTTCTCCATTTGAACTGAGGTTGGTGATTTGGTTAATTTTGCTATTAGGACCCTGGATTTTTCGGTATTAGATTTCAGCACATGTAGATTAAAATTTACATTAAAGGACAGAATAAATATATTGGTAAGTACAGATTCAGAGTACACAGCAATAAAATAAAATAAAAAATATTTTCTAATTATATAAAAATAATAATTTGTTCTCTTCTTAATTAAAAAAAAAAAGAAAATTAAATTTTTAGATCATTTAAGTTATATTTAAAAAAGTGAGAAATTTTTTTTAAATATTTAAAAACTATTTAATCCTTTATAAAAATTCATGAACTATTTTCATCATATTAGTTAAATTATTATTTAAAATGATAGTTATTTTAATTAATGTGGGAATAATAATATAATTTATTAATTAACATTACTAAAATAGATGATTAGGAGAATTTATTTTAAATAAATTATCTCCGCAAATAAATTAATATTAGAAGAAGTTTTGGCGTAAATATGTAAATAAATAATTTTACAAGCAAATTTTCAAATAAATCTAGTAGGTTTGAAAAACTAGCCGACGCGGTTCTTAGCTTCTAGTAACTTTGGCTAGCGCTTAAGAAGAACGGGCGGGCTAGATTTGTGCTAAGCACGCGGAGATTCGTGCTAGTTAAAGGCTACACGTCGATACACGGTAGGGTCGACGGAAGAGCACTTGCGTGGTTCTTATTGCTGTTTGCTGTTGTGACTGTTTACGTTAGCATTTAGGTTTGATTTTTCTTGTTCCTTCGCGCTAGACCGGCGGCTGCATGGAACGTGTCAAAGATTATGTGCGGACTTATGCGATAAGGTCAGGTCTGCGACCGAAGTTGCTGACCGAATTCATTAGTCCGACACTGACAGTTTCAGGCATTTGATTTGAGGGGTGCTATTCAAGATCATTTTGGATGAAAGTGAAGATAAATTTTAGGGGGTGGAGATTGGGTCTGTGGCCGAGTGGTCCATGAAACACGTTCCTCTCATTCATCCGGACTCGAATCATCTAACTGTCCAAAAAAAAAATTTACGGGACGTGCCGGGCAACTTCGTGGTTGAGCGAAAAAAATTCCTTCCGTCTGCTCCAATTCAATTCTTAACGGCCCCAAAAAAAGATAAATTTTAGAACTAGCAACAAAATATTAGAGCAAATTTTGGTAGGTTTTTCTGCTCTTTTTTTAAAGAAAATTAAAAGGTCTAATAGCTCAAACTCTTTTAACAATTGTTCACTTTGCCTTGATAGTTTTACAATTTTATTTCCTTGCTGTAACTTCTCAAGAGTTCATCCATCTCAGGAGCATGGGGGGGGGGGCCAAGGGGGCACGTGCCCCCCCTAAAAAAAAAAATTAGAAGGAGTATTCAGCTCCTCTCTCTACTTCCATGCTTAAGCTGGTACAACCCCTATCAGCTTTCATTTTATTTATAATAGGCTTTTCCATTCAATCCGCCTTCTACCTAAACCATGCAATGCTTCAACTGTAGAGAGAGAAAGACTAATGGGGTAAAATATTGAAAGAGAGAGGGAGGAATTACTTAGCAGAGCAACAAAATCGCCAATAAGGAAACTGCTCTATTTTTTTAATTTTTCTTTTTAAAGCTATTTATTAATTCAGAGAAGCCACCAATATTTCTTTCTGGCCATATTTATATTTTTATATTTTATATTTTATATTTTTTATTTTTTATTTTTATCTTTTTTCTAGACACATGAAAAGCATCAATGATTCGTTTTACCCTTCGCTTCTCTCTCACCCTCAAATGAAGGAGTGATTATTACGTGCGGTGTCCGGACCGTCCGGAGGCAAATTCGGACACGCCACATCACCTGGATGCACCGGGCCCCGGGCGACGTGGCGCATCCGGGTTCGCCTCCGAACGAATCCGGACATCGGACGTAATAATTTTCCTAAATGAAGACGGCCCGTGGCAGATGTTTATTTCTTCTAAGCTCTAAGGGCCATATTATTTGCATTCCTAATTTTGATCTTACAGCTCCTCTTGGCTCCTGTAATGAGACGGCAACATAATTATTTTAATTTAGGCCCCCCCTAATAAATTTCTGTCTCCGCCACTGCTCAGGAGTGATCATATCATATACGAGCACGCTTAACTTCAGAGTTTTTAATAAAATTTTAACAATTGCACCAAAAGCTGCTTTGATTTTTAAGAGTTTAGTTTTATTTTATTAAGGGGTTTGATAATCTCCCCTACTTAGATACTAATGTCCTCATTAGTTTCCTTAGCTCATAATTATCCATCATGCATATAAAAACAGTTAGTTCATATATGTTTGTTGTTGTGTGGCTCTGATATTATTTGTAACTGCCCAACTTTTAACCACTGAGATATTGTCCACTTTGGTCTAACAGTATCATGATTTTATCCCCTTGATGTAACTTCCTAGTATGTCACTCATTTCAGGAGTGCTCTTATACGAGCATGCTTAATTTTAGAAGTTCTAATAAAATTCTAACAACAATATCAAAAGGCGCTTCAATTTTTAAGAATTTAATTTTATTTTCTCAGGATTCCATAAAAAGGCCCCCAAAATATTAGATAAATATCATCCTTGATTAACAACTATACCTTCGATTCCATTAGACTGTCCAAAGTATGGGTGTTAAAATGGGTTTTTGAGTAGGGTTCGAGTAGAACCTGAAATTGATCCGAGTCCAAACGGGTTGACCCGAACCCAACCCAATTATGTAAATAGGCCAACAATTCAAACCTGGACTCGATTCACGCCAGTCATCGGGTTGACTCGACCTGACCCGCGAACCCGAACACAGCCAACGGAGTCTAGACGCGAGCACAAGTCCGGGTGCGTCGATGCGGAGTCTGGACGCGAGTGCAGGTTTGCGAGAGGGCTCACTGGCGCTACGGTGTGGAGGGGCGGAGTTCGGGTGAGGTGCGGAGGGCAGAGTACGGACACGGGATCGAGCGTTGCGGCCTGCGGGTGGGCTCGACTCTCAAGCGCAGGATTGCGCTACAGAGGGCAGAGTCCGGGTGCCTCCACGTCATTTCGGGCTTCTGGGTCATCCCGAATTCGACCCGATTTTATATACGGGTCGGAAACTCGAACATGAACCCGACCCATATGGCAAATGGGTTGACTCGAACTTGGAATTTTTCGAGTTGGTTAGGTTTCGGGTCATATCATGTCAAGTTTTGACACGCCTAGTCCAAAGGGAAGCATAGGTGAGTGGAGTATTCATTCGTACTTTGAGGCTCAAAATAACCAAATTAAGTTTTTATAAGAAAAAAATCAAAAAATTATTAAATTTATTTTTAAATAAGTGAAAACTAATTATTGATTAATTCTAAATTGATCTCAAAATAAATACAATATCTATTATGATCTGAATTTTCACTAATTTTCTGCCATAATAAAGTAATTGCTTTAGCAAGAAAAATATACTTCGAAAATATTTTGTAATTAATGGATTTAATTTTTAGGATTAATTGAAATGAGTGATTTGATTTTTTTTTTTAATTAGAAATCTAATTACAAATACAGTATAGAAATTTTGGGTCAAAATATTTCTTTCTTTGCTTTTGCTATAATCTGTGTAACTTTCGAATATAATTTAATTTTAGAATTTTTTAACTTTTTAGGGCATTGCTTTTTAGATTTTGGTACACCACCTTGCAGTCATTGTTTTGCAACTCTTGAACAAAGCCATATGATTTTTAATGCATTGATTTTGAACTTTTAGGCTTCGTTTGGAGCGGCTTTCTTCTTGCTTTCTAAATAACTTTTTAGTATAAAATTTTTTTGAATTTGAAGTTTTTTTACTAGAACGTCAATTTTAAAAAGAAGTACGAAAACTATCCCAAACGAAGCCTTAGTTTTTATTTGAGGGTTGTTTGATTTGAAGTAAAATTGTAGAAGGAGGGTAAAGTATTTCAAACGCAAGAATTTTGAAACATCATCGATTGACTTGCAGTAAAAGAAATTTATAATAAAATTATTAAAATTCATCTTTTAGATTAATTCGAAAATCATTTGATCTGACTGATTTTTAAATACACTGTAAATTTTTTATCATTATCATCACAGTCATTGCCGGTGCCATTGCCTACTAGCTTTAGCCGTCACAACTATCAGGGACAAGCGTCGGTGGACCAGTGCCTGCGGACCACTGCCACCACCCATACCCACCGCTAGCCACAATTATCATTGTGCTTTATATTATATTCTAAACTCTAAACAACAACATTTTACTTCAAACTAAATAAAAATATTTATTGTAAAGATGAATAAGAAAATTATAAGTAAATTGTTTGAGAAGCATTTTGTGACTTTGTTATATATTAAGATTATAATATTAGTTGTAAAGATGAATAAGAATGAGCATTGGTGAGTAGGCTACCTCTATATTGGAAGCATTTGTCATCATGGATTCTACTTGTCCAAACAATCAACATAACTTTTTTTTTTTTTGTTGAAAAAAGTACTTGTTAATGTGAAAGATGAGGTTTATGTAATTTTTTAGAACTAAAAAATTACCTTTCTCTCTCTCTCTCTCTCTCTCTCTCTCTCTCCTTCTATTTATAGCTAGACACTTCATTAAATTTATCAAAGTAATCTAACCATGGTTTTAAAAATAGAATCATATTGACCGATACAATCGTGAACCAACCTCTAGCTAGGTCATTTCAGTCCAAAATTGCGTAGAACCGATTAGAATTAGTCAAAACTGGTCTCAGTGAACCTATCTGATTTTTTATGAAATGGCTAATCTAAATATAAATCAATTTTTGACATTTTGATTTTGATCAAACTGTTATAATCAAAGGTTTGTAGATTCTATCAAGTTCAACATATCTACAGTTTATTTTTTTTACTTTTAAGTTGATTATTATTATTATTATTATTATTATTATTATTTGAAGTTGAATATCTTATAAATAATCAAAATATCAAGTTTCAAAAATTTGTCTGAGAATCATATTCAAAATATTCAATAGTGAAGAGTCCTTATTTAGAATATTAAATATATAATTAGTGAAAATTATCATTATTGCATTTACATCAATTAAGCTATATGAAAATATCTTTAGTGTTTGTTATATTATTCAATTCAACCCCATGTTCAACCCGATTGAACTTTTAAACTTTAAATCTCTCATTTTTTTCCGGTTCAATATCCAATGAGATTTTTGAAACCTTACGGTCTCCCAATTTATATCTTTCTTTTCTCCTCAAATGGTAAACATGAGAAAAATCCAAGCTCGCATCCCATAGTTCTCATGATAATGCACTCAAAACTACTGAAATAAACTCATTGAACAAATAAGATAACACTTAATCGTCAAGGTAAGATAAAATTGTATAATGGCATATGGTTTTCTTAGGTGTCACACATGTATTTAACTAGTTCAAATAGAAGGACCTAGACCCATTAGATCCAAGCAACAAAGACTCATTCAAGAATGGTCGCTCAATGCCATTCTTATATGGTAGCTAAAGGACTAAATCAACTCGGCAAAGGAGCTCGAGAAGATCACCACTAAAGAGAATTTTAGGGTTCACATAGGACTCCTTAAGCATAGTGAACTCGTTCTACGTTAGTGTGAGATGCCCTTTGAAAGAGATTTGTTGTCATCTCAGTTGGTGAGTCATCAATAGAATTCATCAATCTACCAATAGGGAAAGTTCACCTCAAGGAATATGTAAATATGATTCTTCATGTTCAGCCAACAGGGAGGTTTGTTGCCCCCATAGTTCACATGCAATAAACCTTCATATCAAAAATAGCCCAAGAACCTCATCCAAGATATCGCCACGCAACCAAAGGACTCATTAACAACAATCTTTCCAGCTCAACCCATCTGAGGACTCACCTTTATTTGACTCGCTCATGAATACTTGTCACAAGAAAACTTAACTCCAATGCTGAAAAGCAAGGCAAGAGAAGAACCATGGTGCCAAGCATAAATTTGATTGAGACACTTGTCCAAAATAATCTTGGGCCTCATTTATCAATATACTTTTTATTCGTTTTAGTGAAGAGGAGCAATTTAAATATTTTGGTACATCTTTGAAACCTCCTTGTGCCATTGGAACATTTACTTCAATATATTCTCTAAGAATCCCCATAAATCTTCTTATTTCTTTCTATACTCACTATAAGCTTTTGGGTTCCAATCTTCCGAGTTTGTTTGTAAGTATAGTCTAATATATATCTTCTACGAATAAATTTAGATTCAATATAAATGTTACGATGAAATAATATGTGAATAATAAAAATTGTATGAAAATAATACTAACTTAATAAATTTTTAGACATGTTTTGCTCATAACATGCTCTTCAACAATTCATTAACCACATTGAAATAATTCAATCAAAATTAATTGACTTTTTGTTATGAAAAATAACACATGAATATTGTATGAGAGAATTAAATAAGTTATGACAAAAGTTTCTTAAGAATATTATGATATAATTTATGTCAAGGTGGACTTAAGAGCTCTTAGATTTGTATTGAGATTAGTGCTTATATATGATATTATAAAATGCATTAATCTCATTGTAAATTTGAAGGCTCTTAAGCCCATCATAATATAAATTATATTAAAATATACTTAAGTAACTAAAATAATTGAAATAAAAAAGCATAACAAATGATAAAAGATTCAACATGAGGATCCCAACTCTTACGATCTATTTGAGATAATTGCAGTGTTTTATGAAGTTGGTTAGTGATATGCCACCAAAAATCGCCTAGATCGTGCGAATCTTGAGGCAAATATAAAACAGAAACTTCCAAAATTAAATTTGGGATCATCTAAACTCCAATTTGAATAAACTTATAGGCAAACTGAACGTCTCAAAGAGACGAACCCAACAACATCAAAATCAGTCCAAATCAAGGCCCTGAAGTACATTTGGAAGGTTCAAATCACAAATTAGATGATCAAATGATATCCAAATATAACATGTTTTATAGTCAAATTGAGCGGCTCGATGAGACGAATCCAACGAGCTAAAGATCAACTAATTCTAACTACATTTGGGCATATAAATGCTTGACAAACACTCTATGTTCGAGGGGATCAATATGGGCCGTCCGATGGAGCACTCCCAACTTGCCCCTTGATCTTCTCCAGATTTACTAGCCATATCATTCTAAAAAAAACTATAAATAAACCTTCAATTCTTCACAAGGGGGAGGGAGGAAGATAAGAAAAACAAAGAATCTCCCTTTCTTTCTCAAGCTTGCACCACCAGCCAGATCTCTTCCCGACCACCGACCATTGCCCACCAAAATTACGGTCCCTCCAACCACCGTCGCCCTCCGAATAGGGTCCACTCTGACCACCATCTCTCGCTGACTATGGTCCACTCCAAATACTATCACCCGCCAACTATGGTCCCTCCGACCACAGTCGCCTGCCGACTACGGTCCCTCCGTCCACATTCTTCGTCGACTGCAGTCCTAATGACCATATAGACATGTTAACACTTTTGTAAGAACAGCTATCATAATTTTTCACGTAAAAATTGTGGTGTCTCTTATGAGTGCTATACCCCTATCTTTTATCTGTTTGTATGCTGGATCTTCGTACAAAGCTAAGACTCTAAACTTCATCTCTCTCTATCATCGTAAATATTTCAGGACATAATAGTTTGGCATCAATAGTAGAGCTAAAAATTTTTCATAGGGGGGGCCTTATATATATTGTAATTTCCTTTAACATTTTTCATCCGGGCTTGGGACCAACATTGACAGTTTTATTTTTTATTTTTTAAGATAAACTACTAAATGTAAGATAAAAAATATTTATAATTTGTAGTGTCTGCTCTTTATATTCTGGAAAAGTTGAATGATAACATCATTATTAATACAATGTAATATTTATTTTTCAATATAAGCGAGTAAAGTATCATTCATCCATTGATATCTAATTCAATTTCGTAGTCAAATTTTTTATAATATCCATTGCAAAATAAAATATATGATTACAGTCTAAAAAATAAAGAAGTAAGAAAGCTGTCACAAGTGAAGCATATACATCCTATCTTAAATTATATTAATTTCAATATAAATTAAAAAAATTTAAAATTAATCATAATCCATACAATTAAAAGTAATTGCCACCTAACAAATTTCTTTCAAAAAAAATGTCAAAGCTATGCGGTCAAGTCAACAACCCCCCATTGAAGCTATATTTATTAATTTCTCCCATCTGGAGGATAAACTTAAGACCTGATACACATTTGAATTACACGGGTAAGGTTCACACGCGTAACTGCTGACCCGTTAATGGTTGCTTTTGGACTGTATACCTGCGCTGCAAACAGATCCTTCCAAGACCTAGAAACTCAATCGACACATTTATAACGGACTCATCGCCCGCCACAAAAACTCTCTTTCTTACAAATCCACTTATCTGATTCCGCCCGCTCTCCTCTCCGAAAGCGAAATCTCAAATCCGATGGACAAGCAGCCACCAGTCTCACCAGCGAAGCTCAGTACGTCACCCTCGCGTCTTCCTCCTCCTCGCATACCTAAGAAGTATGTACGATAGAAATCGGAGGGGTCGATTCTTCCCCATCTCGACATAATCTGACCTCGCCCTGAAATCAATGGGCGATTCCCGATGTCTCAGTGTCAGCACACAACAATGATTGCCGATTTTTCACTGCTTTAGGAGATGTGCTTTACTGACCTGAACGCTCTGTCGGTGCAGGGTGGCGAGCTCTGCCGTCATCGGATAAGCTCGTTAAGGACTGATCATTGCCATTTCAATGGAATTAGACGCCGGCTCTCTGTAATCCCCTTTTTCTATAGATGGAAAGCAGAGGTGCGTCCGTCTTCTGCCGCGTTGCGGCGTCGACGATGGTTGAGATTGGTGTCGGTGAATGATTCGGGAGCTCTCTGCAAGCGGTCGAGTTGTGGGCGTTTTGGTTTGAGAGGTTTTCGGCGTGAAGGTGGAACGGGTTTCCGTATTCATGCGGCGATTGATGTGGCAAGCGCGGTTGATGTGATTAATGATTTAGGGTTAGATACACTGACATTTTTGGCGGTGACTGTGATGGTTGTGCCCGCGTTCAAGTTGATCAGAGCTAGTCCGGTGAGTTTCGTGGTTTAAAACGTTATGTGCTAATGATTTAGATATCATCAGCATTAAGTAGCTTCGGTTAAAACTCGGTAATCAGCGCAACTCTTTTTGTAGGTTTAGATAATTTTCAATCACAGCAGTTCTTTGTACTACTGGATCGATTTGATCTATGAATGTGAAGCTATGTATGTAAATTTCCCTTTTTTTTTTTACTTTATTTCTTATGGAGAATTGTCTGCCAAGAATGAATATGATGAATGCACTAACTAAAAGATCAAACATTACAAGAAGACACCATAATTTATATAATTTGGCCAAAACAATAACCTACATTCAATAGAGAGGAGAAATAAATTGATCCACTATCAAGAAATTATATTGGTGTACAAGCAAAAGGCAAGAGAAAATGCTATGGAGCTAAGCCTAAGTACACCAACTCCTCACCACAAAGAAAAACCATGTATATCTCTCTCAAGCCGAAAAAATAGGAAAAAATCTCCTCATATCTTTCAGAATATGAGAGTCACACGAGAAGGGTATCTAAATCTTGCCAAAAATCTCTTATTAGATGCTCATTTAAGACATCTTTTCTTTCCATTGCTCTTTTAATTGTTTAATGTTCCTGAACTACAGCTAGCCACTCTTTTTAGCTCTTTTTTATCTTCTTTGATTTATATGAGTTTACATGAGTGGAAATTTAAATTTAAATTTGGTTTAAATTTTGTTTGATTCCAATTCAAAATAACTAAAATTTGAATCTCTTCTCAGATAAAAAGATAATTAAGATAAATTTTTGCTTATCTCGAAACAATCTATTTTGAATTTTGTACTTATATATGCCTTCTGTCAAAACAAATTGTAGTCAATCCTAAAATTTCCCCTCTAAACTTAAATTTATAGCAATACATTTTGTACCTTCTTTATATTCGCTCTTCTCCAAACTAAGCTCTTTAAGTTCCAAAAGCTCTAAAGGGTATAACACTTAACAACACATAAAAAACATACAACGTTTGAATTTAACACCTATGAGAGATCTCTAAAGTACATATGTTGCACACTAAGATGGAACTACTTGTAATGAAATTGCAAATAACATTAGCACTTTGTACCCCAAAATAGTTATTTCTACATTATGAATGTTGCAATGATATGATCTAACATTGAGATAGGTCATGCAATATGAGATCAACACACCTAATTACCTCTAATTGTCTCACCTCATCATATGCGCTACTTTTTATTGGAAATAGAATTACAGCCATTATACAAACTTTTTCAACTTTCCTATGTGAAGTGTTTCACCAAAAATGATGAAATTGAGTCACTCAAAGTTACACTACATGTTTTGATGACCACCCTTGTAAATTTTAAGGACTTCAATATCCCCTAAGAACTTACATCTTTTTCAATTAAGAAAACCCAAAGAAAACAAATTCTTCTTGAGATTTTGTATAATGTCTTCATAATAACATCATGCATTTCAACTTCACCATGCTAAACCAATTGTACACGACGTTATTTATCATATCAGCACAAGGCTTATAAAGAGTAAAATAATTCATTACATAGACATATATTTTAAGAAAGAGCTAAGAAGGAATCCACTAATGATTGGAAATGACTTATGTTATCATTTATAGTAGCATCTACAGATTTATTATCCTTATGGTTGGCATTGGCATGCTACTCCTTCATTAAAACTTGAAAATCATTTTACATGTGCCCTTTCTTTTTATAATAAAAGCAACTCATTTCTTTGAAATTGCTCAAGATTTACGTCTACTGCACCTATATGTAGATCCCTTAACAAATGTTTCATTTTAACCATTAAATTCTCAACTTATATTTCATCTCCCATGCCTTCAAGCTTAGCAATCACACCCTTGCAAATAAGTGGATTGTTAACATCATTTAAGCCATATAACAAGGTGTTGTGAAAATGCTTATAAAAATAATATATTTTAACCCTTATCATCAACTATCTCATCACTATTCCTTAAATCCTTAACAATAAAATGAAAATCATTAAGATGTTAAATGGGTGTACCTTCTTATATGCAAAGTAAGTATAATCTCTCCTTCTAATAATATTTATTAGAGAGATTTTTGGTAATGTACAAATATTTCGACTAACGCCACAACCCTTTCGTAGTTGATTTCTCCAATATTTTCATCAAATCTCCTTGAGCAGACATAGATGGATCATCGATAAAACCTTTTCATCTATCTCCTTTTGTTCACTCATATGCATATTCAAATACCCCATGAGCACCTTCGTAAGTCCGTATTGGATTAACATACTTTACATCTTTGTCCGCCAGTGCACAAGACCCTTCTAGCTATTAAAGTTCTCAATTAAATACTTTATCTCCTCTAGATTTCTCATTAAGTTCTAATGCCAATTGTTAGGAAGAGCCTGCTTGTTTATGTGGAATTGTCTTCGCAATGGGTGTACAAAGTAATAGCAAAGAGAATAATCACCACAACAAGATAGCAACATTTATATGATTTGATCAAAAAATAGATTACTTCCATAGGAGATTAGACAAAGGAATGGACCCACTATCAAGTTACTACACAAATGTACAAACAAATATGAAAGAGGAAAAGCACTAATCCCCAAATCCAAATACATGCAATCTCACCATAATGAGAAGCCTCAAATCTCTCGAGTCTAACAAATAGAAAAACCTCACCATCTTTTAGAAGTTCAAGAATCACATAAAAGAAGCTAATAAACATAAATATTTAAGTCATACTGGAAGATCTTTTCGCGAATGTTCCTTGAAAATTTCTCTTCTCTCTTGTTCTCTCTCCCCGTTTTTTTTGTTTCTCAACAACCATTTATAATTCTCCACCACGCCCAGCTTTTCATTTCCTCCTATATATGCTAATTTTAATTTGGTGGAAAGTTAAACCTATATTTGATTTATATTTTGATTGAAACTAATTCAAAATAAGATATATTTTAAATTTGTTACAACAACAACATCAAGCCTTTATCCCAATATGTGGGGTCGGCTACATGAATCCTTTTTCTCCATTGTGTCATGTCAAGAGTCAAATTCTCTTTTAATTTTAATAAAAAAGGTTATTTCTAATATTTTCTAGCTAATTATTTTTTAGGTCCTCTATCTTTTTTAATATTGGTCAAATCCAATATATGTACTCTCCTAACTGAGTCATCGGAAGGCTGACGTTTTATGTGTCTAAATCATCTAAGGTGACTCTCTCTAATCTTATCTGCCCCTGGAGCTACTCCAACCCTTTCATTTACATACTTGTTTCACATTCTGTCTCTAAGAGAAGCCACTCATCCACCTGAGCATTCTCATCTCTTTAACACTTAATTTTATGCTCCTCTTTTAATGGCCAACATTCTGTGCCATAAAGCATTGCAGGTCTCACCAACATCTTATAGAAATTTCTTTTAATTTTGAGGGGTACTTTTCTATCACACAATAGGGCTGATGCATTCCTCCACTTCAACCATCCAACTTGAATTCTACTAATAATATCCCCATCTATTTACCATCACTTTGAACAATAGATCCAAGATATCTAAAAAGTGTACTCTTATTAATGATTTGATCGCCTAAAGGCACAACCCTCCACTAGATCTGTTACTACTAAAATTACACACCATGTATTCGGTTTTAGATCTACTCAAACGAAAATCTTTAGATCTATTTTTAAAATTTGTTCTCATCCAAAAATACAATTTAAATAAATTTAAATTTAACCTAGCATAATTTTTTTTAATTTTGTGCTTAATAAGCACATTCGATAAAAACAAATTTGGGGTAAGCCTTACACAAATCACCATGGCATAGTCTGATGCCTTTCCTATGTTTCTGCGGTTGTTCAAGATGTTGTCTACGAGCTCATCCATTGAAAAGATTCATGTGACCAATCAAAGATCCACAAGATTAGATCACATAAGTGATGAAAACTTTCATTGCCTCCCCTGATCTTTGTATGACCTTTAGAAGTATTTGTTGGCCGGCAGCTGACAAAATACAATGGATGATACTGATGCATGACCATTGGACGAAGCTGACAAGCTGCGCTTTTCATGAGATTAATCCATAATATCATTACAACTTAAGCGAACCCGAAGCAAATGAGAATTCCATGACAGGAATTGGCAATGATGCTGCGATGACACTCCTATCTCTATGTAGAGAATGGGCAAAGTAATATTATTGTTCTTATGGTTATTTACGGATAATTCTCTTTCAACTCTTTGCATAATTATTGCAATACCCTGAGAATGCACTGTTTCTAATACCCTTCTTTAGTTTCTTTTTTCCTTGAAGCTTGTCGTCTAATTGATGATTATGAGGATAGGTTATGCTATTTATTTAATTTTTCCTTATGAAGAACAAGCAGCTGGTTATTAATATCAAATGCACTCATTTTTAGTTAAGTTTTGACTTGGTTGAATTTCACAAAATATATATTATGGAAGAGCTTCATATCTTTCAATTTTTTTTTCCTGCATGTTTGTCATCTGATTGAGGATTGCCTGGATGGCTTATGTTATTTATTTAATTTTTGTGAAGGAGAACATGCAGCTGAATAGCTGATTATTGAGGGTGCATTCTTTGTATGTCTAATTTTTTATTTGGTTGAATTTTACAATATATATTTTGTATTATGGAAGAAAAAGCTATTATACAGGCTCATAAAGCTATGGCTATAGGAAAAATATTTTCTTAATTGTTTCTAAGGTGGCTTTCAAAGTATTTTACAGTTTAGACAACTATTTAGTCTTACATTTCACCATCAAAAGCAAATATCACTCTTTTCTTGCAAACATAATTCCTCATTGTTTTTTAGACTTGGACAATCATACATCTAATCAACATCTCTATGAACATTCCTGCAACATTTAGCAATTATGAATTTCTGTTTAGTTTCTTTATGATCTTCACCTTATAAGTTTCATGTCTATTTGTATTTTCTTTCGTTGCCTTTATTTTTAAATTGTGATCATAATCTCTTGGACTTCTGGAAATGCAGATACTCGGTTTCTTTTCTGCTGGTGTTGTTCTCAATCAGTTTGGTTTATTCAGAAACCTTACGGATGTTAAGGTTCTCTCTGAGTGGGGAATTCTTTTTCTGGTACGTTAAAATCTTTACTTCATAGATTTTGTTTTTAAAATCTTCTGGTTTTGATTCTGATAGGAAGTACTTGGTTGCAAGTAACCCTAGCCCAAATTAAAGCACCAACATTAAGGATATTGCTGTTTACAGCAGGAAAACAGCCCAAAACAGTAGAAAAACAGAGGAAATCTGAGAGAAATCTTGTAGGAAATCAAGCAAAGACTTATATTCCACTAGTAGAAGGATAAAAACAGCAAACCATACAATAATCTTCAATTCAAGAGGAAGATAAGCTCTCCAAGATCTCTGGCAACGCCAAGAGCTCAAGAAGCTTTATCATATTTTACCTGAAATTTAATATTCCTTTGCGTTGGCCAAAATATTTATTTATAGTTTTTTTACTGGACTTTTTTCCATAGGAAACATGATTAAATATCTCTTATAAAGTGCATTGTTGAACATTGCACCTGAACTCCACTTCTTACCTTTGATTTACTCTCTTTGTCAGCTTCAGATCAGCTTAATAGTCCTTCAGAAAAGCAAAACAAATAAAAACAATAAAGTATTCCTGCTTCTGAGATATGTTTCTAATGATTCATTTACTAAAAAGTCTATAATTCTCTAAGTTATGGCTTTCCGTTTACTTTGAGAAAGATTTCTAATTGACTCAAGAAAGCTTGGAATTCTCATTAATATTATTATATGCAAATTATTTGAACCATTCCACAGTAGTGCTTAACTGCTTAGAAAAGTGATCATTCCTCAAAGTTAGAACCAAGAAACATTTGAAGCCCTATAATGGTGGTTTGAGTGGCAAATGGCATTAAATAGTGATGGAAGTTACACTAAGTTGTTCAGCAGACACCATGCATTCTCAAATGAGATGCCGCTTTCACGGAGGAAATCCTTCTTGAATAAAATTAAAAGCAGAAACCTAAGAAAGAATTCTATAGATAACAAAAACACGCTGTTGGTATCTTAGTCCTGGCGTCTAAGGGATTCACACAATATAAAACTTCGACACTATGCCAGCTTGTTATGCTTTTACATTCACGTTATGACTAGAAAAGTAAAAAAGCTCAGTCCCACCTAAAGACATCATGTGATGATTACTACTCATGATGAACAAAGCTTAAAAAACCTATTGATGCAGGACTATAATGCGTTAAATATATGTGATAAGAATATTGCACGAATTGAAAAGAACAAGAGCAATTATTTTTATTAGCTAATCCAAACGACCAGATAAAACATAAGTGTGGTCACTTTCGTTTAGGCCAAATCACATGAAAGAACTTAAACCATTACAAGTAATATAGAAATTCAACGGCATGCAAATTAAGTAGACCCTCAACAAAATTCCTACACTAACAATAAGATTAGTACATAGAAAGTGAAACTCAATTTCTACGTTTACTAAGCAATGGCATTTAGCGGAGCACAATTTTTTGCAATTCAATCAACACCTACAAGATTAGTGAATTAAAAGATAAATGAATAAGGGGTAGTGGTTCACCCTTATTGAGAACCGGAGGTGATGTACCACAGTGCGTTGCCTAATGGCTTTAACGAGAGAATCCAGGATGCGCTCTATGTATTCTTCAACCGTTTGATCGATCCTCGGGTTGACGTCAAAGAAGGTTGAATAGACGATGTGGACGAAACCTCGCTCGTCGTAGGCGTAGCCGAAATCAACTTCGAGATCCATGCATCGATCTTACTTTGTTGAAATGAGGAGAGAATATTCTTCTTGCTGTCCTTGCCGCCTTTCCTTGACTGAAGAGGGTTTTCTTTAAAGAATCCAAGTGGGAGGAGGTAAGAGAAGGTGGCCGGCCAAGGGGGAGAGCCTTCGGAAATTTCGGCTTAGGTTTAGAGAGATTTTGGTGGAGTTAGAGTTAGGGTTTACGGAGGAAAATGTTCTAAAATCTGAAATTGATTTCAGATTTAGATTTGGAGGGAGGTTAGGAATTAGAAATTTGAATTTAATTCCTAAACGAGGTGGGGATTTAATGTGGAAAGAGAGAGAGAGAGAGAGAGAGAGAGATTGGAGAGAGAGGGGGGCGGGTAGAGAGAGGGGAGGCCGGCGGCTTTATGAAGAGGGGAGATGATTGAGGTATGCCATCAAGAGTTACTTGTTTTGGATTTGAGGATTAGGAAAGAATTAATTAAGTCCTATTGAATTTAAAATTTAAATAGGAGTTAATTTAAAAACTTTCCTAAAACAAAATTCTTAATTAGGAAACCAATTTAAACTCAAATTGATATGAAATTTGAATTCAAATTATTACCACACGAAGAGGATCCAAAATAGGAAGGGTTTTGAAATTGGGAAGAATTTGTGGAGCTAATGGGGCAAGGTGGCTGGCGGCTATGGTGCGGATGATGCATGCAGGTGGCGGGTTGTGTAGGTGGGCCGAAGGGTGGAGGGGAAGGGGCTTAAGGGAGGCCGGCGTTGGTGGAGCTAGAGGCTGGCCGGCGGTTGTGGGGATTTCAAGGCACACCGAGAGGTAGAGAGAACTGGAAGGGAGGGGACTAGAAAGATAAACCACGAACCCGACTCTTTAAGGTTGGTGGGTGATGCGCGATTCTCCATCTCCTAGGGGTCCTTCTCCTTAGACTCTCAAACTCTCACAAGAAAGTAGAATGCAGAAATTTTCTTCATAATAATTCATTAACCATCAAAAGAAAGCATGAGGGCTATAAATAGCCTTGATACAAAGGACTCAAAAGCAAAAGACAAAAATGTCCATAGGGCTTACATACGACCTCCCTTAAGTAAGGGTATAAACGGAAAACAGAATACAACAAATACAACATAACTAATAAAAGACAAATACGTAATACAACTCAAAAGTACATCGACTCAATCGTGGCCGTTGATCGACAGCCACGTCTTTGATAAACTTTCCAAGCTCCGATGTCCCCATCACACCTATACTCAAGTAAAAAATATTTTTCAAACTGAGAAAAAAATCCAGAATAGTCCTTTAACTATTAATAAGTGTGCATTTCTAAACAAAAAAAACTATTTTTATGTGCTCAATTTAGATTCATGGTTTCGTACTGTCCCAATTTAATAAAATCCAATTTGGTTCTAGGGTTGAAAATGATACTTAAAGTTAACACCAAAGTTAAATGTAAAGATATTTTAAATAGTGCAAGTCTATGTGATATTACATTTCATATGTTACTTTGCTTTGTCATTTAATAAATTATAAAAAATATAAAAATCAGAATGAAAGTTAACAAAATAAAAATATTAAAAAAATATTATTTGTTAAGCAAAATCTAAATGAAAGTCATTTAAAATTCCAAAATCCTTGTTACAAAAAAATATTGTCACAAAACATCAAAATTCTTATTGCAGAAAGGATGTCATTTGTTAGTGGTTATAGAACACCAAAACCCTTGTTGAAGAAAAAGGTCCGCTAATGATGCTCTCTAAATTGTTTAAACAGAAGCTAATACAAAAAATTTCACTGTCGACAATATCTTCCATGCTTCATCCACCTATCCTTCTTTCTTTTGGATGTATTGATCTGTTAACAAACAAAATGTCACATTAATATTAAGGAAAATTGAATTGCACAGTTTGTAAAATTTTATTCAGTAACTTACTAATAATCTTTTTTTGGACGGTCCTTGTGTGTACACGTTTAATATTGGTGCTATCTCAAGTTCTTTTGACTGAATCGAAGAAACAAAATAAAATAAAAGAAAAAAGTTGTGTATTTGCCCTTTTTTTAATCAAGAATGAATGCAAATCATCCTGTGATACTTCATTATATTGTAGGTCTCTTCAACTTAAAGTGTTTGTCGGCTTCAAAAAGTTGCGCCCCGACCTTCGTGCTTTTTTTTTAGAAGAGTTTTAACAGGTTATGTTCCGGGCAAAATTTTCAGAAAGCATGTTAATTTTTAGATATGACACTACGCAAATATTAGCTATCATTTTGTGAGGACATAAGCTCCTATGGTTAATTACCCTTCTCACTAATGAGAGAAAACTTTCAATTAAGGCTAGTTATTAAATAGACATTAAGTACCTAGTGTATAATAGTTGTAATTTTTAGATTATGATTTTTTGGAATTAAAATTTATCTCGACACACTTAAAGCATATGGTGGGGAGAATAATGATGAACTCGATTAAGATCCCATGATTTTATTATCCTAGGTTGTCGTGGTTCCTAGTTTACTTAGTAAGAGGAGTT
This sequence comes from Dendrobium chrysotoxum, assembly GCA_019925795.1. Lineage (NCBI taxonomy): Eukaryota > Viridiplantae > Streptophyta > Magnoliopsida > Asparagales > Orchidaceae > Dendrobium > Dendrobium chrysotoxum. The sequence goes on from CM034308.1 coordinate 4,662,577, forward strand.
AGTTGACCCAACCTGACCAAAAGATCATTGTCGGCAACCATGAGTTATTTCGTCCAAAAATACCATATAGACACGGGTGGATGTATTGCTTAAGAGAATAAACTTGAGTCAAACTTAATTAACAGAGGGCTATGTAGCCTATCAAGTATAACATGAACGAATGATCTTTATCGACAACCATAGGTTGATTCATCCAAGGGCACCTTGTGGACATGGGGTGGATGTGTTGCCTAAGGGAACAAACTTGAGTCAACCATAGGTAACAGAGGGCTATATGCTAATATCAAGTATACTCTATGATTTATTATTCAAGGATTTGGAGCCATTGGAGAATATACAGGCTCTAGTCGTGGCCGGGCCATGATATATGATGCCATTTTGGGACATAACTACCAATTAGAGGACCTAGACTATAATCATTTATTTGTGGTGTCATTTGGTCGCAAAACTAATGGTTAGAGGACATGTGCCACATTCTTACTGTCATAAGATTATTTGAGAATGAATCCTGGTGATATTATTGGCTAGACATTCATTCTTTAAGAGCTAAAGTTATTCTTAGATTTATTCTCCTTAACAAACTGTTAGGGAGAGTGGATGTATTTTGCTTTAAGTTTTTAGTGATACATTTCATTTTAAATCTTTAAATTTTGGTAGATATTGATTTTTTTTAAATCAAAAGTTAAGCCCTGAATAATTAATTTTGGAATTTTATGGCATTTTTTAAAATTAATTAGTCCCCTTCGATTGAGATTTCTGTCAGCACAGTTATCATCGGGGTCTTAAATAATTTTATCTTTGTCATTCAACCTTGTCAACTCTATTTGCTTGCTTACAGATGATCGAGTTGAAATGTCAACTTTGTGAATTATTATGCAGGTGTTGAACTCGTGAGTTCGCATTTTATATTAAAATTTCTTTGTGATAGACATGAAGGCCTTATGTGAGCGTAAAAACTAATTACTTTCTTGAATTTTGCGGCCTTATATTTGTTTATTAATTCAAGTCTCATCAATTCCAGCCATTTTAAGGATGTTGAACTTGAGATTTTGAGTTTATATTTAACTCGTGCTTATGTCAGTCAGAGTACATGCGAGTAATTTAATTTAAAAATAGAATTTTTAGTTTAGCTCACTTTTAACCCCACGCAGTAGTCTCAGACAATTTACATATAGAGAATAATGAGGATTTACATATGATATTTATTGATTTAGAAAAAGCATATGATAAAGTTCCAAGAGAAGTGCTATGAAGAGTTCTTGAAAAGAAAGGAATTAATAACGCTTATATTCAAATCATTAAAGATATGTATGCAGGAGCTATTACTTGTGTTCAAACACAAGGTGGTTTGACCAAATATTTCCCTATTTCGGTTGGATTACATCAAGGATCAGGCTTAAGCCCATATCTTTTTGCTTTAGTCATGAATGTTCTCACTAGACATTTGCAAGAGGATGTACCTTGGTGTATGCTTTTTGCTGATGATATTCTTCTTGTTGATAAGACTAGAGAGGGAGTTGAAGGTAAACTAGAATTGTGGAGGTTAACCTTAGAGTCTAAAGGTTTTCGCTTGAGTAGATCTAAAACGGAATATATGGAGTGTAATTTTAGTAATAATAGACCTAGTGAGGGGATTGTGACTTTGGCCGATCTAGTCATTAATAAGAGTACACGTTTTAGATATCTTGGATCTATTGTTCAGAGTGATGGTGAAATAGATGGGGATATTATCAACAGAATCCAAGTTGGATGGTTGAAGTGGAGGAATGCATCGGGCTTATTGTGTGATAGAAAAGTACCCCTCAAACTTAAGGGAAAATTCTATAAGATGGTGGTGAGCCGACAATGCTTTATGGTGCCGAATGTTGGCCATTAAAAGAGAAGCATAATTCTAAGTTAAGTGTTGCAGAGATGAGGATGCTCAGGTGGATGAGTGGCTTTACCCTTAGAGATAGGATACGAAATGAGCATATTCGTGAAAAGGTTAGAGTAGCTCCAGTGGAAGATAAGATTAGAGAGGGCCCCTTAGATGGTTTGGTCACATAAAACGGCGGCCTCCCGATGACCCGGTTAGGAAAGTAGAGGTCTTAGATTTGACTTATGTTAAGAAAGGTAGAGGTAGACCTAAAAAGACTTGGTTAGAAAATATTAGAAATGATCTTTTTTTATTAGATTTAAACGAGAATTTGACTTTTAACATGACACAATGGAGAAAAAAGATTCATGTAGCCGAGCCCACGTAGTGGGATAAAGGCTTGATGTTGTTGTTGTTGTTGTTGTTGAGTAGTCTCAGACGATGGATTTAAGTACTTACATGTTCGCCAAAACACATGTGTTAAGTTTAATTTTTTTTTAAATGATGTGTTCACTTTTTAGTGCATTTGCATGATGCACTTGCATGCTTTCGGTGCACTTGCATGGTGCATCTACTTACTTTAATTGTGTTGTCACACTTTTTTGTGCATTCGCATGATGCACTTTCATGTATTTCACTGTTTTGTATAGCATGTTTACACACTTTTCAGAGAAAAACATTTAAATTATTTATAATTTTTCTATTCGTCTAGCATTGTCAAACATCACGCTTGTGTAGTCATCGCGCTCATCATAGCCATGTGAACATTTCATTTTTAAAAGAGATTTGAAATTTAGAAATTGGTTGTGAAGTTTTATTGCATTTATGCTTATCAATGGACTTGCACAACATATTTGCATATTCCACGGTGCACTCGCACAATGTACTTTTATGTTTTGTAATGCACTTGCGCGACACATCTGCACAAATCTCTGCACTTATACGATACATTACACTTGTACACTTCTTCATGTGCTTGTATAGTGCATTTGTATGACTTAGGTACACTTACACTATGTGTATGAGGGACTTATAGGCAATCTTTTCTTTTGGTGATTTATTGTGTCCCACGTTCTTTAATTGAAGTAGTCGTGCAACAATGTATGACTTTATTTCTTTTAAAAATGTATTTGTTCATGGGATGAACGAGTTTCCTCTTTTTCTTTAATAGTTAGCGTGTACATTGCCTTGGACACTCGTGCACCCATGACTTGTAATAGGTTAGCTCTTTTTATTTTATTCAAGGATATTCACGTGAAACTAGGGGTGTTAATAAATTCCTCGACTCATGAACCCAATCCAAAAAAATTCAGGTTCAAGTTGACTTGTTTAATAAATAGGTCGAGTTCGTGTTGGGTTTTCTGACCCGCTAATTCAACAGGTTGGATTTGGGTTGACTCGCGAACTTGTTTTTGACCAGAAAATGATTCGTTTAATATATTTTTTACTTAAAAAAATTCTTTTTAGGGTACAATCTTCTTATTTTTTATAAAATATCCTAAACTTTATAGTTAATAAGTAATAATTTTTTTTAACCAAAACGGGTTAACAAGTCGGGTTCGGGTCATTTGGGTTGCTAGATGATTAGGTTTAGGTTGCTGTTTTTGACCCTTTTATTAAACGGGTCTGGTTCGAGTTGACTGGAATTTGGTTGGACTGGAATCCGACTCGTCAACCCGATTTGGCATCCCTACGTGAAACAACTGTTGGAGATATGTAAGGGTTCGAGGTGGTAGTTGTTCACATGAATATGTTGTCGTGGGATAATACCCGTAATTTTACATTTTAGGTTAATTATTGCTTATATTTCAACACATTTTTGCTTGCATTTTTATTCGTTTGAACATGTATCAGGAATTCAAATGCAAGCACCACAAAATGACATTTTGACATTTTTTACATGTGTACCTTCTATGTTTTTATGTAATTGAATTTTAGTTTGGTGGGCCCTACATATAATTAATTTTTAGGTTATAAATAGGAAGACCCCTTTGGTTTATTTTTCATCAAAGTTTAGTTCACCGTGTGTGTTCTTAAGGACTTTGGGTATTGCGAGTGTTCTAGAAGTTAAGGGGAAGTCGTGGTTTACGCTCGTTAGCAAGTTATCAAATTTGTTGTAAGTCCTTAATAAGTCCAGTTTCGATTCAGTCTTGCTCTCATTTTTGCAACTTATGTCTCATTTTGATTAATTTAATTTTTAAATTTTAACATATATTATATTATATTATATTAGCAAAATAATATGTTAAAAGTTGATATTAACTTTCTATTGAACGATAAAGTAATAAATTAGGATATATATGAAATAAAAACTGCACTAGACATAAAATGACAATTGATAAATTGCGTAAAATAGAATTAAAATATAAACATCATAAGGGTAAAACAACATTAAATATAGAAATTGCATAAAAATATCATATAACATCAAATTCAACTCCAAATTCCTTCTTTCTCAGTTCCTTACTAATCCACATTTAATTTTCAGAAGAAAGCTGAAATACTATAACTTAGAAGTCATCTACACTGTCATCACTGAGGGGGTTTTGATTTGAGTCATCGTCATAACGAATTGCTTTCTCTCCTGTCTCATCACATGTGGAGTTTAATGCCTCACAAGTTGAAATAGTATGCTACGACGATGAGAACTACGGAGGCTGCAACGGGCTGGATGGCGAGGCACAGTTGATAGGAAGTTATTGTGGCTTGGGGGTGCGTTAAAGCGTGATTTGTTCGGAGCTTTAGTTTAGGATTTAGGTGAGTTCAAAATAAAATGTATATATAAATAGGGTGAGGCATATGCCTCACGAAAAAAGCTCGAGACGAATGCCTTGAGGCGTCTTTCGCTAGAATTGCACTAAGGCACGTGTCACATTTCATAATTTTAAATAATGATTATATATATAATCCAATTTGTGTTCATAAGGTTATTTTATGGTCTACTTGGGTCTCCTGTCAATATAAATTTCGGTAGCATCCCGATGTCTTCCTCGTTAAAAAAGACGCGCATGGTCAGTGTTGTGAGATTCTGCAACTAATCTTCAATCCCACCAGTCCAGTGTATGAGTCTTCAAGTATTTGTTTGCAAAACATAGTTTTTCCCCGCCACGTCAAGAAAGACATGCACATGCATTTAAATTTATTCCACCGTACTAAGAAAAATGCGCACAAGACTCACCCGTCACGACGCGAGCATCTTTTACAAGTTACTCCCACCAGATAAGAAAAGCACGCACCAGCTCCGCTCGTCACGCCAAATGCATCGCATCCGAAATTTTATAGTTTTAAGTGGTCACAAACATTATACCTTTTGGTGTGCGGTGGCGAGGACGACATCAGCGAGACTGCAAGGCGATGCTATGCATGCTTCTCTTTTAGGGTGAAGGTTCTTCTCTCTTTTTAAAGAGAGAAAGAGAGATGGAGGGAGGATTTAGAAAGAGAGTGAAAATTATTTTCTCTATAGATAAAAAGAGAGTGGTAGTGTGGGAGAGGAATGGAGAGAGAGAGAAAGAGTTAGAGAGAGGTATTTCTTTCTCTATTTAGAGAGAGAGAATGATTTTCTTTCTCTAGTTTTAGAGAAAGAAAGAGAGAGAGGAGAGAGATATAAGGATATTGGTGTAGAGAGAGTTAGTGAGGTAGGGAGAGAGATGGCTACTTTCTCTCTTTGTTTTTTTAATAGAGAGAAAGAGAATGGGGGATAATGATGGTTTGAGAAGGAGAGAGTGAGGTGGAGAGGGCATGATTGAGGTTGGAAGAGAGAGTGAGGTCGAGGGAGAGTTAAGTAGAGTGAGAGGTAGAGGTGGGGAGAGATTTGGTGGAAGAAGAAGGGAGGAAGAAGTTGAGGTGGAGGAAGAACGAAGAAGAGAGAAGAAGAAATAAGAAGAAGAAATAGAAGAAAGGAAGGCGTAGAGGAAGAAAGGAAAGGGGAAAATGAGATGGCGACCCTCGTTGCCGGTGGCTATTGAAGTTAGCGGGCTGAGTGGCAATGGGCTGTCAGGTGTCCGATAGCTAAGGGGCTTGTGTCCTAGGGGAATCGCGCAACAGGAGGGTTGGCTAAGTGTGATCACTTTGTTTACATTTTCCAAAACGGAGGGCTACAGTTGACTTGCTTAAGCTTCTTCTTCTTTGTGAGTTATTTATTTGCTCATATGGAGTCCTTCTGCTTAACTTCGGCCCTTTGGCGGGCCATCTCGCATTGGTTTACTGTACTTTTGTGGCAATGAATATACTCAATTACTTCTAAGCTATTCATCAGGCTTGTAAATATGCATAATGTTGAACTTATAAGTTCTCTTATAATTGTCCATTAAATAGTAGTAGTGGACAAAATTCTTATGGTCAAGTTTTCTCATGTTGATTGCAGCACACGTATGAAGATATGGCATGTAATTCAAGTCAACAAAGTAGTGTGTCCCTTATATTATATTGATTTAGTAGTTGTCATTATCAACCTATACACCAATACAGCTCCCAACATCATATAATTTTTTTGCGAGTGCTTCACGGATCCTTGGATGCAACTTTTCATTCCACCTTATTGAGCTCTCCTTTTCTTGCATCCTTGTCATCACCAAAGTTTTGATGCCCTCAAACATGGAGATAATAGGTTCGTCTCTTGCTTCAAGGATGACAGGGTTGAAATATTTACACATATTATTAAGTAATGTATCATATTTAGAGATGCAGCTAAAATGTGGTCTTGATCACTCTCCTTATTGCTTATCAATTAACCATTCGTACACATTGATATCCATTTTCATCAATTCTTCCATATTATATGTGAATTGGTTAACTGTGGTACTTCTAGCAGTTGGCCACAAGGTATTCTTTAGTTAAACCCCTTGTTTCCGGCAAATTTAAATTTTTGGTGCAAATGTCGCACGCACAACCTATTCCTAATATTTGGCAAAATATTTTCAAATTTAGGAATAAGATTATTTTATTTATGTGAGTTGAATATGAATCTAACTGCTCTCAATGCTCTATAAATCTCTGGCTAGCAACTCCAAGAACAACTCCCCACAATTTCTTCATTCACTTTCAACAACGGCTCATGCTATTAGAAAAATATTATTATTACCATCTAAAATAACTACAGTTAACGGCTGGCCACCCTAACCCTTCAGAAAACATTCATCAACTCCTAAAATTGCCCTACAACATCTGAGAAAGCCTTTTTCATGCTTCAAAGCAAATATACATCCTCATAAATGTCTTTCAACCTTTTAAGTCTGTGTCCCTTGTAGTTTGTACATATATTATTGTGTTTGGATTTGTTCTTATAATTTCCAAGTAGTAGTTCCAAACCTTCTTCAATTGATCTTTCTCCGTCATATGTATCAACTTTAAAGCCTTATTGACATCTTTCCTTGCTTGTGACTTTGAAACATGCAACTTATTCAAAAGAATTTAGTCTTGCACTGTGGATTAATTCTAAGATTACTCACAAATTTCTTAGCTATAATTGTGGAAGTCAAGGTCTTGTTATGATAACTCCATGAACATATGTGCTCCTGTAATGAACTTACCTAACATGAATGATTTTTCTCTTGGTTTAAAATGTACAAGAGCAAAGGATAATTAGGTCTCATGCAAATAACTTTGCATCTTCTTTTGTCATTTTTTTAGAATTTTATTGCTTTTCCCCTTGCAATTGACCAGTTATGTACAATGTCTTTAAATTATTCCTCACGACCTAATAGCATTCTTCAAGATTCTAACTCTCAAACTCTAACTTAAGATTGAAGATTGGCCATCTTGTGCGGTAGTTCTCGTCGCTGCTATGAATTCTAGCTTCATTATTGGAATTCATACTGTCAACTTCACAGTAATTCTTCTTCACATTTCATTTAAGTTTTCATTGTATACCCCAATCTTCTCCTTTCCCTTCTTTGCGCCTATGAATTCAACAGAAGGGTCCCCATTGCTTTCAAATAATTCATCATCCTCGCATATCTCATAATCACTGTCTTCAAACTTCTCACAATCATCTAATAAGTTATACTCGTAATATTATATTTGTCATTATTAATAGAATGACTCCTCTTATCTGCCTTTATGTTGTTATCATCAAAATTTTCCAAATCAACAACAATATGTTCAGACAAACCACGGAAGATTTGTAAGAAATTTGTTTCATCAAGCCATTCAAAAACCATTTCACATAGTCCACTTTCTATTTCACTAATCAAATGTATACAAATATTTTACTATATAATCAGAAATAAAATCCGAATACAAAATCAGGGGGAAAAAAAACCAATGAACAAACTTGCCCTCCAAAAACCTCCATATTGGCAATGAATGGCATTTCTTCCCGTAGATGACCTTCAGTGGCCTCATTTGTATTGCATGAAAGTAGAGGTTAGACATCGAAAATTGGTTGTAATTCCAGTAGCCTTTAATGATAAAAAAAACTCAAAGAACTCATACCAGTGGTTTTCACTGAATCGACGCAAGATACTTTTTTTGTTAGCCATGGTTGGAGATTCCATGGCCTTATTGTCGGGATTGTATTGTTCCGCCATGCTGTGACATTCGATCGCACACCTAGAATCCCTCCACACCTCTTATTTCGTCCTAGTCGAAGACGGTGCTTCGCCGCTTGCATGTTGCTTCTTGAAGATCGCCACACGTTGATTCATTGTTTTGCCACTTGCAGTTCAGACTCTACAATCCCTCGCTACTCTTTAGCATATATCTTAATCTCGCACTTGCATGAGAACATTTCGGAACTGCATGTAAGTAGCATTGCAAAAAAAAATGTTTATACTAAAATGGCCGCCTCAAATTCGCCTCAAATTATGAATAGCAGGAGTTATGAGACATTTTTCGTTAAATTTGATGGATTTTCTAACGGAAGAACCAAATTGGATTAATTTTTAATAGTTGAGAGACTAAATTGGGGCAGTGTGAAACTGTGGGAGTACATTGAACTCTTACTAAAAATTGAGGGATTATTTTGGACTTTTTCTCTTTTCAAATTAGTTATGGATGTATATCTTAAAACAATAAAGGGAAAAAAATCTAATATCCTAGACTAAGATTGTTGAATTTGACGGATGTGAAGTTGTTAATATTTCAAAATAGATTGTTAGGACTTAGGATTGATAAATTAGAATTGTAATTAATTGTAATTGAGCCAAGTTTGATGTGGTATAACCTGACTAGTTCAATTAAAAATATCACTGGAGTTAAGAGTCTGTAAATAGATCATTTAAAAATAAATAGACTTGGTGGTGAAGTGAAGACATAAAATGTGGTTTGAAGGAGTTGCTAAAACTAAATACTACTAGGGCTTATCATGATTAAAAGGAAGATAAAAATCTTATAGCGAGTAGAAGTTACAACGTATAATCTTTATATAATAGGCTATATAATAAGGAAGGAGAAAAAAAGTGATGTAAAAGAGTAAAAGCAAGAGATAAAAATTTAGAGACTTTTATCAAGTTGAATACATTAAAAGCAATTTTATAAAAATCTTAGTTAAAGATATAGCCATTAAGAAAAAAAAAATGAAATATTACTTTGAGAAGTCATTAAAAGAGAGTTTAAGGATGAAGTTTTCTGGAAGAGTATAATGAACAGAATACTTAGTTATATTATAGATTGATCCAACAAAGTAAGTTGGAGTTGGATTTGATGAAAATGAATGAAGGTAAAACTTTGGATAATTAATAAATATTTTCAATATGATTTTGAAAATTAACAAAATGTCAAACAATGAAAGAAAAAGCATTTTAATAATAAAATTCAAGAATGATCATTATGTTTGAGCTTATGATAAATATAAAGTAACTAAACTTACGAGTAATACAATAAAGTTGTCGAAAAGGTTGAACATAAACTTTGAAAAATCATGCTGATATTTTTGGTTTATTCTAGAAGATCCATTATAGTTGCAATTTTTGTGATAAGGTATAATGAAAAAAAAAGATAAAAATGATTTTTCTGTTTTGATAGAAAGAACACTATATTTTTATTGATCTTTAGAGTACCTTGATAATCGATTTAAAGGTGCATATCAAAGGTATTGTTGCATACTAAAAATTGTTGTAAGTCGATAAAGTTGTTTAGGGTATGTCATTTACAATTGTCACTCTTTTTGTATGCACACAACTAAAAAAAGGTGAGTTTAGCGAGGAATGTTTCCTTGGTAAGACACCCTAATGCTCAAGTTAGCAAGTGGGTTTGAAGTAAATGATGAAAATGGCTTAGCAAAGCCTTCTCTAGAGAATATAAGAGTTTTTGAATAACCTTTACCTTCCTCACAGGGATATCTATAGTTATTAGGATGGAGTGGCATCATAATTTTATCAAGTCTATGAACACAGTTTTTGTCATGGTTTTCAAGACCACGTGACTTTTTACAAGAGAAGGCTGGGCAATCATGGGCAACTAGTGAAGGTAACAAGAGTTCTTTTTATGTTTTTGAGAGAATTATGTCTAGAAGCCAAATGTCCATATAAAGTGACTGTTATAGGTTTGACCAAGGACTAAGTTGGTGCCACTTCCGAATTAGGAGTCGCTGCCTTGAAAATTGCACTTGCCACCACAGGCGCTTGGTGAGCTCCTTGCAATACAAATACTCACCTTGCGCGCCTCTTAATAAGAGGCGCATCATTAGAACTCGATGAGAGGGTGACCCTCTCCATGCTCTTCTCCACCCCCATTACCTTTTTCAAGTCAACTTTCTTTGGCCTCTTTCAGTACAGTCATTTTTGAATTGTGGTAATTTAAATTTCAAATTGTCAATCCAACCTAAAATCATTTTAAAGAATAATGGATGAACCTATAACTCAAACCAAAAAATCAAACTTAGGAATCAATCTTTATAGAGGCCTCTCCCTCTCACTTAGAAATCTCTCTCACAAGAACCTGTCTCTCTCTCTTAGTGGCCTTCCTCTCTCTTTTAGAAGTCTCTCTCTCTCATAAAAGTTATACTCTCTTATATGTCTCTCTCTACCTCTCTCTCTCTCTCTCTTTTAAAAGCCCCACTCTCTCTCTCTCTCTCTTTAAAGTCTCTCTATATCTCTCTTAGAAATTTCTCTCTCCCTTTTAGAAGCCAATCTTTTTCTTTTTCTAGCATTCCTCTCTCTCTTATATCTCTCTAGTAGGAGCCTCTCTCTTTCCTAGAATCCTCTCCTCCTCTTAAAAGCCCAACTTTCTCCCTTACATAAAAATATTAAATAAAAATGAGCAAGTTTAGTAAGGGCATTAAAAATTATCTTTTTCTACGTCCAATTTGATCAGCAAATATCTTTATAAAAATTGATGGAATTAGATCACTAGATTTTTTATTTTTTAGATCAATGTCACTAAATTTAATTTTTCATTTGAATATAATGACAGAGAACTAATTATGTGGGGAATGAACTATTATTGTGTAAAAAGATGATAGTCACCTCGTGTTTATCATCTGGTTCAGGGATGCATGCGGCAAGAGTGACAATGTGATAGGACTTGATGATCAAAATAACAAACAACAATATAAAAAAAAACTTATTACTCCAAATAGATTCAGAAATAATACAAAGAGAGCTGTTTTTACTAATTTTCAAGCAAAGCAAGACAAGATACAAGTTGATTCACTGTCCGAGAGGTGAATCCTCTTTCTCACAATTCCTAGTAGCTTCTAGGAACCCAAACATCTCACAAAAATTATTGCAGAAATTCAAAACATGACATAAAAATTCTAACCCTCCATAATCTCCCCCCTTACATAGCTCAAATCCCCTAATAAAAGCCCCTTACATCTTTCCCAAAGAGTTTTCCCCTTGCTCAAAGAGTTTCCTCCCAAAGCCTCTTCTCCTATAGGTGATAAAGGAGGTTCTGGGCCCTAATCGGTCCACCACCTGGTCAGAGATAAAGTTGTGGGTTGCCCTACTGTCCACCAGAACTATCACTGATTCTCCTCCTATCTGTCCTCTCACCTTCATGGTGTGATTTGAGGTAAACCCCAACACTGAGTTTAGGGAGACCTCCGTCACATCTAGGTGCAAATGCTCCTCCTCCTCAACCACCTCCTCCTCAAGAGTCTCCTCCTCATCACAGACTTTAAGTACTTGCAGCAAACGATCCTTGCAACGGTGGCCCGACGCAAATTTTTCATAACAACAAAAACACAATCCCCTAGCCCGCTTCTCTTGAACTTCTGCCTCAGTCAGTCGCTTGAAATTTTCCCCTGGCCGTGCTCCCAATTTCTCCTCATGCTATATCCTTCACCCATTTTCCTCCTGGTTATCGGTTCAAGAGGGGACATATTTTCTCTATCGCCCAAGATTTATATCTCTCGATCATCCCTCATTGTGTCGATATTGGAGTTTCACCCATTTCCTTGGCCACCCACCGGTGCTCTCGCCTCTGATGTTGTTGATTGGGTGTGAAGCTCAATATTTTTTTATCATATCCTCTAGGCTAGAAAACCTTCCTTCCATGGATGAAATCCATTCCTCAACTTCATATTTGAATTGACCAACTTTTCCTTCTAGTTTCTCTTCCAAAGCATTCACTTTCTTCGGCGCCATAGATCCCGAATCTTGCTCTGATACTAATTTGATAGGACTTGATAAACAGCACACAACAATATAAAAAAACAGTAACTTACTCCAAATAGATCTAGAAATAACACAAAGAGAGTTGTTTTTACTAATTTCCAAGCAAAGCAAGATAAGATACAAGTTGATTCACTGTCCAAGAGGGGAATCGTCTCTCCCACATTTCCAAGCAGCTGCTAGGAACCCAAACACCTCACAAAAAACAGCTGCAGAAATTCAAAACATAACATAAAAACCCTAACCCTCCATAATCTCCCCCCTTAAACAGCTCAAATCCACTAATAAATGCCCTTTACGTCTTTCCCAAAGAGTTCTCCCCTTTCCCAAAGGGTTTCCTCCTAAAGCCTCTTCTCCTATAGCTGATAAAGGAGGTCCTGGGCCTCACCTGGGCAGCTTGACTACTGCTGCCAGCTGCATCACGATGATTCATCGAAGTTTTCATGCAATTCATTGTGTGCGATGTTTCATTTGTATGAAATTTTTGTCCATTATCGGGGCGTCATCTCGTGAAATGGACCACGCGAGTGCGTCCGAATAGTCGAAACTGTTCTAACGTGCCAATCCGCATCCAAATCGGACTTTATTTGACATGCGTCAAGGGATCTAATATATTTCATCATTTAAATATTATATATATGGTATTGGTTTTTATTTTGGATTTTGGGTTAAGATTTAGGGTTTTATAGGGTTTAGGATTTTATATGATTTAGGGCGGAGTGTAGTTTAGTACTTTTGGTGAGCTACTTTATGGATGAAAGTGACATTTCATCTCCAAGATCCGTGCTGGACAACATGCCTTAATTGAGGGGTTATTTTTGATATGTGGATCAAATCTAATAGACTATTAATCAAATTCCCCCTTGATTGAGATTTGGGCATTAAATCTTTAAAATATTAAAGAGACAGTGTTTATTAAATTTTTAATGGTTCAATTTTTCCATGAAAATAGATGCCCTCAATCGCATAGTTCAGATAAAAAATGTTGTTAGGATTCATAAGCATGATCGGATCGTTAATCAAATACCGTACAAAGATGATCAAGGCTTTGGAAGCTAGACTACAACAACAACAACAACATCAAGCCTTTGTCCCACTATTTGGGGTCGGCTACATGAATCCTTTTTCTCCATTGTGTCATGTTAAAAGCCAAATTCTCGTTTAAATCTAATAAAGAAATATCATTTCTAATATTTTCTAACCAAGTCTTTTTAGGTCTTCCTCTACCTTTCTTAACATAAGTCAAATCTAATACCTCTACTTTCCTAATCAGGTCATCGGAAGGCCGCTGTTTTTGTGACCAAACCATCTAAGGCGACTCTCTCTAATCTTATCTTCCACTGGAACTACTCCAACCTTTTCACGTATATGCTCATTTCGTATCCTATCTCTAAGGGTAAAGCCACTCATCCACGTGAGCATCCTCATCTCTGCAACACTTAACTCAGTATTATGCTTCTCTTTTAATGGCCAACATTCGGCACCATAAAGCATTGCAGGTCTCACCACTATCTTATATAATTTTTCCTTAAGTTTAAGGGGGACTTTTCTATCACACAACAAGTTCGATGCATTACTCCAATTCAACCATACAACTTGAATTCTGCTGATAATATCCCCATCTATTTCCCCATCACTCTGAACAATAGATCCAAGATATCTAAAACATGTATTCTTATTAATGACTTGATCACCCAAAGTCACAATCCCCTCACTAGGTCTATTACTACTAAAACGTGTGCTCTGGAAGCTAGACTATTGTCAAATTTTAGATTGCAACAAGATAAAGATGTGTTTAAAATTTTAAACATGGATATGCTTTTATTTGAATTATAATTCAAATTAGGATATATTTTAATTGGAACTATTTTTGAAATTAGAGCTTATCCAGTTTTTTATTAGTGATAAAGTTTTCTTTTCTTTGTTGATTTGTTGAAGAATGGATTATATCTTATTCTTGTTATATTTTACTGTTTATAGACTTATTTTCTTGCAGAGAAGTCAATCTGAAAATCACCATCTCCTAATTGTTTTTCTCTTTCCTCTTAAAAAAACCAGAGACTTGTGGAAAGTTGTAGGTAGTGACGAAGATAGTAGGTTCAAGTCCTGTAGCAAATACTGAAGCTATAACTCATCCTATTTAACCCCTCTATTCCCTATTTGCATTGCATTGCTTCTGCTGCAATTAAGATTACGTAATTAAACTTTCCTGAGTAATTAAGAGTATAAATGAGAGGACTGATGCAGCAAGTGTTAAGAGTAGGACATAATCGGTTATATTATTTTGTTGCACCTAACTTGGTTAGGCTTTTCTTTTTCATTCTTGCTGAACAATCAACTAGAGTATTTATGTAAATTAGTATATAATCTTAACATTTTTTTGCTTGCAGCTTTTTGAGATGGGGTTAGAGCTTTCACTGGCACGCTTAAAAGCTTTAGCAAAATATGCTTTTGGGATGGGATTGACCCAGGTCTGATGTTTATGCATACTTTTTTAACTACCATTTATTTTTATAGTACATACATTTTCTTGAAGACTACCTTTCTCATAAAAGGGCAAAGTATGTTTAAGATTGTAAATTACCATGTGAACTTGTGAAGGTTGCGTGGCATCACATTTGATTTATAAAAATTAAAGCCGACTTTATCATCAGGCTTAAGCTTTTCAAAAGCTTGTCATATGACAATTTAGATTTATGCGGTAAATGTGCTAGGGAAAGTGCCATGCTGCACATGCACCTTCATCATGACTTCAGTTCGGAGACAGTAGAATTTCATAACAGTTTATTGATCTCATTGAAGGTGCTGGTGCTTTTATTTCGTACGAAACAACACAACACAATAGTACAATACTTCCATTCAGGTTTTACTTGCATAATTTTTATCGCTTTCTCTATTCTTCCCTTAAAATGTGCCATGCCTCCAAAAATGGACGCCAGCAATTAGTCAGAGGAGCATATGCTTTATTTGTTATTACAGAACTTGATGGCACACAGAAATAAATTTGGATAATCCTCTTCTTGAATTTAAATTTTGTACTTTTAAAGTCATGAGGGGCAACAGTCCAGACTAATTAGTCGGCTTACAATGGATTGGGTCAAGCCATACCTTAAGTTAAGCCCAACTATAATTGAATCGGATATCATCTTGACTTTTTTATGAGTCAAGTCCAAGCCCAATCAAATGCTGCTTTTAAAATGATCTAAACAAAAAAGATACATATAAAACTGAATTAAAATACAAATAGCTTACCGAGTGACATAACTAGCCACTTATTCTATATTATTAGGGAAATATGAGCAACCAAACTGGAAGGAGATTCTATGTACGTTCTTTTGTACACTTTAAAATATGACGAAGTTCAAGATTTGATAGGTTATTTAAATTATAATTCTTGTATATGAACCATTACATGTGCATTATATAATTTCAATTTCAGGCACAACTCAAAAATAGATTTGATATGCTTGTTACCTGACCTTTGGATAGGTCCTACACTGCTCAAGAACTGATGGTGATTGAATGTTAGAATCATTACTGATGTGAAACATATATGGAAAAAGGAATTGCTTAGGAATTAATAACAAGTTGTTAAGCTTTGCTAATTTTAAACTCAATGTTTTACCAAGTTAAATTCTAGGATTGTTCAATTGTAGATCATGTAATGGCATGCAATTACAACTAGATTAGAAGGCCAATTTAAAATAAAACAAAATTTTCAATACTTAGGAACAAATAACAAAGATCCACCAATTAACAAATAGAACTTTCACCCTGAGTTTTCCTCACTCACACTCTTAGCATAGGCTTAGCAGGAGAACAATTTAAACAATAATACGGATGTCACTAGAAAACAGTCAACACTTAGGTTTTGGACCAACAGGAACTTACCCGAATAGGAGGAAGCTAGTGGATGCTGTGTAATCTGCCACTGGACGGCGGGATGATGTTGTTCAATGGCGGTAGTCAAGGGAAAGAGAACCCGCTCAATGTATTCTACTACGGTGACGTCGATCTCTAGGTCCACATCAAAGAAGGGAGAATGTAGAATGTCCACTAAGCCTTGATAGTCGTAGATGAATCCGTGGTCATGCTCGGGGTCGGCCATCCATGGAGGAAATAGGCTAAGTGATAGTGGTAGGTTGTGCGTCTTTTTCCTTGGATGATGTATCACGCATGGGAGAAGAGAGGTGAGGGAGAAAGGAGGGTGTGGGGTGGTCAGCCAAGGCTAGGAGAGGGGCCAGATTAATTTCAGGTTTGGGGTTTGGATTATGGTGGGAAGGCAGTTTTAGAATCTGAAATTAATTTCAGGTTTGAGGTAGAATTGAGTGGGAAATTTTGAACTTTGAATTAATTATACAAAGGGGGAAAGAGTAGTAATGTAAGAGAGAGAGAGGGAGAGGGGCCGGCGGTTTATGTGGGGATTAATGGGTTTTAATTAAGAGAGGAGGGGGGGGGGGGGGGCGGCCAAAAGAGGGAAGGGATGAGTGTCCACATTCAACGTATATAGATCCTTGCATTGAATGTTGATTGGGAAATCAAATCTGAACTTATTTCTGATTGCTAGCAATTAGGGGGGCTTCCAAACTAGGTGTAGACTAATTAGGAAAGAATTTGAATTTGAAATAAGAAACTTTCCAAAATTAAATAAAGGCTATATTTGGAAGGTAATAAAGAGATAGTTAAATTGGAATCAAGGGATAATGGATGGGTGGGCCAGCGGCTAGGGGTTAGGGTAAAGTGGTCGGTGGTGGGCTGAGGGGTGGAGATTGGCCGGCAGTTTTGGGTGCAGGGGATGTCTTGGCCGACAGGTAGGGGTGAAGATGGGTGGAGGCCAGCGGTTGGAAGAAAGGGGAGAGGGTGGCCGGTGGTGGGGGAAAGCAAGGGGAGGTAGACCGTGAGCCCGGACTCTTCTAACGGCTGACGGGTATTGCTTTTGCCCTCACCTAGGGACTTCTCCTTTCTCTAGAGCTCCCAACACTCAAGGGAATTAGAAGGCTGAAAATTTTCATTAATCAATCATCATCCTAATACAATTACTAAGGCCTTAATATATAGGCCTCCAAAATAAAAGAAAGTCAAAGACTAAAATGCCCTCTGGGCTACATTATAAAAGAAATCCCTCACAGTGGTACAATGGTAAGAATTGAAATATAAATAAAAGAAATACATAAAATGCATCATAAATAAAGACTCATAATCGTAGCCGCATTCTTCCAGTGATAGACGCGCCAAAATCTTTTGTTGATGTCCTCATCATTCTCCCCGGGTGAGAAAAAGCTCGACCCCCTCGAGTAAATGTCACGGGAGCTCTCATACAACTCTAGAAGGTCGGGGTCCAATCTCTGTAGCTCATCACGATCAAGCCACGTGTTCTTCGTCTCCGGTTTACCTTTCCATTGAACCAAATACCTTTGGCGCCCACCATCTTTAGTGGAAATGATTTCATCAGTAATTATTGCTTCAATTTTCTCCTCATTAGGTAAGGGAGGAATAATTGGAAGTGGAGATAGGCTAGGGTTCTCACCAGGTGGGGTCACACAAGGCTCATTATTTAGTAGATTTGTGGGGTTAAACTCTTGTCCCTCAAAGGCTACAAGATCTTCAATGTTAAATGTAGGATTCATGTTAAAACCTTCAGGAAGGTCTAGCACATAAGCATTGCTGTTTATTTTTGATATTATTTTAAAAGGTCCCGCGCTTGTAGAATGTAACTTTTTAGCGGTCCCTTATGGAAATCGCTCCGGATGAATCCGTACCATTAGAAAATCTCCAACCTCGAATTCTTTGAATCATTTCTTAAGATCCGCATTGAGTTTATAAGTAGCGTTGTTTTGTTCAATCTTTTTATTAATTTCCTTGTGCAATTCCTGGAGATGCGATGCAAATGTAGATGCAGACTCAGATGTTCTAATCTTATGACACATAGGGATTAAATCAATAGGTTGTCTAGGTTGATATTCATACACAATTTCAGCAGGACTTAGACCCGTGGTTCGATTAACAGAGTTGTTATAAGCCAATTCAGCTATTGGTAGTTTGGAATTCCAATCTCGAATGTGTTCTCCTACCAAAGTCCTTAAGAGGTTGCCTAAACTCTTATTCACAACTTCTGTTTTTCCATCAGTTTGCGGGTGAAAGGCAGTGGAAAATTGGAGTTTGGTACCCATTTTTTGCCATAAAGTCTTCCAAAAATAACTAGTGAATTTGACGTCTCGATCCGACACTATGGTTTTGGGTAATCCGTGAAGTCTAACAATCTCATCAAAGCAAAGCTTTGCAATTCGAGAAGCGTCAAAAGTTTTGGAACAAGGGAGGAAATGGGCCATCTTAGAAAAACGGTCGACTACCACACAAATTGAGTCATGCTTTTTAAAGATTTTAGGTAGTCCAAGGACGAAATCCATACTTACGTCCTGCCAAGGGCAATTGGGTACAGGGAGAGGTGTATAGAGACCTGTGTTCTGTTTCCGTTGTTTAGCCAGTTGACAAGTGTGACACTGTTTCATGAGCTTACTAACATCACGCTTAAAACTAGGCCAGTAAAATCGATGTTCAACAGCGGCGATGGTTTTCGTTTGGCCAGAGTGTCCAACTAATCCTCCAGCGTGTAATTCCCAAACGAAGAATTCTCGAAGTGATGTGTTGGGGATGCAGAGCTTTTGGGAATCAAACAAATAACCATCTTCCAAAAAGAAATCATTAATTATTCATTCATTTCCATTAGTTAGTAAGGAATAGGTTTCTTTAAAATCAAGGGCAATCCTTATAATCCTCTTTAATTTGTTCAAATCCAATCACTTCAGCCCTCATTTCTCGAGTTACCATCATACAGCGACTTAAAGCGTCTGCCTCTTTATTTTCAGAACCCGCCTTGTGTCTGATCGTATAGGTGTATTCTTGCAAGAACTCAACCCAACGGCCATGTCGAGCATTGAGTTTCTTTTGGGAATTTATGTATCTTAAGGCCTCATGATTAGAGAAGATGACAAATTCCTGCGGGAGAAGGTAGTGTCTCCAATACCTAAGGGATTGTATGAGAGGATAAAACTCTTTATCATAAGTGGAGTACCGTTGTCTAATGTCATTCAATTTCTCGCTGAAGTAGGCCACGGGGTGGCCTTCTTGGGAAAGGACGCCACCAATACCAATGCCAGAAGCGTCACAAGTTACTTCAAAGACTTTAAAAAAATATGGTAGACGCATGACAGGGGCTTCTACCATTTTTTTCTTCATCTCTTCAAAAGCTTTAGATGTAGCTAAAGTCTACTGAAATTCACCCTTTCTCAGACAATCAGTTATTGGGGCGACGATGGTGCTAAAATTCTTAATAAACCTCCTATAAAATGTGGTCAATCCATGAAAACTTCGAACATCCCTGATATTCCTGGGTTCAAGCCATTCATTAAATACACGCACCTTTTCGGGATCAGCGGATATCCCTTGGGTGGAAATAATAAATCCAAAGAAAGTAACACTATACACTTAGGATTGGCATATAACTGTTCTTTCCTCAAGACCTCACAGACTTGTTTTAAGTGATCTAAGTGTTGTCCAACCGAACTACTATAGATCAAAATGTCATCAAAATATACTACCACAAACTTTCCTAAGAATGGATGGAGGACTTGGGTCATAACTCTTATGAAAGTGTTAGGGGCATTGCTAAGGCCAAAAGGCATGATCATCCATTCATACAAACCATCCTTAGTCTTAAAAGCTGTCTTCCATTCATCACTAGGACGGATCCTAATTTGGTGATATTCGCTTTTAAGATCAATATTGGAAAGAGGGTGGCTCCGGTCATCATGTCCAACATATCATCCAAACGGGGAATAGAGAAATGGTATTTTATCGTGATCTTGTTGATTGCACAACTATCAACACATATCCTCCATGAGCCATCTTTCTTGGGAGTCAAAAGTGCTGGAACGGTGCATGGGCTCAGACTTTCTTTAATGAACCCTCGTTGGAGCAAATCATCAACCTGCTCTTTCAACTTAGCATGCTCTTTCGGATTCATACGATAATGAGGTAGGTTGGGTGAGGAGGCTCCATGTACCAAATCTATGGCATGTTGGATATCCCTCAAAGGGGCAAGTTGGTTGGGTAGGTCTTCAGGGAACACGTCAGTAAAAGGTTCAAGGAGAGGTTTGACCTCATCCAGGATAGGTTCTTCTATTTCCACAATTGCTTCCCGGGCTACTAAGGCATACATGGGTAATCCTTGAACCAATTCAGCATCTACTTTTGCAGTTAAGAGGTTTAAGCCTTTATTGGGTTTGATAGGAGTGGGCTTAACTTCCTCTTTAGACGGCTTGGGTTGGGAGGGTAAAAGTTTGATCTTCTTACCATCATGTTCAAACACGTAGGTGTTTGTCCTCCCATAAATATGGACATCGTTGTCAAATAACCATGGGAGACCAAGGATAATTTGACACACATCCATAGTTAAAACGTCACACCAAATATGTTCTTTATATCCTACGAGCTCTATGGGAATCAAGCTCCTATCTTTAACTTCTAAAGCAGTCGAGTTGATCCAAGCAACCTTATAAGGGTTCGGGTGAGGGGTCGTCTTCAGGTTAAGTCTAAAAATTATGGTGGTAGATACAGCCTTAATACAGCTTCCACTGTCGATAATAACCTTACAGTTATTGTCACCAATCTTGGTAAAGGTGTGGAAGATTGAAGTTCTACGTCAGTCGTCACTCGGCTTAGGTTGTAACAAGGCACATCTAACAACTTGAAGTTCTGCATGATCCATCTTTTACAAGCAGTGAATCACTGTGGTGTCCTCTTCACAAAAGAAATCTTCCTCGTCATCAATGTGATGAACTAGTTCGGTGTCAGGTTCTTCCTCATCATCAATAACTTCTTCAATTATGGTGACTTTATAAGGGTTGGAACATTGTGAGGCAATGTGTTCATACTTATGACACCTAAAACACTTGATTCTAGAGTTAGTTTTGTGTGTATTACGATCAGGAGTTTTACCCTTGTAGTCAGTGCGGGGTTGGAATTGACCTGCAGTGGGCCGACCAGTCATAGGGTCAAGAGGTTTGTTTTGAGGCTGACTAGAGGAAGTTTTGAAAGGGGTTGGACGGGAGTCTAGCTTTCCAGAATGGGACGAAGTCCTGGACTCTTCTAGATCTAGCACAAGACTACAAGCTGCTTCCAAAGTGGTAACTCCTCCAGCGAAAAGTTCATTACGAAGGTCTTCCCTAAGGCCAGCTCTAAACATGGATAGGATTTGGGCAGGTGTAGTGGTCTTTTCGCCACTACAGCGAATCATATAATTGTCAAAGGTAGAAATATAATCTTTCACGGGTTTACTACCTTGAGTCAGCCTATTCCATCTATCTAAGAGTCTGGGGTAGTAGGATGGAGGGAGGCATTTTTGCTTGAGCTCTTGCTTGATAGCTCGCCAGTCAGTGATGGGGTATTCGCCTCGCGCTTCGCGCATGTTTTCTAGGTTCCTCCAGTATTGACTAGCTCTTCCAGTAAGCTTCATTTTAGCGAACCGAACCTTCCTAGCTTCTGAAATATTGTACCACTTAAAATAACTATCCATTCCCTTAAGCCAATCTAGAAAAACTTGAGGGTCTAGGGTGCCATCAAAGGAAGGGGCATCTATACAGATGTTCTTAAGTAATTGAGCGTCATTGTCTCTCCAGTTTGGGTCATGACCTACGGGTTCCTGATTGGGCCTATAGTTTTGACGGTAAGGGTCTCGTGGAGGTCCGTAATCAGCTCGTACCTCTTCGACATAAGGGGAAGGAGGCCTAGAAGAGGTATAAATCGTATGGTTTCCTAGTCTTTCAATGTGGTCTAGACGTTCTCCAGCTTGTCATCTAAAGTCAGCTAACTCACCTTGGGTTTCTTTAATTTATTGGGTCACAGTTCCTAGCTGACCTACAATTAAGTCTAAAGTACGTTGAATTTATTCGGGATCCATTAATTTTAACTTGGGTAGCTAGTACAGACACAACAGTAAGTAGAATGATGTGATATGTATAAATTGAATGCAAACTAAAATGTTTACTAAATGCAAGTGGAAAATCCTAGAATGAAACTAGCATGCAACCATGCTCTGATACCAAGATGATGTGAAACATATATGGAAACAGGAATTGCTTAGAAATTAATAACAAGTTGTTAAGCTTTGCTAATTTTAAACTCAATCTTTCACCAAGTTAAATTCTAGGATTGTTCAATTATAGATCGTGTAATGGCATGCAATTACAACTAGATTAGAAGGCCAATTTAAAATAAAACAAAATTTTTAATACTTAGGAACAAATAACAAGAATCCACCAATTAACAAATAGAACTTTCACCCTGAGTTTCCTTCACTCACACTCTTACCATAGGCTTAGCAGGAGAATTTAAACAATAATACAGATGCCACTAGAAAACAATCACCACTTTTAGGTTTTGGACCAACAGGAAGTTACCCGAATAGGAGGAAGTTGGTGGATGCTGTGTAATTTGCCACTGGACAGCGGGATGACATTGTTCAATGGCGGTAGTCAAGGGAAAGAGAACCCGCTCAATGTATTCTTCTACGGTGGCGTCGATCTCTAGGTCCACATCAAAGAAGGGAGAATGTAGAATATCCACTAAGCCTTGATGGTCGTAGATGAATCCGTGTTCATACTCGGGGTCGGCCATCCATGGAGGAAATAGGCTAAGTGGTAGTGGTAGGTTGTGAGTCTTTTTCCTTAGACGATGTATCATACATGGGAGAAGAGAGGTGAGGGAGAAAGGAGGTTGTGGGGTGGTCGGCCAAGGCTAGGAGAGGGGCCAGATTAATTTCAGGTTTGGGGTTTGGATTATGGTGGGAAGGTAATTTTAGAATCTGAAATTAATTTCAGGTTTGAGGTGGAATTGAGCGGGAAAATTTGAACTTTGAATTAATTATACAAAGGGGGAAAGAGTAGTAATGTAAGAGAGAGAGAGGGAGAGGGGCCGGCGGTTTATGTGGGGATTAATGGGTTTTAATTAAGAGGGGGGGATTAATTGGAGAGAGGAAAGAGAGAGGGGGGGGGGGGGCAAAGGAGGGAACCACATTCAACGTATGTGGATCTTTGCATTGAATGTTGATTGAGAAATCAAATATGAATTTATTTCATATTGCTAACAATTAGGGGGGCTTCCAAACAAGGTGTAGACTAATTAGGAAAGAGTTTAAAATTCAAATTCATTTGAATTTGAATTAAGAAACTTTCCAAAATTAAATAAAGGCTATATTTGGAAGGTAATAAAGAGATAGTTGAATTGGAATCAAGGGATAATGGATGGGTGGGCCGGCGGCTAAGGGGTTAGGGTAAAGTGGTCGGCGGTGGGCTGAGGGGTGGAGGTTGGCCGGCGGTTTGGGTTTTAGGGAATGATTTAGCCGGCGGTTTTGGGTGCAGAGGAGGTCTTGGCGGCGGGTAGGGGTGGAGATGGGTGGAGGCCGGAGGTTGGAAGAAAAGGGAGAGGGTGGCCGGTGGTGGGGGAAAGGAAGGGGAGGTAGACGGTCGGCCCGAACTCTTCCGACTGCTGACGGGTATTGCTTTTGCCCTTACCTAGGGACTTCTCCTTTCCGACTGCTGACGGGTATTGCTTTTGCCCTTACCTAGGGATTTCTCCTTTCTTTAGAGCTCTCAACACTCGAGGGAATTAGAAGGCTGAAAATTTTCATTAATCAATCATCATCCTAATACAATGACTAAGACCTTAATATATAGGCCTCCAAAATGAAAGAAACTCAAAGACTAAAATGCCCTCTGGGCTATAACATAAAAGAAATCCCTCATAGGGGTACAATGGTAAAAACTGAAATATAAATAAAAGAAATACATAAATGCATCATAAATAAAGACTCTTAATCGTAGTCGTCGATCTACAATTCTTCCGGTGATAGACGCGCCAAAATCTCCTGCTGATATCCTCATCAATTACTCAATTTGTAATTTGGAGGCCAATCTACTTCAAACATGAATTATAATCATGTTGATCTCCATATGTAATTCACCGGTCAATCCAAGCGAATGCAACAAAAATATGGTCAAACAAACATAATTTTACTATAAATTAGCTCAAAGTGCCCAATTTACATGTAAAGAATGCTGAATTTGCTCGTTTCACGAACTAGATCATCTCAATGCGTTCGTAATTTCAAAAAAGTCTAAAAAAAGCCCCAAGTCTTGCTCAACTTTTGACATCAGGAGACAATCTATACATGCTAGAGGAAATTTGTGGGAGATTTCACCCATATACACACATTTAATGTATATATGTATATATATTATGGTTGCCTGCAAGTGCTGACAAGGTTGGCTGAGTCCTTGCACTTTAATACATATGATTAAAGGGGATAGTCTCCCACTCCCCTAAATTTAAAATATGGCTTTATAAAAGCATACATTTCTCTCCCCTATTTCTCTTCTTCCATGCTGAATTTCCCACACAACTCCTAAAAACTTGTGCCAATTAATTTTTTCAGCTTACCTTATGCTCTCTGCCTACCTCTCCATCCCCCTTGAACACCTCACCACGACAATTAAGAGATGAGAGAGGAACTTTTGGCTCAATTGGGGCATTTTTGTGTACATTTTAGGTGATTTTGTGCACAAGGCATCCTATACAAATACCCCTAAACATCTTTTTATGGTGTGTTGAGATGGATTTCATAGGTCACAGTGCCCCATTCACCATACTCTAAATGCTTTCATTGGCGTAACAGGATGACACACTTGTGCTACCCCCTCATTGGAGGGTGGGGATGGGATTGAAGAGCTATAAAAATTTACTTGAATTTCAGAGAAAAAAAATGATGCCAACATGAACACAAATAGCTCGGTAAAATGTAAACGTGAACATAAGTTTGCGATAAAAATGCCTAATTAAATGTGCAAATTTAAGAAAATATAAAAAATAATATATTGCAATTCTTATAGAAGCACACTATCAAAATGTACTCAAAATTTTGGAGAAAAAATGGTGATAACATGGACCCAAAATGCCTGATAAAATGTAAATATGAACATAAGTTTTGGAACAAAAAAATGTTTTATAAAATGTGCAAATGTTAAAAAAAATTCATATTGCATGAATTTTGTGGAAAACTTGTTGCCAACAAAGGCGTGGACATGAGGGAACTTGCGGATAAAAATGTACAAAATAGTGCATGAAGAAGCATTTTAAATTGCACACCATAAAGCCTGCTGAGTAGTGCTCCAAAAATGTGTAACACGGCTCATTATAAAGCATGTGAGGTGATGCATGGAACAATGTTGCACGGTACATTGAAAGTTGTGATGAAGTGAATTTAAAAATGTGCAAAACACTATATCACGAGTTGTGCAACAATATGCACTTGTATCCAATCGAGAGAAGATTTTGCTCTAATACTGAGATTGGTGGAGGGTTTATTGAAGAATATTAAATTATTCTTCTGATGCGAACATCCAACCTTCCATGCCTATCCAAGGAGGAGCTGAAGATCGACGGCTATGATCGTCCCACGTTATCTTAAATTTTATTTGTAATTTTTATTTTTTCATTTTTACCCTTACTTAAGGGTCTAGTCTTATGTAATCCCTAGGGGCATGTTCGTCTTATTTTAGTCTTTTTTTTATTTCTGAGGCCTATATATAGAGGCCCTTGTTATTGTAGTGGAATGATGGATTATTAATAAAATTTTATGTTTACACTTGTGTTCTTTGGAGAGAACATTAGTGAGATTCCTATGGGAGGGAATCGGAGTTTCCACCAGCTGTAGGATGGGTCCGGGCTCGTGGTTGAAGTCCCTTGGAGAAGGGTAACGTATCACCCGTCAGTCTTCAGAAGATTCTAAGGCTCGCGGTTTATCTTTTATCTTTTTGTTTCTTTGTTTGTGTTCCTCCTTATTTTTCCTATTCGCCATCTCCATCCTCTCCCTACTTCCACCAAACCAACCCCCCCCCCTTTTTTCTCTCCCCCGCCGGCTTCATCCCATCCTCCACTCAAACCCGCCGGCCCCTCCACCACAAACTTTTAATTTCAAATTTTAAATTCCCTCTTGATTACCTTCCTAAATTAGATTTTGTTAATTTGGAAAGTCATTCAATTTTCAAATAAATTTGAATTTTAAAACATTTTCAATTTAATAAATTCTACATTAGAGAGCCTCCTCCAATTACTTCCAATCTGAAATTAATTTTGGATTTATTTCCCCAATCCCATTAAATGCTTGATCCACATACATCGAATTTGGACATCTCTTCCCCTCCTTCTTTGGCCGGCCCCTCTTTCTCTCACATATTAATTAATTCCCCTCAATTAATGCTCTCAGTCAAATCCCTTTCCCTCTAAAATTTATTCTTTCATAAATTAAGTTGTTCTAATTTTGGTAAGTTTTTGAATTCAAAATTCAAACGAATTTGAAACTTCAAATTTTTTCCTAAATCATTTAGCTTAATTTTGGAAAGCCTTCCTTCAATCAAGGATTTGATAAATTTGAAATTAATTGGGAATCAATTCGAATTTCACATTCAACGAACCTACACACTCTCTCTCCTCTCCATCTCTAGGCCGGCCCCTCCCCTCTCTCTCCAATCCACTTAATTCCCATTAATTCCCCCCTCTTAATTAATTAATTCTCTAATTGGAGATCTCATCATGGGAATTAATTAATTCAAATTTTCAAATGACCTGCTCCCCCATATCCGTTCTACATCAGTTTGGTATCAGAGCAGGTTGCCCGGGATGCGGACTCGACGAAGTTGAGCTCTTTTCCACCTCGGGAGAATGATGCGGACATCCAACTGTCCATGCCTATCCGAGGAGCTGAAGATCGACGGCCGTGATCGTCCCACGTTATCTTAAATTTTATTTGTAATTTTTATTTTTTCGTTTTTACTCTTACTTAAGGGTCTAGTCTTATGTAATCCCTAAGGGCATGTTTGTCTTATTTTAGTCTTTTTTTATTTCTGAGGCATATATATAAAGGCCCTTATTATTGTAGTGGAATGATAAATTATTAATAAAATTTTGTATTTACACTTGTGTTCTTTGGAGAGAACGTTAGTGAGATTCCTATGGGAAGGAATCGGAGTTTCCACTAGCTGCAGGATGGGTCCGGGCTCGTGGCTTGAAGTCCCTTGGAGAAGGGCAACGTATCACCCGTTAGTCTTCAGAAGAGTCCAAGGCTCGCGGTTTATCTTTTATCTTTTTGTTTCTTTGTTTGTGTTCCTCCTTGTTTTTCCTATTCGCCATCTCCATCATTTCCCTACTTCCACCAAACCGACCCCCATTTTTTTTTCTCTCCAATCCCGCCAGCTTCATCCCATCCTCCACCCAAACCCGCCGGCCCCTCCACCACAAACCCTTAATTTCAAATTTCAAATTCCCTCTTGATTACCTTCCTAAATTAGATTTTGTTAATTTGGAAAGTCATTCAATTTTGAGTTCAAATAAATTTGAATTTTAAAATATTTCCAATTTAATAAATTCTACATTAGGGAGCCTCCTCCAATTAATCCCAATCTGAAATTAATTTCGGATTTATTTCCCCAATCCCATTAAATGCTTGATCCACATACATCAAATTTGGACATCTCTCCCCCTCCTTCTTTGGCCGGCCCTCTTTCCCTCGCATATTAATTAATTCCCCTCAATTAATGCTTTCAATCAAATCCCTTTCTCTCTAAAATTTATTCTTTCCTAAATTAAGTTGTTCTAATTTTGGTAAGTTTTTGAATTCAAAATTCAAACGAATTTGAAACTCCAAATTCTTTCCTAAATCATTTAGCTTAATTTTGGAAAGCCTTCCTTAAATCAAGGATTTGATAAATTTGAAATTAATTGGGAATCAATTCAAATTTCACATTCAACGAACCTGGACACCCTCTCTCCTCTCCCTCTCTAGGCCAACCCCTCCCCTCTCTCTCCAATCCACTTAATTCTCATTAATTCCTCCTTCTTAATTAATTAATTCTCTAATTGGATATCCCATTATGGGAATTAATTAATTCAAATTTTCAAATGACCTGCTCCCCCATATCCATTCTACATCATCTTCTCTTTTCAATAAGAGAAAGGAAGCTAGGTTTTGAGGCTTTTATAGAGTTTATGGGGAGAGAAATGGTGCTTAGCAATTCTTAAGGAAAGAAACAAGTACAAAATTAAACATAAGATATCTTAAAGGAAGAAGAATTCGACATATGAAATTTGGAGCAATCAGTGTACATAACGTATAGCAATGGAGGAAGAATCAATCAACCATCAATGGCTTCATCAAGTAATTTATTCTTCAATGAATAATCTTGAAGCCTGCATAATTATTCCTAATTTAAAAGAGAAGCCTGCATAATTATTCCTATTTTAAAAGAGAAGTAAACACTAATTTAAGGATGATATCATCCTTATGCTTATTATATTTAATATTAAAAAAAAGGCTTAAATTGATGAGGGATCTAGAAATACTTGAGACTTGTTCAAGTTAGCTATTTTGTTGTCTAGTTTGTCTGCTTATGACTTTCTTATAAAACCAGTCTTATCTTGGCTAAATTGGCCGAATGTTCAGTCAATGCCTGTTGTTTTTTATTTACAATATCATTTTGGTGTTTTTATGGTCCAAAATCTAGTGACAAAAAAGTTTTCTATTTGATAGGCCTAGGCACATTCCTTTTTCTCCATATTACATATATTGTAATATATGCAAAAATATATTTATTTTACTTTTTTTAAAATGATAATATTAAGATAAATTTCTGACAAAATTATGATGGATTTAGATTTAATATTAATATATGAATTTTGAAGATTGTTAGGATGTCAAATGATTAGAGCAAAATTATTTTGATACCAATATTTAAGAATAAAGGAGATTTAAGATTGTGCTAATTATAGTGGAATCTAACTTATAAGCTGTGCAATGAATCTATGGGAGAGGTTAAAAGAACATAGACTTAGAAGAATTAAGTGGGTTTTGGATAATCAATTTAGTTCATTCCAGAAATGTCTATTGAAATAATTTTGTGTGAAAATAATTAATGAAAAAGTATAGAGAGTAGAGAAAAGATATTCATAGATTTTTTATTAAGCTTGGAGAAGACATATGATCGAGTATCATGAGAATTAATTTGTTACGCATTAAGGAAAAATGAAATATGTTAAAACTATGTTGAAGTTGTTAAAAATATCTATAATAAAGCACTGACTAATAGAAATAGTTATGTAGTGGCAACAAAGTTTTTAATTAAAACTGATGATTATATCAATGACCAACATTATTCCTATATGTATTTGTATTGTCATGAAATTCTTACAAAGGATATTCAAAGAGAAATGCATTGGTGTATGCTTTTCTTAAATGATAGTTTTAATCAATGAGTTTCATTTGGTGAAAAAAGTGGAAAGTTAGAATAAGGTAGGAACAATTTAGAAGATGATGACTTAGAAATAGTTGACCAAAAATTGGGTCTATGATATTTCATTTTAATGGTGTGATGTTATCAAATCATTCAATATTATTAGAAGATGTCGTGATACAAAGGTGTGATAGATTCAAGTTTTTTGGATTTGTTATGCTAAAGAATAATGATGTAGATCAGGATATAACTTTTACGGTTATGGTTGGCTGGTTAAAAGAGAAAAGTGATAGGACTTGAACACCAAAAATCAGCAAATAAACAATAAATTTCAGCAAACCAATAAATTTTTATTGATAAGAAAAGAAATACGAACAAGACAGGTACAATGGTCCTCTTTCGAGTGGAGGACTTGCTCTCCCAAATTCTAGACGTTGTTAGAATCCCTCACAAAAATAGTGGACAATAAATTCTCACAAAACTCATCAATAGCATATCCTAAACCCTAGACAAACTCCCCCTTAAATAGCCCTAGAACACCATAACACAAGTAAAACATTCCTAATCAGCATAAACATATTTTTGGTAACCATCCTAAATAATTAGGATCTTCCTAAATAACATAAACATAATTTAGGAAACCTTCCTAATTAAATCCTTTCTAACATACAATAACCATATTTAGAACATTCCTAATTCCCTCCAAATCAAATCAACCCTCTTTCCCTAAACAAACCTTCCTAATTTCCTCCCAATTAAATCAACCCTCTTTCCCTAATCAAATATTCTTAATTCCCTCTCAATCTTGATCTTCTATGGTAAGTAATTACTCTTTTTTTATCTTCTTGCCCGCCGCCCCCCTAGTGGGGCCCACCGACTTAGCTAGTCTATCAATACTCCCTTCCCAAAGAGTCACCTTGTCCTTAAGGTGGAAGGATGGGATGCTGGTCATGGTTTTCTTCAGTTGCTCGAAGGCGTGTGTTGCTGCTTTCCGCCAATTGAAACTGTCCTTCTGCAGCTGCTTCATCTCGATTTCCTTGTTTCTCAGTTGGCATCTTGCATCTGCAGCAACATTAAATGTGTTGAAGCAAATTCTTATCATCTCTCATTGATCACAACTGATTCCACCGGCCACGACTAGTGAATGCTCGCTATCTTTCCTCGGCCTCTGACAGCTGAGAAATCATTACTACTAGAGCATTCGGTGACATGCTCACCAGGTCATCAAGTGATGCTAGCATTGATAATCTTGCATTTGGTGACATATTTGATACTCGAGAGTGTCCATTCTTTCCTTTTTGAGGACTAAGCTCCCAGAAATTGCTTTTTGTTTGAACATAGTAATCTCTTCTTCAAGGGCAGCTCGCACTTGGCTTTTCTTCTCATACTCAATGCGAACTTCATGTATATTCACCATGACCTCAAGCTCTTTCAACTTTCTGGTGGCCATGGCAGCCTCTTCTGTCTTTCTTTGAAGAACCATTTTCTGTCTCTTATTCATAGCTTGAAGTTTATGTCGTTCATACTCGTTTCTCCTGCCTTCCTTCCTTAACTGTAGGAGTTCCTTTTCTCGAGATGCCTTCCACTGCCGAAATTGTTCAGCCTCTTTTTTTAGTCTATGTTGCAATTGAACCTTTTGGGCCTTAATTGTTTGAATTTCTTCTTGCAGTTTTTTTGTTGCTTCTTTACTTCTCAGTTCATCAGCCTTCCTCTTCATCTCTTCAGCTTCTTTCTGCACCGATGAGGACTCTGCACACAACTGCTGGAGGGCTGATGTTAGATCATCAGAAGTTGAGCTTGCCTTTGACTCAGCAAGCATGGCCGACTCAAGTTTAGACTTGCATTTTTGAAGCGTCAAATGAAGATTCGCAGCAAGGGTTTTAGTTTTCTGCATCCTTAACTTGAAGTTCATAATTCTCCTTCTTCAAAATTTCTAGCTGCAGCTTCAATGATTCTAGCTCACTCTTGAGAGAGGTATCCTCCTCTACCACTTTATGTAGAAACTCTTTTGCACCATCCAGCTCAATAGTCACCGTGGAAATAGATTCTATATCTGATGCCCTTGCCTGTTTCATTTGCTTCTGAATTGCATCAATCTGAGCTTCAGTCTCCTCCAGCTTCTTCTTTAGGTCTTCATGAAGTTCAGAATTAAAATTTTTCTTTAAAGAGGCCAATTTGGCCTCACTATTTTCTAAGGCCAGCTTGTAAGATTGTCTGTTGGCCTTTTTTTCTGAACGGATTTTGGACTCATCCTGTTGGGCCTATTCTGTAGCAACTTTCACATGCACAAGTAACTCCTGCACAACTGCAATATCCCTAGCAAGTTGAGCGGCCTTCTTTTTATTGGCATCAGAAAGCTGCTTTGCTTCAAATTCCTGGTGGATGGCAGTGACTTTAGCATCCATTGATGTCTCAAATTCCTTCCGGATCCTCCTAAGCTCGAGCTTTGTTGCATCCAGTTTGGAGAGGGTAGTGGCATACTACTCTCTGGCACTATCTAGTTCGTGCTTCTAGGAAATATCCTTTGCAGAATGGTTTGCAGGACTTTCCTGCTCAAGTAGCTGAGAGGACTTGATGATCAAAACAGCACACAACAATATAAAAAATAGCAACTTACTCCAAATAGATCCCGAAATAACACAAAGAGAGCTATTTTTACTAATTTCCAAGCAAAGTTAGACAAGATACAAGTTGATTCACTATTTGAGAGGTGAATCGTCTCTCCTACAATTCTTAGCAGCTACTAGGAACCCAAACACCTCATAAAAATTGCTGCAGAAATTCAAAACATAACCTCAAAAACCCTAACCCATCATAATCTCCCCCTTTAAACAGCTCAAATCCCCTAATAAATGTCCCTTACATCTTTCCCAAAGAGTCCCCCCCTTTCCCAAAGAGTTTTCTCCCAAAGTCTCTTCTCCTAAAGGTGATAAAGGAGGTCTTGTGCCCCACATGGGCAATTGGACTGCTGCTGCTAGCTACATCAATACTCCCCTCCCAAAAAGTCACATTGTCCTCAAGGTGGAAAAAGGGAAATTGCTTCTGAATAGTACTATAGGGCTCCCATGTCATCTTATATTCTGATAAATCCTTCCACTTGATCAGCATCTCCTTAATCCCCTTATCTCTTTGGCGCACCCCTTTCACCTCCAATGGTTCTAATATCACCTCCATATCCTCTGACAGTGTGGCCGGTAGTGCGAGCGAGGGTGTGTGGTTTCTAATTGTTCGTCTCAGTTGCGATACATGAATATGGGATGGATGGCTGAGGTCGGTGGCAATTAGGGGTGCAACTGAGTCAAGCCGGCTCGCTAGTCGGCTCAGGCTCGACTCGTTAACGGGCTCGACGAGTCGAGCTTATCGAGCTCGTGAGTCGAGCTCGAACATAATTTTGAGCTCGACGACTTAACGAGCTCGAGTTCGAACACTCTGCTGCTCGACTCACGAGCTCGTCGAGCAGCTCGCGTAATAGCGGCGGGAAAATGAAAACGACTGGCAGGAAGATGCGAATGAGGGGAAAATGAAAACCTTGGCTCGTTCGGACTTCAGAGGCGGGGCTTGTGCCGACGGGAAGACGCGGACGACGCAGGCGCTTAGGCGAACGACGCAGACGACGCTCAGGCGGGAGACGCGGGGCTTGTGCTAGCTGGAAGACGCGGACGACGCATGCACTGACACGGGGCTCGTTAACAGGCTCGAAGTGTGGCTCGACGAGCTCCTTTTCCCTTGCCGAGTCGAGCTCGAGCTCGACTTTTGAGCTCGACTCAAGTTCAAGCTCGAGCTCGAGCTAGGTATTTGACAGTCGAGCTCGGCTTGAACAGACCCTGACTCGAGCTCGACTCGACTCGCTTGCACCCCTAGTGGAAATTGTAGGTGATATGCTACTGAGCCAATGCGCTCCACTATCTTGTAGGGCCCAAAGTAGCGGGAGGGGAGAGCTTCTCATTCTTTCATCGTGAGCCAAAGTCCTCTGTCTGTAAGGTCGGATCTTCAAATAAATCATGTCCCCAACCTTAAACTGTATATCTCTCCTATGTCCATCCACCTGCTTCTTCATAATTTGTTGTGCTCTCTGTAGATGTTCCTTCAATTCTGCCAAAATTCGGTCTCTTTCTCATAAGTATTGCTCCACTGATGACACTGGTGTGTTGCCATGCCCATAATATATCAGATGAGGTGGATCCCTCCCATATAGAATTTTAAATGGCGTTGTCTGGGCTTTTGTATAATATGAAGTGTTATATCAATATTTCGCCCAGGCTAATCATTTGGCCCACATCTTTGGTGTATCTGATACAAAGCAACGAAGATAAGTCTCCACACTGCGATTCACCACCTCCGTCTGACCATCCGTCTGGGGATGGTAAGATGTACTCCTCTTCAGGATAGTCCCCTGCATCTTGAATAACTCCCTCCAAAAGTGGCTCAGAAAGACCTTATCCCGATCAGACACAATGGACTCAGGTATGCCATGCAAACGAACCACCTCTCTAATGAATGCGGTTGCCATCGACACCGCGGTGTAAGGGTGGCGTAAGGGAACGAAATGAGCATATTTGTTCAATCTGTCCACCACCACTAGAATCACAGTAAACCCGTCTGATCTAGGTAGTCCCTCAATGAAGTTCATAGTCACCTCTTCTCACACCTTCTCGGGTAATGCTAACAGCTGTAGAAGACTACTTAGAGCCATAGCTAGGTATTTGTGTCTCTGACACACATCACAACTGGCCACCAACTCCTCTACATCCTTCCGCATGCCCACCTAATATAGCTCTGCTGCTAGTCTATGATATGTCTTTTGAACTCCTGAATGTCCCCCAATAGTTGTGCCATGAAACTCCTGCAACAAATGAGGGATGTGTGGAGATTTCCTCGAAAGCACAAACTATCTCTGGTATAGCAGCTTTTGACCCATCAAAGAATAACCAGGATGGCTATCCTTGTCCTGCAGCAAGTCTCCTCTGATCTTACTTAGCTCCTCAACCTGCTCGCACTCATGCTTCAAGGCCTCCCAATCCACCACCATGGGAATAAAAAGAGCCACAACCTGAGGGACTTCACTACGCCTGGAGAGAGCATCTGCTGCTTTATTTTCTAACCCGGGCTTGTACTGGATCTCGAAGTCATAACCCAACAACTTGGAAGACCACTGTTGATGCTCCTCTGTCCCCATCCTCTGCTCTAACAAGAACTTCAAACTTCTCTGGTCGGTCCTGCCTATGAAGTGTCGTCCCAACAAATAAAGTCACCACTTCTATATTGTCAACACGATCGTCATCAACTCCATTTCATACACTAATTTCATCTTGGCCCTAGCAGTCAAAACCTGGCTGAAATAAGCTATGGGTCTCTGACTCTGCATAAAAACTGCTCCTAACCCATAACCTGATGCATCAGTCTCCACTACAAACGGCTGGCTGAAATCTGGTAGTGCTTTTCTAACACTGGGACACTCGTGATGGCTTTCTTCAGCTGCTCAAATTTCTGGGTGGCTGCCACCCCCCATTTGAAACTATCCTTCTTCAGTTGCTCTGGCAACGACCATGCTATAGAACTGTATCCTCTCACAAACTTCATGTAGTACCCGGTGAGTCCCAAGAACCCTCTCAACTCCTTAAGGGTTTTGGGTAAGGGCCACTCCAATATAGCCTCTATCTTGGAAAGATCTGCATCTACTCCTTATTTGGACACCACATATCCCAAATACTCCACCCTCTGCTGTGTAAAGGAATACTTTTTCAAATTGGCATATAGTTGATGCTCCTTCAATGTCACTAGCACTACCCTCAAGTGTTCTACATGCTCTGCCTCAGACCGACTATACATTAAAATATCATTGAAGAAAACCTATAACAACTTGCGGAGCGTGGTAAGCCGAAAAGGCATCACTAAGAACTTGTAGTGGCCTTCATGAGTCCTAAAAGCAGTCTTTTGGATGTCAACGGGCAGCATTCTAATATGATGATATCCCGATTTCATATCAATCTTGGAGAACATCATCGCTCCATATAACTCATCCAACAACTCATTAATGACCGATATAGAAAACTTATCCAACACTTTTTCCTTATTCAGAGCTCGATAATCTACACAAAATCTCCAACTACCATCCTTCTTCACCAATAACACTGGACTGGAGAATGGACTAACATTGGGATGAATGATCTTGGCCTCCAACATCTCCTTGATTAGTCTCTCAATTTCATCTTTCTGAACCTGTGGGTATCGATAGGGTTAAACACTGATAGCGGATACCCCCTCCTTCAGGATGATGGCATGCTCATGCTCCCTTGGGGGAGGTAGGCCTTGAGGCAGCTGGAACACCTCACTGAATTGTTGTAGGAGTGGCTAGACTATCTCTGAAATCTCCTCCTCTTTCCTCATACTTCCTCCTCCCTCGAGGCTCTGGAGCTCCACCAAGAATCCCATCCCTACTCCCTGGATTGCCCTCACCATGGTCTTGAGAGAAATCCTAGTTTTGGACAGACTAGGATCCCCCTTGATTCTCACCTTCCTCCCTGTCACCATGAATTTCATAGTCAATGCTTTCTAGTCCACCTTAGTTTCCCCCAATGTCTGTAACCACATCATGCCCAAAATTACATATGTGCTCCCTAACTCTAAGGGAAGAAAATTCTCCTTTACCTGGATCTCCTACAGTGTCACCATCAACCCTAGGCAAATGCCTTTACTCTTCTCCATCTTCCCAGTTCCCATCATCACCCAAAACAGCCTGTAAGTCTCTCTTCCTCCGTCAGCTCAGTCACTGCAAAGTATGTCTCCACCCTGTAGATCCACCCATGAGCATCTTCTCCCTCAAAACAGGCATCTTCAGTTTTCTCACTCTCGGATCCCCTCCGCTCCAACTTCTTGGCTTCTCCCATATAGTGATTGTTGTGATCTCTCCATTGTTATCTCCCACCTCTCCTCCTTTCATAGATATCCTCTTCCTCAAAATCAGCCCTCTTTGTTTCTTCCTCCCAATTTCTCCTCATTCTATATCCTTCACCCATTTTCCTCATGGTTATCGGTTCAAGAGGTGGCATATTTTCCCTATCACCCAAGATTTCTATCTCTCGATCATCCATCATTGTGCCGATATTGGGGTTTCCCCCACTTCCTTGGCCACCCGCCGGTCCCCTCGCCTCTGATGTTGTCGGTTGGGTATGAAGCTCTAATATTTTCTTCATCATGTCTTCTAGGTTAGAAAACCTTCCTTTCATGGATGAAATCCTTTCCTCAACTTCAGATTTGAATTGACCAACTTCTTCTAGTTTCTCTTCTAAAACATCCACTTTCTTCGGCACCATAGGCCCCGAAACTTACTCTGATACCAATTTAATAGGACTTGATGATCAAAACAGCACACAACAATATAAAAAATAGTAACTTACTCCAAATAAATCCAGAAATAATACAATGAGAGCTATTTTTACTAATTTCCAAGCAAAGTAAGACAATATACAAGTTGATTAACTATTCGAGAGGTGAATCGTCTCTCCCACAATTCCTAGAAGCTACTAGGAACCCAAACACCTCACAAAAACTGTTACAGAAATTCAAAACATAACTTCAAAAACCTAACCCACCATAATCTTCCCCCTTTAAACAGCTCAAATCCCCTGATAAATGCCCCTTACATCTAATAAATGACACTTACATCTTTCCCAAAGAGTCCCCTCCTTTCCCTAAGAGTTTCCTTCCAAAGCCTCTTCTCCTATAGGTGATAAAGGAGGTCCTGGGCCCCACATGGGCAGTTGGACTGTTGCTACCAGCTGCATTAGTAGCTTTATTTAACTTTTGCAGCTTCTATTAGTTTTAATGCTTCCTCCTTAGACTCATTGATTGTAATTAGTTTTTGTGTCAGTTCCTCAACTGCTTCCTTAATTTTTTCTAATTCAGCAAGTGCTTGAACTATTGTTGTTTCTGCATTATGCAGCTGCTCCTTAAACTTGTTTAGCTCTTTCTGGCTATATGGAGTTTAGTCTTTGTTGCAAATGTTTTCTTATCCTCAATCATTCGCACCTCCAACTTTCTCACCCTAGGATCGCCACTGCTCAAAAGCTTCTTCCTCCTCCAGTGTAGCGGTTGTCATGATTCCTCCATATTTCCCCCGTACATCGAGGTTGGGAATCCCACCTTTCTTCCACCCTTATTGTATGACCCAATCCCCATGACTCAGCTCGACCCCCTCCATCTCCGGTCGCCCAATCCCCTTGCCCGAAATGCCTCCCATAATATCGGTCCCACAACCTCCACCACAAAATTCCCTCCTTGCTATCCCCCCATCCGAAAATCCCATTCCACCTCTTATCATAACCCTAGGAGGTGTGATGCAGGACATATATGAAAATACGATTTCAATAAGGATTTTGCACACTTGATGATTAAGAGCACGTTAACTAAAGCTTTATGGTGATTTAGACAATGAAATAAAACACAAAGAGCGGTAACAAAAGCTTAGGCCAAGTCACTTGCGAAAAGTAAAAGCTACAAAACAACCAATTATTCTTGACGTTGCATACGAGATGAGTTTCAACAAGAAATCCCTAGTTTAACAATAAGAGTAGTGCTATGAAAGATCTCTCACACACTTCCTACCAAATTCTAAGCTTTTAGCGGAACTTGGCAAGATTTTGCATGAATCAAATAAAACCACAAGCAAGGATCAACAAGGAATATAAGAGAGAAGGCAAGAGTTCACCCTTTACTAAGATTCAACCTTCTCGCAAGCTTGGACAGCAATTGGTGGCTTCTTCGATGGCCCGGACAGCAACAACCCAAGCTCGAACCTTTGGACAGCAAGCAGCCAACCTGGGACAGCGATTCCGGGCAGTTTCCGGCAGTAACGGTGGCTTCCCAAGGAGCTGGATAGCAGGGAACTCCTGCTGGGATCACTGGACAGCAGGTAGGTGGTCTTGGGCAGCAGTTCTCTCAGGTTTGGAAGTCAGGTTTGGAAGAGAGGACAGCCTCTGCTAGCATCCAGGAATTTCTGGACAGCAAGTAAACTTGAAGTTCGAAGGGGAATTATGACTCAGCACTCCTTTAATTCAATTTTGAAATTTGAAGTTGAGAGTTAGTACTTTCCTAATATAGATCGTACCAAATAGGAAAGGCTTCAAATCTGAAATTTGGATTAAGAATTTGAATGGTTTCCCTCTCAATCTCCCTACTCCAAGTTTGGAAAGAAATTAAATGGGGAGGGAGGCATGGGGCCGGTGGCATCCATAGGGTGGAGGGGTTTGGGAAGAGGAGTTAATGCTTGCCTCTTTGGGAATTCCAATTAAGGAGGGAGGAGTTAATTCCAATCCAATTCAAATTTGATTTGGATTTGATTGGATAAGTTTCTTAAAGTAGAATTTTATTTTAGGAAACAATTTGAATTTGGGGAGGAGGTTTGAATTATTTCCAAGAGGTGCGATTGGATTTAGGAAATAAATCCAAGGACTTAATGAAGATGGGGCCGGCGGCTTAATGGGCTAGGGAGGAGTTTTAAGGAAGCTTTTAATGCTTCCTTAAATTAGGGAATCAAATTTGGGATGAGATATTTCATCCTAATTTAAATTAAAATCAATAGGAAAGGATTTGGGAACTTTCCTAAGATAGGAATGATATTTTAGGTAACTTTCAAATTCAAATAAATTTGAATTTTGCAAAGTTATTGAGTTACCTAAATTATTCAACCCAATTAGGAAAGGAATAATTGTAAGCAATGATGGAGAGAAAATCCAAAGGGGGGGGGGGGGGGTGCTTGGGCATGGGTTCGGTTGGGTGAAGGGCCTGCGGGTGGGGTGGGGCTTTGGGTAAGTGGGCGGGCCGGTGGTTGTAGGGGGGAAGGAGGGTGGTGGCTTGAGGTGGTGGTGATGGGAGACGTTGGCCGGCTGCAAGGTGGGGGTGGCTAGGGAATCCGGCGGCTAGGAGGAAAAGAGATTGAAAGAAAAGAACGATAAAACAAACCACGAACCCGACAATCTCCAAGGTTGGTGGGTGATCCGTTTTCCCTCCCTAGGGATCTCTCCAAAGCTCTCTCCTAGAACTCTCACAACTCCAAGAACACATGTGCAGGAATTTTCTTATCATTCATTCATTACCCCTCAAAGACGAAGAGGGATGCCTTAAATAGCCCATATAATGAGAAAATAAAAAGTACTATAATGCCCCTAGGGCTTACACATACCTAAGCCCTTAAGGGCAAAATTGGAAAAACATAATAAAACTTTATTAAAATAATAAAAATAATACATCAATCATAAATATGAAAATCAAAAGTAGCGCGATGTAATCATGGCCGTAGATCGACGACCACGCCTCTAGTAGACTGTCCATGTCTTGATGTCCTCATCAAGGTGGCTCTTGATGAAAGGAGCTCTCTTCGTCGAACTCTTCCCTTTCGATCTCTTTCCCTTTAGATTCGTCCAAGGGAATCCCGATCAAATCTTGACTAGGGTTAGCAATTAGAATCGTCAGCGGGGTTTTGGAACGCATCTGCATGAGCTTTCTCATCATCTCCTCTATAATTTTCTTTCCCTTTTGTTCAACCCTAGGAATTGCCAGTGAAGCTTTTGACTGCATCTTGATTATTTTCTTCATCATATCTTCCAAATTCCCAAACCTTCCTTCCATTGTTGAAAAACACTTATTCAACGATCCCACATCCGTTCACAGCTGCTCTACTTCCGCCTCTTCTCCCGGCCATCAGTCCCTTTTTTTATTATGATCGCTGCACTATGAAAAATGTCTTGATTGAATTTATTCAATGCTAATCAATGAAAAAAAAACTAGACTCTTTTTCGGCATGTGCCCCATTACATTAGTGTTATCTTGGGCAAATATATTAAATATGTATTACATTTTTATGTTCATTGCCAACTAT
Source organism: Dendrobium chrysotoxum (assembly GCA_019925795.1). Classification (NCBI taxonomy): domain Eukaryota; kingdom Viridiplantae; phylum Streptophyta; class Magnoliopsida; order Asparagales; family Orchidaceae; genus Dendrobium; species Dendrobium chrysotoxum. The sequence continues at coordinate 4,703,200 of CM034308.1, forward strand.
ATAATTCTATGTACGATTTTTTATTATGGTGGCACTTTATGAAAAAATGCTTTTGATTGAATTTATTCAATGCAAATCAATGAAATTAACAGCATTGCAAGATGCTTGAGCATACCCCAATAAATGAAAAAAAGGGTTTGCCTTAGTGTATGAAATTGTTGTGAATGCAGGTTTTGAGGAATTATTGATTTACATAACCTTTTTACTAAAATTTACGTACAGGTTATTTTCATGACTCTACTGAAGACTTGCAAATAACAATGGCCCAAGAAATTAGCAAACTCTATGCCTAAAAATAAAGTTTTTCTTTTAAATCTTAATTTCTTGTTTTCAATATATTAGAGGGTATTAAAGCAACGTAACGTGAAATATTTGTGATCTATAAAATGTTTGTAAAGGCATTGGAAAATGCAAGTAAATTTTGTTTCTTTTCCCCTACGTCTATTTTGCTCTTTTTGCATGGAAAGATGAAGAGAATGAAAAGAGATGGTCTTATTCAGCTGTAAATTGCTGAAAAGAACATACTATCTCAAAAGAAAAGTAGGCTCTATGGTCTTAACATTTTTAGCTAAATGATGGCGTAGGTTAGATTAGCATGCATGCTAATCTATATAGGTGGGGAGCCTTGGTAGTGGGCTTTTAGAGCATATAGTGGTGCCTTGTTAGGCGCTGTGCTGTAGTTAAGCCCCATTAGAACGCTAATCAAACTGCATACTCTTCTATGATGAGCCTGCTAAGCTTAATCTCATTTAAGCGCCAACACCCTAGATGAAAGCTTTTAGAGGTACCCATCGTATTTTGTAATGGCAATGAGTTGAATTTGGGTTGCATTGTGGTAATCCTTAGCACCTTTTTTATGCTACCCATACCCAGCCAATACTCATGTTGGCTGATATCAGTTTACGGGCATGTCGAGCCTTGGCCATGTACAACTTGGATGCATCTTTCGGCACACTCATTTACTATTTACAAGTAGTTCAAATTGGCAAGTTCTATCGAGGTTTTAAACAAAAAATTAACAAACATAAAAGTACTTAACAAAGGAAGGAATGGTTTTACCATTATTGAATTAAAATTTTATATATTTACATTTCAAATTGTAATGAGGGTTCTATAGGAATTGAAGCATGATATATTGATAGGAAATACTTGAGTTCACAAGTAACCCGAAGGGAATACTTGAGTTCGCAAGCAAACCTAGCTCCAATGGAGGGACAAACAGCAGGAAATCTGCTGTTCCAGCACAGAAACAGCCCAAAACAGAGGAGAATTTGAGGAAAAATTGCAATAAAACCAAGCAAACACTTGTTTTCCACTAGTAGACGAATAAAAACAGGAAACGATACAAGGATCTTCAATTCGAGAGGAAGATTAACTCTCCAAAATCTCTAGACAAGGTTGTCTAGAGCCCAAGCCTCCAAGGAACCCTAATTCTCCTCCAAATATCACATAACCTCCCCCCCAAACCTCTCTCCCTTCTAATACAAAAGCTTTCCTAATTAATTTCCCTCCCAAAGCCCTAGCCGCCCCCTCCTATGTGATTTGAATTTGATTAGGAGGGTGGGACCCACCCCATTGGGCGGAACCTAGGGGAGGAGGCGGACTGGTTCCGCCTCCTGTAGGTGAGCTGGACCGGTCCCCTTTGGGCCGGTTGAGCCGGTTCACCGACGTAACATATATCTAAATATGATCTAATTCAATCAGGTTAGTTTTAAATTAGAGATCGTTCCACTTGCTTTGTATTCATCTATAATCCGGTAGAAAAGTCCCTTGCCAATACTAAACCCTAAACCTATTTTGTTTCACCCAAAAAAGCATGGTAAAGCTGACTTAGGTAGAGCCAGGTATCAAGTTTACCCAAGCCTATTGCCATCCCTGCCACTCTTCGCTTTATTTAGGGCTTGCTAATAACTTAGTTATAGTTCCCGTTAAGTGACGCTACTCCTACTGTCCCTCCACCTTTATTCTTCCTTTTAATGATATTTGCAAGATTTCTGGCCAGAAATTTGTGTAGAAAGCGTTCTTAGCTTTTCTTGTTTATGAATGCTGCTAGATGGGGCTTTTTAATATCTTGGAAACATTTGCATGGAGAAGGGGCGTTATCAACAGACAAAGTTCTTTGCTTTTGTCTAGATGCTATTTATTTGTATCAGCCATGTTCTTCCATCTAATCATTACAACATATTATATCAGATTACCGATTGTTCTTCATAGGTTGTATCACAAACCCTAAACCCTAAACCCTACTAATTGCAAGTAATGCAGTTTTTTCAGCTCAAATCTAAAATAAATTGCAGATTACCGTTTGCTACAAGGCTACCTCCCTCTCCCATTTATCCTCACTTAGTATTTATGGTTATTAATACCTTATAGCTGTTTTATTTTGTAGCAAACTTATGTTACCTGCTTTTGCCTTTTTGAAGGTTGTGTTGTCTACACTTGCTTTTACCGCATTTGAACTTCCACCAAATGGAGCTTTTGGAACAAAGGTTTTGGAATTTCTTTTTCACTCAAGACCTGACCTGGTGAGCTTGCTATCTTGAACTTGGAAAGCTCCTCTGCATGGTATACTTGGTACTAATAAACTTTTACTCATGTATGCCCTCAAATTTATAACTACGAATACTTAAACTAATACCATCGCACCTTTACGATCTTGATTTTACCAATGGCTGTCGCGGAGACTTGGGTTAAGCTAAACAAAGCTATGAAACTTTTTCGTTCTTGCTTTTTTCAGTTATTAAAGAAATTGTTGACAGTTCATAAAGGGTGATCCTGATGGTTTGAAATTATATTTTGTTGAGGGCCCATATGTCTGAAATTTATAGAAGTGAAATTCTTAACCACCAAAAATCCCATGTAGTTGAAATTTTTTGATACAGGTGAACATTAGAAGTGTTGATGAAGCTATAGTTATTGGAGCTGCTCTTTCTTTGTCATCATCAGCATTTGTTCTACAGGTATGCATTCTTATCTACTCAAGTTTTACAAGCTAATTAATAGTTATGATTGCGCTTCTTTTGCTGCATGTGTTGTATCTACTGTAAAATTGTGCTTCTTTTGCTCCATCTGTTCTTTGCTGCATGTGTTGTATATCAAAGCTAGCTCTTCTTTGTGCTTTATCTGTTGCTCTAGTTTTTTTGTGTTGAAAGTTATGTTTCTAGGAGTACCTCCTTTTGACTGTCAATTTTATCAGACTGCAGTTGCTTTTTGTTAATTTGTGATTCGATTTTAATTTCTATAGTAGCTCACATTTCTCATGATGTGGAGTCAAAAAAGGTGTCAATACACGAATGCCTTAAACATCATTAACTGGATAATATCTTTATATCTAAGCTCTAGAGTGCGTAAGAGCGTTCCATGAGTGAAATTAAAAAATATCTTCATAATCTTACTATACAACAATGTCTTTTCCTTTCTAAATAGAATATTTTGTTCTTGACTTTCATTTTTAAAGTCTGCCCAATATGATAACTGGAAACTAGAATACTTTTACCTTACCAGGAGCAATCACTTGATACTTTTTGATAAATTGTTTATTGATATTCAAATGACTAATACGAGATAATACTGCAAGAAATTGTCATCATGCGGTCCAACTTTTTAAGTCAATTTTAGCTTCAATATTGCAGAATTTTAAGGTTTTACGCAAAAAAAAAAAGAGAGAGAATTTTCTTCTCAATGAACTAGCCTTTCTTTGATCGATCTTCCAATGAACAATGTGTTTGGTTTGGAGAAATCTCTGATAATCATTACTCATTCCCTTGTTTATTGCCTTTTTAAATTTTTAAATTTTACCGTTCATCAAAGTTGCTCACTTGCTCAATGTGCTGCTAATTTATCACGTTTCATCAAGTTGTGCATCTAGCTTCTTGCAGAGAAAGGGGAGCTTGCAACAAGATTTGGTTCAGCAACTCTCGGTATTCTTCTTCTTCAGGTCAGTACTGTTTGCGACAGTTTACTTTTTTCAACAAAACATTTAATTCCGTACCATCTAGTTAAGGATAACTATGATCCAACTGTGTGAGCTGAGTCTTCGATTCCTTGTCATCAGTTCCAAATTTTGCATATGAACCTCCTTTATTTAGAACTTTTGATGAATAAAAATTAACACCATCTATTTTCTTTTTCAGGATATAGCAGTTGTTCCTCTTCTAGTCATACTTCCCATTCTGGAGAGTCAGGTAATCAAATGGATTCCTGCAACATAATTGTTCTAATTGATGTAAAAGAAAAGTAAACAGTTCCCTTGCATGCATTTCTGTATTTTCATATTGTGTAAAATAAATTGCTGTGTGTGGAATATATCTACAAAAATAAAGATGTAATTGGTTGCGTGGCTGAGCATGTACTAGGAAATTATGCTATGAGCTCTATTTCATTGTCTTTAAACCTATTCTATTTCTGGATTGTTTAACTATTCAGGTGAGACGTCTATGACATTTGACGAGCTGTGAAAGTTTATCATTCTTGTAGTTAGCAAGCAAGCAGACAAGGAAAATCTTAAACCTTGGAGCATGTAGTGTCTAATTTTAATCAATGTCAAATTAGCCATTACAAAACATTGATATAACTTGAAGTGATGTCTCTATCTCAAATTTGTTGCTAAAGTTGTTAATATATGAAAAGAATCTTGTTAGGATAGTAATGAAATGTAAATAAAGAAATAAAACTAAGATGACCTAACAATCACAATAGAGGTCACAAACACAAGACAAACTTAAACAGTTTGATGAGATGCACTTTCATCATGGCCACACAAAGATCAAATAGTTCCATTAAGTTTCAAAAGGAGTACATCAAGGATTCATCTTCTTATGTTGAGATGATTTATACCACTTGGTGAAAATGAATCCACTTACTATACTTAACGAAGAGGGTAACATACACCTATTACCTTTGATGCCAAACATTGATTATAAACAGTGAGAGAACACTATCATAACTGATGCCATACTATTTGAGATATTATCCGCTATAGCCCAGGTTAGGGCTGCAAATGAACCGAGCATTCAACAAGCTACTCGTGATTCATGTTTGTTTAAAGTGTTCATGAACAAACTTATTTATAAAGCTTATTTGCTTGTGAACGGGCTCTTTTGGTAGCTCGAAGATGCTCACTAGATAAGTTTGTGAGCGGGCTTGTTTGGTTGCTTGAAAACACTCGCTAAATGTGTTTGCGAACAACTCTTAGATAATTATTTGTTTTAGACTCATTTACTAAGCTAATGAACAATTAGAAAGTAAAGCTCATTAATAGCTTGATCAGACTCGTTTGTTTAAAGCTCAATAAGCATGAAACAAACCAAACATAAATATCTATAATTTTAAACGAACAAAGCTTGAACACAAAAAGAAAAGCTCTAGTCGAGCTCGAACAAATTGATCTTAAATGAGCTCAAGCATGAACAATCACGTGCTCGGCTCAACTCAGTTCATTTACAGCCCTAGCCTAGGTCTTCCCATATCACAATAAACCTCACAGCTTAATCTTTTTTGTGTGAATTCCTAACATGTTACCTATCTTGAGAATGCTCCATTATGTACTTAAAAAATCATCAAACTATTCCAAAAATTGCCTTGTGTATTGTGATCAAACTCTTTACTTATATAGTCTAGTATTCTTTCTCTCCTTTCAATGCGGAATTTGGTTTATTCAATCCCTCCTTTTCTTCTAGAAGCCTGCCAAGCATTGCTCCTTGTTCGAGCTTTAGCTCTGTTGATCACTCCTTATCCTTTTTGGACCACTCTCTTTAGATTTGGGACGTCATAAGCTTACAAACTTCCATTTGGTTTGTCTCCGAATCACATATTATAGAGGAGCTCAGACTCCTAGATTAATTGTAACATGTTAGGTTAAACTACGCAAGGTTTTGCCTGCTTTTGCTTAGGCCACATGGCCAACATCACAATTATATTCTTTTTCTTGTAACCTTCTAGGTGATCAACCATTCTTAGAATGCTCCATTAGTCCATTACAAGCACAATTAATTGTGGAGCTCCTAAGAAAATTCATTCTTGACACCAAAAGGCACCTTGTGTATTATAGCCTAATTATTTACTTTATAGCCCAATATTCTTTCTTCCCTTATAATGCGGAATTTGGTTCATTTTTTCTATTGTTTTTTTTTCCTGGAAGCCTACCAGCCTATAAGCTTATCAAGAGTCACTCCTTGTCCTTGCATTAACTCAATGAGCACTACTCACACTCAGGGATGCCGCAAAGACAACCTCTCATTATAGGCGACAAAAATTGGTTCGAAGGAGAAGAAAGCCAAGAAGAAGGTTGCACACTTCTTCCTTTTATGGGCAAGACATACATCAGACTCTTGTTTCTATGTTGTTGAATATAAGCCACCTGAATCCTCTTTTCTCTTTGCTTATGAAGAGAACCTCATCTCCATATCTTTCTCTTCTTTTATTCTCTTGCTTATATGGAATATCAAACCTCTCCTTTTAAGGCTCTATTTATAGTGGTAATAAGACATGGGTTTGAAAATACATAATTAATTTTAAGATCCTATATAATTTTACAAGACCTCTTAAAGTCAACAAAAGATCTTATAGAGAATAAAAATATATATTTGACCACATATTTGCAATATTTACAATAAACAGAAGATTTGAATTATCTTGTATTGATAGGAGGAAAATTTGACTCCATAGTTTTAGTAGTCTCCTAGTTGGAGATAAAACTTTTCAGTGTATATGTTTAATGGTCAATGTCAAAATAGAGTTGCGTTAAATTCTCTTGCTCTCACATTATTATTGATTGAAGAAGAAAACTATTGCATTCGTTTTCATTCTTGGTGCACAAATTTAGAAAATAGATTATTATCGGAAGTGCCTCACCTTTCTTGCTCCTTGACCCTTGGTCCAAATATAATTAGATAACGACACTTCTCCGATAAGGGGGCTAGGCTTCAAAATGACAAACCTTTAATCGAGTCTATCTCCTCTCGATTACATCTCGCCTTCACGCAAAGTTCAAAACTAGAGTGTGGTTCAGTGAAAACTCATTGAGGTTTGCAACTCTCATGCTATCCTATCTCTCTCGATAGTTGTCTTGAATAAAATTGGGTGAGCATGCTCAATCAACAATTTTTTTACTCTGGTATTTTCTCATAATGGCTTTGTTCCATGCCTCATTTTATAGGGAATCTCAATATGACTTTATTTCATCATATTCTTGTCATCATACTACTAAAACAGAGTAGTTTTTTGGGAATTGTAAAAAATAACAATAGAGCTAGATCTTGTTAAATCAATCCCCTTGTTGTTTGGCCCTTGCTAACTAGTTTGGCTTGATATAAAAGATTATCTACATCTGTGCCACCTCTTCCGGAATGGACTGAGATGGAATAAAAAGAATGCTAAGTGGGCGATTGGGTTTGTGGTAACAACTCCTCAAGATCCTCATGGTTATCATGCTAGGCTACCTTGTTTTGTCACATGCCTTCCCTCAACCTCTTAATGAAGCATGTTGTGTGCATGCTTCTCTACATTGTGTTTTTTATTCTTTTGAATATTGCTTGAATTTGAGCTTCTATTGCAGAATCTTGGAAATGAAAGCATATGGCCGATGCTGGCAACAGAAAGCTTGAAAGCATTAGGTGGACTCGGTCTGCTATCCCTTGGAGGGAAATTTCTTCTCAGGCGTATCTTTGAAGTCTGTATCAAACTTGTAAGACATCTACAAAAATAAGCATTCTTTAAATGTTTCTGATTTAGTTCATTGTTAATACAGGTGGTTGCGGAGTCAAGGAGTTCTGAAGCTTTTGTTGCTCTCTGCCTGCTTACAGTTGCTGGGACTTCACTCCTAACACAGGCACTTGGTTTCAGTGACACGGTATTTAGCTCATTCCATGCTTTGTAAAACATTATGAAAATTTTTGTTAGACTTGTTTTTTGATCCATTATCAAACATAGCTAGGAGCATTTCTAGCTGGAGCTCTACTCGCAGAAACCAACTTCAGAACACAAATTGAAGCTGACATAAGACCCTTCAGAGGGTTACTGCTTGGATTATTCTTTGTAACCACAGGGACATCCATAGACATGCAGGTAGTTCTATTGCATTGACATGTGCCTACTATTTCAGTGGTCAAAGTATGAATAGCTTTATAGCTACTTAATTTCCAATGGTGATATGCCATCATTAGAGGGTGGATCTGAGCTCTAGAGGAACCACATTGTGATTTAAAAGATGCAAGGTTTGATCAATTAAAATATAGGAGAATGAATGCACACATTGAACTCTCCTGAGATTCTGCATTGATAGGAGCCTCAAGTACTGGGTGCATCTTAGTGATATGTCATTTTTAAAATTATTGATAGGATGGAATATGGATAATGACTGTTGAATCTATCAGTGTTCTTCTGTTCATCGTTCCCTTTGCTTTGTGATGACTGGGTTTCTAGAACCTGAAACTTCAAAATTTATCGGTGTGACATCTTGCTTAATTCGATCAGTAGAAAGTTATTGATGAAATATACTATTGAGCAAGGTACTAACACATACAGGAGAAAGAACATGGCAAAAACATGTATAGTCGATGGTTCTAGAGGTAGCTAAAATCGTCATATACAGTTCTGAAGAATTAATGTTGACTTGGAAAATAATCTTTACCTTTATCAGCTTTCTGGCAACCATATGGGGTGGTTTTCATCAATATTGAATGAAGAGAATCTTACCAAGAAATAGCTAGTTTTCCAACCGCCATTCTATGATGCAAGTGTGATGTATTTTTTGAGCTAAAGATAATTTCATGAAAAACTCCTGATTCATAATGAATTTGCTTGTTCTATGCAGCTTCTACTCCGAGAATGGCCAAATGTACTTTCCCTCTTAACAGGCTTAATAGTTATCAAAACGCTGATCATAACTGCTATAGGTCCCCGTGTTGGTTTAACTTTGCAAGAAAGCATTCGGATAGGATTGCTTCTATCTCAAGGCGGTGAATTTGGATTTGTGGTATTCTCCTTGGCAAACAGGTCAGATGATTACAGCCTAATAGGACAATCAAACTTTATTAGCTCAGTTCAGTACTACTTACAGAAACTCGTTATACAGGCTGGGAGTGCTTCCACTTGAATTGAACAAACTTCTCATCATTATAGTTGTACTGTCAATGGCATTAACACCTTTACTCAATGAAATTGGAAGGACGGCTGCTGAAATCATTGATCAAAAGCGTCTAGTAAAAAAAGTAAGTGATTCATGCCCTAAAATTACAAAGTGGATGGTAGAGTTGACCTTTTTTTTTAATTCTAATTTGGCATAAGAAATGCATTTTCATTTGGCAGGACACAGAACCAGTGAACTTTGAGGCAACTGATCCGGTTGTAATTCTTGGATTTGGACAGATGGCGCAGGTGCTGTAGTTACCCACCCAGCTCATCCTTGAAATATTCGAACTTGTCAACTTTCTTACTAATTCAGCATTTTCTGATTGCTTTTACTATTATGTGGCACAGGTTCTTGCAAACTTTTTATCCATGCCACTCGCTTCTGGATGTGAGAGTGATACCATTGGATGGCCTTATGTTGTTTTTGATCTCAACCTTAGCGAGGTGAAGGTATGAGAATTTTATTTGTGCAGCTGATTTTCCTTATCCATGTATTCTCGATATTGTATTATTCTAATCAAACAGTTTATCTTCCTCTATTAATTCGTCAATCAGGCGGCTCGAAGACTGGGTTTTCCAATATTGTATGGTGACGGATCTCGCCCAGCAGTTTTGCAATCTGCGGGTATTTCTTCTCCAAAAGCTGTAATGGTTATGTACACAGAGAAGACCATAACTGTCAAGGCTGTTCAAAGAATCCGCCTTGCATTTCCCGCTGTATGTTCATTCTTGAGACATTTACTAACATGTATTGTTTTTGTCCTTTGCCATGTATTTGTAAATTTATGATGCTTTAAGTTATCAAATCCAGAGCACAATTGACTTTCATTTGCAAAAACCCCCACATAGATTTGTTTGCGTTGGCAGAAAGTATGGACGTGAAGAATCATGCATGCAATTTCATTTTCCTTTTTGGTTCTATTGAATGTAAGATACATTAATGCACTAAGAAAAAAATTTAAATAGGTGGAAGCTAATATCATATCTAAGTTATCACATGGCATAAGTTATTTATAGTAGGAATATGACTATTTATCATTATTAAATTTCCTAATTATTGATGAAATTCTCCTTTATTACAATTTCTTTATTGATTTATTCTCTTATTTATATATGCACACATATATTTGTATCTAAGACAATTAAGAAAAAAATTTGTACAATTCTTCCTTAAAATAAGGTATCAAATCCATCAGCTAAAATCCTCCTAATTTCTTTTTAAATATCTTCCCACTAATGTCACTCTCAAACATTTGATCTCTATTGGCCTACTCTCACGCTCACTTATCTTAGTCTGCGCTCCAGCGGCTTTTCCCTTTATGAATTTCTCATTTCCAACATCAACCATTGAGGTAGTTTCCTCCTTTGCTTCACATTTACTTGTACACCTCTATGATCTACCTTTGTTGAGGTAGTTTCCTCCTTTGCTTCACATTTATTTGTACACCGCTATGACCTACCTTTGTTCTCTAGCAGCAACTGCATTAGTGTGATTTTATCCTTAATACATTGTATCTTCGTCATCATTCTCTATGGATATCTCTATTTAGGATCTTATCATGCCTTCTTTGGCATGGATCTCGTAGACAACTCTGTGTATGATTCACTTTACTCTCTTTAATGGATTGATCGTGCTTCTCTTATGACACTTGCAACCTCTAATGGAGTGGGGGTTGAAGTGTTTTCATATTTAAATTATTGCATCACAAAATTTTTTTATGGGAAAAGGATCTAAAGATATGTATGCAGGAGCTATTACTTGTGTTCAAACACAAGGTGGTTTGACCAAGTATTTTCCTATTTTGGTTGGATTACATCAAGGATCAGCCTTAAGCCCATATCTTTTTGCTTTAGTCATGGATGTTCTCACTAGACATTTGCAAGAGGATATACCTTGGTGTATGCTTTTTGCTGATGATATTCTTCTTGTTGATAAGATTAGAGAGAGAGTTGAAAGTAAACTTGAATTATAGAGGTCAACCTTAAAGTCTAAAGGTTTTCACTTGAGTTGATCTAAAACTGAATATATAGAGTGTAATTTTAATAGTAATAGACCTAATGAGGGGATTATGACTTTGGGCGATTAAGTCATTAATAAGAGTACACATTTTAGATATCTTGGATCTATTGTTCAGAGTTATGATGAAATAAATGAGGATATTATCAGTAGAATGCAAGTTGGATGGTTGAAGTGGAGGAATGCAGCGGGCTTGTTGTGTGATATAAAAGCCCCTCTCAAACTTAATGGAAAAATTCTATAAGATGGTGGTGAGACCTGCAATGCTTTATGGTGCCGAATGTTGGCCGTTAAAAGAGAAGCATAATACTAAGTTAAGTGTTGCAGAGATGAGGATGCTCAGGTGGATGAGTAGCTTTACCCGTAGAGATAGGATATGAAATGAGCATATACGTGAAAAGGTTGGTGTAGCTCCAGTGGAAGATAAGATTAGAGAGAGTCGCTTAGATGGTTTGGTCACATAAAACGGCGGCCTTCCGATGAGCCGGTTAGGAAAGTAGAGGTATTAGAGTTGACTTATGTTAAGAAAGGTAGAGGTAGACTTAAAAGGTTTGGTTAGAAAATATTAGAAATGATCTTTCTTTATTAGATTTAAACGAGAATTTGACTTTTAATAGGACACAATGGAGAAAAAGGATTCCTGTAGTCAACCCCACGTAGTGGGACAAAGGCTTGATGTTGTTGTTGTTGTTGTTGTTGTGGAAAAGGATCAAAATAGTCCATTAACTCTTTCTGAAGGAATAAAAGATCTCCAACTATATTAAAGGATCATTTTGGTCCATCAAGTTTTTTAAAATGAATCAAAATAGTCACATGGTGGGATTATTTTGATTCCTCTTTAAAGAGTTGAGGGACCAAAATGGTTATTTAATATAGTTGGGGGTCATTTTGATCTTCCATAGAGTCAAGAGACTATTTTGATCATTTTCTTATTTATTTATGGTAAGAATATATATCATTTAAAAAATATTCTCTTAGCATTGATGATATTTTCCCTTTTTATATTTTTTTATTCTCTTCTTTTATTTAAAATGCTTATATGCTTGTGTTTAAAGATAATTTGGGTAAATATGTAGTCATTTACAATTCCCTCTCTTCTAACATTGGTTTTGTGCGAATACTCTAGGAAATTTATATTCGAACAAGATTTTAGAGAACTTCCGAAACTGAAGTGAATTTCATTGATTCTTTAATTGTTTAAGGTTCCCATATATGCCAGAGCTCAGGATCTTACTCATCTGCTTGATCTGAAAAAAGCAGGTGCAACTGATGCTATACTTGAGAATACTGAGGTAATTATCGTAATCAGCTCTTCATTTTGCAAACAGCTTTGTTTCATAAGGGTGCTTGAATAACTGATCAACTATTCGACTGCAGACAAGTCTGCAGCTTGGTTCAAAGCTCTTAAGAGGACTTGGTGTGATGTCCGATGATGTCAATTTTTTGAGTCAGCTATTGAGAGATTCCATGGAGCTTCAAGCTCAAGATAAACTTACCAAAAGTGAAAACCTGGAGTACGATGCCATGAAACCACTGCAGGTAAGCCAGAAAAACACTTTGTACCGATTAATAATTTTGAGCTTCGCAACTGAAATTTCACAAAAATATGATCAGGTTAGAGTTACTGACATGGTACAATCAAATGGAAGCAGTGGATTAGCTAAGCTAGATCTTCCAGACATGCTTCATATTCCTAGCACTGAAGGGATTGAACAAACCTGGAATGAATCAGATCTTCAATCTGAAATTTTGGATGCAGATGATGGCGTTAAATATTGTCACTTGGATACAAACAATGGTTTTTCAAATGAAGATGGAGGAAAAAGAGACACAATGGATGGTTCTGCGTCATCTTCAACTGAGGTTTCTTAGGTAATTTCATGGAATACCAATGCAATTTTTCCATTTGTTCTATATTCGGCAACCTATTCATCGTTGAATTCTCAGTAACATTATATGTACAGATATTTAGACGGCAGGACAGCCAATGCACCTTATTACCACCTGTAACAAAAAAATGAGAGGGTGAAAGAAAAAATTAGGTATTTATATGCAAAATTGCCTGCCTATAATAGAATTAGAACTTATGATAAAAAAAGAATTCAATGTCCAGAAAAAAAAATATATTTAGTAAAAAAATAATGTGTTTGAAGATAGAAAAGCTTAAACTATTCCAAACAAAACGGTTGCTAGCAGTTCTTAAGATTTTAACTTAGGTTGTGCCTCTGATCATTAGAAAAATGGATGGCTGGTAACTTTAGAAATGCAGTTATATTCACTTCCAGCCGTTGGATTCACTTTGGATGATTGAGATTTAATTTATATAAATTATAGTAATTTTGAAAAATCAGAATAGATTGAGTCCAACTGTTCAAAGTATATCACCTCATAGCCCCTTCAATCTATTTTGGATGGTTGTGATTTAATTCATTCAAAATTATAGTGATTTTGAATGGAACAGCTGGTTGAAGGGATAACTGCCTTACTACAATTGCTGGTTTAACTTCATGAGAATTTAAAGACATCTTAAGCTTCGTTTGGGATGGCTTTCTTACTGCTTTTTAAAGCAACTTTTTATTTCAAATTTTTAAATTTTTTACTAGAAAGTTGTTTTAAGAAGTAATAAAAAAGCCATCCCAAATGAATCCTTAATCGTATTCTGTTAAAAGAAGCAGATGTAAAACAATCTTTAAATTTTCATGGATCAATGACTCGATAGTGTGACAATCATGATGTAGATCATATTGATCTGTTGGTCGGGAGTTTTAACTATCAATTAAGAGATCTTGATTTTGTAGCTTACGTATGTGATGTGTGTGAGTTTGCCTTAATTGACCTAAATATTTCCAACAGAACCTGATCATGTTCCAATTATTACAGCTAATTTGGAATCATAAATATTATATTTAAATATTTCTTTTTTTATAACATTTTTTCTATTTTTCTTCATTTCACTTGCATCAAGCTGAAGTTATAGAATTAGCAATGTGCAGTAGAAACATGTAGTACATTGGCTTTATTTGAGAGTCACTATGCTTAGGTCAAATGAATTAGTTGGGAGTGAAATTTGATAGTGTAGGTGATTATGTGTAGAAACAAACCATGAATTACTTAAAACAATATGACAAAGAACAGTGCCCACATAGGCTTCGTTTGGGATGTCTTTCTTATTATTTTTTAAAATAATTTTTTAGTAAAATAATTTTAATTTGTATACTATAAAGTTGTTTTAAGAAGCAATTAAAAGGTCCCAAATGACAGTTTTTTTGCTATTTCTTAAAGAAGCTTCTAGTATAAAAATTTTAATTTTTTACTAAAAAGTTCTTTTAAAAAATAGTAAGAAAATCGTCACAAATGAAATCTTACTCGAAAAGGAGAAAAAATAGCACAATTGAAACTATTGTAAACAATAATATTTTAGAGGGATTTACATATATATCACAAAATTATTTTAGCTTAGCTTGATTATGATTTTTTTTTCTTCTCAAGTTTTCCACGTAAGAACTACAATGTCTCTAATTTTTTTTTATATGTTTGTGAAAATTTTGTGCAAAGTTCGATCATTTAATTGTTTTAAATTTTCTAGCATTTAATAATACTCAATTAAGAGATATTTTTCAGGTGAATTTTAAGGTGGGATAGTAACAAAATTATAAACAATAAAAAAACATTTGAAAGTATTTACTTAATTTACCCCAAATTGTGTTCCATTGCTAAGCACATAAATTAAAAAAATAGTTGAGAATAATTGTGGCTAGATTTGAGTGCTCACACTGCAAAAAATAAAAAAAATAAAAATAAAAATAAAAAATTATTATTATTATTATTCCAGGCTTCTCTTGAAAAAAATGGCAGGAAGAAACAAGAAAGGAACATAGGAAAAATTATTAGGTGCGGACACCTGACGTAGCTCTATGTTCGGACTCCACTAGAATGGCGCCACGTAGCATTCGTCGACGCGATATCCCGTTCTGTTGAATACTCGGATTTTTAGCACGTGTTACGATCCGACCCGGATTGGACGCGAAAAATTAAAAAAAAACCTGCCCTTTTTTGATTAATTCCTAGGTAATACCGAGTATTTCTTCGGTAATACCGAGTAATTCTTTGGTAATACCGAGTAATTCCTAGGTAATACCGAGTAATTTTTCGATAATACCTAGTAATTCCTAGGTAATACCGAGTAATACCTAGGTAATTCATAGGTAATACCGAGTAATACCGGAGTAATTCTTCAGTAATACCGCACGTGCATCATTTGAACTTTTCGGCGAAATGGGTCTCCGAGTCTTCGGGTCGCTACGTGGCGCCATTCTAGTGGAGTCCGGACGTAGAGCTACGTCCGGTGTCCGCACCTAATAATTTTTCGGAACATAGGGTCTACAGCCTTAAATGCCCAGAATTTTGTTGGACTTAGAAAATCAATGGCATAAGGTCAGAAGAGGTAAAAGCTTCCTCTATGCTAAGCTCAAAGAAGCCTCCTTTATAATTTTTTATTAAATAATAAGCAATAAATTATAAAATATATAATTCAAAATTTATAATTACTGGGGCCATAAATTCTCTCAATCCTCTATACAATTAATTGCTGGAGGTAAATATTTGGTAATCCTTACATTTGGAAAAGACAATCACCCATCCAATCTTTGCAACAATATTCAACTAAATTTTTCCTGCCTGAATTAAAAAAAAGCTTTATTTATGTAAATTATTAGTTAAACAGTCCGATTAGAACAGAAAATTATTTTTCCAACCTGTAATTTCATTGATTTAATAAAATAATGCCTATTAAATTTATATCTAATATGCAAAAATACTAGAATAAAAAGCTAATCAAAATAGAAATATTAGATATTACTGGAAATTTGAAAAATGTCTCATTAATTGAAAATTTTCTAAATTTTGAAAACTAATATTAAACAGAAGATTTTTAGATTCATTAGCTAATTTTTATAAATTAAAACAATATTATGATTTTTAAACGGATTTTTTGCATGGTGTTAATTTAAATTAGAAATAGGAGCAAAATATTAAAAATTTTTAAAAAGAAGTAAATTAGCCAAATCATTTGGCACATTGTCCATTTAGAATTAGCCAAATGATTTGGCGCATTCTAGCCAAATCATTTGGCTAGTACTTTAGAATGCACTAATCATTTGGTGCATTCACCTTAATCAAATGAATTAAAGTCTGAAATTATTGTAGCAATGCGCTAAACAATTTGACGCATTTAATGGAATGCGTCAAATAGAATGGCGCATTTCATTGAATGCGGTAAACTATTTGGCTTATTCTAAATATGTCAAACAGTTTGGTGTATTTAATGAAATGCATCATTCTGCTTGACTAATTTATTTATTTTTTTTTTTTAATACCCTACTATTCCTAATTTAAATTATATATCTCGCTCCTATTTATAATACTCCGATTTCAAACCTTTAATTACACGGTGATAATACCCTTTTTCGAGGGGAAAAAACCTATCAGAATGTGTTTTTATATCTCAGGATATAAAATGATTGGAAGATATGCATTCAAAATAAATTTTTATGTTCATGAAAATTAAGTTAATATTATTTTGCTTTTCTATTAAAATGCTTTACAATTTACATTAAATATTTTATCTTGAATAAATATATTTAAATTGTGATATTATTTTGCAGGATTTACATACATATCATTTAGTATTTTAATTCTTTTATTTATTTATATAATACCTTAATATTTAAATAATATGAAAAGATACACATAAAAAGATGAATCTCATTTTTAATTAAATTAATATTAATGATATTTTTAATATTATTTAAATATTGAAATATTATATAAATAAATATAAAACTAATATGATATATATTTAGATATACATAATTCAGTGGTATGTTTGTATTTAAAATTAATATTTAAATCAGTTTTTAAATCATTAAAATCACTCTTATATTTATGTATGACATGATCAAATTAATAAAATTTTGATAAAAATATAAATAATACGTTGACATTTTATTATGAATTTTAATATTTAGATGAAATTTAAAAAATGAATGTAAATATTAATTTTATAAATAATTAAATTTTAAATGTTATATATTTAGATATAAATATTTATCTTTATTTTTTTTTCATGCCGCCATCTCTCTCTCTCTCTCTCTCTCTCTCTCTCTCTCTCTTAAAATCTGCTCTCAATTGAGGGCAAGATTGGCTACAGAGGCGGCCATGAGAAAATCGGCGGTTCAAGCGGCGGCGGAGTGCTGGCGCCGCCGCTTCCATGTTGGCTCGTTTTCTTTCTCCTTCTCTTCACTTACCTCTGGTTCTCCTCTTCTGATTACGGCTGACCTCGCCGGAAGCGGCTGCGGCTGCGGTGGCCGATTCGCCAAAGCCCTCTCTATATCTCATTATCCACTCGCATTTCTAAACTCTCATGATCAATTTTTCATCTCAAGGAATAGTTCCACTTCTCACGATCCCCGCGGTGGACGAACCGGTAAAATTCCTACAATCTTCATTTCTGAAACTATTCTCTCTTATGATAATGAAAGTAACTTTCTATCTCTGTAAATTCCTTGAAGAGACGGAGGAGGAAGATTGGGGCGTCGAATGGGAGGAAGAGGAGTACAGAGAGCCCGTGGTATGTTAATTGTTAGATCAGTTCTGTGCTGCGGAAATTAATAATTTATCAATGTTTAGGGTTTATGAACAGTTGTTTTTTATTTGGTTGTTTCAGATTGGTGATGGAGGAGATGGAGGAGGAATTGTGTTGGGAGATGTGAAATGGGGTGAACATGTGTTGTGTTTGGCTTGTGAGGTCCTCCTTAGCTTTGGCGATGATTTTGCTCTTTATGCGTTTAAGGTGTCTCCGAAAGGTTACATCTACGTGAGGCTGGATAAGCTTACGAGCAGGTAAGAGCTAGTATTCTGTAATGTTAAGCTCTTATATTGAAGCTTTATCTTCTGCTTGATGCGTGTAGCTTGCAAATCTATGATTGCTTCTAGGTGTTTAAAACTGAATGGTTTTTTATTTTGCGAGATACTTAAACTGAACGTAATTGATTTATAATGAAGCTTTGTTAATCCTTTGTCCTGGAGTTTTTACATTGCTTGCTATGATGTCCTCACAGCTCCAACTGTATATTTGAATCTTGCTTCAGCGCATGAGAATGAAGGTTTTAAGCTGCAAGTTTTGTTAATGGTTCTTAGGTGTTGCAACTTGTCATTCTCAGCCTATCATGTTGAAAAACTATACCATTTGCATTATCTACTTCTAGTTTAGTCTTCATTTGTTCCTTGCTAGACATACAAAGTCTTCGTTTAAGCAACAACATAAACTTAGATCTGATATGAAGATCACTCCAAGCTAAATTCATAGGGGTAGCCGGGTAGGCTACAAGTTTTTCCAATTTTTCAGCCAATTATTGAAAGTTGGCATGTGTTTTTGAGTTTGACATCCATTCTAATGCCTCGATTATTACTTCTTGAAGTTATGGCGCAAGTCTCCACTACTTTAATCATACCACATTTTACCTTTAATCTGTTATTTTATGGTTGAAAAGCCATTCAAAGGAGTATTATCGAGTACCTTATAATGTTTCTATTTGTCACATGTGAGATTTACCCTCATATTTTTTAGGGCCACATACTTGTTGTGGTTATGAACATTTTGTTAGAATTTCAAGATAATACCCCTAATGAGTTGTTTGATGATGTCCTTACCATAAGGGATGTTCAACACCTCACAGATTCCATATTCGATTCACAACTATTAAAATTTTCACTTCATAAGATGAACCCTATTGTGTATATTGAGCTTAATCACAAGGTAAATGAACTAGAGCAGAACGAATTTATGCGAGAGAGTTTGAGCCCATGTGTTATCTGTGTGCTTTTAACACCAAAGAAAGATAGTTCTTACCATTTTGTGTTTGATCGTTTTACAATCAATAAGATCACTATAAAGTAGAATTTTCTTATACCTAGATTGGATAACACAATTAACACGATAATTAGCTCATCGTACCTTTTAAGAATGATTTATGCACTGGATACAATCAAATTTGAATTCATCTTTGAGATAAATGAACGACAACATTCAAAATATCTAAAGAGGTATATGAATAGTCTATCATGCATTTTGGATAATCTAAAGCATTTAATACTTTCATGAGATTAATGAATTAAATGCATGAGATTAATGAATTAAATCCTTAGGCTATTCATTAACAAGTTCCTGGTGTACTTTGACATAAATTAATTTACTGCAAAGACTTGCAAATCAAAGGATAATGTATACTAGTTATATTAAAAATCTCAAGAACTTCAATTCTAGATGGAAGAAAAAAAAGAAGAGAAAGTGGGGGGAATAGAGAAACTCCTCATACACAACTTTAGAGAGAGGAGGAAGAACTCACATATGTAACTTAGAACAGCCCACTTGCACAACTTGGATAAAAAGAGAAGAAAACTCATAATTGGCCTCGGTAACAAGTTATCCATTAATAAATAATGAAATGTTCATACAATGAGTCCTATTTATTAAAAAAATACAATGAGATTATTCTTTTCTATAACACCTAAAATAAGGATGATATTATCTTTATATTTATTGCATTTAATCTAAGCGAAAAACAAACGCAATAAATCAAAACTTGGTCTATCATGAGGTCTAAAGGGTATTCAAAGCTGAAATGATTTAGCTTCTTTGTGGCCCTATTTAGCTCATTCCAATTTGTTTATATGAAATTGGATTTTTTGTGGGGCAATTTTGTTGAATAATCAACCAATCTTTATCATATGATATCAACAACTCATATTTTTAACAATGTGCCAACTATAATGAGTGATCTTATAATCATGATTATTATCATTAGTATAGATCTTTCACTAGTTATCTATATGATCAATGTTTCCATCCCCATCCAAAATCCACTTGCCTCAAAAAACACTAGTTATCCTAAGAAGTTCAGATGTTTAGAATTTTAATGAGTATTTATATGCTTGTTGATGTATGGATGGTATTATATATCTTGTGGACTATTTTGTAGAGGTGGAAGATGATTGTGGTTGGCCAAGGGCATATATGATCATTTGGCCGACAGTTTTTTGGTAAATGGAGATGAGTATAATGTAGATAGTAAATGGAGATGAGAAGGATGAAATAACTGTAATATTAAAGCCTCATCAAAGAATCACAAGCAACCACAAAGGCGAGATGATCACCAAATCAACTTCAAGAGGATGGTCATCAAACTAATCTTTAAAGCTTTACAAACAAGCAAACACAATTTAATTTCGTCTATGAGTAATTCCATGGATACATAGCTTGTATTTATAGAGCTTGAACGCAAATAACTTAGATAAAATCTTATGGAGATTGGCCTTTGCTAGATATGGAATTATTTATGCCAATTGTAATGGATTACAACGATTGATGCATGCCTTGGCCAGCTTTTACTTAAAAAGAAAGGTGAGTGACATTGAAATAAAGCAAATAATGTAATACAATAATTTATGTTTTGGAGAGACGCCAATTTGAACACATGTTGCTACATCTTGAAGGGAGGGAGCAGACAATGCCTTACAAGGAAAGAGGAGTAGTCCATTGAATAAGCATATAGAGAGTTTTGAATTGTAGGAGTGGACTATTAGGGCTTTTCTATTTGATTGGAGTTGTCATAATTGATCTTGATCACATAATGTTTAAATTTTGAAGGAAATTGCCAACAATGGATATATAGGGTTTGGAGATACAATCCTTCATCATGTCCACATGTTTGATTTTTGTCTTCTTCATGTAACTAAATTTATGCTTAATTTTTTATCTTTTTATTGCATTATTTCTACTACACTGCTAAAAACTATACTCCATAGAGTTAAAATTGTTGTAATGTTCATATGAACTATCTTATTTAAATCATTAGTGATTAAATGTCTTGGGCGGCTAGTACATAAAAGGAAAGGTGTGTGACATTGAAATAAATAAATAATGGAATACAATAATGTAAGTTTTGGCTAGGCCCTATTTGGAAGGAGAGGCACGAATTTAAACACTTGTTGCTTCATCTTAAAGGGAGGTAGTCAATCGTACCTTGCAAGGAAAGTGAAGCAGTTCTTTAAACATTAAGAGTTCTTGAATTGGAGGAGCAGACCATGGTGTTTTTCCCATTTATTGGACTTGTTGTAACTAATCATGATCATGTCAAGTTTGAATTTTGAAGGTGATCAACCATATAAATAAAGTTTGGAGATCCAATCGTCCACATGTCTATATACTTGATCTTGACTTCAATTTAATTAAACTTCATGATTGATTTTTTATTTTTGCTACATCATCATAGTTTGATGATAGATCACATCCATCCCCATCCAAACCAACATGCCTTGATGATAGGTCACATTAGACACTCATTTCTTAAACTCTAAAGGTTCCAAAACCCAAGGCTCCCATAAGTTCAAACTTTTATGTCACCTCCACCAATTCAAAAATATAATCCTTCTATTGAGTTGTTTATAAAGATTTTTATGATTGTTCAATTTATGTAGATGACCTTAGTGGTAATGATTAATTGTAATCAACCTCATGATGAGCCTAACCTTGAGATTGTACCAGAGACATTTATAAGCCTAAATCTATGATCATGTTGAGTCTATTGTTGATTTTAAGGTTTTTTATTTTTTATTTTTTGCTATCATTAAGATGATAAAATAGCTTGATTCACACATTTTAATATTCTTTCAAAAGTCTTCATCAAATACGCAAGGTATTCCCATGTTTCATAATTGTTTTCGGCTTTCTCTTAAGTAGGTTTGAATGTTCCTATTGATATAACCACCATGTGATTATGGGATCTTCTATGGTATTGCTTTCAGAAAGATGTATGATGTATGATGACATCAATATCGAACCCTCTAGATCCTACTTTATACATTCAAACTATATATCGAACCCTCTCATGTTACTATTCAAGAAATTCAAATATCTGAAAGCATTTTTTATTAATTTCATTTTTTTATTTCAATTTATTTTATTTCATGGCAAGGTTTTCTGTAATTTAAATTAGATGACAGAATTTTTAGAATTTGAATTTCAAATTAGTTTAATTTTGTCTTACAAATTTATTTTTATAAATACAGATTGAATTGATATTATTTATGATTGAAAGAATTAGAAATTGTATTTCAAAAAAATAATTCTCTTTTACTCTCTACCATTTTCTCTCTTTCTCTCTTTACATGTTGATCCTCCCTTTATCTTTCTATTTCCCTACTCACATTCTTACATCTCATGGGAGTTGAGATTCCTGACCCCTCTCTCTCCTCAGCTTCCCTTTCTCTCCATTCAAAGGTGACACATCCAGAGATTTCTTAAATTCTTTCTCCCACTGTAATATTCTATCTACTTGAAATCCTTATTATGAAATTCCAAGTGTATATCATGATTTGGTTGAGAGCTTGGTAGATGGAGATGAGCATAATGTTTATAAGAAGTATGAAATAATTATGGTTTATTAAAGCCTGATTAAATAACTATAATCACCCACAAAGGGAGGATGATCACTAAATCAACTTAAAGGGAGAATGGTCATCAAACTAATCTTCAAAGGTTTACAAAAGTACAAATATTTTTATTTCATCTATCAGTAATTTCATGGTTACATAGCTTATATTTATAGAGCTTGAAAGCAAATAACCTCATAAATCCTATGGTGGTCGGTCTTTGCTAGTTGTCGAATTATTTAGGCCAATTACCAAGGGGGGTGGGGGGGAGATGTTTGGGAATCATTAATTTTTTTTATCTTTTAGTTGTATTGTTTCTACTACACTTTCAAAAGCTGTGCTCCACAAAGTTAAAATTATTGTAGTCTTCATATGAACTGTCTACTTAAATCGTTAGTGATTAAATGTCTTGGCTAGCTGCTACATAAAGGGGTAAGCCTTAAAGCATTTTGAGGGGTAAGCCTCACAATCCAAAAATTAAGTCAAATTAAAATAAAGGTTAGAAATAATATTAGCATCATAAGCAATTAATATATCACAAAATGATATATTAACAATCTAGTATATGAAGAAGTAACACATATATATATATATATATATATAAAGTAAGCTGCAAAATAGCACGTAACAAATTGTGCAAAATAGGGCTGTAATGCAAACATCAACATATCAAAATAACATAAGATATCAAAATTAAATAAAAGTAACATAATATATCAAGTTGAAGTTAGATATTAACTAAGTTCATCACAATAAAAGTAACATATATTTTGTTTTTATCACCATCGAAGAAATGAACATTCAAATCGTATTATAAATTACATGGTGTGACCTCAATTTCATGATCCACAAGCACTTCTTTATTTGATAGCATATCATCACATAGTAGTGGATCCTCATCATCTTTCAAACTTTTTTTTTTCAAATTTCTATTCTTCAGTCTCTTATATACATGATGTACTCCAGGGAGTTAATTCTTAAGGTCATCATACAATTTCTCATATTTGTATGAACTTGATTGTATATGCTTTTGTTGCACTCAAATGTGGAAGACAAGCATAAAAGTTTTAAAATCTTAATAACAAAATGTTATAACTCACTAGTGCCATCACCTCACCGGATCCACCGCTCAACTAAAGTTGAAAAAAAAAACATAAGAATCTATGAATTTAGAAATTGGAGAGTGCATTTTCATTTAACTCAAAACATTAAATACTAAAGAATTAATTGGAGAACATTTTGTAACTATATCTTTAGCTTGTTGAAGCCCAAAGAAACCTTTCTTATTCTTAAATGATATAAGTTGCATATCAACGTTTGCCTATTTAGATGAGTCTACAATTAGCATATCTATATAATGATAAAGTCTCAATTTTATCTCAAGATATGTTGATTTGTTGTGTCAAGCCTCAAAATCAAATTTGGAAGAATTGTCTATTTTCATCTTTTTAATTATTTACCATAATTTTTATAAATCATCAATATAAATCAATCTAGCATAAACAACTAAATTTATATATCTCAAAATATTTCATTATATTCATTCACCAAAATTTATAAATATTTATAATAGTCAGTAAATTGGTACAATCACTACTCTTTCATAACTCCTGACTACAAAAGAATTAAAAAAAAAATCAAAAGAAACCTGAGGATCTCTGTGAATCTCACTTAAACTTATTCTAACCCCTTCTTTGACTTCAAATCATTAAGATCCATATAATGAGATAAAAGCCCAGTCGAATTCACTAAAGTTTTCAATGCAAAACTCAAGAATCAATATGCATGTTCATTTCAATTAATAAAATCAATAGCATTCAATATCATCAATGATCAACCACCATTAGTACGATCCAATATAATCAATAATAAAAAGCATGAATCATTACACTCAAATCCATAAATTAACATCTGTGCGAGACTATAAATATATTGGTAATCTGCAATAGTAATCAGTATACATATCAGTAGGTATCAGTATGGCAATAAAAGCAGTAAAATAATAAATCAGTACAATAAAAAGTAACTCATTGGTACTAAAATCATGCATGAGTCTAAAGATGAATCATAAGTATACAAGTATCAATGTCAATATCATCAGTCTTATCTATCTTATCTATTATATAATTAGTATATGTATCCATTTATATGTTATCCACTTATCCTGTATGTCAAGTCATTTGGCAATGGTACCAATGTACCATTATCTGTATGCATTAATATATGATTCAATATAAAGTTCAGCAAGGCAAGACATCCAGTATTTTCATTCCTTCATTTGTATTCATTGCATCATTGCCATCTTTATTATTATTATCATTTCATTATCATTAATATTATAAGTGGCTTTCAATAATCATTAAGAGTTGTCACCCTCTGTCCGTCGGCATAATCTATCATCATTTATAGACTACAATCGGGATAACACCACAAATCATTTTTTAAAGGAGAACTCGTCAGCCCACCCTCCTGTGCATGGTATTATATTTTAACAGTCAAATCATATTATAGTGTTACCAGTCAATCTTCCTCATGCAAATGTCCCATTTATTTCATATCAATCATATCATTATTACTGTATAAGACAATATCATGTATGAAATGCAACAAAATGCTCAAATCTAAAAAAAGACAAAAAAAAAATTTATATAATATACTATAACTTCAGAAAATCACAACTTATATTTCACCTGGTAAAATTCGATAATATTACAGTCAAAATGTTCATAATATTCATATATATTGTATATAAAAAGTTACACAGTAAAAGTGCAGTAAATTAGGAGAAAATATATTTTTATTAATTTAGGAGAGAAGAAATTCGTCAAACTCAAAATAATTGAAAACTAAAATAAGATTTAAATTACTTACAACGATCAGAAGAAATTTCTGAACAAAATTAGTGGACAAAAAATGACCAAATCCAGGCTTTCTCTCTCCTTTTTCTCTCCATTTCCCCTCCTTCTCCCTGCCTTCCCGAGCAAGCCATGATGGTGAGTGTGGCTAGGTGGATTTTAGTGCTTAGGCTTAGAATTAAATATATATAAAAACTCTATTAGTGGCCTAGCGCTGCAACACTGCATGTTAAATTCAAAATTATTGTATAACAGAGACTCAAGCATCATAGTGGTATTTTCTGATACCAGTGTACTCTCAAACCTAGCGCCACACCGGTCCAGAGCACAATGCCGTTGCACTCTAGTTCAAACAGAAATTTAGCTTTTTTTCAGGCTATTACATATTATCGTATTTTCAGGTTATTACATGTTGTCTGCATATTGAAATTGGAGATTAAGGCAGTAGCCTACTACATGCAAATAGTGATGAAATTATAACTCCCACTTATCATCAATAATATCTCATATTTCCTTATAGCTTGCCTCCTTTCCTCTTAGGTTATGAGCAATCAACTCTTTTGCTTCATCCATTACATTATAAATAAAATCCATAGCTATCTTCTTTTCTGCATCAACCATTCTCAGAACTTGAACCAACAACCTTATTATGGTTATTACATGCGAAACACTTAACTAGAATCTCTCATTCAAAATAAATTTTCAAATTTCATTTTCCTTAGCCTTCCTAGCACAACACAATTGAGCCTTGAGTGGAAGTAAATATAGCCTCCAAAGATTTTTTGGCCTCCAACATGCTCTGTAGTGTCAACTAAACTGTAGCAAATCCAGTTGCAGTAGTCCGTAGGAATACTTTCTTTAAAAACTTTCTCATCAATGCAAAACTTAAAAATGATTGTATATGAATTTGCTTATCTTCTTTGCTTTGCTCGGTGAATTCTTATGTTTTGGCAAATCATCTAATTTTTCAAGAATGAAATCTATATCGTGTGCTACACAGGGTGTTCAATAAAGATTTTTTCTTTTCTCCATCAATTTTACCCAAATTACCCTGTAAGAGTTGACATTATTTGCCATAATTTGCACAGTCAAGTACTCTAATCACCTCAACCACTCTATCAAGCAATTCAAAAATTTACTCTGCATCATTCACTTGATCAGATACTTCTACAAGCTTCAAAAAATTTTTTTGATAACTATTACTCTATTTTGACCCAAAATTCCTTTAATTTCCTCCATAGTTTTCTGTGTGTTAATTAAAGCTATGTTCTTTAGTCATATTTGGACGAAAGGTCAAGTCCGTTGGTGATCGACAAGATATATACATATATATGGATGAAAGGTTCAAATATTGACCATAAGCTTCAATGAAATGGATCATATTATAGTAAAAAAAGGATGTTTGCTCTAAAGGCTTGCTTTCTTTGGTTTCTATCATCATTGGCCTCTTGGTTTATTAGCCAACATGATTAGAAGATAAAATGATACTAATTATGACAATTTTAGGCATTTTAGATCTATTATAAACATAAATGCAAGAAAATTTAGATAAGGCAATGCTCGTTTATTCTGTTTGTCATCTTAATGCTTTCTATGGAAGTCTACATGTTTTTGAAGGCCAAGAAAGTTAACAATCATCAACTTTTGAAAGATCTATGTTAACGGTTAATTAGAATGTTATAGATCAATATATGACAATTAGAAATAATATAATCAAATTATTTTCGAAGGATATTACTTTTTTTTTTTAAGATAAGAAATGCAACGGTAGACTTTAGTTGGTTTGGGTAAATAAAATACAATAAATGATTGAAGACTCGTTAGTAAGACATTCAAATATATTGTGAGATGATTAAGAAGGAAACGGGCTTAGAGCAAAGGTAATATAAACATAAATTGTCAAAAGTACTTAGAGGTTGGTAATGATTTTGATTTAAATATGTTTATCTAACTGCCCTGTGTAGTTTTATTAACCTTCTATTTCCTAATGACTTCTCTAGGGTTCTAGGTCTAATGCCTTCTAAACATTAATGCAAAACAAATTGAATAAAAACAGTTTCAAATCAGATTTCTCCCGACATTTTTGTTAGCTGATCGTTTATCTGCTGGTCAGATTTGGGTGCCCAGACATAGAGGAGATCGAAAACTTCAACAATCTCTACAAGAAGAAATTAGATGAGGCTGGAAAAGCTGGAACAATACCTGCTGATATGGCTCTTGAGGCAATCACAGGCTTCCTATTTTCTTTCTTGGTTCTTAGCTAAGTCAAGCCATTCAAATTATTCAACCAGCATAAATCATAGACTGTTTTTTTTATTACCATTCTTGTTCGTTCATAGGTCTCATCTCCAGGAGCTGAAAGACTACTGAAAGTTCCCCATGATTTAGATCGCTTCCATGAAATGGCAATGTGGGTCTGCTATCTGACAGAGAACCAAGACCCCAGACATCACAAGCAGCACACAGATAAAGTTCTTATCCTCGAATCAATTGACAGTGAGGCTGAGCACTGCATATTTAAGCTTGCTGATGTTAAGGAGAACAGAGCTGAGCTCGGTAAAGGCAGGCCATTAAGCAGGAAGCAGAAAGACTGGAGACTCAACCTTCCATTCAAATCCATTCTTAGAATAAAACTCTATATAGATTCCAGTTAGCTATAACATAGTTCCACCAGGCAAAACTTTCAGCGGAGAAATCTCGCCGGGCTGAAGGGATCCAGATTCACCGTAATCGACCGCCCTTCTAAAATAAGCTCTGCAAGGGCCGCTCCGGTGGCCGGAGCGTTAAGAATGCCCCAGCAGGTGTGACCGGTGGCCACATAGCAGTTCTTGGAACCAGGAATCTCCCCAATGACTGGCAATTTATCATCAGCGGAGGGCAAGAAGCAAGCCTGCTCGGCCACAGTCTCAGCGACGCTAGCCTTCAGGTGGCTCGACACTGTGCCAGCAATCTGATGCAGCAATGCAATTGACTCTGGCTCGCCAACAATATCCTCAGGATTGTCAGGTGGAGTGGCCTCCTCTGTTGGCCCGCATATGTATACTTCTCCTGTTTGATGAATTTTAATTGACAGCACTGATAAATGTTATCTATTAAGCAAGGTTGTGAAAACCGGACTGGACAATGAACCGGAAGAAGGAGAGGTTCACGGTTCGACCGGTCGAACCGGGGTCGAACCGGATGATGTAATAAATAATAATTTTATTTAAATTTAATAAAATTACACTAATAATAATCTTATCATTCCAAATATGAGAAAAAAACTAAACAAAATAAATCTTATAATTATAAGAATTTACATTCATAATAACATTCTAATTTTTATTTTATATGATTAAGTATACTTTACATATGATTAAATATGATAATTTTTATGTTACTAATTTATATTAAATATTTCATATAAATTTAATTTTAATATAAATTTATAAATTTAATATAAATTATTATTAACTTATGTTATATGATTAAATGTATTTTACTTCTATATCAAATTTATTTTAAAACTTTATATCTAAAAATTAGTTATGTAAAAATAATTAGATAAAATTATTTTTTATAATGTATAAATAAATAATTTATTATTAATTAATTAATAAATAAGATCATTCATATTATAAATAATTAATTAAAAAATCTGTTTAAAAAATAAATTGCATAGATGTTATATATGTTATGAGCTTATAGCCTTATACATCTCTCAACTCTTTTCTTTAGTCCCACATCACCTGGATATTCTTTATTGCTATTGTTTATATAGCTTTTTGAGTTTCCTTGTGTTAAGAGATCCCGTGGAGTGGTGGGCCATGTGAAGATGCTTCATGAGAGTTTGATTAAATACATATAATATTTATTATAATTTATTTATTTATTTAATCTTTAATAATAAATATCATTTATTTAATTTTAATTATTATTATTATTTAAAAAGCATGTCAATTGAATCGGCCGGTTCAACCGGACCGGTTCGGCGGTTCGCCGGTTGAACCGGCGGTTCTTACCGGTTCAATACGGTTCTATGCAGAGGCGGTTTTCAGGCTGAACCGGACCGGACTTGTGGCCGGTTCGCCGTCAAACCGGTCGAACCGGCCGGTCCGGTCCGATTTTTAAAACATTGCTATTAAGAGTTAATTTGATTGTTTGCAGTTGAAATATATGTTTTAAAACAAAATATAGTTTGTTTGATCTATTATTTGGTTGTAATGTCAGTGATAATTAATGTTGATTTTAAACTCCAAACTCCCCAAATAATTTATCAATATTATGATTTTTAAAATCTTTTTCATTAAGGTTTCGTTTGAGATAACTTTCTTATTATTTTTTAAATCAATTTTTTTTAGTAAAAAATTAAAAAATTTTAACTAAAAAATTATTTTAAGAAGTAATAAGAAAGCCGTTACAAACGAAGCTTAAATTATTAGGCAAAAATAAGTAAATTAAAAAGTTGTTAGTTATTAATTTGACATTGCATGATCAGACAACCCAAAGGGATTTTTTATAGTTAGGGTACTCTTTTCAAAAATAAAAATAAAAAATTGGCTCAATTATCCCACTCAAATTTGATAATGATCATTGAATTAATTTTGAAATAAATAAAATGCGATTTTTGTTTGATTAATTATAAATTATACCCATTTTAAAATAAATATAATGATGGTAAAAGTCATTCTCGCCCAATTTTACCCTTATTGTTTCTTACCTGTGGGTCTGGGGTAGACCTCCGGGTCCAGGGTTTTGCCTCCCGGAGTGGGCTGGTAGCTGAGGAAGAGCGCATGGGAACTAATGACAGCCGGCTCCGGCGGCCGAAGCACAATACTATGCGCCTTGAGGCCAGAGACATGGAAGAGGTCGGAAATTATCTGTAAACGACTCGACCAGGGTCCAAGCGCAATCACCACCACATCCGCCGGCAAGATCCTCCCATCTCGAAGCCTAACACCGGTTCCCTCGACTTCAACATTCTGCACCTCTCCGAACACCACCTGGGCCCCATATTCCGCCGTAGCCGACGATAACACTGCCCTCGTGAACAGCTGGGGATGAACTTGTGCTGTCGTCTCTGGGGTTCCGATCGTTCGCGACTGAGAGACGGCGGATCCGTCGATCCACGAGGGAAGGGCCAGCGATCGTGACTCCGTAGAGCCGGATGGTGAGAGTGGGAGCGAGAGGGCACTTAGTGCTCGGTATCCGTAGGCGCGGGGGCCATCGAGGAGATCCGAGAGGGATCGGTGGAGAAGGAAGCTTGCACGGGCTAGATCGGCGACGGGAGTGCCGTCGCACCAATCAAGGGCGAGGAAGCCGCCGGCCTTGCCCGAGGCAGCGCAGGCGATGGAGGATCTCTCGACGACCGTGACGGAGACCCTGTCGGAGCCCTTGGAAGCAAGGAAGTAGGCGGTACAGGCGCCGATGACTCCGCCGCCGCAGATTACTATGCGACGTGGGAGTTGTGAGTTGGATCCGGCTGCGGTGGTGGAAGGTTCTGCATCCATGGCGCCGATCGACTGATGGGAGGAGGAATTGGGAGAGGAACAGATTAGGGGGTCATGATGAGAAATGGATTACTTCAGAGTATATTCATCTTATTTTTTTGGCGTTATATATTATATTTAATTATTTATTTTAATTTAATTTTAAAAATTTTAAAATAAATTTATATCTTGATACTGCTATGGGAGATCATCCATTAAACAAGAGAAAAGGTGTCTTATGGTAAAGAAATTATTATGTGTAAAGTCCGGATGGGAGAATCGTCCTGATTTGGTAAGTATTTGGTGAGTATTTTCAAATACTCAATTAACACTCAACAAATATTCAGTTGTGTGTATTTTTTGAGTATTTGTTGAGTATACTCATAGATTTTCTGAGTATCTGTTGAGTATTTGTTGAATATTTATTGAGTATTTATTGAGTATTTTTAAATACTCAGTAAATCCGGATGGTTCTCCTGTCCAGACTCCGCACATAATAATTTCACCATATTGAAGGTGGCTAGGGAAGGGGAAAAAATGGGAAATTTTGTTGTTGATATATTGTCCCTCTCTTTTGTAAATACTAAAGGGTTTATTTTAAAGAGGAGCACATTAATCCTCAAAATTAGTTAGAAAAAAGCAAATACGACAAACAAAATAGTACATTAGAATGCGCTAAAAAAATTATGATATTGAATGTGCCATTTGAATTGGCGTGTTCAAAATAAGGGAGAGAGAGAGAAGGCAGAATGGGGGAGAGAAACTGTGAGAGAGAGGGGGGAATATTAGTAATTTTTTATTAAATAATGATAGGATTCTTTTTACAAAAAATATAATTAGTAGATATAAAATTATCTATTCATTTCTATTTCGCATTTAATTTTTGTCTTGTCAGCTTGACCAACTCGGCCCAGAAATTTCCTATTCAAATTTAGGGTTTAGGTTGGCGCTCCTTTTTTAAATGAAAATACCCACGAAAGTTTCGTAATATTTAGGATTTTAGCTCAATAAACTTTTAATATCTGCTGATAAAAAAAACAAGGAAAAGCTGATTGAGATGAAGACTAGTTTAGAAGAGGACGTTCATTCTCCAAGCAGATGATATGCCCACAGGACGCAGAGTCTTAAAGGCGATATGCAAACATCTAGGAAGATGAAGAGTTGAAGTTGAAAGAACTACAGGCTGAAGGAATGATAGTTTTTTTTTTTTTTTTTTTTTTTGTACAGTTAGGGAATACGTCAAGGGTCTGAGGGGGTAATGCGCCCTGGGGTGGTCCAGGGGGCTACGCCCCCTGGTGGGGTTCTACCTGACGGGAGAACGCATGCTTATATAAATCAACTATATAAAATTTTTAATGATATTTATGTTCATTTTAAAGCTTTCTCAAATTTTTTCACAGATGTGTATTACAGAAACTACGTGAGAAATGAGTTTTTTTATTGTGTATTGTTGTTTATTGTTGTTGTGTACTATTATGTACTGTTGTGTACTGCTGTGTATTATTGCTATGTATTGTTATTGTGTACTGCTATATACTATTGTGTATTGATATGTAGTGTTGTATATTGATGTGTATTATTGTTATGTACTGTTGTGCATTATTGTGTATTGATATGTATTATTCTTGTGTACTATTCTATATCGCTATGTACTGATGTATATTGCAGTGTATTATTGATGTGTATTACTGTGTATTGCTATGCATTACTATGTATTATTGCTGTGTATTGCTATGTGTTATTGTGTATTATTATGTACTACTATGTATTACTGTGTATTGATATGTACTGTTGTATACCGTTGTGTATAATGCACTATGTATTATTAGGTATTGATGTATATTCAAGCTTATATGAACCAAACATAAACTTCGAATCCAACTGAATTCATATATAACAAATAGTAAGCTTCATGAATAGGCGACTCTCAAATTAGTTGAGTTCCCTTGAAGTTGTTCCATGAGTATTATAGTCCTCTCAAATTTGAATCCAACTGTATATTGATGTGTATTGTTGCGACACAATGATACATAGCAGCGGTACACAGCAGCGGTGCACAACACAAAATAAAGTAGTATACAGCAATACACTATCAAAATGAACAAAAATTAACATATCAAAATTATTTCTAACAAAATTATTTAAATGAGCATGTATAATAATTAAGATATCAAACACATAAATAGTATGTCGATTTCAACACAAATGAACCAAAAGTATCAGCTTAGAATCTCTAAATTCAAAAGATTGCACTAAAAGTGTAGATTTTTTTTTGTTGTTGTAGAAGTACAGAATAACTAAACCGCCAAAGCCAAGCTACAGAGGAGAACCACCTAGCCACTGTCGTTGCCTCCGCCCTCAGTGTCCGAACTACCGGCGACATGGACATCATTGCTCTCACCACCTCTACCTCTGCAGGTAATAAAAAGCTTTCTTATTCTTTAACAATTTAGTATGATATAATGGGATAAACTGTCATTCATGGCAATGCTGAGAGGAGCAGAACCATTGAAAGCAAGAGTTTTTAAGAAAATGTGGAACATCGCCGCCATTATTTTGGGCCATCCGAGCCACCATTCTGATGAAGAAGTGAGGGGTTCGATTGGGGAGGTCATGCCTGAGGCAGAACGTTCAAATACTGCGATTTTTAGTTTGCCGCGAATTTAAAATTTCACTACAATATTAAAATTTTCACCTTGGGTCAGGTCGTGTCGTGTCATCGGGCTCCATGTGTCAGCATTTTATTAGAGTCCGAACGCAAAGCTACGTCCGGACTCCGCACAGAATAATTTCTCCTCTCGCATGTTGTTTTCTCTCCCCCCATCCAGCCCTTTCTCTCTCCCCCAATCCAGTCGTTTCTCTCTCCCCCATTCCTCCTTTTCTCTCTCTCCCCGTCCCACTCTCTCTCTCTCCAATCGCTTTCTCTCTCCCTTGAGTTGAATGTGCCAATGCAAATGGTTCATTCAGATTTTTTTTTTTTTTTTTGGTGTTTTAAATGCAATATTTTGTTTAGCACATTTATTCCTTTTTAAATTTTTTACTAATTTTGATGATTAGCATGCTCCTCTATAAAATAAACCCAATACTAAAATGTTGCACTTTTATTATTAGAAAAATATAATGTAAAAGAAATACAAAAAAATATTTATTTATATTTAATTTAAAGTAAAATAAATTCATTGTAAAATGACAACGATGGTTGGCGACAGAGGCGGAACCATGTTTAGCTGAGGATGGGCAATTTCTACCATCAAAATTGTTATTTTGTTAAATTAAAAAGGATTATATAGATAATTTTATACCCTTAAACCTTATTTAGCCCATATTAAGAAAAAATAAATATGTAATTCACCTCCGGCCCGATTCCAGAGCTCCATATGCTGCGGCCAAAGTGACTTTGATAAAAAAAATCAATTTGTCATGTAATATGTAATGATGATTGGCTTTCAGGTAGTCATTTAGAGATTAGTACTTAAATATTTTTTTGTCTATTATTAGTTTAATATTTTATTAACTAATTATTATATTTATATATAATAACTACAACTTTATTAATCTAATTAAAATTCATAAGAAATATTTAAAATGTAATTAATAACATTTAATTATATAATGAAGATTCAAGTAAATTTGATTATGCATCCATAATCTTTGAGACATGAAAAGATATAATTCTACTAAAATTTAATCTAAGGGCCCATTGATTTCTTAAGGTATGAAAGTTAATTTTTCCCTAAAATTAATGATCAATGAAAATTTTTCATAAATCCCTTGGCAATTTTCTTTGTGTTTATGGTTTACTAAATAGATCAATATTTGAAGAGGAAAGAATGGATTGAAACGCATAAAGGTGGAAAAATATCAAACTTATATCATTAGTATGTTGAATTATATTTCAATGTAGTTGATATACAACTTCAAGGGCTGAATAATTATTTCTTTAAAGCTAATACTGAGTTGCTTTTTCGTGTGACATATTTGAACCGAAGTGATTTATTATCTGCTTAGGATAAAAAGAAATTAATTCATCTAATAGAGTAATATTCAAATGATTAAAGTTGAGCTTATAGTTCTTAAACATCAGCTATCCATATATATTATTGATATGTGCACTAGTACTAAGTTCACATCCTTAAACACTAGTGTTGATCTTAGAAAATAAATTATTAAGATAAAAAAGTACAACATATATCCCTTAATTTACAAGTTTATTACCTTAACCAAATCATCTAAGATGACTCTCTAATCTTATCTATCACTGGAGCTACTCCAACCTTTTCACATATATAATCATTTCACATTCTAAGTATAAAGTCACTCATTTGCTTGAGCATCCTCATGCAACACTTAATTTTATATTTCCTTTTTAATGGCTAATATTTTATGCAATATAACATTATAAGTCCTATCAGCATCCTATAAAATTTTCCCTTAAATTTGAGGTGTACTTTTCTATCACACAGTAGGCCTATTCCTCCACTTCGACCATTTAACTTCAATTCTATTAATAATATTCTCATCTATTTCGTCATAGCTTTGAATAATAGACTCGAGATATCTAAAACATGCATTCTTTTTTATGATTTGATGGCTCAATGTCACAATTCCATTACTAATAAAATTATACTTAATGATCTACTCAAACGAAAACCTTTATACTTTAAAATTGACCTCCACAATTTAAGTTTTTCATCAACTCCTCTGGTCTTATCAACAAGACAAATATCAAAAGCAACAAGCATACACCAAAGTACATACTCTTGCAATATTTAAAAAAAAAAGGAATATTATAAAAAAATGTAAAATAGGCTGATAAGCTTATAAATATTGCTCCTTTCATTAATCATAATAAAATATAAGATTTTGTTTTGAATCAATCATATTTATCTTAATTTTTAAAATATTAATTTATTTATATAATAAATTTGCCCACTCTTTAAAAAAAAAAGTTGATTCTTGCCTTGACTAGCGGTGGGGAGGTGGTGGCCGGCGGAAGATGACACATTGACACTGATGGAAAATAAATTAAATAATGAATTTAAAATATATAGAAAATAAATTAAATAAAAAACAGCAGACTAATTATAAATCAGAACTCCCCCAGCATTTCTTTTGCAAACTGATCATGGCTGCTTCAAGATTTAGGGGCCCGAACACTGAGGAACAGTATCTACAATAAGGGTTTAGAGGAGCCTGGGAAAGCTGGAACAATACCTGCAGATACGGCTCTGGAGTCACTCAGCAGACTTCCTATTTTCCTCCATGGTTTTAGCTACGTCAAGCCTTTTAAATTACTCAACAAGCATTAATAATACTCTCTCTCTCTCTCTCTCTCTCTCTCTCTTCTATTTTTCCTTTTTTTTTCATATATAGGTATGATATCCAAGAGCTCAGACTAGTTGAAGTTCCCCAAGAATCCAGTCACTTTCATGAAATAGCTGTGTCTATTATCCGAAAGAAAATCAAGACCCCAAACTCCAAAAGCAACACACAGATGAAGCGCTCATCCTCGAATCGATGGACAGTGGGGCCAAGCACGCATTAAGGAGAACAGAGAAAAGCTTATTAAATGCAGACCATGAAGCAGGAAGCAGAAAGATCGGATACTTAACCTCCTCATGGGCAAACTACCGATCAACTTCACTTGGACCCTCAGCTCTATCACAAATTAGCTGGCTCCCTCCAATATCTCACCATCACTAGACCCGACATTGCATTCGCCACAAACTCTATCTGCCAACATATGCATCAATCGAGACATTGTGACTACAAAGCCCTCAAAGATTGCTCTGGTATACCAAAGATACCTTACACTTTACTTTGGCCTTCCCCTCACTACATGTGATCTTCAACTTCGTACCTACGATAATGCGAACTAGGCAGCCGACTCCATAGACCGAAAATCAATTACAGGATTTTGCACGTTCCTTGGAAACAATCTCATCTCCTGCTCGGTCAAGAAGCAGGTCACAGTGGCGAAATCGTCCACTTAAGCTGAATACCGCTCTCTCTCCTCTGCCACCTCCAATGTCCCGTGGCTTCGCCGTCTAGTGGTTGAACTCCAGATTCCTCAAATCTTACCGACCACAATATATTGTGACAACACATTGGCCATCGCTCTCGCCAACAATCCGGTCTTCCACGCAAGGACAAAGCACATCAAAATTGATTACCACTTCATCAACAAGCACATCAAAATCGGCGCTATCATCGTCTCTCACATCAGCTCCACTGATCAACTAGCAAATGTCCTCACAAAATCTCTCCCAGCAACTCGCTTCTACGATCTTCATCTCAAATTAAACATTCGATTCATGCATGCTTAATTTGTGGGGGCCTGTTAGCACACCACTAGCGCATTCAGCAAATGGAGAGGAGCATGTTCGCAGTCACAGGACCAGCTCCATCACCTCTGCCGTAACAGACTGGCACATGACGCCTTGCACTCTCCTCATTACCAACTGTCCTCACTCAACTCTATATATATATATATCTATATATATATACTCACTTATGTAGAAATGTGCTATACAGTAATCAAATACTGAAATAATTTCTCCTACAACTGTCTTCTCCTTCTTGTCTTTACATTCCTGCTTCTCTGTTTCTCTGCTAATCCTTTCTGCCAGCAGGGTCTTTTGCATTCAAAATCATTCTTAGACCAAAACTCTTAGATTCCAGTTAAGTAATAACATAGTTCCACCTGAAAAACTTTCAGCGGAGAAATCTCGCCGGGCTGAAGGGATCCAGATTCACTATTGCAGACCTCCCTTCTAAAATAAGCTCTGCAAGGGCCGCTCCAGTGGCCGGAGCGTTGAGAATACCCCAGCAGCTGTGGCCGGTGGCAACGTAGCAGTTCTTGGCACCAGGAATCTCCCCAATGACCGGCAAGCTATCAACAGTGCAAGGCAAGAAACAAGCCTGCTCTACCACAGTCTCGGCAACGCCAGCTTTCAGGTGGCTCGACACTCTGCCGGCAATCTGATGCAGCATTGCGATTGACTCTGGCTCGCCGACAATATCCTCAGGATTGTCAGGTGGAGTAGCCTCCTTTGATAGCCCGCATATGTAAACTTCTCCTGTTTGATAAATTTTAATTGAAAGCAGTGATAAATGTTACCTATCAACAGATCATTCATTCTTTTGCAGTTTAAAATATGGTTTAAAACATAATGTTTATTAGATGAATCATTTGGTTGTATGTTATTGAAAACTAATGGTGATTAAAACTCTAAATTCACTTATTCAGATAATAACAAACATATAAGAAAAAAACAGAATTTAACAAGCAATCAAATAAACCATAATTGTAAATTTATTTGATTCAATATGACAACTAATTTGATTGATATAGATTGTGAAAGTTTAAAAATGATTGACTGTCTCCTTTTAGGAGAAAAACAAACATTCGGTCAATATTCCCACTGAAATTTGACAATGGTTATTGAATTAATTTTGAAATAAAAACAATACCATTTTTTAATTTTATTTTGAATTAATTTTTAATTGTTAATTATAATTATGCTCGCCATAAAATGAATATAAATGACAAAAACATTCATTCTCATTTCAGCAAATGTTATCCATCTTTTTTGTTACCTGTGGGTCTGGGGTAGACCTCCGGGTCCAGGGTCTTGCCTCCGGGAGAAGGCTGGTAGCTGAGGAAGAGCGCATGGGGGCTAATGACAGCAGGCTCCTGCGGCCGGAGCACAATGCTATGCGCCTTGAGGCCAGAGACATGGAAGAGGTCGGAAATTATCTGCAAGCGACTCGACCACGGTCCAAGCGCAATCACCGCCACATCCGCCGGCAAGATCCTCCCATCTCGAAGCCTAACCCCGTTTCCCTCGACTTCAACATTCTGCACCTCTCCAAACACCACCTGAACTCCATAATCCGCCGTAGCCGACGACAAAACTGCCCTCGTGAATAGCTGGGGATGAACTTGCGCTGTCGTCTCTAGGGTTCCGATCGTCCGCGGCCGTGCGACGGTGGAGCCGTCAATCCAGGAGGGAAGCGCCGGCGTTCGTGATCTAGCCGCGCCGGATGCGGAGAGTGGGAGTGAGAGAGTCGTTAGGGCCCGGTATCCGTAGGCGCTGGGGCCGTCGAGGAGATCTGCAAGGGATCGGTGGAGAAGGAAGCTGGCACGGGCCAGATCAGCGACGGGAGTGCCGTCACACCAATCGAGGGCTAGAAAACCACCGGCCTTGCCGGAGGCGGCGCAGGCGATGGAGGATCTCTCGACGACGGTGACGGAGACGCTGGTGGAACCCTTGGAAGCAAGGAAGTAGGCGGTGCAGACGCCGATGACTCCGCCGCCGCATATTACTATGCGGCGAGGGAAGGCTGTGTTGGATCCGTTGGTGGCGGTGGAAGAGTCAGTGCCCATGGTGGGGATGAACGGAGCTATGGGTAGGCGGAACTGTGCGACAGAACAGATTAGCGGTGGCATCGAGGTGACGGTAAATGGCCTATTTAAGGGCATATTTATCGGTAGCGGTTTGAATTATTAGGGCTGATTTTATTTGGATTTTATTAATGAGCTGTTTAATTAGATATTAAAAAAATACCGGGTTAAATATCGTTATCAAATTAATATTAATATTTAAATTAATTAATCATATATTATACAAATTCTAAATAAATAAAAAATTTCAAAATTAATTGAATATCATTAAATCCCGATATCAAATTCTCTCTAATATTATCAGAAATTAGTGAGATTTATTTTTATTTTATATTCACACTAAATGAATAAAATACAAAAAATTTCTAAAGTAATCTCGCAAATGTGAAAAAGACGCCTAACATATCTATTTACATTTCTTCCTTTTAACAATTAATATCTAATTTTCTTAATATAGAAATGGTAACTGATATTTATTTGTGCAATTATGGTATATTCATCGAATTTTTTATTAAAATAATGAACAGAAAATATCAAAGAGCTCAGTGATCTTGACATTTATTATATTATACCGTAATATAAGGTTTAACAAATTTCTCGTTTCAAATTAATGGAGAAAATATTTATAAAAATAATATTTAGAGGCATTTTTAAGTTATCCTATCTATAGAGTATTTATGGTGTTGCATAAAAAAGAATTAATTGTTATATGTTGTAATCATCTTTGTTAAGGCTTCATTTAAGATAATTTTTTACTACTATTTTTTTTACTATTTTCAAAAATTATTTGTATTATAAATTAT
The DNA here is from genome assembly GCA_019925795.1 of Dendrobium chrysotoxum. Lineage (NCBI taxonomy): Eukaryota > Viridiplantae > Streptophyta > Magnoliopsida > Asparagales > Orchidaceae > Dendrobium > Dendrobium chrysotoxum. The sequence goes on from CM034308.1 coordinate 4,743,369, forward strand.
TTTTAAAAATAATAAAAAATTTATCCAAATAAAACCTACCTCTGTTCAAACTATCCTAAACCCTTAATGAGATAATTTATATTAAAATATTCAATCATGATTTTATTTCATATAAAACTAAGCAACAGAACTAAGGCTTTATTTGAGATAACTTTCTTGCTGCTTTCTAAAACAACTTTTTAATAAACATTTTAAGTTTAAATAATTTTTATACTAAAAAACTACTCTATAAAACCGGCTTTATTTGAAACGACTTTTTTAATGCTTTCTAAAACAGCCTTTACTACAAAAATTTATTAACTAAAAATTTTTCTACTAAAAAATTATTTTAAAAACAGTAAAAAAGTTATCCCAAACGAAACCTAAGTTTCAAAAATAAAGCTTGTCCTCACCTTTAGTAGGCCAACGGACTAGTAACATAGTTTGAATGAAGTAGAAAAAATATTTCACAATGATATAAAAAGTTCCACCGAGACTTGTTAGAAGAGATGAAGAGAAGACAAATTTTCAATCAATTTGAATAAAACCAAGTTGAAAAAACTGAAACAATTTACTTCCAGGGGAGACTGATTGTAAACAGAAACTGGAAGCAGTCCATTACCTTGACCTGCCAAGTACTGCCTGTTCTTGCCATGATGATGAACGATAATATACACTGTTCTTCCTGCAATATCACCTAACAGTACAGTGCATTATAATTGGTAAAATTGATGGCTCTGTTACAGATATAAGCAAACTTTTTGAACTACTTACCCAAAAGATATTTATGCCATTTGGAACTCCAAAAGCTAAAGATCAATAATGAATTCCACTACTGATAATTTGGTAACATAAACATTAAATAAGATGAATGACGATATGGCTGATTCTAAGATGATTGAAACATTTTTTTAGCGATTGGTGATCATCCATTTGAGAAGAGAAAAGGAGTCATTTCGAAGATGGCTTGAGAAGGGAAAAAAGGGGAAAATTTGTTGTATCTGTACATGGATGGAGCTGCGACAGTTCTGAGAGCAGAGTCTCAGACAAGTACTGAACAAAGACGAGGTTTGCTCCTAAGGTGGTGGAAGACTTGTCTTCTAATGCACGGGGAAAAGTGGATCAGGCCAAGTAGTTGTAAATCTGAGGGTTGTTCTTGTCTCGCTCCAGGTACTCCCTGTCAATGAGGCTCTCTATTCTCTTTTTCAAGTCAACAGGTTTTATTGGAAATTTGAGCTGCAAAAAAGGAAAAACGCTTTATATATTTTCAAATACAAGTGTTAAGCTGCAAGAATGTTGGGTGGTTTGATGCACTGCCTGTTGGAATAGTTCAGTTATTAGAAGTGTGTGGCTAAGAACTTTCCTTGTCTTCATGATACGAACAATAGCTGCATCAACCTGCAATGTACACATATAAGCCTAGCAAGAAAATTCTTGTCTATAAATAAGCTGCAAAAACCAATTTACTTTTTCCACTGCAGTCCCAGTGTAGTCTCAAGACACTTATTATTGCAGTATGATGATAAACCTTGGTTAACTACATAGAACGAACTGAATCTAAGAGAAGATAATTTCATCATGACTCAAAGTTTTTATAATTATTGTGCCTACAAATGAAACTAAGAAATCCTAGTATTAAGTTTGAAACAAATATATCATTAACTTTGAGAGAGGGAGAAAGAATCCCAACTAATAAGCAGGTAATAACCAAAAAAACAAACCTATCATTTCAAAAAAGTACTGATATGGAGAATTGCCAACTAATAAGCGGGTAATAACGTAAAAAGATTGTTTTCTTATTCAAATATGGGTTCTTGAAAAAATGTAAACATGATGTTATTATTCCTAAAAATCAATTGGCTATCTTGAATTATTTTGGAAGATTTGGAACTATGATGAGCAGTAATTTGAGAAACATCAGCATGCTGCAGAACAGTTGCAAGGAAAGATAGTGTTGAGTTCAGATCCTAAAGGATGTTAAGGTCGGTCAGAAGAAGGCTGCCTTTCAGGTTTCTTAAATAAGTCCATGCAGTTTCCCCTCCCATGTAAATACATATAATAACTTTGCCTGGATTTGTAAACAAACAAAATTAGGTTTTGTGCATCATAGCAGGAAGGCAGGCATCAAAAGTCTAGCTTCTAGAAACATAGGGATCAATTCTGTACACAAGTATCACCAGAATGTGGATATTCATGCCTACGTATTGGTCATACTCTTCAATCTTTCGCTAGACACAGAAGCCACCTCAATAACATTGCCAGAATAAACAGTCACGTTATCTCTGTAGCATATAAGCATGTGAAGCTTCAAACCGCTAAAAAGGAGGGAAAAAAAGGGCCTAAGTAAAGCTCATTGGCATCTATAGCTGAAGAAAATATCTCCCATGCTGGAAAGCTCCTATAAAGATTGACAAAGAAGGGAAAAAAAGAGTTGTGTGCCTATTCTAAACAACCTAACAGGCTTCGCTCTTTAAGTTGGAATTACCTTTCAGGCAACGTAGTTGCAGGTTTCAGACATGTGATTGAAGCCATTAAAATTGTGAACTGAGATTGAAGCCATCATGATACCATGAATAAGGCGTTACTCTAAGAATAGTGACAGTAAAGAAGACGGTAGGGCAGCATAAAAAAATATGGAAAAGAGTAAGCACGCATATGCCCAATGAATGAAACCGTCATGTGAATTTGCAATCACATGAATTTGTCAGGATTATGATTGAATGAAATGAATTTATCTAGCTTCCATGAGAATTTTATCCCACCCTTGATGTTCAGGATACCAACCCTGTATGCTTTAAGGAAATTAACAGGCCCTCAAATGCTTTGAGGATTCCAAAGAAATCCAACATTCTGTTGTTCGTGCTACTTCATGATGATAAAGTTAAGGATGATTATGATGATCATGAGTAAAGGATGATTTATCATAAAGTGATTCAGTCTGCCAAACCATAAATGATAAATCCACAAGGGAGGATAAATAACCTTCCAGAAAGACCACAATTTAACAATGTATTATGGTAATAGACATACTTAGCGTACCAGACTCCTACTACATCTAATAAAATGAACCGTGCATAAACTGAGCCAGTAAAACCCCATGCACAAACCTCCAATCTCAGTCACCCGAACATCTCACGCAATCCCCCATGGTACCCTACATTAGATTGCCACTTTTCCCTTTGCCCCGCACACAACATCCTTACACTAATGCATAAAACTCCAACAATCCAATCCAGCACACGTCGCATCACTTTCCACACCCTTGTTTATTACAATATCACAACCTCCGACTATAGTGCCACAATCACAACACCATTCAAGCCTCCTTGACCTTTGCAATGCCCAACAATGGGACCCCATCACCATGGTCAACCATACCCTGCCCAAACATGCTACAATCTACATTATACACACCCATTTCATTCATGAGCCTAAAATTTAGGAGTCATAAGGAAACATTTAGAAAACGTATTGCATATATTTGCTTGGATATTATCTCAATTGCTTGCAGTTTGGTAAATTTAATGTAACCAAGCAAGCCCATTCAAACACGTCACCCATTGTCACCAATCAGGCTCACCGCCAATATTTCAAAGTTGTGTATATCATAAGTGTTATCCTTCCGACTCTTAGATCTTGAATCAAAAATTTCAGCTTGAATATGAAATTTTTAGAGATGCGTCTTCACTCCAGAAAATCAACTTGCATTACTCCAACAACAACAACAATCTTTTGTCCCACTACGTAGGGTCGGCTACATGAATCATTTTTCTCCATTATGTCCTGTTAAAAGTCATTTCTCCATTGTGTCATCAATGGAAAAATCAATAACAGCATTAGTTAATACATGATCACATCTTCAAACAAATTGTAGAGGGTCAGTCTGCGTAAAAGTGTGGCCCTTTCACTCGGAATGCTTGAGACCAGATTAGTTGATTGTGCTCCACATACAGATATATGATCTCTAATGTTGGATGGCATTTAATATTTAAATTTCTTGTGGTTCAATAAAATTGGCATGATATAATTATTCTTTTAACATCCCTTCCCCCTTCCTCCTTCCATCATCATCAAGTTGGCTATCATTTTTTACAAGTTATTAGGGTTTTTTGGCCTTCTAGCATTCATTCTCGAAAACATTAGAATTCTATGCTCAGATTCTCCAACTTCAATCGAATTCAAAGAACTTTCTTGCAAACTTTATAAGTAGCATTTTGATTTCTTAGACTTACTTTTCTTAATCAACTTTAACGCACAAGTTTCATCCATAAATTTGCAACTTATCAAGTTGTTGCATACACTCAACACATCATTCTGTAGCACCCCTACTATAGCACGGCTCCTGCCACTAATCATAAAACACCTTAAAGAACTCAATGATAGCAAAGTCAAGGACCATGAAACCAAAATCAAAGGATATGTACATAGTTTACACACTTACAAAAATAACTTGAATAATGCAATAAGAAAATGACACTACTGAAGAATGATTTGTCATAATGAGTCAATTATAATTTAAAAAATGCCGCTTAGAAGACATCAATGGGAAAGCACCTTGCAAGGTGTTTCTCAACACCAAGAAAATGTTGCTCCTCTTAATCAAGCACTAAACTATTCTCCGTCTTACCAATGCTTGGCTGCCATATATTAAATTGTTCAAGTAACATTTAAAAGCTTATAGAAACTCCATCAAATGATCAGGGTTATGCTAACCCTTATCATTAGGACACCATTATCCTACCAAACATACACCTCAACAGCATCATGGTCCACTCACCATCATAATAGTGACCTTAATGATCCTTCAAGTCGCACCAACTTACATGTTTTTTTTCCGTGCGATGGTCATCATTACCCAAATACTTAATTGGATTATTTCATGAAGATCAAGGCGTATTTCCTTAGTATAATATGTTTGAGATCGATTTTATTTAGCACGAAAACATCAAGTTGATAGGATCTACAAAAAACTATTTGCAGAGTGTTCCAAATGAAATTGATCGTATTGACAATGGTCATATCAACACTATGCATGATCGCTTACCTCTCATAGAAGATAGAAACATCATCAACAAAGTCGTCCAATTTCATAATTTGTGATAAGGTACTCTTTCTATTACATAGCACCACAACAAGTTCGAAGAGCTAGTCCCTAGCTGCAACTTCTCTAAACCAAATTAGGTCTTCATGACCAAGTTTTTTGTCGATCTAAACTTAAGCCAAATTGTCATCAGAAAAGATATTGGAACCCATGACTACACAACTTGACTAGTATCCATTGCAACTATGCCCATATCCTTCCTCTTTAATTTTTATTATCATCCATTTGCTCCCATCTCTCCAATTTCATCCTAGTCCCTATTCCCTACAAACAGCCATCACTAACCCTAGTAGTCTCCTCCATTCTGTACTCAATTCCAAACCCTTCTTTCTCTCCTTTGTCAACAATAATGATCACAACCCTCCATAGTTGCACTCTTCTCCTCCGGATCCTACTCATCCTTCTGCCCTCTTCCCTCCCCTCACTATCATTGTAGACATCACCATCACCCGTGGGCCAAGTCACCATTGTTGGCCCCTTTATCCTCCCTTCTTCCCTCACATGAAAAAGAATAAAGAAGTAAAGCTTTGAATTAAGATGAATATAGAAATTGCTCGCTCATCTAGATTAACCTTGACCTAGTATGCATTTTGATTGAAGTGTGAATGAAGAAAGAGAAGCAACTTCAATAAAATGAGTCACCATAGTAAACTGTTGAAGAAACTAAATGCGTCAGTAATCATAGACAAACCTGATATTGGCGATCCTGGAATACTCGTTCTGTGGTGCTTGTGTTTTCTTCTACTGTTTCCTTCATTTGAATTGCATTTACCTATTGATAATACATTTTAGAAAAAAATTTCATCCTTTAAAGAACAAATATTTTAAGGAAGAGTACTTTACTTTTATACGATACAATGGTGCATTAAATTCATCGTTGAATACAAATGAGTCTTCATCCTCTACTTCTCTTCCTTTTGGTATCTATGGCAAATCATAAATCAAGATGGTTTTGGTTGAATAAAGGACCCTCATTGTAAGATGAAGTGTTATTGATAACTGGATGAGTAAAACTATATTACACATGAATTAGCACACCTTTTGGAGAACACGAACTTTGCCACATGCAAGTGACTGCAAGGTTCTTCTAAGCTCTTTATCTTCAATACCAGTAGAATCCTTAATATCTTGAAAAGAAAGCTTTTGGGTGTCATTGAAGAGCATCAAGACTACAGTCTGACACATAGGAGCCAAGCAACAATAAGTTAGTAAACATGACAGATAAAAGAAAAACTAATAGCAAGGAAAAAATAGACCCACCTGAAACAAGGACACCGCTAGCTCCTTTTTACCTTTAGGAAATTCTGCTTTTAAAACACAATGGCCTAGTGAATTTTGCCACATCAACCGTCTTCCACTGTACTTGCTTAGGTAGAACTCCTTAAATATATCCTGTGAGGTAAAAGCAAAAAAGCCAATTATAATAATAATAAGAATAAGAATAATTCTCTTTGAAAGGGCATCCCACCAATCACGCCGATGTGGAAATGCAACAGTATTAACAAACTGACCTGGTAAACATTTAGTTCATGGGGAAGACGAACATCCATTGGCGGATATGTTGGCCAGTACCTGAACAGAATAAAAGGATGGAATAAACATACTTCAGGTAGCTAACTTTCAAAAATAGATGGTGAAGTTTTCCCTTCAGCCTTTGATGATGCCAAATCAAGATTAGATGGTTAATGCTCACCCTGTCGTTAAAACATGAACGCTCAACTCAATACCACTTGGAAGTTTAGTTCTGGCTTGGGATGATTGTTTGAAAGAATCATTTATTTCTTTTGATAATTCAATATCCTGAAAATAGTAAACATTTAATTCGCATCAGCATCACAAAATAATCAACTTAAATATAACTGCAAAGTTTTTCATTTCAAATTAAACCGTATCACCAAAAGTCAAAATATTACATAAGTAACAAAAACCAGAGCACTATGAACATATAGAAAGATCACGTACCCTCCTCGTTTCACCATCATTTGTAAGGTCATCCAAACTATTCCAAGGTGCTATAATGCCTTGTTCACAATCAATCAGCATCATCATTAGCTTTATTTCAATATCTCAATTTATGCATACCCCTCATAACAAATTTATCCCACCCGGTTTGCAGATTACTACATATTTTTCTTCATCAAACACTGGACATTTCCTTAAGCTTTCATATTTTACTCAAGAGATGCCTTGACCTTACAACTATAAATCTCTCTGTTATCCACATTTATCAAGTACTTATCTAATTCTAACATGATTTTGAAGCTTGATATTAAGTTTACCGTTAATTATAAAATGTTCCATAGTTTAACATTAGCTAGAGCTAGAATGTTCCTAAAAAATGAAAACTAAAATGATTATGGAGGGAAGTGTACATATTTAGCTAAGATGTCCACCTAAAAATGGCTTGCCACAACTTAAGTTGATTATAGTGAGAATAAGAAAAAAATTGGACGAAGTGTCACCCGATTGTCATGAAAAGTGAACAGGAAAAATCCATAAATAAGATTTCTTTTTCGCTACAACGAATTTTGAAATTTATGCAAAAACTAAAGAATTAGTAGACAAGGATTTAGAAACATTTGATAGAATCATAGAACATCACCATTAGTGATTGGTGATGATTTGCAATTTAATAGGAATGTTGTGAAAAGTAAGAATTGGCTATAACATCGTTTGAAAATGAAGTGCCACAACTTAACCCAATGTGATGAAAAATAGACAATTCTTGACTACAATTGACATGGTTAGAAAGGGTAGTAAATTTTTTTAATTATTTTTTTCTTTCATCTAAGTGTCTTCTTAGATTTTTTTTAATAAAGGGTAATGTAGTAATTCACATCATTTCAGCCCATTGGCTTTTCATATAAATACCTAAGTTTTACGTGGGGAAGTGGAGTTTTTTTTTTAATAGTTCGTTTCAGGTTTCCTGAATTTGGGAAGGAGTTCTCTACACCTTGGGGTGGATTTCCCCTTACCTTTGAGGGTGGTGAGGTAAGAAGCCATAGTGGGGTCCAAGGCCTTGTCAAAATTGGCTTGCCTAGAGTCTTACCCTCTCGCTGTGCATTGTCGGCACGTTCAGCAATTTCCCAATGGCTGGAAGGATCCCTGGCAGCAGCGGTAAGCCTGAATTTTCTTTCCCACAACTCAGCCGAGGACTTTCCTCTTCAACAGTTCTCAAGCAGGAGTTTTGGCGGAGAGATTTGGCAGTCTTGGAGAGATTGAAGACAGCAAAAACACAGGAGAATCCGGTCTCTAATCTGTGGGTTGTGCAAGAAAATATATGCAAAGTTCAACAATTTTCTACATTTCAAGAAATCTATATTCTAGTTGTCAGACTCATCTTGATTCAATGGCCCAATCAGGTTTTCTGTTTTTCCTCTTAGCTATTAATTTCGTTAAGTTTCTTGAATAAGTGATCTACCAATTCTTCCTCTCTACTCGTGCAATTTTTGGTGGCGTTAATTCAAGTCACTCCAATAATTTCAAAAAAATGAATTAGATAAGAGCTGCCATCACTTGAAAAAATAGTACCACAGCTACGTTGCCTAAGAAACCATCCATATCAGGTGGCGGAAGTGTATTCCAAACCAATCCAATAAATTCCAGCCGAAGGTACAGGATAGGGAAGTTCAGCTGATTTCAGGCTGGCATCCCGTGAGCTATCTCTAGTCTTGGGAGAGTTTGTTTTCATCTTCAATCTAGAGCTAAGGCTGTTTATCAGTTTTTTTTCTTTCTCTGTTTAAGGATTAGAATAGATTCAGCCTTTAAATCTTTTATTATATCATTTTGAAATCAGATTTGAAGTTAGTTTTCAGTTTTCTTTAATGCTTCCCCACTTGTAATGGTGTCAACAATGCAAGTGGCGTGACAACTCTACACAATTCTCATAAAAAATGAGTAAAGATGGACTAAGTCTAACATTAAGATTAGATAGGCTACAAAAAGTTCGGTGATATTGAATTGAAAGATGAAAAATTGTAAACAATAATTAAAAAATGGATCAACATTATTTATTTGATAGAAATTAAATGGGGCGAAAAAAATTCAAAGGACAATGAAGATAGTTATAAGTTATTGTATTTTAGAAAGGTTATCAATTGAAATAACAGAGGACAGTAGTGGATAAAGAATTAAACAATAAAACTGTGTAGCTGCATAGAGTCAGTAATGGGGGGCTATTAATTTAATTACTCAAGATTTAAGGATGTAATTGAGTCAAGTAGACTCATTAGTGAGCTCATGCATGACTGAATAAATGGCTCATGAGCGAGCTCGATAACCTAATAAGTCAGCCAACCCAACCTTGACTAATTAGCTGTGAATTAGCTCGTTTAAAAAATGTTTCTGTATGATACGCTTAAAATATATAAATACTCGAGTTTAAATGCAATGTTGTTAAAAAATATTTAAATTTTAAATTTTAATTCCATATATCAAGTAGTTTTTTTATTATTTATCCTTTAATTTTTTATTCTGTTTATTATTTTATTATATCAACTGCTTGCATCGAATCATTTTATCTCTTTCAAAACAAATGAGTAAGCTTGTGATCTGAATCGAACTCTTAGAATTAAGCTCGATCTTAAGCTCAAGTTTGATTAATTAATCAAGCTCAATCCAGGGATGCTCGAGCTTGGTTCGACTTGTTTAAAAATCTATGATCACATTTTTAATTTGGTTGGTAATTATGTTCCTAAGATAATAAAAAATAGCTTAATAAGCTAATTTTAGAAAGAGAGAGATGAACTACTACAGCATATACTTAAGAAAGAAAAGAGAACTATTAGTGAAACATAAATGGACAAAGGTTTAATATGAGATGACACATGATTGGTATGGAATAAGACATTAAAATGCTATAAAAGAAGCCATACTTAATTCCATAATAACATATGATTTTGTAATAAGAATGCATACTTAAGAAAAAATAATACTTCATTATTTCCACACTAAATTGCAAAATAAAAATTTATTCTTAATAGAAAAGAAGATAAAATTTCCAAAGATTATAAGCCATAAATCATGACATTTTAAAAAACATTTCATGTCCACATAGGACATGTGTCAAACACAGATGCAATCAACGCACCTAACCACATCCTCGATTGGTTGAAAATTGCCCCAAATATGCTTATTCCAAAATTAGAGTCGGCCATAGCTAGGACACACGTCAACATGGATCAAACAATTACACCATGTTTTTAGTCATTAGCTATTTGGTTTGAAGAAAAAAAATGCAAATATTCCTTTTTTAGGGAAAACAAAAATTTAGGTGTTTGGTTTGCTGAAAAAAAAATCAGAGTAAAATTCCAATGAATTTCTTTTTCGCTCTTTAGTTTAGAATTAGTCATACTGCGGACTCAAACTTGTAAGGGCAATGTCATGGGAGAGTAATAAAACCTTTCCTTCAAATAAAAACCATAATTTTATAAGAATAAATTTAGTTTTAAGCTGGAAAGATCAGCTATAGAAGTAATTTTGTGTTACTACAACTAATGGAAAAATATATAGAACAAAAAAAAGATCTTATATGAGCCGTATTTATAAGAAGAAGGCATAATACCAAGTAATTGATTTGTGAATTAAGAAAATATATATATATATATATATATATATATATATATATATATATATATATATATATATCAAACATAAGCAGCAGTTACTAAAAATATGTGTAATATAGTATTGACTACAACTAAAAGTTATTATCAAGTGAACAAAAGTTCGCAATGATAAGAATAAATAAGAATCAACTCTGCTTTTTTTGTTGGTATTATTTATGAAGATGCTTATAAGAGATGAAAGCGAGGTACTTTTGTGTTTTTTTTTTTTTTTTTTTTGCAAATGACAGTTTAATCAATGGGACATCTCATAAAATAAGTTTGAAGTCAGAAACATAGAAAATATTTAGAAAACAAGTGAGATAGAATCAATAAACAAAAATCAAGTCTAAGACTAACAATTTTAGACTGTGTGGTAATAACAAGTACAAGTTAATATTAATAAGAGAGAAAATTATATCAAAGTATGATAAGAATAACTATTAGATTTATTAATATCAAAAGTAGTATAAAAATAAGAACATAACTGTTGCAGCACATCAAGGATTCATGAACCAAGTCCAAACACCTTACATGATAATTTTTTATTCCGATAATTATAATATTGTTAAATATCAAAAGTTAGTTAGAAAGGTGTTGAAAGTTAGTTGGATGGTGATATGGAAATTTTTGGCTGACTATCCATATCCAAGCTTCATGTGGCCTAACTCAAGTTCAAATCCAAGGTGTTATATAATTCAAAAGCATGGTCAAAGTTTCACCAATAAATCTATATTCTTTCTATGCATTTTAAGGAAGGTTGCAACAAACCTCAAGCATAATCCAAGCAACAGTGGTCGGCCACTCCAATCTCTCTTTATTTTAAACTAGCTTGCACAATTTTAGCTTGCTTTAAACATTCTGTACATTGTAAATAAACCTTCAATGGATAAATCTGATAAGGCGGTTCATCCTGAACCACCTAGATGGGGCCAGCAGTATCAAAGAAGGCCCAAACCGCCTTGCCCAAACCGCCCTACTTAGGGTGGGACCCACTTGGACGGCAACAAGAGGAGAGAGGGAGAGAGGCGGCAAGCAAATAAGGAAGGTAGATTTAATTAATTAAATTGATTTGATATCTTTTGTATTATTTAAATAATATCTTATATTAGGAAATATGTAAGGAGGTGGAAAAGGCTATTTAAAGGGGATGAGAGGGATAGGCTAGGCATGCTTTTGATTATTGTTCTTTTGTAGTCTCTTTGGGTTTGGGCTCTAGACTCTTGTCTAGAGATTTGGGAGAGACGATCCTCCTCTCGAATAGGGGATCAATTGTATCTTTGCTTTTCGTTTGCTTCGTTTTATCTCATATAATAAAATCTATTGTTTGGGTTGTTTTCATTATCGTATTGTGTTCTTTCTCGCTGTTTTGTTCCAATTTATTGTTAGGGTTGTTTGCGAACTCAAGTATTTCCAATAGGAATGCTTGCAAACTCAAGTATTTCCTATCAAAATCCATAAGCTTTTTGGCTTGATTATTCAAATTGGTCAATTGTTTGATTGTCTGTGAAGCTTGGCTGTCGAGCACGGGAAGAAATCCTTTGGTAAGGTTTTCTTCTTCCAATCCTAATCTTATCTCTCTCCCTTCTCTCAAAAAACCCTAAGAAAATAATTCATGGAACCAAGCTTGACAATGATATCTCCAAATAATCAAAACCCTAGCTGCACTGTATTTGGGTTTCAACTCTACTATAAACCTAACTCCTCCCATAGCCTTCGCTCTCCGTCTCCAACAAATTATAACCCCTAACCTGTTAATACCTACCTATTAGTCAATCCCATCCCATATCATACTCGTGTAGTACTCCTAACCTTAACTCCACAAATAATTTGCTTTCCAAGCAAACCTTTTGGCTGATTCAAAAAAAAAAAATCCTTGAAATCTAACCATGGAATCATCCCACTTCCTTCTAAAATGTATCCACAACCCTCTCATAACTTTACAAGCATAAGCTGGTCATCTCACTACACTACAACTTTCTGCCATCACTCTCCACCAATAACTTCTAGAGTTAATATTGGGTGATTAAAATAAAGAAATACAACATGAACATTTATTTAGATCTTGTTTTAGAAATATAACCCATTGATAGCAAGTTAAATGAGAACATCAAGATGGATGTATCGTAAAAAAATGAAATATTATTTGGGAATGATTATAATAGAGAGATGATCAAAATAGTATCCATTGAAGATAATGTAGTTGAAAATAGATTTACATTAATAAGATATCTACAAATGGAAAAAAAATGCACCAATTAGACGGGTAAAAAAAAAGTCAAAAGATTAGAAAAGAAAATGAGCAGATGATAAATCTAAGGTAATATAGTAAAGTTACTAAAAAAGATTTGCAAAGAATTTTTTTCACACTAACACCGTTGGCAACACTCAATAGGAATGGATGGAAAATGATTCATAAAGCTTACCCCCAAATAGTTAAGATATGGCTAATAATGATAATGAATGATTTAGAGCATAAATGCCCATGTTTGGAATAAACTAAATGGAAAAGGGGGAGAATGTGAAGTGATCAATGAATGTTATAAGGTAGTTTATGCTGGGAAAGTTAACAATCCAAATGAGATGAGAAAATTACTAGATAGGGAGTTGAGAAATATAATTGTTGAGATGAATAAAATTAGTCATACTGTAATTAGTATTGAGCTAATTATTTTTTAGGAATATTATGTATTATTAGTGTTTATGCTGATTAGATTGGATTCAAAGCATATTTTGAAAAATCAGTTCTGAGCCAGAAATAGGTAAAATGTTAAAATGCATGCCAACATAATAGAGAGTAATTATTAGTTGCGACTTCAATGATTAGGTGGATTTTAGTAGGATAAGATAAGAGAGCAATCATGGTATATATGAATATGATAAAAGAACATATAGATAAATTAAATGTAAAGGTATCAAAATCAAATATTTATATTTTTTAATTAGATAAAAAGTATTTTTTACTAAAATTGTAAGATGATTCAAAGATAAGATTTGTTCTTAAGGAAAAAAAAAAGTAATCAAAAGAAATAGACCCGCAAATACAAGAAGTTGGGATATAAAAGATTGGAAGTAATTAATCTCCAAAGATAGGTTGCTGAGGGGGATATATTAACATTTTTAAGTTGAACCGACCTTTATGTGTAATAATATGGCTAATAACAGTAGAAAATTGTCAAACACACACTTAGCAAGGTAAGAAATAGATTATACAGAAGAAGACTTCATGGAGTTTGGGAGAACAAAAGATTATTTAAGCAAAGAAATTTGTTTTAAAGAATGGTGAAAAATAAAAATTATGGAGACAAGAACATTTTAAAGCAGCTAAAAGTTCTATAAAATAACATTGCCTTGCCAAGTCCCAAGCCCTTAACGAGAATAGTAGAGGGTTGTGTTAAGTAGTCAACAGCCAGTATAAAACTTGTCAAACAATCATGAAATAAATCCTTTAATAAATTGTGTTATATGGCCTGAATACAATGAAAAGTATACAAGGGCCGCTACATCAGCGCCCGAGTGCAATTCTAAATAAGCAAGTGTTTCCATATCATAGACGGATGTGGGCAAAGAAGTTAGTCCATAAAATTAGAATTAGTGTAGAAATGTGAAATATATGTACTCTTACAGGATAATTATTGGAATTAATAAATATTATGATTCATGGAAAGATAAATATTCAATTTATTCAAGAAACTAAATGGGTTGGGAAAATAGCAAAGAAAATTTAATAATTTAGGATTTAAATTATGATATTCAAGTAGGATTCGTACTAAAAATGGTATACATGTACTATTACTAAGAAATTGAAGGATAATGTTAAGGAAATCAATAGAATTGTAGATAGAACTATAATTTAAAGATTGATATTGATGCTAAGATTATTGATGTTATAAGTGTGAAACCTCCTAAGTAAAAAAAGCTAAAGCTCTTAAACATTGAGATGTCTTTTGGTGTAATAGTTGAAATTTCATTAAAAAAAATTCACAGTTAAGCATGCTCATCCCGGAGAAGTCCTGGGATGAGTGACCTCCTGGAAAGTTACACCAATAGGACAAAACCGTGAGACCCTTAGGCTAAAGCGAACAATATCTCGATAGTTAAAAGTTTTTGTTGTTACAAATGATATCATAAAAATACACCAGCCGGAAGATAAGAACTAAATGTCATACAAGACAAAGTGCTACGCCATGGGAGCCAACCTCTTGAACCCTGTATGGGACAAAGTGCTACGTGGCGAGAGTCACCACTTGAACTTATATAGGCCACCTCTAGAATCATATCTGCCTAGTGGATAATTTTGCGATAAAGATGTTGACGAGAACGTCAGTTACTTAAATGGAGGAGATTATACCTTTTACGTAAAATAAGCTAAAACTCTTATACATCGAGGTGTCTTTTGGTGTAATGGTTGAAATTTCATTAAGAAATTCCACAATTAAGCGTGCTCATCTCGGAGAAATCTTAGGATGGGTGACCTCCTAAAAAGTTACACCAACAGAATAAAACAGTGAGGCCCTTAGCCAAACCGGACAATATCTCGATAGTTAAGAGTTTGGTTTGTTACATACAATAAGTCTTCTCAAGTAGGTTTGGATATGTGTTCAAAAATAAAATTTTTAATAAATTAGAAAAATTAATACAAAGGATAACTCTTAAAAAAAGACTTTTTATCTGAGGAGATTTAAATGAATATTTTTATAGAGTAATGAAAGATTTTAAAATCATTCATAATGGCTATGAGTTTTGAGTGACTAATGAAGGTGGTAGTACCATATTAATTTTTTCTTCAGCTAATAATTTTGTAATTGCTAATACTTTATTTAAGAAAAGAGATGAGCATCTCATCACTTATAAAAATAGCCATAGTAAAACTCAAATAGATTATTTTATTATAAGAAAGATAGATCGTTTAAATTGTAAATATTATAAAATCATTCTGAGTAAAAATTTATGTATCTTGCATCATTTATTAGTTTTGAACTTTAAAACGAATTGATGAAAAATAAAAAATAGAGTAAAATATTATCCTAGAATTTGATGGAGATATTTAAAGAAATGCTAATAAAAATATTTTTTAGAGTATGGAGATCTTAAGATTTGGCTCGTTCATGAGGAAGCAAATGTTGAATGGAAAAAAGTAACTAGTGAAATTAAGAATGTTGCAAAGTATGTGCTTGAAGAATCAAAAGAAAAAGCTCCAAATAGTAAAAATAGTAAGTGGTGGAATCAAACTGTGCAAGAAAAGATTCAAAAAAAAAAGCTTTGTTATAAAAATTAGTTTAGGTATAAAACTCAAAAAATTTGGAAAAATAAAGAAAGGCCTGCCTAAGAAAGCAATATTTTATAAAAAGAATTTAGCTTTTAGTGATTTATAAAATATATTAGATACTAAAGAAGGTAAAAGATGTATGTATATGTTACTCGAGCAAAGAGATAAGATAAGTAAAGATTTGATTCAAGTGAAATGCATTAAGAATGAAAATCAAAAAATATTTTTAGAAGAGGATATTCAACATAGGTGTATGAGAAATTTCGATAAACTTTTTAATAAAGGTTGTGAGAATAAGATTGTTTTTGGTGACCTTAGCATCCTAAATGAAATAAGGATTTTTGTTTTAAGCTAATATTAGTAAAACCAAAGTTGAAGAGGCTTTAAACAAAATGAAATGTGAAAAAACAGTAGGACCTGATGATATTTCAATAAAAGTGTGGAAATGCTTAAAAGATCAAGGAATTTCTTCACTTAAATTTTAATATTATTTTGAAGACTAAAAAGATGTTATATGAGTAGAGAAAGAGCAATGTTGATTCTCGGTTTTAAGAATAAGAGTGATGCTCAAGAGCATTCGAATTATAGAGAAATTAATTAATGTGTCATACATTAAAATTATGGAAGAGTAACTGAACATAGGTTATGATGTAATAGTAATGTTTCTCAAAATCAATTTGGTTTCATATCAGGTAGGTCTACAATGGAAGTTATAGATTTGCTGAGAGGTTTGATAGAAAAGTACAAAAAGAGTAAGGAGGATCTACATATGATACTTATTGATTTAGAGAAAACATATAATAAAGTTTCAAGAGAAGTGTTTTGGAGAGTTCTAGAAAATAAAGGAGTTAATCATATTTATATTCATGTCATTAAGGATATATATACCAGAGATGTTACTAGTGTTCAAACACAAGATGGTTTGACCAAGTATTTTCCTATTTTAATTGGATCACATCAAGAATCAGCTTTAAGAGCGTATCTTTTTGCCTTAGTCATGGATGTTCTTACTAGACATTTACAAGAAGATGTACTTTGGTATATGCTTTTTGCTAATGATATTCTTCTTGTTGATAAGACTAAAGAGAGAGTTGATGAAAAAAATGAATTATGGATGTCAACCTTGGAGTCCAAAGATTTTCGTTTGAGTGGATCTAAAATTGAATACATTGAGAATAATTTTATCAGTAATAGATCAAATAGTAGGATTGTGACATTCGGTGATCAAGTCTTTAAAAAGAGTGCACATTTAGATATCTCAGATCTATTGTTCAAAGCGATGAAAAAATATATTGGAGATATTATTAATAGATTTAAAGTTGGATGGTTGAAGTGGAGGAATATATCAGGCCTGTTGTGTGATAGAAAAGTACCCCTCAAGCTTGAGGGAAAATTTTATAAGATGGTGGTGAGACATGCAATGCTTTATGGCACAGAATGTTGGCCATTAAAAAAGAAACATAAACTTCAGTGTTGCACAAATGAGGATGCTCAGTGGATGAGTGGCTTTACACTTAGAGACAGAATGAGAAACAAGTATATACATGAAAAGGTTGGAGAAGCTTTAGTGACAGATAAGATTAGAGAGAGTCGTCTTAGATGATTTGTTAACATAAAATGTCGGCCTTCTAATGACCCTGTTAAGAAAGTAGATATATTAGATTCAGCCTATGTTAAGAAAGATAGAAGTAGACCTAAAAAGAATTGGTTAGAAAGTAATAAAAATAACCATTTTTATTATATTTAAATAATAATTCAACTCTTAATAAGATACAATGGAGAAAGGAATCATGTAGCCGACCCCACATAAAGAAGAATAAAATGAGATATAGTTGAGATAAGGCTAATGAAGATGGCAATGAAAATAAACAAAAAGAGATGAAGGAGATAATAGAGAATTTTATCAAGTTAGATGTATTAAACATCATGATAAAATCGAAGTAAAAATGAAGACGTTAAAGAAATAAAAAAAGTAATTAGAGAAATTATTAAATAAGAGTTCTAAAAAAGAAATCCTTTTAGTACAGTAAATTGCGCAAAATGATGAACTTTACCATCGATTAAGCAAAAAATATGAAGTTGTTTTAGACGATGACATGAGTAAAGCAACAGGTTTAATAGTATACCTACTGACACCTAAGTTACTGGAAAGTTTCTGGAGATGATATTGGAGCATCCACTCACCATAAAGAACAAAGAACATAATGAAGATAGTCACAATGGTGAATAGTTACTCAGCAACGACTATTGTATGAAAATACGATATATATATACCTTAAACATTCCTTCCAATTTATTAGTGAACTGACTCCCACACTCGGTCTTCAGCTGAAATCACATAAGTTTCTCGTTATTAAGATTGACAATCTGAGAAAGCAAAATGCAAAGTGATAACCGATAAGCATGAAAATCATCAACTAAGCAGGCATTACTTTTGATATCATAGATTTTTCAGCATCAATTGATGCACTCTTTCCCAGTAATAACCTTTTTGCAAGATCCTTCTTATAAAATGCCTCAAAAACATCTT
This sequence comes from Dendrobium chrysotoxum, assembly GCA_019925795.1. Classification (NCBI taxonomy): domain Eukaryota; kingdom Viridiplantae; phylum Streptophyta; class Magnoliopsida; order Asparagales; family Orchidaceae; genus Dendrobium; species Dendrobium chrysotoxum. Next base: position 4,761,851 of record CM034308.1, read on the forward strand.
TACCCTGTTCATGCAAGAACAAAACCGGAGCTACGTTAAAAAAAAGGTAAAAAGGAAAATAAAAGAAATTGGCACTTGATCTGCATAAATTAATTCTTAAAGAGACCCCAAGACAGATTTAATTAAAAGGATAACAAGAAAATGTGTCTAGAAGTGATACAATACCAAGAATTGCGTTAAAAAACTTCTCAATATATTGGGTACATACTTGTATGAATCTGAATAAGACCAAAACTCTATCAAGAGTGCCCTCCAACTCTTCTTCAGAAGTACCCTTGTTTCCAGCACGAAGCTTCTCATCCAAGAACTTTGCAATCAATTCTGCAGGTCTATTCTGTTAAACAGATATAACATAGGTCATAATGCTGTAGCTTACATTTACTGCAACATCATTTAAAAAGGTTGAAGACTTTGTTGTAACGATTTATGCTCTACTTCAGTGATGCATCTTGGAAACTAGTAAATCATAGACATCGCATTTATAGAAATGAAGTCGTCAAGCTAGAACAAAGGTTAGTATATATCAGTCATTAACACCAAAATATCAGAAATGAGTTTTTTCCCTTTTATGCTGAGTTTTTCTCAAAATTGAGTAGCAGGCTATTGCTCAAAATTGAGTAGCAAGATACTCGATTAAAGGCTGCCACAAACAAATAAAAACCTTGAAATCACAAACGGGTGATGGAAAATGGGCTGACAAGGTGGACCATTAAAGTCATGTCTACCATTAACTCAGGCCACTGGAGGAGGTGTAGGACCCTCTTAGGTAGTCTGGTAAGTGATGCCATGGATGTCCACCTATATTTTTTTGGTTCAGGCCAATAAAATGAGACTTGTTGCTGCCATAGAGAATATTTTCATGACATGCCAAAGTTAACAAAATGAACTTTCAGATAAGAGCATCATATTTGTAGCCAAGAAATTACAAAAATTATGATTGTTTCGCTCAAAGAAAAACGGCGTGTAGGCACGAATCCTGCTTCACAGATGTAGGATTCCATTCTCCTATAGGCAGATTATAAATAAACAGATTTCCCCTGAAAGTGGTATCAAGGTTTATTTAGATCTAGGTCCTTACTTCATATGAGCGCAAGCCCTCATAGTTAATTATCGCGTAGAAGAGAACTTTCAATTAAGGATGAATTGAAGTTTAGATGTGCAACAATGTAAGTATTTTAATTTTATTTGTGGGGGATGATGGTAGACCCGATCAAGATCCCATGATTCTGTCATCCCAGGAATACCGTAGGCTTCAGTCTACCAACAATAACAATTGTTGATCGTGGTGTCTAAGAAATCTGATTAGCAACCATGGATTGCCTCCTCTCAGCGATCCCGAGTAAACTGAAGTGGTTGAATGTAGGTTTTAATGGTTTAGGTTGGGACTTACGGCTCCGCTTGAGAGTCACCCATAGTTTAGATTTAGAGGTCTTACAGCTCCGTTTAAGAGTTGCCCGTATATTTGAATTTGGGTCGGGGCTTATGACTTTCATTGAAAGTAGTCGGTGTATTTAAGATGTTTGATTAAGGACGGGTCTTACTGCTTCCATTGGAAGTAGCCCAATAGTATGAAAGTGGGTCTTACTGCTTCCATTGGAAGTAGCCCAATAGTATGAAAGTGGGTCTTACTGCTTCTTATTAAAAAATAGCCCATGGTTTCAACTTAAGACAGGTCTTACGGCTCTGCTTAAGGATTGTCTGTGTGTTTGAATAGGTCTTACGACTTCTGCATTAGAAGTGGCCTAAAGGTTTGGATAGGTCTTATGACTTTTATACTAGAAGTGGCATAAAGGTGAGTCTTACAACCTAGCCCTATAAGCAAGGCGACCCGCATTGTTTAGCGGGGTTATGTTACTTTTACCTAGGGATTTCCTCAAATGCACTAACTAAAGTCGGACTAACAACCTCTATTAGAAGTGGCCGAGTTTTAGGTTAGCAGGGATTTACCTTTGCTGGGTTTAGCAATATATAAGTAGTTTTACACACTCACTGCCTCGATATCCATACTAGTGTCTAGTTTTGCCTATAATACTAGCTTTGCTTTCTGTACTAGCTCTTCTAACTAGCTTTGCTTCAGTACTAGCCTTGCCTATAGTAGTAGTTTTGTTTCTTTTCTAGTGCTAGCTTTCCCTCTTCCAATACTAGTTTTGTTCTTTCCAGTACTAATTTTATTCTTTCCAGTACCAGTTTTTTTTACCGTGTTGACTTTCATTTACTTGTCTGCAGGTGTTCGTGGTTAGCACTTAACAGTTGCAGGAGCTGCAACTTGCAACTGCAGGGTTTGCCAGGAGCTGTAGCTTGCAGGTGCAGTTGATGGTGTTTATGTTTGCTTAGGAATTTTGAGGTTTCTTTCTATTTTATGTTTTCTTTAGTTTTAGGAGTTTGGTGTTAGTTGGTGTGCATTGTATTTAGGGTTGATTAGTGGAAAAACATTGCTTTCCTGTTTTTCATGTTTTAATAAAAAATGCAAAATTTATCAGAGTGGCTCTCCCCTCAATATTTTCTACTTGCATTTTTTATTAGTTTTATTTAATTAATTTAAATTTTAAATTTTAATTAAATTGAAGCTTAAATGTTAATTTTAATTAAATTAAAGTTTAAAATTTAATTTAAAATTAACTGCTCAGCTGGTTAATTAAGAAACAAAATTAAAATAATTTAATTAATTTAATTTAATTATTATTTAAATTTTGATTGCTCAATTAATTTAATTAATTTAAAGGTTTAAATTTATTAATTGGTTTATTATTAAATATTAATTAAAAGATTTAGTCTAAAATTAATTAGTTTAATTAATTAAGAATTTTATTTTATTTTAATTAGCTAGCAAATTAAATTAATTTTTTTAAATTAATTGCTAAATTAGATATTTTTTTCATTAATTGATGTTAATTAGATCATTTAATTGGTTATTTTAACTGTTTAATTTAAAAAATTAAACTAGAGATGTTAATTAAATTAATGTTAATTAGTTATTTTAACTATTTAAGTTAATTAATATCTCAAATTATTTTTAATTAATTAATTAGTTAATTAATTAATGTTTTAATTGTTTAATTAATTGATTAATGAAAAGTTCAAATTAGTTCATTAATTAATTAAAGAATTCTGATTAATTAATGGTTTTAATTAATTAATTAGACATTTAAAGTTTATTTTAAATTTATTATTAAATTATTATTATTTAATTAGTTAAATTGATTAATTAGTTATTTAACCATTTAATTCATTTTAATTAGAATTAATCAATTAATTAATTAATTAATTCCGACGGACGAGGCTTCGGGGTTCGCCCGGGAAGGTCGGAGCGACGAGCCAGGTTGACGGTCGTAGGAGGAAAAGGGAGATTGCACAAGATCGTCGGGATTTCAATCCAAAATTGATCGTAAGTGAGCCTAACTTTCTTCGTTCGTTCCTCAGTCGTTTTATAAGAAATGAGCCGATACTTATTTCAAGAACGTGGGGGAGGAGGAGACGTGCATGAGAACGTGTTTTTCCTCTCTTTTCTTTTATTTAATTAATTTTAATCCAATTAATTTGATAAAATTTTTATTAGATTTCAATAATAATTAACAAAGGCACTGCAGGGCAGAAGAAAATATGTAAATCAGGATAAGAAGGGATACGCACAAACCTGACGAAGATTTATTAGATGTTCGAAGGAATCCTTTATGGTATTTGAAAAAGCTTCATTTCTAGAGAAACTTTCTTCCAATATTGTATCAAGAGATGCTTTAAAATCCAAGAGACATGGAACCAAATCTTTGTCCTTTTCTTCATCCATAATAATTCCCTGTCCTGTGCCCCTGATGTATGAACCTAAAGCCTGTCTTAGCAACTCAAGAGCATTCACTCTCGTGAAAAGGGTATACAGCCTTTTTAGGTCATCAACACGCTTTGCATCCATGAGCATCGTGAACCCCTGGTCAACAAAGTTTTGTGAGATGAAGTGGATGAACTGCCTAGAGTAATTAAGAAAGCACAAGGAAAATAAGCTGCAGAAACATCACCTTGTCAAGAATCGCAGCTGTATGTCGTTCAAGAAGTTGTTTCTCAGTGGTAGCAATAAGTGGTTTCCTTGTATTTGCATCTAAGTAGAGCAGGCACCTCTCATGTTCTTCTTGTAACCTCAGCTACAGTTTTGCAGCAAATTAAGGAGAAGGACAAATCATGAGAACATAGTGGAGTAAGTAATGCTTATGCAATCATGTATGAGTCTATTTACATATGATGTACAAACTTTGTACCGTTTATCATCATAAATGTGTCTATATCCAAACAAACACAAAGATACAGAAACATGAAAATAAAGTAAATGAAGTCCCCCTGCTGACTACAAGTGTCTGCAGATTTAACACACCTCCACATGTTTCAAGTAGTCTGGAACATCAGACTGTTGCATGAATTTAACACCTTCAGAAGCATAGAAGTCGGAAGTACTTTGAAGAAAGGGTTTCTCAAAGATTTCTGCATAGGTTCCTAGAGCAGTAAACATCTTCAAAAGATGACCAAGCACTGTCCTATCAATAGCTTCACCTAGTCTGATGAAAAAAATATTTCAAGCGTTAGTCAGCATCCCTTAAGTGAAGAACAAAATCAAATAAAATGTGCATCTGATCTGTAAAATCCAAGTTTGCATAGGTATGTGCCACATTGGACTCAATTTAAAAATAACCCACATCCCAACGTTCATAAAATTCAACAAATTTAATGTCATTATATTCTACTCGTCAAATGGAGCAATTTGTCATATAAACTATATGTCAAAATGTAAGGAATTAGAAGTTAGGGAATTAAATCTCATTTGTATTTTTTTCTATGTTAAAAAAATCTAATTACTACTTTAAAAAAAAAAAACAACTGTAGCAGGGTTAATTAAAGAATTCAGCTAAGTCACATATAAAGGCATGCATTTGCGGATGGAATGGGCATTTAAGTAATTATCTTTTGATGAGAAACTTAAGCAGCCATATCAACCTAAGCTTCTTTTTTTTTTCCTTCACTAGGAACTCTCGGGTGTGTTGGAGTGGGCGCTCGATCACCGGGAGGCGGAACTCATGGACGATCTTAAGTACCGGAGGGGCTGCCCCAGCGCGCGGGGGGGGGGGGGGGGGGGGGGGGGGGGGGGCGTTAGAAATTTGAGAAGTTAGGGAATAAGGGAAGAGGAAAAAAATACAATAAGATAAGGAAGAGGAGAGAAAGAGACAAAAGGTGAGAATTTTATTTGTGCCTTCAGGAAAAGAAATTTTGTTTGGTTTGTATATTTAGCATTTCTAATTTAGCAGTGTTCCGTAATTGATTAGGGAATTAGTACCTATAGTCGTGTAAGCAACATGAAAATTAAAAGGTATATTAATTGGGTATTGATTAATGGCATGAGTCGGATTGAAGATTGCATGAATTAGCAGTTAATGATTTGGGTTGGTTTAGATGCCCCATATACACAGGTGGACGCAATGTGTCCAACTTGGCGAGTCCGCACGTCGATAAGGAAAGATATACAATTTTATTAATACAATAGGTAAACATGAATCTTTATGAATGTATACATGCACTTTATTTTAATCGGTTATATGTGAAATGTGTTTTTGCATTTCATATGTTTGTAATTAGCCTGAATTGTGAATCATACAATCACTCCCCATGTCATACTTTGTGATTTGTGAATATGTTATATATGTGGACATATGCTTCCACAGGCAATTTTGTTAAATTGAGACATGAGATTTATATAGTCATACTTATTTATAAACTGATATGCATTAAAGTCATACTGATTCACATGCATATCTATATTTATATATCATCAAGAGACACACACATGTTGAAGGAAAAGCAATGATCAGATAAGCCTGAAAAAGAGTCATGTTAGGTGATAGGTGGGTGGGGGCAGTGCAACCGAGTAGACGCAGGGCACTCTCAATATGATGAATCGTACGGGCTATGATATGATATGAAGCCAACGAGCTATGACACATATGAATTATGGAGCCTATGGGCTATGGAAGAAGTGTGACCTCAGAAGCTTATGGGCTATAGACCTAGACCTAGACATCTAGGCATGACATCTTCTTAGGCTAAAAAGAGAAGTTATGAAATCAACGAAATATCTATGGATATGATTACGTATTATGATTGTATGAATTACATACCATATTTAAATGTAATTGGTTTAAAGCGATGCTGTTGATATTATATGACATGCAATTGAATGTGTAATTCAGGTGAGCATACTTCTTCTATACTGCATTATATGTGATACATACCAAGCATGTTCTCTATTATAGTTACTGTAGATTTGAGTTGCTTACATACGCTTTTTATATGCCATATTGACTTATCCGTTATTGCTCACGTCCATTAGTTTCGTTCTTACACATGATTTTTACATTAGAGTAGCATATTTTTATGGGCGTCGTAAATCACCAGATTATTATTTTAGCTATTCTTACATGAAAAAGAAGAATAAAGTTGAGCCAGAATTGTGTCAAATTCAATTTTCATTTTATGTTTACTTTTGTCAATATAAGAAAAATATGAACTGAGTTCAGTAGTTTGTTAATAGTTACATGTTTTCAATTTTCCTATAGTTGCTTTGTAGATGAAAATTTTAAATAGCTTCCATTTATGATTAATGTTTTAAGTTATGATATCTTTTATAATTTGTTTTGCATTTGGATTATAAGAATTGTATTGAAATGAAATGTAATATAATGTAAATGATTTACGGTCTCTCTTCTGTTGACTGTTAGGAGTTGCGTCAGCATAGGGTGCAACATGATCTGTACAAAACACCTCAAGCAAATCTAGAAGTGATATAAAATGCTTGAAAAAGCAGATTAATAGGCAGCACAACATTTAGGTGTACGAAAGTAAAGGAATTTGTATTACAAACTCTGCACGAAGCACAAGAAAAATAGCAACAAAAAGATAATCAGAACAAAAATTAACTGTGCAATAAGAGCCACCAGAACTATGGCAGCAAAGAACAACATTTTGGCTATGACCTTTGCATAACTGCCACCAACCACCCCTTCAGCAAGCAACATGCACAGACAGCACAAAAGAAGACCCTCCCAATTTTATCAAATATAAAATGACGGCCTTCCACTGAAGGGGCTTCCAGGTGGCTGAATGAACTCATGCAGTTGTGGAGGCCACAATGCCATGCGGCACACACGATTGCAGGTGGATTGGGAAAGCATAATGCCATAGGAGAAGACACAAGGAAGCATGCGACTGCTATCCTGAGTGGATAATAGAGCTTATGCCCTCGTGTAGGCTATATTCAATACACATTTGAGGATTCCAACTTCCCTAAAGGATGCCCTTCTTCCCAGCCAAAGTGTTCCCTCTGTTCTTTGAGCGAGAGCTGTAATAGCTCACGCAGCATCGAGAGAAAAAGCCTAAGCAAAATCACCACTCATTGGCAACCTGAACTAGGCAATAATTCTAACAAATAATTTGAACGTTGAACAAAAAAATGGTAAAATTTTAAGCAACAAGGGAGCAAACAACTAAAAACACAACAAACCAGACCACCGTCTAAAACTAACCATAATTCAATTTAAGAAAAAAAAAGGTTAAAAGTAAACAGCATTCCAATGCTAACGTTTATTTACAATTCAACCACAAGCAAATTAGTACATTGGTATGCTGCAATGAAAATCAATAGACAAAAGAATAAATGGAAGAGGGTGATGAGAATAATCAGATGAAGACAAGAAGCTAGAAGAATTTATTACCAATTCAAAGGAAAGTAAAGAAGGTGAAGGAGAATAATGAAACACCGAACCAAGAAACAAAATGGTTGCTTGATCACAATGATCAAGAGTAGTTCTACTGGCATCGATCCAGACCATAACATAAAATGATTTCATATGAGATGGAAGCTGGAGGTCAAGAAGTAAAAGGACTGCACACTTCTGGAATCTTCTTTTCATTGTTGTGAAGTAATAATATAAACCATGAAAGAAAATTTGGAAAATGAAACAATATATATATATATATATATATATATATATATATGTATATGTATATATCCAAAAATAAATATGGAGGGAGAATGTCAAGTGTTGTTGGGCTCTTATCAATAAAAAAGTGTTTTTGGGCATGTCACTATTCTACCTAAACTAGCCGCTTTTAGAGTATTTAAAAATGGTGATCTTTAGCATAATTTTCAAAGCTAAAAAAATAGGATTTGACAAAAAATATTATGATTTTACTTGTCAATATAATAACAAGTTAAAAAAGGTATGACATGCAACTTAAGGCATTAATGTTTGAACTTTGAAAAAAAAGATTTTAACGATAACCTTATTCGAATTTGTAAAGGCGCCATAAAGATTTATCACAGGACATATGATTGCATTTACCATATTTACAATTGATATGAAAACATGTATTTGTTGTCTAGCATGTGTTTGTTTCCCCTGTGCATATTGTGCAATATGTATAACTGCAAATAAAACTGCACTAGTAAGTAGTAACGAAAAAAATCCTGAAATATATTGATTTTATGTTACAATGTAGTTCAATCAAGCCAGTCCATGGCACCCGGAACCAAGAATTAAACTGAGTTATTTCAGTTAACAAATTTAAAAAGCACCGGCGCTATGAATTAAGAAGACATTGAAAATAGATTTAGGTATTTAAGGGATCTAGCCCATTTGATATAGCAAGGCGGTGCTACAATGCGACATAGCAAGGTGGTGTAAGTCATGCGATTTGTTGCAAGCATGTGCAACACAAGGCCAAAATATCACTTTGCTTTGATGCAAAAGCAAGCTTTGAATCATACTTTAAATAACACTGTTATTTGTTTCAACATTATTTCCATTTATTTCTACTTCAACATTAAAATACATATATTCCTATTTTTGAAGTATAGAGCATTCAATATTTTTTTTAAAATTCTAAATAAGATAGAGAGAATATAATTGTTCAATTGTGTGTATCCTCATAAATAAAAAAAAATTATATAATACAACAAACAAACAACAACATCAAGCCTTTATCCCACTACGTGGGGTCGGCTACATGAATCCTTTTTCTCCTTTGTGTCATGTTAAGAGTCAAATTCTCATTTAAATTTAATAAAGAAATGCCATTTCTAATATTTTCTAACCAAGTTTTAAGGTCTACCTCTATCTGTCTTAACATAAGCCAAATCTAATACATCTACTCTCCTAATCAGATCATCGAAAGACTGACATTTTATGTGACCAAACCATTAAGGTGACTCTCTCTAATCTTATCTGCCACTGGAGCTACTCCAACCTTTTCACGTATATGCTCGTTTCGTATTCTGTCTCTGAGGGTAAAGCCACTCATCCACCTAAGCATCCTCATCTTTGCAACACTTAACTTATTAGTATGCTTCTCTTTTAATGTCCAACATTCTGTGCCATAAAGCATTGCAAGTTTCATCGCCATCTTATAAAATCTTTCCTTAAGTTTGAGGGGTACTTTTCTATCACACAACAAGCCCGATACGTTCCTCCACTTCAACCATCCAACTTGAATTCAACTAATAATATCCCCATCTATTTCATCATCACTCTGAACAATAGATCCAAGAACTCTAAAACGTGTACTCTTATTAATAACACCCCTAACCCAAAGTCACAATCTCCCCACTAGAACTATTATTACTCAAATTACATTTCATATATTCAGTTTTAGATCTACTCAAACGAAAGCAGTTAGACTCTAAGGTTGACCTCCAAAATTCAAGTTTTCCTTCAACTCCCTCTCTAGTCTTATCAACAAGAAGAATATCATCAGCAAAAAGCATACACTAGGGTACAACATCTTGCAATGTCTAGTGAGAACATCCATGACTAAAGTAAAAAGATGGGCTTAAGGTTGATCCTTTATGTAATCCAACTGAAATAGGAAAATACTTGGTCAAACCACCTTGTGTCTGGACACAAGTAACAACTCCTGCATACATATCCTTAATGACTTGAATATAAGCATTATTAACCCTTTTCTTTTTTAGAACTCTCCATAGCGCTTCTCTTGGAACTTTATCATATGCTTTCTCTAAATTAATAAATATCATATGTAGATCCTCCTTATTCTCTCTATACTTCTCCATCAAACCTTTTAATAAATGTATAGCTTCCATAGTAGACATACCCGGCATGAATCCAAATTGATTTTGAGAGACGTAGTATCACGCCGCAACCTATGCTCCATAACTCTCTCCCATAGTTTTAAAGTATGACACATTAACTTAATTCCTCTATAATTCTCACAATCTTGTGCATCACCTTTATTCTTAAAAATAGGAATCAACACACTCATTGTCCACTCATCTGGCATCTTTTAAGTCTTCAAAATAATATTAAAAAGTTTAGTAAACCAAGAAATTCCTTCTTCTACTAAGCATTTCCACACCTCTATTGGGATTTCATCAGGTCCAATATCTTTCCCACACTTCATTTTGCTTTAAAGTCTCTCTAACTTCGGTTTTACTAATACACTTATAAAAACAAAAATCTTTATTTTCATTTACGGTGCTAAGGTCACTAAAGTAATCGCATTCTCATAATCTTCATTGAAGAGTTTATAAAAATATCTCATCCACCTTTGTTGAATATCTTCTTCTAATAAAAATACTTTTTGATCTTCATCTTTAATACACTTCACTTGAATTAAATCCTTGCTACTTTTATCTCTTTGTTTGGCTAACTTATACATATATCTTTCGCCCTCCTTAGTATCTAATCTATTATATAAATCATTAAAAGCTAAAATCTTTGCATTGTATATTGCTTTCTTAGCCTCCTTATGGGCCTCTTTATATCTTTCCTAATTATCAGAATTTTTATATCTAAACTAATTTTTATAACAAATTTTCTTATTTTTTATCTTTTCTTGAACATTTTGATTCCACCACCAACTATTTTTACTATTATGAGCTTTTTCCTTTGATAATCCAAGCACATTTTTGCAACATTCTTAATATCACTAGCTACTTTTTCCCACATAACATTAGCTTCCTTATGCAAAGACAAAATCTTAAGCTCTAGTATCTTACTCTTAAAAATATTTTTATTAATATTCTTTAAATGCCCCCATCTAATTCTAAAATAACATTTTACTTTATTTGTTATTTTCTGCTCCTTCATTAAAGTTCAAAACTAATAAGCGATGTTGGGTACATAAACTTCCACTTGAAATAGCTTTACAATCTTTGCAATCTAAACGATCTATTTTTCTTATAAGAAAATAATCGATCTGAGTTTTACTATATCCATTTTTATAAGTGATGAGATGCTCATCTCTTTTCCTAAAAAAGGCATTAACAATTACAAAATCATAAGCTAAAGAAAAAATCTAATATGGTCTTATCACCTTCATTAGTCGCTCCAAACTCATAACTACCATGAATACTTTTAAAATCATTTACCTCTCTACCAACATGTCCATTTAAATTTTCTCTAATAAATTTTTTTCTTCAAGAGGTATCTTTTGTATTAATTCTTCTAAGTCATTCTAAAATTTTAATTTTGAACTCATATCTAAACCTAATTGAGGAGCATAAGCACTTCTAATATTAATAATCTTCATCAACAACAATCTTTAAAGTTATAATTCTATTAATTTTTATAGCATTATCCTTTAAACTCTTATCTATAATTACATATACATCATTTCTAGTACGACTCTTACCAGAATATCAAAGTTTAAATCCTAAACTATTTATCTCCTTAGCCTTCTCTCCAACCCATTTAGTTTATTAAATGTATAGAATATTTATTTTTCTATGAATCATAATATCTATTAATTCCATTAATTTACCTGTAAGGATACCTATATTCCAAGTTTTTATCATAATTTTAATCTTATGGACTAGCTTCTTTGTCCACATCTGTCCATGATGTGGGAACCCTTGCTTTTTTAACACTGCACCAGGGAGCCGGTGCAGCGGCCCTTGCACACTTTTCGCTATATTCAGATCATACAGCACGTCGCTTCCAGAGAACACCCTTGCATTAACACAACGTATTAAAGGATTCATGTCATGATTATTCGACAAATTTTACGTTGGTTGTCGACTACCTAACATAACCCTTCACTTTTCTCATCCAGGACTTAAGACCTGACAATGACAGTATTTGATATAATAACCATGCAAAAATTATATATAACCATACAAAAATTATATGTAATATAATAATTTGAATTATTTAAAAGATTTAGAGTACATTTGGTACGGATGCAGCTGTCGGTAAAGCAGGTTATGAAATTGTTGTACATAAACCTGCTTTCTGAAGTTGCTGCACATAAATCATTATATTTTATTTAGAAAGTATAACTGTCAAGCTGTTGTGTTGCAACTGTATGCGAACAAATTACCTTGATACCCTTATATATATTGAGTTGAAAAAAATTGTATAAATGTCAAATTTTTTTAAATGTATATTATAACAAACTAACATTTCTAAATTGCAATTATATCCACTTTTATGAAATATTTTATGCCTTTTAAATTTCAAAGCACTCTTAATTTTTTTTTAATAATATAATACCATACTTTAAAATAGCTTGCTTTCTACTCCAGGTCTCTGATGTTTAAATAAAAATAATTTTGCTCATCAATGAAAGTGAATCTCATCCATCAATGCATTTGTGATTTGCTCCCGTAAATGGATCATCTCCTCAGCACATTCGCCGTCTCTCAACTCACTGTTTGTTATATCTTCATCATTATCTATCAATGATTGTCCAATTCGGAACTCATATGCTTCTTCAGATATATATGATTGATCAATATCACAAATATTAAACTCTGGATTGTCTCAAGAAGGATGATGACACATGTAAACTTTGCCTAATTAGCCATGAATCATGCAAACATATGAATATTTTAACTGAATATCCTTCATGAGATAAACGAAGCCAAATAGAGGACCAAAACATAGACATTCACAAGAGACATAAAGCACAATTCATTCACGATTCAAGAGGTATATCATCACTTCGTTAACGATAAGTCATAATACATTCTACAAAGACTCCTACAAATCTTATGCTAAGAATTCTTCAAGAAGTAAAACCCATTGCATGGGAACTTTCATTCAAAAGACTCAAACCCACTCAAACTCGTTGGTGAAATGATTTTTTAGCATACATCCCCATTTTAAATTTCTCCAACCATCCATACAATCCACATAAGTTATGTGAATGTTTTGTGAATGCTTTGTACATAGCCACCATTTATATGAATAAACAAGCTCTTTACTTTCTCCAAACTCATAGATACTTTAGAAACATAGAAGTAGTGATATACAAATGTGCCTACTCCTCTTTTTATTTAGTTTAGACTCATGTCACTTTTTAATAGGCATTATCACAAACACTTTTCATACGTTTGCTGATGAGTGTAAGTTTTACCCACATAAAGGTGATTTCAAATAACATAAATTACTTCATTGATCTCTAAGCTCTGCACCAAAGAATGAAACTTCAGCAAAGTGATTTTGACACAAAGCATATACATAAAGAAGTCAACAAATCTTCATGGCATAATTCATAACTTCAGCATCTTAGCACAAAAAACCAGAAAATCATGACTTTAATCCCTTTAGCAAGAATACTTAGAAGAAAGCAATCTCCCCCAAACAATGCAAGCAAGTTTTCCTATCCATTTTTGTCATCAAAACTTTCAGGAAGGGGAAAGGAAGAAGAAGAAATGGTAGAAGAAGTAGTAGCAAAAGAGGGAGGAATAGTAGAAGAAGAGGTAGAAGAAGAAGAAGGGATTGAAGAAGGGAAAGATTACCTATACGCGAGAGAAGATCGGCTCGGCATCAGAGGTCGAGGCTAGAAGGTGCGTCGGTTGTGGTCTGTTAGGCTAGAGGCGGATGTCGAGCTCAAGGTTGTCAGTCGTGTGTGGCTCTAGGACAGACCGAATGAGAGCCAGGAGGCTTCAGATTCTTCCGTCCGCTGTGTGCAAACCGGAGATGAGAGGAAGAGAGGCTTCGGGTAATCAAAGAGGCTTCTCTTTTTCTATAATGGCGGAGAGAAGAAGAACAGTGCAAGGGAACTTGGGGAGGAAACTTCGTGAGGAGCTCTTTTTGTTTGCATTGACAGGGAGCAGTGGGGAAATGCGAATGTGCACTTGTGAGGATTCAGAAAAAAGTTATATAGAAATGAAGATCTGATGCCCAAAGCAAGTTGAGAGCTCAAGGGAAGGGAAGGGAAGGGAAGGGAAGGGAGGGAGGGAGGGAGAGAGAGAGAGAAAGAGAGAGAGGCTTTACGGGCTGGGGCTACAAGAATTTTGTCGAAAGAGAGTAGGGTATTTATGCTTTTTTGTCATTTCGGAACCGCGAAACGCAGCTAAACGGAGATATTTGTTTTGGTCGCCAAAAGCAAGCTGCGTACGGAGAAATTTTAACAACTCCGTTAAAATGCATTACCCCAAACAATCGCTAGATTACTTTTTAAATGTAACACAGGCACGACGGCGTCCCAAACGAGCTCTTAATCAAACCTAACTTCATCTTTTGTTGCTTGTTCTCGAATAAGCACTATTTGCTCTCAATTGCATCCTTTGTTACATCTTTATTTATTTATTTTCATTTGCATGTTAAGGTTCCATAAACTTGCTTAATCAGGAAAAGACTATTTAACCTGCTAAAATAACAGTCAAAAGACTAGGATATGTAAATTTTTTACCCTATTCTCTATACAATATTAGCTTGGTTCATTGGAGAAGAGGGGCTCGTTACCAACTAACTTTCCCAAGTCCAAACCTTGGGGTGTTTTAGACAGTAAAAGACAGCATCTTTCTCTTGCCCATCTTACCCTTTCTCTCACACCAAATTTGGTTTGACAGAGTTTTGAGCCATGCCACATTAAAGGTTGTACTTAATGTAGAGTTAAAGCACCTAAGAAGACCATTCAAATATAAAGGTGCACAAAAGAAGCATACCACTTTAGCTGTTAACAGGCATGACTAACATTAAGCATTCCATGAAAACGGAAGACAGTGACACCCAAATGTACCATATGAAGTTATAATGATAAAGTCTAGTAAGGAGACGATGCATGCAACCTTTCGATTGTATATGTCTTTTATTGATCCAAACCCCTTAACCTCCTGGACTCTGTACCCATCTCCAAATACAAACAAAAAAATAGAGGGTTCATACTGCGAAGATGACTGGTCGGTGGATATGATAATGATGACAATTATATAGGCAGGATGGAGTGCACATGAGAATGGTTTTTCATAAAAGAACACTTCATTCGGCTCAAAAAGAAAAAACAAGGTAGGTGCAGAATCAATGCCAACCTCCATGGAAGTTCTCCCCTTTCACCATTAGGAATCAAGGTACTTAAGTTCTTTAAAAGACTGAGTTTGGGCACTTTTTGCAAAACAAAAACCTTGATCAAGTTTAAAGCTGGGGATCATAATACATCTTATACATCTTATCCCTCCAACGTCCTAGCCACCCCCACCGGCACTCATTTCATCCCCCACTCGGTCATCCCCAAGGCCAAGCTTACCTACCAGCACTTCCCCAATCTAAACCATCAATTTCAAATACATAACGCGTGTGTACATTAGTGAAAAGCTTACATGCATTCTATTGTTGGTAACAACAGCTGTACTTGATAAATATAAACTATAATGTGTAAATGAAAAAAATGATCTGGATAAAAATAAGAGATGTGGATCCAATTGTGCTGAGAAGCATAGCAACTCCCATAATCTAGAATCCCTACTGTGCCGCAGAGACTATATATTAATAATGAGAGACCAAAACTTCTATTTGAAAATTTTCAAAACCACAAGCAAAGAGAGAGCGCCAATAAAATGGGTATCTCTTTTTTTAATTATTTTAGTGGAGGAAAAATTAAATTTTATTTCAAAAGGACCAATTGCCTAATAGAAAAAAAATATATTAAAAATTAATTTTTTATTTTCCAATCATTAGAAGTTTAAATATAAATTTAAATTTAATTTAAATTTTAAATATTTAATGAACAAAGCAAGAAATTGTCTATCATTTTAAAGCCTAACCTAAGATGAAAAAAAATTTCAAAATAAGTCCATCTCATTTCTTTAGATTTTTTTTTTCCTTTCATCAGAAAAAGAAACATTTTTTCAATTTTATCCTTTTAAAAACTAATAATCTTTTATTCAATTTTTCTATAAAATAATATACGCAGAATTTTTATAATATAATGATAAAGTTTATTCTCCCATCCATTGTGTAGGATAATTTACTTGTGAAAGGCTAAGTCACATTCAGAACCATGAGGGCTAAGCGTATGCCTATGTTGACTGTGAATACCGCGCTCGGTGCTACCCTCCCCTCTCGCTAGAGATGTTAGTGTAGTAGCCGAAGTTCACATGGTTATCATAGCCACAGGTGTCAAGTTTGAAGTTTGGTGACCAGTTTCTTTTCCAACATAAGGTATGAACTGCAAGCCTCGAATTAAGGTCAAGTAATCGCAAGCATCAACAAGGTTTATTCATACTTGATAGAAGGTCATAAGTAAACTCCAAATTAAAATTACAACAGCCATAATAACAAATAACTTATAATAAAACATTGGATTGACACCATGAGCACTTCAAATGCATTAATAAGAAACAACTAATTGTCAATGGATATGACAAAATGAATACTCAAGAACATCTCTCAATTAAACTTACAAGCACAATATTTAGAAAATAAAAAAGTAACCCTCCCTTTTCTTTATACTAAATTAATAAGTACAGATACATGATGTTATAACCATTACTGGATAAATACATTTATATTACTATAGTTCCAACATTCCTTGCATCAGTAACAGCCAAGTACCTTAATTTTTCACAGATCATTTGTTTTGCATATAATATTTTCGAGAAGTGTGTATGTAAGCATTTAAAATGATAATGCCGCATATGATTAAACAAAGCAAAATATGTATTCAGCTCAATGAAATACATTAAGAAAAAGATAAAGCAAAGAGAATATATTCAACATATACCAAAATAAAAAGATAAAAAGCGTTAACCCACTGCAATCTCAACAATTCAAAATATTTTAGCATACCGTTCTCTCTCAATCAGCTCTAGAAGGCCGGCAACAATTTTACGCTCAACTTCTGGAGACAATGACAGATGTCTGCGAAACAACTGCAACCCCATGTCCCACAAAGAGCGAACATTTGGAGTTTGCTTAACATGAGTTCTATCAAGATATAGAGCTATACCACGAATCATCAACATCTGGTCACAGAAATCCTGCCAGCATTTCTCCACCAACGATAAAAACACCACCAGATCAAGGCTTTGGCCAACTAATGACAGCAGTTTGGCAGAAATGTGCCCTTCACATTCCTGCTGAATACGTTGATAAAGATTTCCTCCCATCTTGTGCAAACAAAGATCACTGACTGCCTATGGTACAAAGGCCAACAGTCATAACAGAAACTATATCTACAATTTTCATGGCCATATTACAAACACGGACAATAAAATCACCTGATAAAGCTTCTCAGAATCACAGGGATCTGGCTGCTTCAGAAATATAGCTGTAATAGCAGACTTTAAAGTTGCCCATGTATTTTCCTCAAAGTTTGCTGGCAGGGTTGGCTTTCCTAAAAGCAGAAAGCATTTCAAAAAATCTTAATTGTAAGAAGATAAGGCAATAAAATGCATTGGAAATTAAATTTGCAAGAAGCCCCAAAATAGATGAGCAATCCTATGACGACAACAAGCATATAATAGTGCACTCAGAATCTCAAAAAGTGTTTATGTATAAGTTAGTTAAGTAAAGAGATAGTAATATTAAGGATTTAGTTCAAGTAAAGTGCATTAAGGATGAACATCAAAAAGTGTTTTTAGAAGATGATTTCAACAAAGATGGAAGAGATATTTTGCTAAGCTTTTCAATGATGATTGTAACAACATAATTGACTTTATTGATCTTAGCACCCTAAATTAAAATAAAGATTTTTATTTTTATCGGCATATTAGTAAAACCGAAGTTAGAGAGGCCTAAAAGAGAATAAAGTGCGGAAAAGCACTTGGACCTAATGATATTCCAATAGAGGTGTGAAAATACTTAGGAGATGAGAGAATTTATTGGCTTAATAAACTTTTTAATATTATTTGAAAGCCTAAAAAGATGTCAAATGAGTGGAGAATGAGTGTGTTGATCTCTACTTTTAAAAATAAAGGAGATATACAAGATTGTGCAAATTATAGATGAATTAAGTTAATGTGTCATACCAAAGTTTAAATCCTAAACTATCAATCTCCTTAGCCTTCTCTCCAACCCATTTAGTTTCCTAAATGCACAGAATATTTATCTTCCTATGAATCATAATATCTATTAATTTCATTAATTTCCCTGTAAGAGAACCTATATTCCAAGTGGGTTTGGATATGGATTCAAAATTAAAATTTTGGAATGACTTTGAAGAATTAATACAAAAGATACCACTTGAAGAAAGAGTTTTTATTGGAGGAGATTTAAATGGACATGTTGGTAGAGAGGTAGATGATTTTAAAAGCATTCATGGTGGCCATGGGTTTGGAACGACAAATTAAGGTGGTAAGTCCATATTAGATTTTTGTTTAGCTTATGATTTTTTAATTGCTAATACCTTATTTAAGAAAAGGAATGAGCATCTCATTACTTATAAAAATGAATATAGTACAACTCAGATTGATTATTTTCTTATAAGAAAAGTAGATCGTTTAGATTGCCAAGATTGTAAAGTTATTCCGAGTGAAAATTTATGTACCCAACATCGTTTGTTAGTTTTAGACTTGAAGATAATGGGACAGAAAATAAAAAATAAAGTAAAACGATATTCTAGGATTAGATGGGGGTATTTGAAGAATATTAATAAAAATATTTTTGAGAGTAAGATTTTAGATCTTAAGATTTTGTCTGTGCATGAGGATGCTAATGTTATGTGGGAAAAAGTAGCTAGTGATATTAAGAACATTGCAAAAGATGTGCTTGAAGTTTCAAAGGAAAAAACTCCTAATAGTAAAAATAGTTGGTGGTGGAATCCAAATGTGCAAGAAAAGATTAAAAATAAGAAGATTTGTTATAAAAATTGCTTTAATTATAAAAATTCTAATAATTGAAAAATATATAAAGAGGCACGTAAGGAATCTAAGAAAGCAATATGCGATGCAAAGAGTTTAGCTTTTAGTGATTTATATAATAGATTAGATACTAAGGAGGAAGAAAGATATATGTATAAGTTAGCCAAACAAAGAGATAGGAGTAGTAAGGATTTAGTTCAAGTGAAGTGTATTAAGGATTAAGATCAAAAAGTACTTTTTTTAGAAGATGATATTCAAGAAATGTTGATGAGATATTTTGCTAAACTTTTTAATGAAGAATGTGAAAATAAAATTGACTGTAGTGACCTTAGCACCCTAAATAAAAATAAAAATTTTTGTTTTTATCGGCGTATTAGTAAAACTGAAGTTAGAGAGGCTTCAAAGAAAATGAAGGGTGGAAAAGCTGTTGGACCTGATGATATTCCAATAAAGGTGTGGAAATGCTTAGGAGAAGAAGGAATTTCTTGGCTTACTAAACTTTTTAATACTGTTTTGAAGACTAAAAAGATGCCAGATGAGTGGAGAATGAGCGTGTTAATTCCTATTTTTAAGAATAAAGGTGATGCACAAGATTGTGCGAATTATAGAGGAATTAAGTTAATGTGTCATACTTTAAAACTATGGGAACGAGTTGTGGAGCATAGGTTGCGGCGTGATACTAATGTTTCTCAAAATCAATTTGGATTCATGCCGGGTAGGTCTACTATGGAAGCCATACATTTATTAAGAGGTTTGATGGAGAAATATAGAGAGAATAAGGAGGATTTACATATGATATTTATTGATTTAGAAAAAGCATATGATAAAGTTCCAAGAGAAGTGCTATGGAGAGTTCTTGAAAAGAAAGGAGTTAATTATGCTTATATTCAAATCATTAAAGATATGTATGCAGGAGCTATTACTTGTGTTCAAACACAAGGTGGTTTGACCAAGTATTTCCCTATTTCGGTTGGATTACATCAAGGATCAGCCTTAAGCCCGTATCCTTTTGCTTTAGCATGGATGTTCTCACTAGACATTTGCAAGAGGATGTACCTTGGTGTATGCTTTTTGCTGATGATATTCTTCTTGTTGATAAGACTAGAGAGGGAGTTGAAGGTAAACTAGAATTGTGGAGGTCAATCTTAGAGTCTAAAGGTTTCCGCTTGAGTAGATCTAAAACAGAATATATGGAGTGTAATTTTAGTAATAATAGACCTAGTGAGGGGATTGTGACTTTGGGCGATCAAGTCATTAATAAGAGTACACGTTTTAGATATCTTGGATCTATTGTTCAGAGTGATGGTGAAATAGATGGGGATATTATCAGTAGAATCCAAGTTGGATAGTTGAAATGGAGGAATGCATCGGGCTTATTGTGTGATAGAAAAGTACCCCTCAAACTTAAGGGAAAATTCTATAAGATGGTGGTGAGACCTGCAATGCTTTATGGTGCTGAATGTTGGCCATTAAGAGAGAAGCATAATTCTAAGTTAAGTGTTGTAGAGATGAGGATGCTCAGGTGGATGAGTGGCTTTACCCTTAGAGATAGGATACGAAATGAGCATATTCGTGAAAAGGTTGGAGTAGCTCCAGTGGAAGATAAGATTAGAGAGAGTCGCCTTAGATGGTTTGGTCACATAAAACGGCGGCCTCCCGATGACCCGGTTAGGAAAGTAGAGATCTTAGATTTGACTTATATTAAGAAAGGTAGTGGTAGACCTAAAAAGACTTGGTTAGAAAATATTAGAAAAGATCTTTCTTTATTAGATTTAAATGAGAATTTGACTTTTAACATGACACAATGGAGAAAAAGGGTTCATGTAGCCGACCCCACGTAGTGGGATAAAGGCTTGATGTTTTTGTTGTTGTTGTTGTAAGTTAATATGTCATATTTTAAAACTATGGGAGAGTTATTGAGCATAGGTGACGACGTGATACTAATGTTTCTCAAAATTAATTTGCATTCATGCCAGGTAGGTCTACTATGGAAGTTATACATATATTGAGAAGTTCGATGGATAAGTATAGAGAGAATAAGGAGGATCTATATATGATATTTATTGATTTAGAGAAAGTATATGATAAAGTTTCCAGAGAAGTTCCATGGAGAGTTTTAGAAAAGAAATGGGTTAATAATGTTTATATTCAAGTCATTATGAATATATATGCAGGAGTTGTTACATGTGTTCAAACAAAAGGTGGTTTGACTAAGTATTTTTCTATTTTAGTTGGATTACATTAAAGATCAGCCTTAAGCATATATCTTTTTGCTTTAGTCATGGATGTTTTTACTGGACATTTGCCAGAGGATGTACCCTAGTGTATACTTTTTGCTTATAATATTCTTCTTATTGATAAGACTAGAAAAGGAGTCGAAGATAAACTTGAATTATGGAGGTAAACCTTATAGTCTAAAGTTTTTCATTTGAGTAGATCTAAAACCGAATACATAGTGTAATTTTAGTAGTAATAGATCTAGTGAGGGAATTGTAACTTTGGGCGATTAAGTCATTAATAAGGGTACACGTTTTAGATATCTCGGGTTGATTATTCAGAGTGATGGTGAAATAGATAGGGATATTATTAGTAGAATTCAAGTTAGATGGTTGAAGTGGAGGAATGCCTCGGGCTTATTGTGTGATAGAAAAGTACCCCTCAAACTTTAGCAAAGATTCTATAAGATGGTGATGAAACCTACAATGCTTTATGGCACAAAATGTTGACCATTGAAAGAGAAGCATACTAATAAGTTAAGTGTTACAAAGATGAGGATGCTTAGGTGGATGAGTGGCTTTACCCTCAGAGACAGAATACGAAACGAGCATATACGTGAAAAGTTTGTAGTAGCTCCAGTGGCAGATAAGATTAGAGAGAGTCGCCTTAGATGGTTTGGTCACATAAAACGCCGATGATCTGATTAGGAGAGCAGATGTATTAGATTTGGCCTATGTCAAGAAAGGTTGAGGTAGACCTTAAAACTTGGTTAGAAAATATTAAAAATGACATTTCTTTATTAGATTTAAATGAGAATTGGACTCTTAACATGACACAATGGAGAAAAATGATTCATGTAGCTGACCCCACGTAGTGGGATAAAGGCTTGATGTTGTTGTTTGTTTGTTGTTCACCACAAAGTTAAACACCAACACACAAACAGTTCACTACAATTTTTATGCCCTTTGATCATGTCCCCTCTTTCTGTAATCGATTTTGCCTTTTCTTCGTATATAATTTATACTCCTGCCTTCCTGGGGCATACCAGAAAGCCCTACTTGACCATAATTTGAATTCTCTCCTTAATCGTCATACCTGATTTTTTATTACACCACCTGCTAGGGTTAAACCTACTTCTTATTGATAGGACTTCACAGTTAAATTCCATGTTCATATAATGGCAAGTGGATATGGTATTGACTACTTTGAGATATTATCACTAGTTGTGAGTTGGACTCCTTTGCATTATTCTTGTTATTTATATTAATCAAAAATGGAATTTGGTCTAAATGGATGACCATAATGTTTCTTACCAAACTATTTATATGGATCAACCTCTAGGTTATGTTGCTCATGAGGAGAACAAAACATATACGCCTCAAAAATCTATACACTCAACCTCTAGGTTATATTGCTCGAGGGTGGAACAAAACATAAACAACTCAAAAAGCTATGCATATGAATTGAAAAAAGTCCTCGTATTTGGATCTAAAAACTCTATAAGGTTCTAGTTGATATTAAACTAGAGATTGATTTTTTCTAATGTAGACTATGTTTTACACATTAAGGATCGAAACTTTACTTTAGAATGTTAGATCCTTGTGGTAAGAAATCTTCTTTTCTAAAAAAAAAAGAAGCAAATTGTTTGGCTAGATTGAGCTTTGAAGGTGAAAATAGTATCATGGCTCATTTTGCTTGTGAAATGATGTTAGTTAAGACTTTAGTAGAAGAATTTGGCATAGATATCTTATGATCCTAAAGTCTGATAATCAAATAGCTATCTATATTGCAAGAAATAATCAAATATATTGAAGCTGATCATCAACTCATCAAAATGAAGTCTTGTCAAATAAGACAATCACTCCACACATCTCCGGTAAAAAAAATTAAACGATATTTTTACCAAAGCTCGTGAACCTCTTTACTTTTCCAATCTTTGTAAAAAGCTAGACCATCTTGATATATAAACTGTGTCTTTGGAAGGAGTGTCATCATATGTAAATATCTTTTGGAAAGGGCTATCTTTGGAAGTACTAGATTAGGATGATACGTTTTTATTGCCTAAGTGGATTGAAATAAATAAAGCATTTATACTATGCATTTCTCCACCAAAAGCTATCAAGATTACCTCCTAAAAGGAATAAACAGTTTGCTAATGAAGGAAAGATACCATAGCTCTCAGTTCATACTGTGTTGCAACGATGCCTAGTTTGAATGATGTGGAGGCTATTAGGAGACATGAGAGCATAGAGCTTGGGAACAACTGTGCCTGTTAAGAGCTAAACTAAAAGGTAAACCATCACATAAATCCATATTCGGAACTTAAGTCTGAATTTAATGCACGATCAATGTGACTGGAATTCACCCTACACCCAATAAGAGAAGCTTTGCCCAAATGAAATGCATCATGACATGTCATTAAAATTTATTGTATGGAAATCAAATCTGGATTTCAGGCATTCCTTCTTCCTTGAGATTGACAGCAATCAGGCAGCTAACCGGGTACGCCATTATTTTAATAACAGCTTAATCGGTCATGGATTTTCAATTTCTTTCAGCTATTATTTTCCCTAAAGATGGGTAAGTGTATGTTCAATTAAAATCATTGACTGATAAGAAAGGAGAACTTCACGGGCTTGTTTCTCTGATATAATTTTGCTTTGTAAATATTAAAACTATCTATCATTACAAAACTGAGCAATAAGACAACATTCAAAAACCCTATAAGATCAAATAGTGAAGGTTTGAAATATTCATACGTTGCGGGACGATAACAAAAAATGATCTAGAACCTTAAAAACAACTAAATCGATCATACGACGGGCTAAAAATCTGCACATGGTTGCAATTTAGGCCAAAATGGATAAAGGTAAGAACTAAAGAATTACCCTTGACGAGTTTGATAACTAGCTGCTTCTTGGAAGAGGGTTGAGGAGGAGTTGCCTTCTTCCTGGAGAGATTGGAGGCCACACCAGTGGTGGCAATAGCCGCAGCAGATGCACCAACTCCCTTTAGTTCTTCCTGGTCAACGAACATGTTATCTTCCTCATCAACCGCCACCGCCGCCTGCGCATCAAAGCGCTCGGTGTGTGCGTGGAGGCCGTTCTTCTCTCTCTCTGATACGGACCCTGCCTGCTGGGATTTGGCCTTTTTCATCGACGAAGAGGCGGCCACTGTGGGGGATAGAGGACTTCCGAGGACTCCGCCGGAGCTGGTGGTGCTGCTGCCACAGGTGTTCGAGAATGACCTCTTTGCGTGAGTCATCAATCAATTGCCGAGGGGCATCGCGTGGAGAAAGGCGAGAGGCGCGATTGTGTAGGAAGCTAGGGGGGCGGAGGCGGCGGAGGCGGCCGAGGCAGAGATCGAGGGTTAAGGTGCAGGAACGAGGGGGGGGAGAGAGAGGCGGGCCGAGTAGAGGAGATGTGAGATAAATCGATGAGGATGAGACGCCTTTTTATTTTTATTTTCTTACCTTTTT
Organism: Dendrobium chrysotoxum; assembly: GCA_019925795.1. Classification (NCBI taxonomy): domain Eukaryota; kingdom Viridiplantae; phylum Streptophyta; class Magnoliopsida; order Asparagales; family Orchidaceae; genus Dendrobium; species Dendrobium chrysotoxum. Next base: position 4,786,621 of record CM034308.1, read on the forward strand.
GTATTTTGTTTCCTTTGGTGCCTCATTTTTTATTTTTTATTTATTTTTGGTTGGCCCATGGAATAGGATTTCAGTCATTTCACCTCTGTAAATAGACCGGACAAGGCCGAGCCGGAGCGGGCCGGATATGACCGGCCATGCCAATCGGACCTGATCCTTTAATTCTACTCCTTATCGTGTCATTTCATGTTTACAGATCAGATTCTTACACCTGTGGAAAATAATCCTTCTTGATCAAAGACAATATGTCTAACTCTGATCTTACACAATAAAACAACATATCATGCAATAGATAAAATAAATCAATTTATCTCCCTAAGATTAAGAATTTATTTGGGACAATTTTCACCTTATTTTGTTTTTAAACAGCAATCATAATTTTATTCCGCTACTGCCTTCGCAATATTTTAAAAAAAAATTATGGTGTAAAGCTGATTTATGTAACCATAGTAGATTAGTTATTTTCTACACAGCAACTTTACAACCAACTTTATAAAAAGCTGTAATTATCCCAAATAGAGCTTATGAATAATTAAAAATATTATAGTTTTATATTTCTGCTAAAATGATGAAGATAAACCTTCATTGGCCAAATAAAAACCAAGTTATTTGATTGGGGGTTTAAGCCAGTCAATTTTTTTTTAGGAATTGTCATGATCTCTACGAAATAAAAAACTCTAAAGGCAAACTAACAAATCAAAATGAGCTAGGCCGGTTTGGCTTAGGAGAATATAGTAAAATTGTGTTGGATGTGCCTTTCATATTTCATAACAATTGTACCAATGCCAAAACATATGTAGCATACATCCTATGGAGAGTCCTCCCATAATTGAAATACTAGCAAGAGTTGGTGTAGTTTTAATTTGTGGAATTGAATTATAGGTTATTAAGTATGGTCTTTGTTGTTATGCCATGAGCAATCTTCGTTTCATTTTTCTAATATTCTATACATACCATTTCTTAACTATATTTTATGGCGTGCACCCATTTGATAGTCTCTCTCTCTCTCTCTCTCTCTCTCTCTCTCTCTCTCTCTCTCTCTCCCCCCCCCCCCCCCGCATATCAATTTAGTGATTGACATGACTGGCTAAATGAGCACAAAATAATTAACACTTATGTTTTTTTTTATTTCTCATAATATTTACATAAATTTTGAGTTGTATCAATATATATGATATATCATCAAAAAATTATCTTGATCGGGCAGGAATCTCGAGACAAAATTAAGTTGGAAACTTTAAAAATTAAATCGGAGGCCATCTGAACTCTAATTTCAACAAACTTACTGTCGAACTGAACGTCTAAAAAATATGAACCCAACGACACAAAATTCGACTCAATCCGAGCCCAAATGAGTTCAGAAGCACATTTGGAAGGTTCAATCCATAATGTGGATCACCAAACAGTTTCCAAATGTAACATGCTAATAGTTGAATCGAGCGATTATACCAGACGAATCCAACAAGCCCAAGATCGTCAAATTATGTTATCATTAAGACATTCAAATGCCCAACGAATGATCCTTGATCAAGGGATTCAACATCGGCCGTCCATTCAAACAACTCCCAAATTATCCTTGATCATCCTCCTATTTACTGTTCATGCCACTCTCAGAAAATTATAAATAGACCCCTCATTTTTCTCATGGGAGGAGGGAGGAGGAAGCAAGGGGAGGAAGGGAGCCCAAGGAGGAGAAGGAAGAGAGCTCTCTTGCCACCAGACTCCTTCTCGGCCACCGTCGGATTTCAGCCTGTCCACCGACTGTTGTCAGACTTCCGCCAGGCCGCCAACTAACGTCGGCCTTCCGTCCGTCATTGAACTTCTGCCTGACACTGGACTTCCGCTCATCATCGAACTTCTGCCCGTTGCCAGACTTTCACCAGACTTCTACCCGACGCCAGACTTCCGCCCGTTATCAGATTTCTATACGACGCCAGACTTCCACTTAACCACCGACTATGATCTTTCTGACCTTCGTCGGGTCGCCCGTGAAGTGCGGTCCTTCTGACCTCTGTTGTCTGACAACTGTCTTTCTGATCTTCGTCGCCCATCAACTACGGTCCTTCTAACCTCTGTTGCCACACAACGGTCTTTACGACCTACGTCACCCGCCGACTACGGTCATTTCGACCTCCATCGCCTGACATTGGTCTTTCTGACCTCTTTCGCTAGCCGACTATGGTCCTTCCGACCACCATCACCTGAATACAGTCATTCCGACCTCAGTTGCCAGCCGACTATGGTCCTGCCGACCAAACAAACATATCAATTCTGATTTCTTCCAATTTTCACCATATAATGTATCATGTATGATGTATATCTGCTACATCAAACCAAGGCCTTCCCCCAAGGAAGGGCCTCATTTGTAATCAACAGCAAATACTAGTGGATCCATTCAAACTGGGCTTAGTCCCATGGTTTTTTCCCTTTTTCAAGATTTTTCACGTAAAAATCTTGGTATCTCTTATAAATGTTGCACCTTCTCTTTTATCTGATTGCGTGCTAGATCTTCGTACAAAACTAAGATGTTAAACTTTCTATTTCTCTACCGCCGCGAATATTCCAGGACGCAACAATATCAAACATATAAATTTGCATATTTAGTAGTAGTGGCATATAAAGCATTCATAATAATATAGAATTTAAAGAGTTACTAGAAACATAAAGATAGTGCAATACTATAAAATAAGATGGAACTGAGATTACTAATATAATAAAAAAGTGTGTAATAATAAATAAATGAAAATATCTTAAGCCTTTGCTTGCATTCAGTAGATATCATATCTAAAAGAATAATCTGAAAATTATATGTAAAATTTATCATAAATTACAAAACTTAGTAAAACTTAAATGTTATTATGTTACAAATTTTAGATATATAAGTATGTGTTTATCACTATTATGCATATTTATATGCATGCATAATTCTTATTGTTACATATATAACTAATTTTGTAGGAAAAGTTTACCAAAACCTCAAGATTGGATTGCAAGACCCAACTTGATCAAAATAAGTTGTAAGCTGCATAGAAGTATGACATCTTATTAAACACATATAAAGTCAAAAGCTTCAAAACGTATATTTATATTGCACACATGATTGAAACAACTCTTATATCAATCATAAAATTATGTATATTTTTTAGTATTTCCAATGAAGGTATTGTCGCTTCGGTATTTAAAAAGCTCACCTTGATGAAATATCTGTAAAAGGGTTGTTTGTTGCCCTTTTTAATTATCTCCATAATAGACATCTTCTCTACAATCATTTGCAAGCATAGGGTTTTGTGATTTAGAGAAACATATAGTTTAAGGTTTCATTTGGGACGGCTTTTTTACTACTTCTTAAAGGAGTTTTCTAATATAAAATTTGTAATTTTTGTGCTAAAAATATGCTTTAAGAAGTACTAAAAAAGCCGTCCTAAATGAAAAAACAGTTAGTCCCAGTAAAGACACCAAAAAGCCTAAGTGATGTGTAAGAGTATTTGGAACATGAAATGACATTGCCAATTTAATGTCCTAATCATTAATTGATATTTCAAACAATAATCATTCACTTTCATGATATAAAAATACGATAAGCATTGTGACTTATATTATTTATTATGTAAGTTTTAATGTTCATTATATAATAATGTTATATAAATTTGGGACTTAAGATCTTTCCATCTCAAACCTAAACAAAATCTTCAATCAATACTTATAATTTTGCATTTTTTAGCTTGTCATTAATTTATAACTCTCATCTCATAATTTTTCATAATCATAACTTTAAAATTATCTGAGAAGCATGTATAAATTCTATAATTATATTCAAAATATTTTTATTGTAGCAGCCCAAACTCTTAACTATCGAGATATTGTCCGCTTTGGCCTAAGGGTCTCATGGTTTTGTCCTATTATTGTACTTCTTGGGAGGTCACCCATCCCAAGATTTTTCCAAGATGAGCACACTTAACTGCGGAGTTTCTTAATGAAGTTTCAACTATTACATCAAAAGACGCCTCGATGCTTAAGAGTTTAGCTAATTTTTACTTAAAGGATTTTACAATCTCCCCCACTTAAGTAACTGGCATCATCGTCAATATCTTTACCCTAGAATCATTCACTAGACATATAAGATTCTAGAGATGTCCCGTACAAGTTCAAGTGGCGACTCTTGCCACATAGCACTTTATCTCATACGGGGTTCAAGAGGTGGCTCCCATGGCATAACACTTTACCTTATATGACACTTTGTTCCCATCTTTTAACTAGTGTATTTCTCTGATACCATTTGCAATAGTCAAAACTCTTAACTATCGAGATATTGTCTGCTTTGGCTTAAGGGCCTAACAGCTTTGTCTTGTTGGTGTAACTTTCCAGGAGGTCATCCATCCCATGATTTCTCTGGGATGAGCATGCTTAACTACAAAGTTTCTAAATAAAATTCTAACCATTATACCAAAAGGCTCCTCAATGTTTATGAGTATAGCTCCTTTTTACTTACGGGTTTTACATTTATTCATAGCATCATAAATAATATGATATATCATGACATTCACATACAAGTATTTGACTTCATTAAAAGGTTTCTCATTCAAGTCATGGTGGTCTATGAATACTCGAATGATAGTACTATACTCTAAATATTTTTTTCTTGTGGTCTATTTGTGAGTCCTTTATTGCATATCAGGATGCATAACATTCTCGTGTTCGGCCATCCACAACCACATTTTATTTTCTTATAGGTGGCTCAACACAAATTAACTATTGACACACATGTTGCTTATAAAAAAAAATAATATGTTTATCTATCTCTTCAAAAGTGCTTCTAAGGGCTTTCTTTTATAGTATGGCATGGAGTATAATAAAAAACTCACTGTCTATTATTGTCTAGGTAATTAAAGATATTTACTATTATTTTGCTCAATTAGAACCGATGGGTTCAATATATTGCATGAAATAAGTCATAACCAAATATCCTAGTTTTATATATTTTGCCATCATTATGCTAAAGTTATATGGTACCTTTGAATATTAAGCCCACATCCAGGGGCGGAACCAAGTACAGCCTAGGGGGGGCAATTGCCCCCCCTAAAAAAAAATTTAGTTTACTGGTAGGGCTAATTAAGTAACTTGCCCCCCCTAAATCTTATGTTTTGCCCCCCTTTTATCCTAACTGCTTATTCACGCGTGAAGGATCTGTCGCACGCAATATCTTCATTTCATTTTTTTGCAACCCCCCCCCCCCCCCCCCCCCCTAAAATGAAAGGCTGGTTCCGCCCCTGCCCACATCTTATCTTCAATACAATCCAACCTATTTTTTACTATAACAAATGAGTTAACCATTTAAGACATGTGACCCTAAACATCTCCCATAATTTTATTTAGTTAGGAGACATGGGTCATCATCTCATATATCTTCTTCTTACAAATATTCATCTCCTCCTAAGTAATATTAAGTCTCCAATCAATGAGAGATTGCTCTCCCAATTCCTAACATTTCTACTCTTTAACAACAAGGAATGATGATTTAAGGCATTCAACAGTGCTCTTGTTGTGTCATACTGAACTTTCAACTCAACAATATATTAGCCTTACTTTTCCACAATCTTTATTAATTTTTTTATTATAACCATCAAATATTCAACATGTTGACCCATAATATCTATTAAAAATGTACAATATAAATTTATTCTTAAGCGGAAGTAAGAGATGGAGTACTGCTTCTTAAAGAAGTTGCTTACTTAGGATTGTCAATCAGAAAATGATATTCAAGCTAATTTGAACCACTATCAAAATGTAACAATTCTCCATATTCTTTATACATATCCACTTCCTCAACATTTTTGTTTTTAAGTATATGAAATTGATTTTCAACTTATTTATGTTCAGATAAAAATGCCCTTGTTATGCCTGAATCCCACTACCTAAGTATTTCATGCTAAAAACACTATGAAATGACATTTTACCATTCAAAGCTATTCTATAAATGTCCAACCATTCTCTATTATAAAATGCATCTTCCTTTCATTGAGATTTTATTTTTGTTCAAAGGAATAAGAAGGATGTGACAATGTATTGGAGAGAGTAGTTTAACACTAACTTTGACATTCATGGTTATGTATTTTTAAATCTTTTAATTATGTTGTATCATATGATTCAAGTGATTATGTAATATTTGTATGATTTATATGTTTTATATTGAATTAAGATAATTTTGAAAGATACCTTATACTTGTTCAAACCATATTGTATTTGAATGATGTTATAGCCAATATGTGTTTAAATCTTGTTCAAACATATTCAAGTATTAGTCAAATCATATCCCAGCATGGTTTGATGAAATTGTTACTTGAATCATAATAATGTTGATACTTGATTCACCATTAAGCAAAATTTCTCATGATAAAAGCACAAGTTAGACTACAATTTGGTTCGAATAAGGTTACATCAATGGGCAAATTACATTCAAACATTAGTCAAACCATAACCAAACATGGTTTGAACCTTGCATGTCTTATTTAAACAATGTTTAAACCATGTTATTCCATGATTCAAAAATGTTTGATCAAGATGTAAACAAGTTTCAAAGCATGTTTAAATAATATTCGAACAAGATTCAAATATGCATTCCAAACATGTTCAACTATGTTTCAAGTGTCAAACAAGAATCAAACTATGCCTTAACATGATTTAAGGAAAGTCTTAAAGAATGTTCAAATAAGGCTCAATCCATATACAAACAAGGTTTGATACTATTTGAATGTTTTTGACCATCTATCTAACCTTGTTCAAATTGTGTTTATATTTTGAGCAAATTCTTTTAAAAGGTGAATCAAGTGTCAGCATTCTTTTTCCCTATAACAAGATTTTGGATATGACCTTAATTTAAAGCTAAAGACTATAATATTATATGTAATAAGAGGTTATGACATTGGTTTGTCATGTAAAATGGTAGAGTTGTGGCACGTTTTTACATGTGTTAGAGGGTCCTTTGAAGCATCATTTTAAAAATTGTCAACATATTTCTATTGATATATGGCTTGAAACTTTAGGGCTTTTAAGTGTATTCAGCTCTTGTTAGGTTTTTTTTTATACAGAGCTTCATTAGTGCATATCATCCAACATTAAGTGTAGGTGAAATATTTTTGAATAAGAGTTGTGAATGTACTTTGCTCATGATAGCAGCCCAAGATGATAATATTAGATTTATTCAGTAGTATTTATTGTTGTTAACTCATAAAATAATGAACTGTTGATGTATTTCACGATTATATTGAGGGAGTCAATAAATATAGTGAAAATTTATTTTTTGTTTCTGATAGATATAACACTATTACCAATGTTTCATCTGCAATGTTTTCAAATGTATATCATGGAGCTTGAACTCATCATATTACAATTAATATCATCACAATAAAGTACCAAATTGATAGTTATCATGGGGAATATTATTGGGCTTTCAAAGCTTATAGAAAAGTTTAGCTTTATTAATAATTTGACATACTATAGATGAAGAGCTCAACCATGGAAACCTACCTAAAGAGTGAAGCTAGCTTTTATATTTGAGCTCATGCTTTTTTTCCGTAAGAACCAATATAAGCGAATGGTAACTAATAATTCAAAGAGCTTTAACAATATTATTGTGACTGAACATTCTTATCTAGTGACCACTTTGTTATGATTATTAAAGTACATAATGTATAAATAGCTCTTTAATAGATGCATCATTACAACTAAAATACAAAAAAAAAAAATTGGCTAAGAAAATTAAATAAATATAAAGCAAGTTCTTGAACAAAGCTTACATATAAATATGATATATGATCAGACAATTTGAATTGCATATCTTTAATGGAGATCTTAATAGTGATAGTAATTTACATGAGAAGACATGTACTTGTGGAAAGTTTAATGTTATAGGCATCATTTGTAAACATGTGCCATTTGCAGCTTGGAATATATGTGTCAATTATTAAGCTTATTCTCAAATTTTAACACACATGAAGTATGATCATGTGATGCCCTATGATATAATGGAATGATTGAATGTCTAATCCTAATTTTTTACTCAACTAGAGTGCAAAATAAACCAGAGTTAACTATCAAATTAAAAATAATAATAGTAATATAAACATTGTTCAATTTTTATTTCTCAAATTACGTATACAATAATCAAGTGAATATGTGATCTATACATCAACATAATCAATATCAAATTACGTAATAATATTTTAATTGTCATGAACCTGAAGTCCCTGCCCCTATCTCTCTCTCTCTCTCCTCTGTTGGGCCCTTTCCTTCTCCTAAAATATCAAAAAGTATCACAGAGTGAGCACAATCAACTCAGTAGACTTCTAGCACTAACCCATCATAAATATCAATATACCTTTTTTAATATTAATAATAATTTATTTAAAGATTTAGTTAATCATTAAGAAAATAATTATGTATTATCAAATGTGATTACTAGCATATACTTGAATTCTAAATGATTACTTGTACTTTCACAAACAATCTTTACATAATCATCAAAGTTGTCAGAGGACATTTGCCATTAGAATCTTAATTGCACTTAGCATTTTCATTTCATCATAATCTTACTTGCACTTAGCATTCTCATTTCATCAGAATTCATTTAGAAATATCAAAATATACCAAAAATAGTTCATAATAACATTTATACTTTAATTATTGAATTATATGATTATGCAATGCATTAGTGTAATGTAGTCCTAATACCAGCTTATAACACAACATTCAATAAGTGGGGCTAGAATCCCTTCCATATTCACACAAGATAGATGAGGCTAGAACATAACATATAGCGCCCTTATATCATTTTATAGAGTACACTTATCGCATTTCATAATTCAAAGCTTCTCCAATGTCATGCCATGAGTTATGCAATTTGAATGCAATAGAAAACAATTATAACTTAAATAGGCAATTATGATGATGCATGGAATACCATAAATTGCCTACAATAGTAGTTCACATTGGGTGTATAAAAATATGCCCACTAAACTTTTTCCATTCCAATTATAATTTCAGAGGAATATCCACGATAGTTTTTTATGTCTTTTATATAACTATTATGGAAACTTTAAATGCCTCATTTGTTCAATACATACATATAGAGAAAACCAACCAGAATTACTTCGACTTCTTATAGCTAAAATAATTAGAATAAATCAGCCAATAGTATACTAAAAGTTATATGAAGAAAACATTGTAAAACTTGAGAAAAATATTTTAATTGATATCTTTTTATAAAATTGCTGGTATTGATATCATGTATAGGAATTCAGAAGTCAATCTCTTACTCTACAAAATCTCTAGTTGGCTCGACGAATGAGTGCAACTCCTTGGCCTTTGAATCTCCCTCTCTTTTGTGTATCTCCTTCTCCTTATCTTCCTTCTCCGACAAGGTGCTAGGGGATGAAGTGTTAAAATGGACTAAGATATTTTGTATTAATAAAATATCATCTTAGGCCCAAAGTGTAATAGCCTCATGTTTAAGTTCACTAAAATTCTTGAAAATTTATTGAGAGAGCGTTGTGGCGCTGAGCCTACCGGGCGTTGTTGTACCAAGCTATCAAATTTTCTAGAATTTGAGTGAGAGTCATGGCGTTGGGTTTAAAATTTTTATTTATTAAATAAAATATCAAATTCCATTATAATAAAACCTCACTTAAACCTTTTCCTCCACCATTCCTTCAGAGAGAGAGAGAGAGAGAGAGAGAGAGAGAGAGAACGAGGAGAGAGGATGTAACACCCCATAATCTAAGTCGAAAGAATTACATTTCTTTTTCATTTAATTTAAACATCAACTAGAGCTAACTATTTTCACATAAAAAATAGATTATAAATGGCGAGAAACATAAATGCATTTATATAATATTTACAATGATACAATCCCAAAATGATATATATACAATAGTCATGATATAAAATAATCTGGTCCATCACTACTACACACATCATGACTACAAAAGAATAACTAATAAGTGTAGATTGAAAAAGTAAGCACGCTATTCGAAATCTCACTTCATAGGATCCTTATCATTACCTGAAAAATATGTAAAAATCATATAATGAGCATAAAAGCTTAACATTCTACGAATATCTATAACTAAAGCCAATGCATAGTAATAAAATAATATGCAATATAAATATATATATATATATATATATCATTTGTCCTTGTATCAATCTGATTCATCTTATCATATATCATATATATCAAAACCAGTCTAACTGCATATCAATTATGTTTATAATATCATTCAATTAGTAAATTAGTCTCCTCAATAATCAGTTTGTCATTTATTTATCTTATTAGTTATCTATCTTATCTACCATCTATATTATATATCTTCTGTCATATCTGTCATCCATCAATAATCAATCTGATTGGTCTATCAATAAAGAGTTGTCTCTCTCTGCCCGTCGGCATAATCGATCAATTAATTACGACATCTAGATTGACACCATGATCTTTATTTTGAGGAAAACATGTCGGCCCACCCTCCTGTATATAATAGCATGCACGCATACACACACACTTCATTTTAATTATCATAATAATAAACATCATATATATTTAATTAATGCAACTATTAATGTACTCATCTATCATCTTATCATGAGTATAAATATCAATATTATCTATCTCACCTAACATACCAGTTCATTCATTTGTTTGCTCTTACAAATATCATATCATTCATATCATATATTCATCTTGATAAAAAAACATCATGTATGTCTTCTTATGAACATCATATATACAATTATCATGACATTAAATCTACAGTGTGCTCATCATATGCACGTATAATGCCAAAATGTATGTCATTACCAAATGGACAATAATAATATACAAATGAAATATTCATATACAGATTAAGTACCTTGTCCCATGATCATTTTGAAGTCAATATTTCCCCACTTATTTCAGGTAAAATAACATACATACAAAATTAACCAGTGATATTACCATATAAGCTAATCAAAGTGTTAAGAATAATGATATTTATCACATACCAAAAATTATACGGTGTAATTTCACTAAATCAGGATATATCGTATTTTATTGCTTTTAGGAAAGAGAGTATACCAAAACCAAAATCATTAAAATTTGATGTAGAGTAAAGGTCACTTACTGTGATCAGAATATTTTTTATAACATAAACGATGAATGAAAATGCCCTAGATCTCTCTCTCTCTCTCTCTCTCTCTCTCTCTCTCTCTCTCTCTCTCCTCTTCTCTCCTTCATTTCTTCTTCCCTTCCTCGGCTCCTTCGCGACAAGCCAACAAAAATGAGGGGGATGGATAGCTTATGATATTAATATCAAGGTTATGAAAACCAAATCGGATAATGAACCAAAAGGAGAGGTTCACGGTTCAATGGTTCGATCGAGGTTGAACTGGGTCCAATCGGATTATGTAATAAATAATAATTTTATTAAAAGTTAATAAAACTAACATAATAATGATGTTATCATTTCAAATATGAGACAAAAAATTAAACAAAATAAAGAACCATGGAACATAAAACTTACATAATTAATTAAAAGAAATCTTTTTAAATTTTCACATAATAGCAGAAAACCCCAAACCTCATAATTCTAAGAATTTATGGCCATAATAATATGGCAATCTAACTAAATAATTTTAACAAAAACTACTTTAATTTAAAGTTATTATTTTATTAATCTACGTTACATCCCTTTTAATTGAACGCAAAACAAAAGAAAGCAAGTAAAGATTCTACCATAGCTTAATACATTTTCAGTGAGTGTTGCAAGTAGTGTCTGATTTTAATTTAGTCTATTTTTAGTCCTAAACATGTTACATTATCTTTTCCTTCTTCATTCCACTATACAAACATCTTAACAACTATCACATACTTTGTTTGCATCATTAATTGAGCACATCAAAAAATATTATTTAATTATCCCCTTCTACCAAATAGTAAATTAAATAAGAATTTAATTATTTGGCTCGTTTAGTTATTAATTTCTATATTTTTTTGGCTTAATAGAGTGCTCTTCATTCTATCAAATACACAAATAGGAAACAACACTAAGGCAAACATGCTAAACTCAATGAAGCCTAAAATTATAAATGCTTATCGGTAATTAATAGAGCAAGGACATAAAAATTTTAACCACGACAAATATAAATCCAGAACAACCATATAAATGATAAACCTCAATCTTACCTAGCAAATGTCACACCCCATTCTTCCCCTTTGAATTAACTTGGAGTGTAACAGAGAAGGAGAATCTGGAGAGAGATATATTTCTTACTAACAATCATCCTAAAATACTTATATCATAATCTAATGAGTAGAAAATAGTCTATCCAGACTATCCCAAAATCATGCACTTTTTCAGTTTAAGCAATTCATCTACAAATTTTCTATTTGGAAGCCTATATATCGTATCAAAGAAATACTGAGCTTTACTAAACTTCAAAATAATATTTGCATACCCAAAATTATCTGTGCAGCTTCTACACTGATCTCTATGTACACCCAAGATGAATATACGCAAAAGCGCAGTCAACCTTCTTGCTTAATATCCCACTGGCTCCTTCCTCTTTCCTACAGTACCACCATTACTAATGAGCTAGAGCTCAATAAAATACACAAGTAATATATAAGAAATGATAAATATGATTGTAATAAATTGGAAATAATATTGGAATTCTTTAATAAGCATAAAATGTACAAAAATATCATTTTTTATTCTATTTACTATTCACACTTTTAGGCAAGTTATATGATGACTATAGCCTTTTGCACAATTATTGTTCTCTAATTCAAGATTGGGTATGTATTCTCAACTTTTAGAATTGAGAGCAGCTCTCTCATTTAAGGTTGTGTCTGAATTCCTAACTTTTAGAATATAGAGAGTTTAGGATACCTTTTATATAGCTTTTTTAAAGCTTACGTAGTTAAGTCTTTCGCCTTTGTTAGTGCGGGCATATTTCCCATATATAACTTATCTCATTAGTCTTTTTATTCACCTTTTCAATAAGCTTCACATTTCATAATAATCATAAAAAATACTATTATAGTATACACCTAATGAACAAGTAATGACATACAAAATAGACCTGGAATTAACACTCATAATCATATAAACTATGAGATTCCATGTATAATAAGTTTTAGTATTTCCTATACCATAGTTTAAGTATCTCATCATGTTCTCCAGGACAGTCGAGTAAATTGGCTCACCCAAAGTACCCCAGCTTTTTTTTCCTCTTGTATACAACCTAAAACATAAATTTTTGCATTTATACAATGCTTTCAAATAAAATAAAACAAGCATTAAGCATCTCACAAATTATCTCAATTACACTGTTCTTCATTCCACACCAAACTTTCCTTTTTTCCACTCCTAACTTCTTTCCCCCACTTCCCTTTTCTTTTTTTTTTTCATGAATTCAGTAGCAACCAATAAAATTTGTTCTCCTTACTATTTTCTGCAACTGCTCTCAGCTTTTCCTCCTAATTTCCTCAATGATTTTAGCAATAACAGCTAATTTCAGCAATTTAATAGCAACATTGATCTCTCCCTTTACTGATTTCAGCACATAAACCGTGATTTCAGTAATAACTGCACTACTTTCATAAATGAAATCAGTACATATTCTGAATTCTAGCAAATACAGTCAATAACCACTGATTTCCTTACCTTTTTTTACACCCCACTTCATTTCAAAATTTTTGCAGCAACTCCCCAGCTCCCAAAATAGCTCACAGCCTTCTACACTCGCATCATGCTATATAGGAGAGTCAAATATTAACCCGACTCGAACCCGACCTAAAAAATTTTAGAATCAGGTACTGGTCGGATTCTATTTCAATTTCTACCCAATTTATGAATCGGGTCGGGTTCGGGTTGACCCGAAAACCCGAAATCAACCCAGATTTGACTCGTAAGCATCAGGTGTTCAGAGTCCGGTCTCGAGTTGCGTTGGGTATCCCGCGGTCTCGCCTCGGCCTTGCCTTCTACTGCCCCGCACATCCGGACTGAAGCCAAACCAACCTCCTTCACATCAATACAATGAGGTAACTCATCCTCTTGCGAGGGTTCTCATCCAAATCATCGTCGAATCCTCCTTCCAAATTGTCGCTTCCTAACCTACTATCATTTTCATCTTCTTTTTTCCAGCAGAGAACATCAAATTCGCATAAATGAGAATGATGATATAGATATAAAAGATGTATTTTTATTTGAAACTAAGGAGAAAATGGAGAGGCGTGATGAGGCAAAAGCATTAAAATAGGTTATGAAGTGCCCGGTCTGACGTCGGCTTGCGTCCTGCACCTGTGACTTGCCTCCCTATGCTCGATCGGTTGACCCCGCAGCCTCCTTGTTGAAATCTTCGATAGGAAGAGTCGGGTCGAGCCCCAGCTTCATGAGCAATTAGGATAATACGATGAATCCCTTGCCTTCGACGTCATTGTTGAAGGCAGGTGTCCATTGCCGTGGCTGTTAGAATTGGTTCCAGCATAGGTGTTCATGTCTCGGTTCAGGGTCGTATCGAGTCAACCCGATAACTCGTGCGAGTCAGGTCTGGGTTGAAATTTCTGACCCGTTTGCAAAATCGGGTCGTGTTAGGGTCAATCCATTTAGACCCGTGTCAAATCGGGTTTCGACCCAAGTCTGACCCGTTGACCCATTTTGACATCCTTACTATTATGGCTTTCAGAGGACAAAGTGATGGACGGTGTGAGGAAATGGAAGGGAGATATGCTGAAGGCTAAAGCTTAAGTATTGCATTACAACTCCACTAACATTTCCAATACCCACTCCCAGCCACAATTAATATCTCATCAGGGCGTTGCATGCTAGGCTTAATGAAGTGAGGAAATTCTGTTACAGGTCACTAAATAATTTAAGTTTAATTAACTGTAATTAAATAACTTAACTTTAATAAATATGAAATGCAGATAAATATATGATTAAGCTTGTACTTTAGGTATACTTCTATATATCAAAATGTTCAAAATTAAAGCAAATGAAGCACGAATAGGACGGTGAGGTAAGTGAGGAAGGAAGTGCGATTGGGCGTGTGACAAGGCTGTGAGCTACAAACGACGTGAGATGGAAGGGAAAGAAATTGAAACAAAAGCGAAGAGACTTTTCTCATGTGCCGGTTCGCCGATTTTGTGGTTCAATTGCCGACTTGACCGGCTCTTTACTGGTTTGAGTGTGGAACAATTGCACTCATATTACCGGACTGGTAACCCAACCGGTTCTCGGTTGAACAAGCTGTCAGTCCGATTATATATATATATATAACGCCCATCACCACATCACTCTAACCCAACATCACAACACTGCATGCTCATTCCAGAGTTATTGTAGAACAGAGAGCAGTTGTGTCGTCACGTCAGATTCCTATGCCCTAGCGTTGCGCCTGCCAGAGTCACTATGCTTGAAAGCATTGTGTTGCAATGCTCATATACATATTTTCATATATTAACATTTTAAAATGGTTTTTAAAATTTTTAGGTTGTTACAGAGGAGAGAGAGAGATAATGCTTTGGATCGATATCTTTTGTTGCTTCAATTATAAAAAAGTATTTTCATCATGGTAGATAATCTAAATCCTATTTCTATTTTCAATTATATTGATTTTTTAGATTTTATCTCTCGTAAAAAAATACAATATCTCTCATTTTATTGTATTTTTATAATGAAATTTTTTTATTCCTAGTAGATATCAAAATCTTAAATGCTTTTACTAGTTTATATTGAGATTTCACAAATTTGTTTTGTATATATGTTATTTAATTTGAAATGAGTTAAATAATATTAAAGTACTAAATGATTAGGTGTCAATATGTTATATCAGGATATGAGATATATGATATGCATTAATTTACCATTCATACTGTCTAACATATTTTTTGACATAATACATACATATTGATGAGCACACTAGATAGACCTACATGCTATAATTATTGTATATGACGTATGTTATAATAATTTCTATCATGTGAAATGTATGTAAAAATAAGAAAGACTTGCTACAAATGATTGATTTATCTAGGTTGATTGGAGATATATTATCCTATACATATGAGCAGAATTAAGGAGGCGCCTATGAGGGCATAGCCCCCCCCCCCCCCCCCCCCCCCCCTATATATATATATATATATAAAATTATTTAATTAATTTTTATATTATTATTATTTATTAAAATATAATTATAATAATTATCTTTATTATTTTATTCATCAATAAAATAATTTTGAATATTATAATCAAAGTTTAATCATAATAAATTAAAAAAAATTGTTTTAAGATCAATGCATATATATAAGTTTAAATAGTTTTTTCTACTATGATGATTATAAAAAATCGACTTCGAAATGGAATTAGTGAGTAGTGGATGAATGATATTTTAATCACTCATATTGGGAAAAAAATATTGAATTTATTGATAATAAAATAATAATTCAACTATTTTAGAATATAAAAAATATGCATTTTAAATTATAATTTTTTATAATTTTATATTTATATTTTTAAAATAATCAATTCAAATATATCTTTTTTAAAGCTATCAATATTAGTTTCAAGCATGAATGAAAAATATTGAGTGAATTTTTCAAAAATCTAATTTTTACCCCCACTAGAAAAATTTGTGGCTCTTGTTGACCTCATTATTCGAGGTCAGTTTCCCCGGAATTCATCTCTAGCTTTTAGGTTTTCTTAACCTAGCATAGACATCGCCTCCATTATTTCTCTTAGGTGGATACCCGCTGACGTAGCTGACTCGAGCGCTTATTTTGACCTAAATTATCGCAAAATAATTTGAACCAAATCTATGTTAATTAGGATAAATCAGACACCATTTGAACTCGTTTCAACCTGATTAACATCACATAAAAAAATTATTACTTAATTTTATTGTAATTCAGAACCAAATTGATTCACCTCGACTAAATTAAAATCAAATCGGCATAAATGAAGGATAAATTTGGTCATTTAAGGTTATCTAAATTTTAAATTTTAACACGGAATAACCATTTAAATCATTAAAGTTTATTCAAAATTAATCCTCAAATAAAAATTCCTTTCAAATCAATATCAACCCTTAAATATTTCTTTAAAGGCATAAACCAATCTTAGCCGTCAATTTATTTTGAAATGAGATGTGATTAAGTGTGTTTAGAGCCGGTTCAAAACAAAACCCCACGTTCACCCCTCCTAATTGGAAAAAATTGCCAAACTACCCCATCTGTCTTGCATGAGAGGACCCAGGCGGAAATACCCCCCTTCTTCGATTACTCTCCCAGTTCGCAAAACCTCCTGGCACAACTCCCTTTCCATTCACATGGACTGAAGCCCCTTCCTCCCTCTGAATTCGCAAGAAAACTGAAGTTCAAGCACCCCTCTCTCTGTAGTTCGCAACTACACACATGCTATCCATCTCCCTCTCAGTTTGCAAGAAGCCAAGATCGAGCTCCTCTTCTCTATCTCCCTCTCTCTCACGTGAAGCTCCAGGTAAAAGCCCTCCCTCCTGTCGCCTCTTGTTGGCGCACCCAAGGAAGAAAAATGGAAGCCCTAAGGAAGCCCACCAACTTGCCCTAATCGCCCATCCCTAGCAGCCATCGAGTCCGTCCGTTTCTCTCTCATTATCGCCGGCCTTAGCCGACCACCTTGCCCGATTCTTGCCTTAGGTCGTCTCCTCTGCTCTAGTCGACACTAGCAATCTTCTCAAAGCTTGGGAATGGTACCGGTCGAGTAAACAAAAGAACAAAAGGACAAAGGATAAAAGGCGTCACTCGCCTCTATCCAACTGGGTAGAGGTGCTACAGGCGGAACCACCAGGTCACAGCCCCCGGTGTTGTAAATTTCCTTAAAACTTAGAAAGCCCTTATAAAGCCATTGGTGTGATTTGTGCGAACCCTTCCCTTTTAGGTCCATGTAGCAACTTCAATTTTATTAAGATTATTCTTATTTTATTTTAAATCCTTAAACCCCTTTACACATGCGTAATATCCTAAGGGTTAGTGATAACCGACTTTTTCATCCCGTACAGCATTAGTGACACTTAAGGAAAAAATAAAAGATAGGTCTTAGAGAACTTAGACTTAAAATACATGCACACTTTAGTATAGAAACACAGAACATAGAAAACTTAATAACACTCCCCTTAACCTTCAACAAACTAATTTCAATCGACAGGAAACTTTAACTAAAAAAATTAACTTAGGATATATCTAAACCACAGAGCCTACAGCACACACTTAGATTTGTTTGTTAGGACAACCGACTTTAGCTTTAGGTTTGGTCAGTATTTAGCTTCTTGTTGTTGTGTGATGGGCTTTCTCGATTTTCATTACATGTTGTGTATGATTGATGTGAGTGTTTATTTACTTTTACTACTCTCTGTGATATGATGTGATGGGCGCTAGATTACCCATAGGTTAGGAACTATCTAGATGCTTATAGAATCTTATGCAGGTGGCCATGCTCATGTAGGGCTAAATCAAAGGGGGTAACTTAAAGATTTAAATTGACATAAATTTTCTACAGGTGCTTCAAAAAATGTTAAGCCCCCTTAAAATTAAAAGAGCATGGACAAGTGTGACTGGTGAATTTAATGTGAATGCAAATATATAACTGTTTGGAAGTAATTTTATTATAAACTGCTTAGGATAACCTTGCAGGTGGTATAGATTTTCTTTTTTTATTGGGATGTAATGTAAATATAATTTATTAAAGTCAAGTGTTGTGAAAGTGATTTAAAAGTGGAATATCATACCCAACTCGGAATCCAAAGAGAAGAGAATGTCCCTTAGGGGAGTGTTCTTTTCTATTTGGAAAGCTAAGTTAGGGTGATTCTAATATCCAAAAAGAAAAGAAAATGCCCCTTCGGGAAGAGTTTTTTTCATTTGGATATCCAGGCCTGGTGGATCCAAGGAGTTCATAGTGGATCCAAGGAGCTCGTAAAGGAAAGAAGACAAAGGAGAGAAGACGAAGAAGTGAAGACGAAGGAGTGAAAAAAAGAAGTATATCCCATTTTAAAATCACTTGCGACAGTCTTAGGAGTAGAATCCGGGTTATTGACAGTGGTACCCGGTCAATTTTCTTTTTCAGCAGACCCTGGGTTGTAAATAAAATGGACATTGGACATTATATTTTTGGATAATTTAATTTGATTGTTTACATTATTTCCACGGTAGTCTTTTTTTTAGAATTTTTGCATACCATATTTTGTTTTAGCCTGGACACGACCGGAGTATTTTTTTTTGTAAGGACATGATAAAAATATTTTCTACTTAAAATTTAAATAAAAATTTTAGGCTCACATAGTAACTCTAACGATCTAAGAAATAAGCTTGGGTTCATTGAGAGTCAGCATATACACATTAATACTTTCTCTTCCTTGTTAAGAACCTCCCCGCCTGCGGGTTCTGGCAGACCACCTGACCTATTAGGGTGCAGTTCTATCAAGGGGATGTTGTGCAATATCTAGGAAAAAATCTATTTTTAAAGTATGATTTTAAAACTGTTTCATAAATCATTTTATGCATTCGAGTCAATTAGCATGCATTACATTAGATATAAATTAAAAGAGTCTAAAATTTTAGTTGCATTACGCTCTCAAGCATCATTTACCCTACATAAGTAAAGGAGCCAATTAGCATTTGTCTTAGATGTCAGCCCCGATTCCTCAAAACTTAAACAACGTCTCTACCTATCTTTCATAAAGAGACTGAACACATGATTTTAAAGCGCCTAGGTGGTTAGCTGGCTCCCCAATCCAGACCGGGGTAAGTCCAGATTTTCACTTCGTTAGCAAGATTCGGGTCACTACTTTGTAGTACCTATTTTAGATTTAGGTTATGAGGCAGATTTTTAAATCTTAAGTCCTCACCCTCCGGGAATATAATCTCAAATTTCTAATAAAATATCAACTTAAACACGAAAATTTTCTCTTAAAATATAACGCCCAACATAGGATAGACTGAGGTTGCCTCTGAGCATCTCAGAATCCGGCACCTCCTACTTTACCTCCCTTGATTCACTAAGAACTATTCAATATTAAGCTTTCTCCTTGAAAAATTCCTACATCTTTCCTTGTCTTCTACTTTGTAATCAACGGGTATGAAATCGTTGCTTTAATCGAGAGTTTTCTTAGGAGTATCACTCCTAGGATGTATTTAACTATAGGGGCTTGCCTCTATAGGGATTTGAGAATTCCAGATTAAAATAAATCTTATTTTATTCCTATAAAATAAAAAAAAAATCTCTAGGAACGCAGATGTCTTTTAAAAATGTATTTCTAATTTTAAATATACTTGTAGAATATTATTATTATCTTTTCAGATAATATGATATTCCACTTGTTATATTCGATCTTAGAAATGATAAATTTTATAAACCTCTTCTTATTTTTAGATGTTTTGAAGAACGTTATATTCGCCTTTTAAGATGATATAATGTTCCCCTTATTACATCTAATTAAAAGCAGGATATATTTTCAAAATCCTATTTCTATTTTTAAACACATTCTACAGAATTTCATGTTCATCTCTCAAGATGATATGTTATTTTTTGAACTGTGTTTGATTATAGAAATATCATTTTTCCAAAAAAACCCTATTTTGATATTGAATTCATTGTAGAATATTGTGTTAGTCTCCTGGGACTGTACTTTATTCTCAATACAATATTCGATTACAAAATATGAGAAATCAAAATCGATGCGACGACATAATTTAATCCCTTCAAGTTTTTCTAGCGACTCCGCTGGGGATCAATCCTCTCTCCATCTTTAGCAGTGATTCATACCCTTACATCGGTAGTATACTTGTGCTTGCCATAGGTTGTAACTATCATTCTTTTGTCGGTTATATTATTCATTTCATTCTTGGATAATTTAATCGATATCTCTTAAATTTATAAAATAAGATCTTATAGAACCCCCGTTAATTATTGATGGGATGTTTTCTTTATTCCTCTTTATATAACTACTTTAAAAAAAGTCTCTTTGCCCAGTATTTAGTAGTATATATAGTTACTTCTTTTGGTAGTTCAACGTATTATTTGAATTGGGTCCAAAAAATTTTAAATCTTAAAAATTGTAAACTTCTCTGTGACTTAGCTAATATATTGCAGTTATATATTTTTGTAACTTGATATGTGGCAGGACAAATTTTAAGGAAATTTGAGCTACTAAATCAAAGTTTTCTTCCTATCTAGACCAATATGTTACAGTTATATATTGTTATATAGCTTTATATGTGTGGTAGCAAGGACAGGGTCCAAAAGCTCAAACCTTTAAATCAAAACTTTTTGATTATCCTAATAACATATTGTAGTTATATATCTTTTGTAGCTTGATATGTTTGTTAGGACATGGTCCATAATCTATGTAAGATTTTTAAGATTAAAGACGATTCAATTTGACAAAAGTTTGAAGGTTCAAATACAAGTCAAGCTTATAAAAATAATTTTGTTAGAGAAAATAGTAGGTTGATCTGTCTCAAAAGAAATTTACCTCTATTTTCTTTAAATTATAATAAAAAGTTCATTGTTGTTGACTCTTCTAAACACTTAAATAATAAGACCTATGATTATCAATGCTAAAAAGAAAAATATGTTCCCTCCCTCCCTCCACTTAGGTGGATTGATGCCTAAGATGAAGATATATTTAATCATTTGAAACTTTCAAAGCACAAAAGTTTAGCAAATTTCACTATGTTTCTAATAATTGTCTGAATTAAATTCAAATATATTTCCAAATTTTATATTCAACCATATTATGATTTTTCTAATATTAGGAATGTATAATTATTGGTTGATGTATTGAAGTTTGAAAATTATTTTGAATACCTCAGCTTTAACCTTCTTGTAGGCCAGAGTTTAGGATGCCTTTAAATCTTATTTCTTAAGGGTACTACATAGATATGATAATTTGTCCTCTGCCAGGTGGTTTAACTCTGGTAGAAAATGTATCTTAAGGCATGTGATAAAGATAAATGATCTAAACTATATAAAAGTCTTTGTTCAACATCTGAAATTTTCTCTTATGGTGATATTTGTAAATTAAATCTTAGCTAAGTTTATTCTTAGTTTTATCACTCCATTTGAGAAAACTCATGAGCAATTCTTGTTAAGATTAATCATCTTAAATTTTCATTTGAGTCAAAGACTTAGGGCAGTTCAAGGTTCTTTATTAAGGTTAACCCATGATATAATAAACATTCATTTGTCATATGGCTTTTTCTTAACATTAATTGATACACCTCGAATTGATACTAAGTCGGGTGATTTTATAACATCTTTGAAAGTTTCTTTCTCTTATTGATGAAAGCAAAATCATATTTGAGTTCACTCATTATAATATCAATACATATTTTCTTTTGAATTAAGATCTATGTCATATTAAAATTAGAGAAAATAAAAGTCTTATTCATTTCCTTATACATCTCATAGGCATCTTGCAAGTTGATGAACATATTTCATAATCAGTTAAGTTGTTTATTCCTACCATAGGATCAGATCTGATTTATAGATCTATCATCCTTGTATAAGAGAGTTAGTTTTCTTTTCTTATGCTTGGATGATGATTTTACAACTGAAATAATCATTTCAAGATTTGAGTAAAAGAAACCTCCTAAAAAAAGGAAAAAAAAAGCAAAAGAAGGAAAAAGAAAAAGAAAAAAAGACGCATATTTATAAAATGTGTAGCAAAAAAAAATAAAAATAAAAAAGAGGAAGAAAGAAAGAAGAACAAAATAAGAAGACAGCTTTCCTTTCTAAATCTTGAATATCAGAGGATCCATTCATCTTTTAGTATTTTTTTTTAACATTTGACTTTGAAAATTAAAAATTTTGATTAATCATCAAGCATTGATGTCCTATTAGATATAAAATATTTGGAAAGATTGGATTTCTATCTCTTGTTTAATCCTCTTTTGATTAGTCTTTAATTCAAAAAGGAAATATAAAGAAGGAAACCCCAGTTTTGCTTGTAGGGAGCTTTGATTTGGGCAAATAAAATCTAAATCTCGAGATCTCTGTAATTAGTAATTTGAGTAGGTCAGTTCATATCTTCAAATCATTATTAAGAAAAATCACAGAGATGATCAATCTAATTAGAATTATAATGGTGCTGGTTGTGCATTATTGGGCTTCACATACTAACATAATTGAGATGCATAAACAAATCATTACTCAAGTATCTTCAATTCTCTTTTGAACATCTTTTAATTTGAATGAGATTCTAGACAGGGTCCTAACTTCAAATTTTTGAACTAAATTAAGGGATACCCCTTAGTTGGTTTTGAGATGATTGTTTAATGTTCTTATTCATCATGAGCAGACGTCATATCTAAATTTAAATCTATCATTGACTGAACTAGGATGTTAGAATATAAGGGATTCTATCCTTAGTGATGTCGACGATATCTTTGTTTGAATCTTTGTCAAACTTCAAACCAAAATTAAGCTATAATTTGATTTGGTCCATGATTGACTAAACTTGGATGTTAGAATTGGAAGGATTTTATTCCCAATATAGTCCATGATGACTTCGTTAAATAGATATAAAATTTAATTCAAAGTATATATTCACTTTATCATAGACTAGAATTGGATGTTATAGTCTAAACAACTTTATCCCCGTTAAAGAATCTTTCAATAGCATTGAAATTCAAAATAGTTAAAATTATAGTTTTTTTTAAAGAAAGTTGTTAAGTTTTGATTATTTGATTAAAACTCATTTTGGCTATATTCAAATTATTTAATTTAGAGGTTGAATCTTTTCCCACCTGTCATTTTCATTGGGTTGAGATGATTAAAACTTAAGTGAACACTTTCAAATATTGTAAGAAAATTATCAAATGAAAATAAGGCTTTTGCTCTTTGATGAAAATTAAACTTTTCTCAATCATTATGAGTATTTGATATTCCTTGATATTTTCACTATAAATGATGCTCAAATATGCTCCTTGTTCTTGAACAACTCATGCAAAAGATAAAATTTTCTTAAGAAAATTTTATCATGTTGCATTTAGTTCTCTTAGAACATGCAAATGAGGACTCTAAAAAATTTAGATTATTTTCTTTGAGTTACTCAAGATAAATTCAATTACAAAATGAATCTTTAATCAAAATCTTATATTCCTGCTCGAGTGGTCGAGACGCTTTGATAAACTTTTACTTTTCAAAGATGATCGAACTACCACCCTCTTTCTCCTTTTGTTTTCTTCACATATGATGATTCAGAATAAAAATATAATCCCTAGTGGATTATTTATAAGTTATAAAGATCATTTATAATGGAGGAGAAGATAAATTTTCAATCCAAATAATTTCAAGATTATCATTCTTCCGAATATTTTTCCTTCCCTTCTAGAAAGTGGTATAAAGAAAAGCTTTTGATCTCTAGTAGAATATTTGTAAGTTGTCAATGTCATTTGTGATGAAGGGAAAATATCAAAAATCTGAAAGAAATTAAGTATTCATTAAATGTTCAAAACATGTTTAAATCTGTCTTTAGGTATAAGTCATTCTACGGCATCCTATTGATATCCTTGAAGTTAGGTGTAAGCATCCCTTATGGCATCTTAATCTTCGTTCTGAAGTGAAGTATAAGCATCTCAGCGGCATCTTCTCTTTATTAAATTTTAAATCTTAAATCCGTCTTTAGGTATAAGTCCTCCTACGGCATCCTATTGACATCCTTGAAGTTAGGAGTAAGCATCCCTAGTGACATCCTAATCTTCATTCCGAAGTTAGGAGTAAACATCCCTAGTGACATCCTAATCTTCATTCTGAAGTAAAGTATAAGCATCCCCAGCGGCATCTTCTCTTCATTAAATTTTAAATCTTAAATCTGTCTTTAGGTATAAGTCCACCTATGGCATCCTATTGACATCCTTGAAGTTAGGAGTAAGCATCCCTAGTGCCATCCTAATCTTCATTCCGAAGTGAAGTATAAGCATCCCCAGCGGCATCTTCTCTTCATTAAATTTTAAATCTTAAATCCATCTTTAGGTATAAGTCCTCCTACAGCATCCTATTGACATCCTTGAAGTTTGAAGTAAGCATCCCTAATGGCATT
Organism: Dendrobium chrysotoxum; assembly: GCA_019925795.1. Taxonomy (NCBI): domain Eukaryota; kingdom Viridiplantae; phylum Streptophyta; class Magnoliopsida; order Asparagales; family Orchidaceae; genus Dendrobium; species Dendrobium chrysotoxum. Next base: position 4,811,725 of record CM034308.1, read on the forward strand.
CTAATCATCATTCCGAAGTGAAGCATAAGCATCCCTAGTGGCATCTTCTCTTCATTAAATTTTAAATCTTAAATATATCTTTAGGTATAAGTCCTCCTACGACATCCTATTGACATCCTTGAAGTTAGGAGTAAGCATCCCTAGTGGCATCCTAATCTTCATTCCAAAGTTAGGAGTAAACATCCCTAGTGGCATCCTAATCTTCATTCCGAAGTGAAGTATAAGCATACCCAGTAGCATCTTCTCTTTATTAAATTTTAAATCTTAAATTCATCTTTAGGTATTGTTGTAAATCTGGTTTTGTTGATGATAAACATGTTACTATTGTGTTTTGCTTGGCTAACCCGTTTCAGGCACAAAAGATCACGAGCAACTCAAGCCAACTCAAGACCGGGTCCAAATGTATCTAAGTGTACTATTTTTTTTTCTTGAGTCAATTATAATGTAACTGATCCCCTAGCTAAGTAACCTTGCACACATACACTCAGGGGGAGAGCTTGAGTGAATTAGAGTTTCTGTTCAAGTTTTGTTCAGATCGTCCCGGATGATAGTCACATCGTCCTAGACGATCCAGTAAAAACAGAAATCCTAATTAGGGCGACCAAGTTAAGTGTGTCTGATTAAGCAGATCGTCCTGGATGATCATTAGATCATATGGGACGATATGCTTAAATCAAAAATTCTCAGCCACCAGATCAAGTTAGGTAAGTTTTTATTTTAAGATATTTAGTCTGATTGTCCCGGACGATACGTGTATCATCCTGGACGATCCACTACAATCATGCCTAAATTAGACTGGTAATTAAGAAAAGCAATTAAGACTTGATTGATACGATCATATCATCCTGGATGATCGAAGGATCATCCTGGACGAAAATGATCATCTAGTGTGTTTCAGCTGTACGTCCAGAACGGTACACAGGACGATTTGGGCACATTTTGAACTAATCGTACAAGACGATATACAGATCGTCCTAGACGATCAAGTCATTTTTGAGTCGTCCAGCACAAGTTTCTCTGGACGTCCCGAACTGTCTTCTGGACGAAATTTCTCAATTTACACTAATCGTCCCGGACGATCGCAGAATCGTACGGGACGATATAAACAACTTTTTATATTAATCGTCCAGAAGAACCAGATCGTCCAAGCTGGAGCAGTTAATTTTGAACGGATCGTACAAGATGATATTAAGATCGTTCTGGACGATCTTGGCCGACCAGTTGAGATTTAGGGCAAATTTTAAGCCTTTCTATAAAAGATATTTTTCTTTCAACAAGAAAAATCTTTTGCCACTTTCCTTTTTAGAGAAACCCTAGAGAGAGAGAGTTTGGGAGAGAGAGAGAGGATCTTGTGAGGGGGAGTTCGTGAGGGTTCACGAAGGTTGCTCCACGCAAGGATCAGAGTCATCTTCTCCACTCGTCGTCTTTCGTCGTGTTGGTGTTCTTTATGAGAGGATCGTCGGCAAGAAGATCCGGGTTCTCTGCCCGCTTCAGGAGGAAGCAAAAGGAGGTCAGATTCTCTGCCTGCTTTAGGAGGAAGTGAGAGGAGGTCAGGTTCTCTGCCTCACCGTGTTGGTGAAAAGAAGTTTTTGTACACGCTTCTCCGCCTTGCTGTGGGAGCAAAAGGAGAGACACTTTGGTTTAGTGCAATACCCGGAGGGGAGGCTCCGGGGAGTGGACGTAGGTCAAGTTGACCGAATCACTATAAAATTTGGTGTGTTCATTCTGATTACCTTCTGCACTTTTATTTTTCTGTGATTAACTGCTTGGGTGAATTTGTGTTTGATCTTTTAATTTGATTGTTTTATTTGTTTCCGCCGAAATCAACAAAAAGGTTTTTACTGTTGCTCTCAAATTTTTAGATAACCAATTCACCCCCCTCTTGGTTAGCCTCGGGACTAGTTCATCAGGGCTTAACATCTCTATCGAACTTTCAGGTATAAGTCCTCTTACGGCATCCTATTGACATCCTTGAAGTTAGGAGTAAGCGTCCCTAATGGCATCCTAATCTTCATTCCGAAGTGAAGTATAAGCATCCCCAGCAGCATCTTCTCTTCATTAAATTTTAAATCTTAAATCTGTCTTTAGGTATAAGTCCTCCTACAGCATCCTATTGACATCCTTGAAGTTAGGTGTAAGCATCCATAGTGGCATCCTAATCTTCGTCCCGAAGTGAAGCATAAGCATCCCTAGTGGCATCTTCTCTTCATTATTTTTTTAAAGCCCAAACCTTCTAAGTTTAGTGGTAGATCTTCACACAGGTTTACTCTTTCTTAGAAGATGCCCTCTAGTTTGTTGAGTTAGGCGTAAGTGCCCATTTTGTGGCATCCTTCCTCTTGAATTAGAAAGATGACTCTAGTTTCATCAAAATCATATTCAAATCAAAATCACTTTCAAATCTCTTACATTCATATCAAACCACTTTCAAATCACTATACTCAATTACTTTATGCCTTGACTTTACTAAATGATACTAATTCTGTTAGTTATCATTGCTAAAGCCATCAGTGCCGACATCAACCTTAAAATCAATTCATCAAACTCGAATCTCTATAAACATTTCATTCTGATTATATATCAAAGCTCAAAATTCCTTTTATTTATATACTCAGTTTCTCAATTTCAATTTTGGATCTAGTTGATTGTTTTAGTCAACACTAATACACACGATAAACTTTGGCAAGTTTGTCATGCCTATTGAGGGTCCATTTGTTGACCTCATTATTTGAGGTTAGTTTCCTCGGAATTCATCTCTAGCTTTTAGGTTTTCTTAACCTAGCATAGACGTCGCCTCCAGGATTTCTCTTAGGTGGATACCCGCTGACGTAGCTGACTCGAGCGCTTATTTTGACCTAAATTATCGCAAAATAATTTGAACCAAATCTATGTTAATTAGGATAAATCAGACACCATTTGAACTCGTTTCAACCTGATTAACATCACATAAAAAAATTATTACTTAATTTTATTGCAATTCAGAACCAAATTGATTCACCTCGACTCAATTAAAATCAAATCGGTATAAATGAAGGATAAATTTGGTCATTTAAGGTTATCTTAATTTTAAATTTTAACTTAGAATAACCGTTTAAATCATTAAAGTTTATTCAAAATTAATCCTCAAATAAAAATTCCTTTCAAATCAAGATCAACCCATAGATCTTTCTTTAAAGGCATAAACCAATCTAAGCCATCAATTTATTTTGAAATGAGATGTGATTAAGTGTGTTTAGAGCTAGTTCAAAATAAAACACCCACGTTCACCCCTCCTAATTGGAAAAAACTGCCAAACTACCCAATCTGTCTCGCGTGAGAGGACCCGAGCGGAAATCCCCCCTTCTTCGATTACTCTCCCAGTTCGCAAAAACCTCCTAGCACAACTCCCTCTCCATTCACATGGACTGAAGCCCCTTCCTCCCTCTGAATTCGCAAGAAAACTGAAGCCCAAGCACCTCTCTCTCTGAAGTTCAAAACTACACACACGCTCTCCATCTCCCTCTCTGTTCGCAAGAAGCCAAGACCGAGCTCCTCTTCTCTATCTCTCTCTCTCTCACGTGAAGCTCCAGGTGAAAGCCCTCCCTCCTGTCCCCTCTTGTTGGCGCTCCCAAGAAAGAAAAACAGAAGCCCTAAGGAAGCCCACCAACTTGCTCTAATCGCCCATCCCTAGCAGCCATCGAGTCCGTCTATTTCTCTCGCTATCATTGGCCTTAGTTGACCACCCTGCCCGATTCTTGCCTTAGGTCGTCTCCTCTACTCTAGTCAACACCAGCAATCTTCTCAAAGCTTCAGAATGGTACCGATCGAGTGAACAAAAGAATAAAAGGATAAAGGATAAAAGGTGTCAGTAACCTCTATCCAATCAGGTAGAGGTGCTACGGGCGGAACCACCGGGTCGTAGCCCCCAGTGTTGTAAGTTTCCTTAAAATTTAGAAAGCCCCTAGGAAGCCATTGGTGTGGTTTATGCGAACCATTCCCTTTTAGGTCCCTGTAGCAACTTCAATTTTATTAAGATTATTCTTATTTTATTTTAAATCCTTAAACCCCTTTACACGTGCGCAATGTCCTAAGGGTTAGTGATAACAAACTTTTTTATCCCATACAATATTAGTGACTCTTAAGGACAAAAATTAAGAACAGGTCTAAGAGAACTTAGACTTAAGATGCATGCACACTTTAGGATAGAAACACAGAACATAGAAAACTTAATAACACTCCCCTTAACCTTCAACAAACTAATTTCAATCGACAGGAAACTTTAATTAAAAAAAATAACTTAGGATATATCTAAACCACACAGCCTACAGCACACACTTAGATTTATTTGTTAGGACAACCAACTTTAGCTTTAGGTCTGATCAGTATTTAATTTCTTGTTGTTGTGTGACGGGCTTTCTTAATTTTTATTGCATACTGTGTATGATTGATGTGAGTGTTTATTTACTTTTACTGCTCTATGTGATATGATGTGATGGATTTAGATTACCCCTAGGTTAGGAATGATCTGGATGCTCACAGAATCTTATGTACGTGTCCATGCTTATGTAGGGCTAAATCAAAGGGGGCAAATTAAAGATTTAAATTGATTTAAATTTTTTGCAGGTGCTTCAGAAAATATTAAGCCCCCTTAAAATTAAAAGAGCATGTCCAAGTGTGACTGGTGAATTTAATGTGAATGCAAATATATAACTGCTTGGAAATGATTTTATTATAAACTGCTTAGGATAACCTTACAGGTGGTCTAGATTTTTTTTATTAGGATGTAATGTAAATGTAATTTGTTAAAGTCAAGTGTTGTGAAAGGGATTTAAAAGTGGGATATCACACCCAACTCGAAATTCAAAGAGAAGAGAATGTCCCTTAGGGGAGTGTTCTTTTCTATTTGAAAAGTCAAGTTAGGGTGATTCTAATATCCAAAGAGAAAAGAAAATGCCCCTTCGGGGATGAGTTTTTTTTCATTTGGATATCCAGGCCTGGTGGATCTAAGGAGTTCATAATGGATCCAAGGAGCTCGTAAAGGAAAGAAGACAAATGAAAGAAGACAAAAGAGAGAAGATGAAGAAGTGAAGATGAAGGAGTGAAGAAAAGAAGTATATCCTATTTTAAAATCACTTGCAGTAGTCTTAGGAGTAGAATCCGAGTTATTGTTAGAGGTACCCGACCACTTTACTTTTTCAGCAGACCCTGGGTTGTAAATAAAATGGACATTGGACATTATATTTTTGGATAATTTAATTTGATTGTTTATATTATTTGCGCAGTAGTCTTTTTTTTTAAGATTTTTGCATGCCATATTTTGTTTTAGCCTGGATACGACCGGAGTATTTTTTTTTGTAAGGACATGATAAAAATATTTTCTACTTGAAATTTAAATAAAATTTTTAGGCTCACATAATAACTCTAACGATCTAAGAAGTAAGCTCGGGATCATCGAGAGTCAGCATATGCATATTAATACTTTCTCTTTCTTGTTAGGCACCTCCCTGCCTGCGGGTTCTAGCAGACCACCTGACCTATTAGGGTGCAGTTCTGTCAAGGAGATGTTGTGTAATCTCTAGGAAAAATTCTATTTTTTAAGCTTGATTTTAAAACTATTTCATAAATCATTTTATGCATTCGAGTCAATTAGTATGAATTGCATTAGATACAAATTAAAAGAGTCTAAAATTTTAATTATATTATGCTCTCAGGCATCATTTACCCTACATAAGAAAAAGGGCCAATTAGGATTTGTCTTAGATGTCGGCCCTGATTTCTCAAAACTTAAATAATATCCCTACATATATTTCATAAAGAGACTAGACACATGGTTTTAAAGCGCCTAGGTGATTAGCTGGCTCCCCAATCTAGGTTAGGGTAAGTCCAGATTTGCACTTCATTAGTTAGATTTGGGTCACTACTTTATAGTACCTAATTTAGATTTAGGTTCTGAGGCAGATTTTCAAATCTTAAGTTCTCACCCTCCGGGAATATAATCTTAAATTTCTAATAAAATGTCAACTTAAACATAAAAATTTTCTCTTAAAATATAAAGCCCAACATAGGATAGACTGAGGTTGCCTCTGAGCTTCTCAGAATTTGGCACCTCCTACTTTACGTCCCTTGATTCGATAAGAACTGTTCAATATTAAGCTTTCTCCTTGAAAAATTCCTAGATCTTTCCTTGTCTTCTACTTTATAATCAACGGGTATGAAATCGCTGCTTTAATCGAGAGTTTTCTTAGGAGTATCACTCCTATGATGTATTTAACTATAGGGGCTTGCCTCTATAGAGATTTGAGAACTCCATGTTAAAATAAATCTTATTTTATTCCTATAAAATAAGGAAAAAATCTCTGGGAACGCAGATGTCTTTTAAAAATTTATTTCTAATTTTAAATATACTTGTAGAATATTATTTTTGTCTTTTCAGATAATATAATATTCCACTTGTTATATTCGATCTTAGAAATGATAAATTTTATAAAACCTCTTCTTATTTTTAGATGTTTTGAAGAACATTATGTTCGCCTTTTAAGATGATATAATGTTTCCATTGTTACATCTAATTAAAAGAAGGATATATTTTTAAAATCCTATTTCTATTTTTAAACACATTCTACAGAATTTCATGTTCATCTCTCAAGATGATATGTTATTCTTTGAACTGTGTTTGATTATAGAAATATCATTTTTTTGAAAAAACCCTATTTTGATATTGAATCCATTTTAGAATATTGTGTCAGTCTCCCGGGACTGTACTTTATTCTCAATGCAGTATTCGATTATAAAATAGGAGAAATTAAAATTTGCGCGGTGACATAATTTAATCCCATCAGCTCTTCCACTGCTTGTATGACTGTACTGGAGGGTGGCTAGACAAGCTTTTTATTAAAATAAGATTTGTAGTGTAATACTAAGTGATGTGAAATGATAGGTATAAGGAGATTGATTGATACAAATATATAAGAAGATTTATAAGATTGATAATATTGATATAAGGGCATGTGACACATATGAAACTTATGATACATACGATACATTATACTTGATATAGAACATGATATGCATGCATTGATACTATATGCATGCATATAACAAATATAGAAAACTTGTTTGATATGACATGTATATTGATATATATGAAATGACATAGATTAAAATAAAGTAAATTTTATGCATTCATTAGTTCATAACATACCATCTATATTATAGTTTATTTGAGTATATAATTGACAAAACATATTAATTTTGTATATGGCAATTGATTATTGATTCTAAGTTGTATTTCTGATATTGATTTCCAATGCTCATGTGAAATGACACTATTTATATTGATTGGTACCTATTTTAACTATTACATATTCAAATTGGTATAGATTGAATGATTGCATGCATGTTATTTTTATGGCATTGCATTGATTACAATTATGGGTTCTGATAACCTACCGAGTTGTTAGTAATGTGATTTTTTACATGTTTTTCAGAAAGGGGTCAGGATCTAATGGAGTGAGGCTAAGCAAGTTTTCAAGGTTTAATTTCAATTTATGTATTTTGGTTTTATTCTTTTATTGTTAAGCGTGATAAATCCCTAGTTATTATATATGAATTTTGAGAAATGAATATAAAAATATAAATTGATGCATATGATTTATAGATGCTTTCATTGGACTTATACAGACTAGTGAATAATTAGAGGCTCTGATAAATTCATTAAGAGATGAAATAGATAATTCTTCCATATCAAATCTTGAGGTGTTACACAGTACTGCGACGCCCATAATTCCAGTGCCATTGCACTCAACTGAATATTCCAGATCCTCTTAAACCTTCTTAAATAAAGAGTTGAGAGTTGTGGTGGCGTTACCCATCACCACAATGCTCCATCAAATCTCACTCCCAAATAAACAGCTCATGACATGTTTGATTGAAAAGGTTTGAAGTTTAAAAAGGTTAATTTTCTTTAGAAAAAGTTTGAGATTGTCGTTTGAATTTTAACTCTTAAATCGTACATCCATTGGAAATAATATAACACCTCGAGAGGTGGAAATAAGATATAATGATGGATTCATATTTAGAATTGCAAATCCTATCCTGAATATCATAGCCAAATTCAAGAAAAATTTACATATAACCTCGAAGGTTCAAAATGGTGTTCAATCAAATATTTAGCTACGATGATTAGGATATGATATCATTAATTTCATATTCGAATTTATGTCAACAAATGATATATCTCTCCGGAGGAAGAAAATATCATTCATTATCAATTACTCGAATATGAGATAATGATCATCATTAATTTTGAATTTCTCAAAGAAAATTAATTAAAATTTGAAAACTTGAATCTTTTTTAAAAATTTGATATGGGTTCTAAATCTCCTACGAGCGCAAGCCCTCATAGTTAATTATATCGTATGAAACATAAGTTTCCTATGAATACTCTCGATTAAAATAATAGTAGAAATTCTATTTGGAATTTTCAAGGAGTGATGTCAAAGGCGTGAGGTTGGAAATTCAACTGAGATTGGATCAAATTGGAGCACTTATTTTTGGAGGTCAAATGAAGAAAGATAGGAGATGCTTTGGGATTTCAAAATATTTCAGAAGCACCACAGCCTATCCTAAGTATTAGACTTAAATTTTGGATTAAAGGAGATTTAAATTTGAATTGTTAATTTTATTAGAAAGTTAAGATTATATTCTCAGAAGGTTGAGGTCTTATAGTATGAACTTGCCTCAGAACCTAAATCTAACTTGGGGACTAAAAAATTAGTAACCTGAACCTAGCTAATGCAGTGCAAATATGGACTTACCATAGTCTGGATTGGGGGGCCAGCTAACCACCTAGGTGCTTTAAAACCATGTATTTGATCTTTTCTGCAAGAGTGGTAGGGATATTGTTTAGTTAGGATTAACAAAATGGGGTTGATATCTATAGCAGATCCTAATTGGCCCATTGACTTATGTTAGGTAAATTAATGCTTAAAATAAAATACATTTAAATTTTAAAGTATTTTAAGTTTGTATCTGTAGGCGGGCAGGTGCCTAATAAGGAAGAGAATATATAATATGTATGCATGAGACCCTCAGCAATCCGAGATTACTTCTTAAAGTCATTAGAGTTTTTATGTGAGCTTAAATATTTTTAATTTAATTAAGGTAGAAAAAGTTTTTAACGTTCCCTTACGAGCCTCCAATTAAATTCCAGGTTAAATTAAAATACGACATGCAATCGCTAAAAAAAAAAAAGAACAAGTAATTCTAATTATAATCAAAGCAAGCAATTAATCAAATCAAATTAATTAAATAGATTCCACAGTCTATATGGCAAGTACCACTTAATATTACAACTCAATGCCTGTAGAAAGTAAAGTGGTCGGATATCACTAACAACAACCTAGATTCTACTCCTAAGACTCAAATGACTTTGAGAATGGATTCTTCTCGATCTTCACTTTTTCATCCTTTTGCGGGCTCCTTGGATCCGTCAAGTCCAGATATTCAAATAAAAAGAAACTCTCCCTCGAAAGGGGTGTTATCTTTTCCCTTTTTGATATTTTAAAACTATCCAAATTTTAATCTCCAAATGGATAAGAACTCTCCCCTGGGAGATGTTCTTTCCTCTTTGGATTCCAAATTAAATTTTTATCCTATCTCAAATCACTTTAAGTATTACAACTCAATTGAAATTAAATTATATTTCACAAAATCAAAAATCTACACTCAAATATAACCTACAGGGTTATCCTAAGCAATTATAATCACATTCAAAATCTCCAGCAGTAATATTTATCAAAATTTAAAATGCTCAAATTCACAACTACACTTGGCCGTACTTTTTTAACTTAAAGGGGGACTTAGCATTGCGTAGCACCTGTATAAAATATATTAATTTTAAAACTTGATTTTATGCCCTTTTTTATTTTAATTATCTTGTAAGAGCATGACCATATGTATAAGATTATGTTAGCATTTAAATCGTTCATAATGTAATAACCCGTATTTTGACTCAAGTAAATATTTTTTTCAGTCAATATAATCAAAATCATAAACAGTTCTTGTCATAATATTTTAATTATAGTATTTTACTTGCACGAATTTTTTCATAATTTTTGGGCATGGGTGAAATTCCTTAAGAAATTGACACTTGTCGGAACAAGTGAGGATTTTTGGACTGTCAGGTGTCCGTTTTACAAACTAATTTTATCAAATTTTTTAAATAAAATGATTTATCTTAAGGCTATATTCTATAATTTTTAAAGTCCTGAAATAATTTATTTGAATTTTATACTAAAGAATTGATTAAATTATAATATTATATTATTATTATTTTTGAAAATATCTTAAAGCATTATTAAAATCTTTTTAAAAATCCATTATACTCTTCATTCGGCCAAATCATGAAACAAAGAAATGGTTTGAGATTAGAGAGAAAATAAGAGGAGAGAGAAAAGAGAAAATCAAGATTTAAAGGCTACAGAGTGATTTTCATCTGTCGATGTTGTTGGAAGATTTGTTCGTCTTACTATAAAGAACATTTACCTTATTTATTTCAAAGATTTTATATTTTTGGTATTTTTCTGATTAAATCTGTATTTTCGTTACCAAAAAATATTAATAATTGTATATTGGTAAAACTTTCTCTGCGTAACTTTTTATATATTATAAAGATCAAGATTATGAATATTTTGAGTATTTATTTAAGATTTTTTCACATGATTATTTTAAAAATATAGCAGTTTTTATCTACTCAAATTTCTTTTAATGTCTAAAAATAGTGATTTAGTTCAACAAAAGATTCAGAATATTATTTTATATAATATTTGGTAATTTGGTTAAATTCTAAAAATATGAATTTTTTCTCAATATGATTTTTGTTGTCTGCCATTTATACATTTTGGCATTTTTTGAATTATGCTCAATTATGCTTCATTTGCTATAATATATTATAAATGAATGTATACATGTGCTTAAGTAATAGCTAGTCATTATTAATATTATAATATTGTGATAATAATGTGTATATCGTGTAAAAGATAAGTAAAGACTAGTTGACCTATTGGTTGGAGACTGATTGATCTATACAAGATTGTGGTCCGACGGGCTTTTATTTAAATAAAGTGATTTGGTGTTATCCTCTATTAATTCACGTCATACACTGGTTGGAAGTTATAAGGAGATTATTACTGTGCTGACGGGCAAAGAGTAACAACTCTATTTACTGAGATAATAATTTACTAATAATAAAATATACCGTGATAGCCAAGACTTCTTATTTATTTTGTGTGACTACTGAAATATATATTTTAAGGTATTATTCTTATTATTATATGAATTTATTATTGCTGCACATATTTACTATTATTACGTTATTCTATTATTTCTACCACTAGATTATTATTATTATTGATCTGGATATCGATACTATTTGATAATAATGATTTAATATACTCATACTAAGAATGTGATATACTGAGCACGTGATATATGAGGCCTAGATAGTATGTGTACATTCTTATATGATTTTACTGCATTAATTTGATTTTGACAGTCTTTACCAATATTTTGATGTCATGTTTTATCCGATTACAGAGATATGATTGATTTATAGTTTTGACACTAGTACTGGGTTACTACTTTACTAGCTACTGTACCGTAGTGTTGTACTATTTACAGATTCTACTGCTACTACATTTGAGTTTTACTATTCTTTCACTTATTCAATGATCATATGACTGTTACTACTATGATTTGATCTTTAATATACATATTGCTCCTTTGTCGTACTTTAAATTCAGGTGTACGTTTTGGTGACCTATTGGACTTTTTAGCTCATTATATGTGGTTAAATAATTTTAGGTTAGGACAGGGGAGCAGGAGTATGAGGCTGGTCAGGATTCTTTATTTTCTATATATTTTTTTATTTTAGTTATTCTTTTGTACTCATGATATGATAGATATGTTATGATGATTGTATAGATCCTGAGTATTGTATATGAGTTTTTGAATTAAATATAGATGTATATATTGATATTTTAAACCATAGAATCTGTTTTATTATTTATTACTGATAAATGATATTAGATAGCTCTGATTATTCTTTATTAAAAGATTAAAAGAATAATTCTTCCAATTTAAATTCTGGAGCATCACACCTAACCTAAGAGTAATTTAATATCCATCAAATTAATTCATAGATTACAATTAAATAAATAAACAGTCATATCAAGCACTTAATTCTAATAACCAACATGTAGTAAAAACTCGAAAAATTCATCAAGTAATGGCAGGAAAGTAAAAATATCGACCTAGCCTAAGACTAGAGTTGATTGTTCTAGCAAACCATCTAAAGTATATAAGGCAGACTGTGTGGATTGGATATATCCTATATAGGATAATTAGTTAAAGTTATTTGATTTTCTGATTAGTTAAAATATTTAAGGGAAAATTTAATTAAAGTTTAAGTAGTAATATTTTAAAATTAATTTTAAAATATATTTGAAATGTTAAATGGCTACCGCCTTTGTTACTCACTGTGGTCGTGAAATTTATTTCACCTTCATTGGGGCTAAGCTAATAGCCTCGTAGGCCATGATTACCCAGTAATAACCAGTATAATTAAGTGAATTTTAATTTGTTGAAGCTTACAGGTTGATGATTTTTAATAAAATTGATTGGTTACTGATTTTTAAAGTTGAATTAAGATTTTTTGGATTTTTAAATTAAATATTAAAATTTTGGATTTTTTAAAAATTATTTAAATACATTAATTAAAGAGGTCAAAATTTGACTTTTTGATTAAGATTGATTTCTAGAAAGTTGATATTTTTTTTAAATATTAGATTTTAAGATGAGTAATTAAACTTTAAGTTTATTGGATTTAGATTTTTCTATATTTAGCTATGAATTTTTAAAATTTTAACTTAAGGTTGACAAAAAAATTGACTTCTTAAATTTGAAATATTTCTAGTGGTTTGATGTTTTTAATAAATATTAGACCCCAACAGAGTCCAAGGCCTTTGAATTTGCTCAATTTGGAATTTTTTGGAAATAGTCATGAGTTTTCAAAGTTTAAGTATTTATTTAAATTATTAAAATTGTTTAATTAGAATAGTTTTAATGATTTGAATCCAAATAAACTCTAAACTTCTTAAAATCACCTCTAAAGGTCAGAAATGATCTATGGATGTGTTCTCAAGTGTTTGAGAATTGTTTTGTATTTTTTTAATGAATTTTAATTAATTAAATATTAATTTTCACTTAAAATTAAATTAAATTTAGAATTAAAGTCTAATGGATGGCTGGGATCAACTGGTTGGACTCCCAGATGAATGTCAAGTGGCCTGGGGGTTGTTGGGAGTAAAAGAATCAAAAGACACAAGGACAAATGAGGTGGAAAGGCCTATTATCCTTTTGGGCACATAGAGGTGATTATATCTAATTTAAAACTAATCCATGGATTAGGCTCTGCTTAAGAACCTTCTAGAGAATCCCTAAGGTTGCTGGGATAGCTGGGTTTGAAGTAGATCAGCTTAAGTAAGGAGTTTGACCATAAATAAGCCTTTAAAAACTTTTTTGACTGGATTGACCAGTCAACTAGTCAATGTGGCATATTGATGTGGCATGGAGGAGGCTTGTGTTGGTTGAGATAGCTTGGAGAAGGTTTAATATTTATGAATTGGAATTTGACTACATTAAAGGGGATTTGAGGTGGTTTAACTCAGTATTGATGGATTAACTTGGTCAACTTGATTTGGGTTTGATTGGTCAATACCTGGGGTATGTTAAGGTTATGACTTAGAGTTGATTTGAAGTTTGAAATGGGTTGGATTATTTGAAATGGCTAAAATTTGACTATGGCTATAAGTTTGAGTAAGTCAAACCTATATGACTTTGCTTGAAATGAATTTGAGTGTGCTCAAACCATTCATTAGTATGGGTTTAAGAGCTTAAATGGATTGGTTTGGTTAAATGGGTTGTATTGATCAATTTAAACCCTTAAGGGGTTATTGTGTCAACCTAGATTAACTTGGTCAACCAGGTTGACCCTGGACCTAGGTCAGGGTTAAATAGATTTGAAATGACAAATGGGGTCTGGTAGAGATGGTTTTAGGGGTTGGATTGGTCTAGATGGTCAAACTAACCATATAGGCCCTTAAAGGGCCATTGGGTCAACTAGGTTGACCCATGGGCTGGGTCTAGGCTCAACATGTTTGAAATGATATTTGAAATCTACTGGAGGTTGTCCTAAGGGCTAGGAAGGTTATTTGGGTCAAATCGACTATTTGGACCCTTAAGGGGTTATTGGGTCAACTTTGGTTGACTTGGTCAACTAAGTTGACCCAAGGTCTGGGTTTGAGTCTAATAAATTTGGTTTGATATTTTGAGTTGACTAGAAGTGGTCTCATGAAAATATGAGGCCATCTGGATTGAAATGGATATTCAAGCCCCTAAGGGATATTTTGGTCAAAGTAAGTTGACTTGGTCAACCAGGCTTATGGGTCTGGGTTTAAGTCCAATACACTCATAATGATGTTTAGGATGCATTAGAGGAGGTTCTAAGGTTTGATTTGACTAAGCTATATTAAAGTTTGGAGAAAACTTCAAATTACTCTTAAAGGGTATTTTTGGTCATTTTGACCACTGGTCAACTGGAGTCCTAAGAGAAGAATGACGCATGTTTGTGAAGAAAATTTTAGGTTTTAAAATTAGGGTTTTTTCCTAAACATGAAAATTTTGAGCCTTATGATTTTATATGGGTTTAGGAGGGTTGTTAGAGGCAAAAAATTAGAATTTCCACACAACATGCAATTTTTACGATTTTTTATTTAATTAAATCCGAAAATCGGTGATAATTTCTCTAAGTATTAATGTGTGTGTGTGGGGAGGTTCTTTAAGTTAGGCCACATAATGAAAAACAAGGAGGGTTCCCAAAGAAAAGAAGTTAGGTTATGATGAAATTCCCAATTTAGAGAAATTAGAAAATAAATTAAGTATGAATGGGGTAAGGGTTCAATTAGAAGATTTAAAAATAGTGTATGGGTGGGTTCCTTGTTTTCATAGTTTAGGGTTTTGAGAAGTTTGTGTGGAGACAAGCAATGTTTACATTTATGTTATTTTTCTTTTAGATATTGATCGTGTAAAAAGGGGAAAAGCTCGTAAGGTTATCCGGCAAATCGCATTGTATTGAGGTAGGTAAATGTGGCACAGTTAAATTTAGTAGAGAATTTCTTCTTTCCCTAATGGCCTTTGAATTGTTGTGTTAATGCTTAGAAACCTTGTGATTGAACTCATGCTATATTTTATTATACACTAATTGATATGCATATGTTTTATGTCTTATGTTATTATATGAATTTATGTGGTAAAGGGTTTGGTTACTTTTGACCCTATGGTTACTAACTAGTTTATGTTTTCTTTTGCTCATGAGACATCTTACATTACAATTATATTTTCATGTGGTGACTTAGCTCTTCATTTATGATATCATTTAACCAAGTAGCATGTAGAGGATATTTGATCATATGTATGAAAGGATGAAAGAAATGATAAGGATCTTCTATGAATAGATTTAGAATAAATGTATGTGCATGCTGATGCGGAAGTATCTTGGTAAAGGGGCTCTTTGAGCCATTGGTAAAGGGACTCTTTTGAGTCAATTGGTAAAGGGGTTCTTATGAACCAAATGGAAAAGGGTTTGGCCAAACGAAATGTACCTGATCAGTACAAAAGATACTTCCGAGACGGGTGCTTACGATATACTTATATTACATTAAAGACATATGGATATAGAGTATTTTATGATCCATTGAGCAATTTATGTATTGTGTAAAGAGAAGGATTGTAAATTTGACTAAAGAATGAGGCTTAATGGATAACCACGGAGGCATTTTTACTTAATTGTTATGATTTGTTTAATGTTCATATACAAAGCATTGATATACATATTGTTTCTCTTACCTTGTTTTCTAAATTTAATTGAAAAAGCATTTACCTATTGAGTTGTGACTCACCCATGTTGTGGGAACATTTTTCAGGAGGATCTGGGAAAGATAAATGACGGATAGACCACCCCTCACGTACCGTCGTAGGGAGACGACGGGCGGCAGGTTTCTTTTGGGTTATTTTGTCTTTTTGATGTTTTGAGTTAGAAGGATTTTTTGTTGAATTGTAAAGAAAAGTTTGTTTTGGATACTTTTTGTAGTTTGAAAACTATATGTTTTGATGTTAATATGATTGATAGATGCAATGAAATGAAAAAATTTTATTTGGAGTTCATTAGTGGCTCTTTCCTTATGTTTGAAAATTATTTGTGTATGTTTGGAGACATGTCCTTAGAAAAATTATGAAGTTTCTATTTATGTTCCTCCTGTCCGACCTCTGTTCCCGCCTCGCACTTGCGAGCTAACCGGGCCGGGTCGTGACAGTGGGTCCACCAAAATGCATATTACTGCTTAACAAATCATGATTAAGGGTCTTGATATGGTTAGAGGCTTTGGAGAAGGCTCTAAGATCAAATTCCACTGGATGACAGGTCTAGTGGCATTGGCCATAAATATTTGAAGGTTTTACAACTTTTGGAAATCGATTCAGTTTCTAGGGGTAGAGGTCTCAGAATGAGCTCAAATTTGAAGGGTTGACCCTAGGTACATGCCTACTCAATATACAATTGATAGATCATGAATTGAGGTTCATTTGACTAAGTTTTGAAATATTTGAAAAATCACTAAAAAATACTTTTAGGACTTAGGCCTTTAGCCTTAGATTTTGGTCTGGATTTGAACTGGATTTTGGGTTTAAATGCTTGAATTTGAATTATCCAAATCATTGACAATCATTTGAATGATTGTTAATTACTGGGATGGATTGAAGTTTGATAGAAAGCTAGATTGATTTAAACATGGATTGATTAAATGCTATGACTGACTTGAAATCTGGATAGGCTTGAAGTCTAAGTTGATTTGGAGTCTGGATAAGTTTGAGTTGACTGAAGTCTGGACTTGAATTTTGATTTGATTGAAGTATGGATTTTAAATGATTTGAGGTTCTAGATGATTGATAATTGGATGTTTGTCAACCATCAGATCAAATAGGTAGGGGTCTTGAAGGGCCCCTGTGACCTCATACAAAAATGAGGTCAATACGGCTGCAATGCCACCTTCCCTAGCACCACAATGCCCAACAAACACTTTTGCTATTTATGTTTTTCTTCTTCTCCCTCATCATTCTAATCTTATTTGAAGTAAATGAAACACAACGAGGTTCATAATTGATGATTAAATTAAAATTATATAAGAATCTATATAGGGTAAGTCAATTACCTGAATTTAGAAACCTCATATGTTATAGAATAGGTGCATTCACTAAAAAAATATATAGTTGATTTAAAATAATGGCACATGAGAAGTTCCATATGAAATAAAGAGCATTTTCGTGCTACCACTACTGATGAAATCAAAGAGTCTTTGTCAAAAGAAGAATAAGAAGCCTTTAAACGAGAGAAAGATGTGAGATAATATAGGTACAACTAATTTGGGATGAATGTCTAAAACCAAGTTAATTGTAGGGCCAATTAACTCACCTTTTCGAGAATTTTACTTTAGTTTGCTCCTTATAGTTGAAATTTTGTCATTATATTTTATGCTATAAGGTTTCCTTTCAATGTTTGATGATACATGCGGTATGGATAATGCGATTTAACGAGTGATTCCATTTAATACAATTGTTGGAGTAATGTCATTGATTAATTATGCTATTTTTTTGAAAAAAAAACACTAATATTTCTCAAATTTAGTTTATGATAATATAAATTAAAACTCCCGATAAATATATATGATTAAACAATGGAACGATGGACGAATGAGGCGCTTTAAAAACTGGCGGGCTTCCTCTTGGCGCATTCCGCTCGGCTGTTCTTTTCCGCCTTTCCGGTCGTTCGAACTCCCAAACTCGATATGGTTTTCCTCAAGCGCACCATCCCCGCCAATCCAAAGAAGAGGCCTGCCACACCTTCCGAGAATATCCACCCTCCTGTCGCCGTCGCCTCTGTGGCAACCCTAGGTCCGGACCGCCACCGGAATGCCACCTTCTCCGCAGCCGCTGTCGCCGCCGCCGCTACCACTGGTTCCGTTGGCGGCATAGTCGGGAACGCGAAAGGAAAGGGCGTCCGAGGAACAGAAGGAGATGACGAAGAGCAGGATGTGAGCGTGATGGTTGCCCTCTTAGCCGAAGCTGGCTGCACCCTCCGTGTATCAGGCGACACCCCTCCGTCGCTCCCCGCCGATCCTCACAAATTCCGTCGCCATATCGACACCCGCCTCTCCTCAGCCGAAGACCCCTCTATTGTCCTTCGCTTCCTCTCTGGCTTCTCGTCCTACATCCAAAGCCCTCAAAACTTCCGCAGGTTCCAATACCTTCGCTGCCCAAGTTTATATACTCCCCGATCTTTGGGTTTCATTGTTTTTTACCCTTTTTTTTTTCTTTTGCGTATAGGGTTTTGATACCCGCGAACCATGATAGCGGCTCTTCTCGTGGGGAGAGCCTCGCTCGGGTGCTTTTACTGGTGGCTCCGATCCAGTCGCAGATGCTGAATCTGCTGCTCGAGAAACTGCCCGAGCATTTCAATGCCGATGCAGCATGTGTAGGTCGTTCGTTGAAGGATGACATTGCGAGGTTAATCGTCAACCAACTACGATGGCTCGATTTCCTCGTGGATTCCGGGTCTTTTGCCGAAAAGCTTATGGAGGTTCTTTCTATTTCCCCTCCCGGGCTTAAGAAGGAGCTAATCGGTTCGCTTCCGGAGATTATTGGCGACAAATGCCATTCCACGGTCGTCAGCGCTCTTGAGAAGATGCTCCTGGAAGATTCAGACGTCATTGTTCCCGTGCTCGATTCTTTCACTGCTCTGAATTTGGATGACCAGCTGCAGGAACAGGTTCAGACTTTGTTATTCATGATTTATTTTAAATATGTTTACTGTTGCTGTCCACATGCTGTTAAATTTAAAATTTATATCTTAAATTTAAGGTCGTCACAATAGCTTTGTCCCGCATCAGAACTGTGGATGGGGAGCACATGCCTCATTTGCTTAGGTTTTTATTACTTTCTACAACACCTGCAAATGCTGGGAGGATAATATCACAAATTCGTGACCAGTTGAAATTTGTTGGGGTGATGGATCCTTACTCTGTCATAAACCAGAAGCTCAAAGGAAAATTTTCAGCTCAAAGCACCGAGGCTTCAATCCTTGATGCCTTGAGATCAAGTCTAAGGTTCAAAAATGTAACTAATTCAGGTCATTTGCCGTTTCCTTATCCCAGCTGTGTTTTGTTTCTCTTTGCTGAAGATATCTACACTTGGTTAACTTCAGATTCTATGTGAGGCTGTTTTGAAAGTGCTAAAGTCTATAGACCAGCCACGCGACCACAAGGTCATAGATTTATGGTTTCTTATGTTCATATACAAAAACGGAGGGTCCTTACAGAAAGATGCTCAGAAAATATTGAAGAAAAAGATAGTAGATGGTTGTTTTTGTGAAGCTCTGATTGATCAATGTATTGCTGGGAACCAGGAGTTGGTAAAGGTGAGATTTGCACTGATCAAAAACTTGCAATGAGATTCTGAAGTTTTTTCTTGCTGACATTTCTGTGAATTTCAAGACCTGAGGTCCTCTCATCTTGTGTTTCCAGGACTACTTCCCATCATTTGTTTCTCTTTCTGAGTACCTACTTACTTGTAAAGAAAAGCAAGCGAGAAATTTTGGCATTCACCTATACACATTACTATTTGTGGAGTTCAAAGATACTTACTCTAGGCAAGAGGTAAATTGTGTGAAAATTGAATTTTTGCATGACTAGTTAGCTTGAATGGCTTAACTCACGATTCCCAATGCCATGTATTTCTGAGATCACCAAACAACATTGGTTTCTAATTTGCATGATGATCATTCCTTACCTTTCAACTCAATGGCAGAATTTTAGAAAGTTCATTGAATTGACCATCCTCCATTGCTACACATGGCAAGATATTAATATAATTAGTGCCACAATGGTTCTTGATATCTCACAGGTGTTCTGTGCTTGTTCATCAGGAAAAAGTGTTATTTGTATAAACCTCTTTTGTATATTTTGCAGGTTTTGGGTGCTTTAGTGACACATATTGGCTCTGGTATAGGTCATGAAGTTAGTTCAGCTCTGGAAACTTTGATTTTGTTGACCATGAGATACACGGAGGATTTGATCCCAATCTCCTCACATATATCCGGTATTTGGTAGTGGTAGTTCATATATAGTGTTCCACATGAACCATATGAAGATGTAGCATGTTATTGCTTTATTCCATACCTTGGTTTTATTAGATCTCCCGGTGCAGGTATCTTGGATTACATGGAGTGCTTTCAAGAAGATAACCTTCATAAGGTTCTTGTAGTCTAAGTACTTACCAATGCTAACATATAATATCTTCATTATTTATTTATCTACTTTGGGGCAGGTTTATGAAGTCTTCTCTCGTTTGGCATTGGCTGCTAGATCTAGAGCTGATACTATTAGATCTTCCATTGCAAATGAAGTGTTAATGATCATAAGAAAGCAGGTATGAGATAAAAGTTATTATTAGATTACTGGAAATGCACAATGTAAATGAGACCAGACTGACCTAAACTTTCTATCTTTTAGTCTGTCTGTAATTTTTGCTGGTCTCGTCTCTGAAATTTCCAGGTTAGCAATGCTGATATGATGTACAGGAAGATGGGGGTAATTGGAGCTCTAAAGGTCGTTTCCACCCTTGGAGATGTAAATGCCCCTTTGAGTTTCTTGTCTTCTCAGGTAGGTTTGAGCAGGCTGCCTTGCCATTATTTGACATGCGAGTCAGATGCTTGTATTACAGAATCGATAGTTTTTGATGATATTTTGGTTCCTTGATAAAAACAGGTCCAGTATACTTTCTTCTTGATACTTACTTGAAGACCTTAATTATTACAGGATGTAGTCCTACAGATCCGTCTATAAAAAATTGAAAAATTTCCTCATCCATATAAATTTATCTCATTTTTTTATGATTCGTGAAGCTTGAACCTTATTGCATTATTTTGTAAAGGCAAGAGAGATGCCATTATTTTAATTTGCTGTTAGCTTGATGTCATATTTGATGTACACGTCATTGACATTAATATTGCAAGTTGTTGGTTACCTCTTACAAATACGGGGAAAATGACAGGGAATAAGGGATGATGGAACCTTTCTTTGACCATGGAACATGGATTCAGTCTGATGCTATCACACCTTGGGTTTAGAGGGTGGTGTTGCATCCCGACAACATGGGACTTGATGAGGGATATGAAAATATGTTTTTGTATTTGCAAAAGAAAGTTCATACACAAGGAATATAAACATAATATATCACAATAAGCAACAAAAGATAAACTAAGATTTTATTTTATTATTATAAAATGTAAGGAGATCACATCAATAAAGTAGAAATAATAACAAATAAAAATACAAGAAATAGCTGCAGAAAAAAAACCCTATCTAAATCCAAAAGGAAATACAAATATACTACTAAAAAACTTAAAATACTAATGAGATTCTATTGCTGATAAGTTTGCTCCTAAGATGATGGTCTACCAAATACACCAGTAGAACTTGCTATGTGAATAGTCAATGAGTTTGAGAGTTCAAATGAGAGAATTTAAATCCAACAAGTAACTATTACCTATTGAAGTTATGAACAACAAGACACTTGGGCATGTGGCATGAACAATAAAAAAGACACGAGTAAAAATGTACTATTAGTGAAATCAAGTTATCATATCCTTAGGTTACGATACAGAAATAGGTGCTAGTGACTGTTTTGACATGATAAGATTGCAATGTATAAATGAACATGTCACATATCTGAAGTCATATTATAGTATATTGATGTTCATGATTAGTGTGTATAATAAATTTTAATAAATATAAATCTATTCTAACATATTTATATGCAACCATATTAGGTATCATCATACCTCGTAAAATATGAATTCTCTGTCATTTATCATCTTCAATTTATATTTGTTTACATATTTATAGTTGATTTTTATCCAGATACTTTGAATTGAGAAGGTAAACACCAACCAAAGAAAATTCAATGATTTCATATAAAGTCATCACTTTGTTAGCTCGCCGACCTGACCATAAATATACAAAAATGTTTTATCGACTCACACACATATAAGTTCTATGTTTATCATAAGCAAATTTTCAACTGGTATGATATATTCAGTATGACTATTTTTTAACAAAATATGATTTGTAGTAATATAATATTATAATTTATTGCATTCGAAAGATGTAGCATGTATGAAACAAATAGGTATTCTATTATAGGAAATATATTCAGCATACATTAGTTTGTAAAACAACGAATCAAGATAAATCTATATATTCAACCAATTATTTCATTATGAGCATAAAGATATTTATAAACATATGCATAATATATAATTGTAGGACAAAGGCATGACTAACAATCTAACCAAATATCTATGAATCTAATACAAATGGCTCTAACAAAGAATGCTATGTATCCCATAATAAATAATATTTACTTACCTTGAGGCGAATGATATGAAAATCTAACTTAAATTGAGATCCAATTAGCCTGCACATGGTGAAATTCAAATTGAAGGCCCTCCATAAAAAGAATCTTAAATTAACATCTACGACTATAGCATACAACATTTGATAACATAAGACCTAGTTTGCCTAGTTTAATTTTATTAATTTTTAAATAACATGTTGAAAGTCGTTAGGCAAACCTAATTAATGTAGCTTACTCCAAAATCAATCTTGTCTAGTTAACCATACCATGACATTAAACCATGAACTAATTTATAAATTTCTTCAACAATATTATCCTAAAATATGAAAGAAATTTTTTGCAACCAAATATAACTTGCCTTCATCTAATTTAACAAGAGTAATAAACATAAAAATAAATTAATTTAATGCAAAATACAGATAATAATTATCCTGTCATTGCCTTGAGCAAGAATGATGAAGTGAGCCCATTTCAAAATAAGGGGAAGGAGGAAGAGAAGTAGAAAGGAATAGGGCTCATTGTATCACAATCCAACCCGATATGACCACAGACAGACATGTCATACTATGTTGAATGGTGACAGGCCAGGCCAAGATCTAACTTTTGGGAGCTTTTCAATTTTTTTTCTAATTAAAAATTGAAATAGAACATACAACAAAGCTTTTAATTACTTCCAATAAATAGAGAATAAACTCATATACAATTTTTTTCTTTTCATTCATCTTCAAAATATATATACGATATTTATATTACAGTACATGACTACAGGCTAAAACAAAGAAATCAAACAACTAGCCGTGACTCTACAAAAATTCAAAATTTAAAAAAATATCCATACAGACTCAGACAAATCAAATCCTGAAGACTTAGCCACTCAACGGGCTCTTTCCCCTTTTCCTGATCTGAAATAGAATGCAGAGCAGGTGCGAGTCAATACAACTTAGCAGGTTACATTCACCAATCTAAATTTATCAATATTTCATTTTTTAAGCATTCGATGGGCTTTAAAAATAATTAATACTTAATAATCATTTATTGTACAGAACTGAATAATGTTTGTTGTTATTAGAGATTTAAATAGCAAAATAATGTTTGTTGTTATTAGAAATTTAAATAGCAATGCAGGAAAATAAATAAACATGTATTCATATATCATAATAGAAAATAAAAGAATTCCCTTAGACCCTTATAGCTTCCATCAGAAACAGTTTTTTATCACTCCCTGTACTAGCATGTTAGAAAATAGACCTTTATGACTCCCAATGTTTAGGACATATCATATATTCAAAAAATTCAGATCCTTATGACTCACAAAATACTTCATCGATAGATGAGATAATTATCTAATAATCAAAATTTCACAGTTTTAGAATATAATTATATTACCAATGATTATTCAGAATATAATTTTGAAGCTTTAATTGTATTATAATATTATTTTTGGGAATCATAATTATTTTCTAGTTAAATGAAACAACACACTTTTCAAACTAACTAGTGTAAATTTTCCATAAAAATATTTAAATGTCTAGAACTGTTATCTCAACAATATATAGAAAGTTATACGGTGAAAGTATTGCAGGTATAAGGTTATCATTGTTTTTGCAATATGAAATTATAAATTAAATTAGTAAAATTCTATTTTTTTTGTATTTTTAAAAATTAAGATAGATAGAATGTATTCTATCTCGATCCGGACAATTTCCTGAATTGGGCTGGCAAAAAAAATATACTTGGGTAGCCAAAAATTAGCTTTCTCTCTGTAAAATCTCTCCCTCTCTCTCTAACCTGTTTTTATGTGGGGGAGGGGTTATAATATTTTTGATAAAATGAGAGAAAATGGAAATTGAATATTTTTATAAAAATTTGACCTAGCACCGCACAGCTCTATTGTCAACATCGTAACACTCCCCACTTGAGATCCTAACTCCACAGCGTTGGACACCAACGTCGTAGTGTTAGTTCATTTTCCAAAAATCTGATAGAGAGCTCAACACTGCAACGCTGCTAGCTTAGTGCTGCAATGCTTCTAGGGGAAAAATTTCATATTTTACATGCATGCGCACAGAACCCAAGGATTCACTTCAAAACATATTCAAACATTCTCATGCACACAAAATTCTCACAGACACATGCAGAAGACATGAATGCATAAATTTCATTTTATTGGTCCTACCAGATTGGGTTTGAACAGGTGCAACTGTGCACATATTCAGTAGACATTACACATTGTTAAAGTAGAAAGATAAGGATGAAGTCTTCTTGACGTCGGCTTTTAGTCGAGGAAGAAGAATATGAAGATGAGGCTTCTCTCTTCTCAATTTTCGATAGAAATATGAAGGAGGATTGGTGGTTAATTTTTTGAAATGAGGAACAAGGCTTGATCTAGGAGGGTGAATAGCTGTGGAGGAGTGAAAGAAAGATGAGTAAGTGATGCGCCAATATCAACTTCTTAAATCGCGAGTGATGTTGATGCCGAGCATTGAAGAGATCACACTGTGATGGCAGATTGATCGAAGTTCGTGCGATTTGCAAGTCGGCGTGGAAGGATTGTGAGAAGAAGAGGGGTTCGGATCTTGGTATGAATTTGGCGAGTGCTATAGGGGGAGGTCGGATCGATTTGGCTCTAATCTGGTCGGTTCGATTTTTTATAGATGCCTTGCATTTTTTTGTTGTCTGGATGCCTTAACATTGAAATCCATGTCATGATCCAAAAAAAAAAGTTAATATGATCTACTATGATTTTAGTTCATGATCCGTTAAGGTTGAGAGCTAGATCTATTCGTGAGAATCAAGTAAATTGTTGTTCCCTTAGGTGGATTAATGTGGTAGAAAGCTTTTACTAAGGATGTGGATTGAGCCACCAAGCAAACAATGCATTTCCTGCACTTCAGAAACAAATGACTGTTTTTTACGGGTTGCAAAAAGCGCTTCCTTGGCACCTTTCAGATAATCTCATTTCTGTCATAGACCAAAAAATTAGGTGAATCGCCCTGTCCAACAGCTTAAACATTCCTGAATCTCTTATTGTTGCTTAGAGCTAAACTTCTTATTTCATTAATATGCTTGTCAAGCAAGCATTGCCGAGTTTTACACATTATTAAGTGTTGGGTGTATTGGATGAAGGTCTGATTGTTGGCATTATGATTATTTTTTTCAATGTGCGTGGAATATGATGAATGAAAACTTCTCCAGTTTCTGCTCCTAGCGATGGTAAAATAATCTCATTATTTCACATACTTATTGGTATGCATCATACAGAAATCAAATTCTGATGATGCGTTGGAGCTGCTGCAGATGTCTTTAGACTCATGCAAATTGGTGCCTTTGACCTTGATTCTTTTTTATGATGAACTAGTTGCTCTTTTGGAGGGCAGCATTCTCAAGCCAGAAATTATTGAGTGGTGGGTGGTTTATATCTGAAACTAGTTGATTGGTGGATTTATTTGAATAAATGCAGGTTAAAAATCATCTGTTGTTTCAACTTTTTGTGATGTACTTAATTCCTTAATATCAACCTTGCAAAGAGAAACATCTGGATGAATTGATTTTTTTTCTATGTTCAATATAAAAAAAATAATCAGGATTGGAAAGCATGCTAGCGAATTTGAGCCAATGTTTTTATCTGATCTCGAGGGAGGTCAGTTGCCATTAAGTGCCCCTTATGATGGCATTGAAGGTTTGTGAAGCTCTGTAAATTTCTCCTCCTGATTTATTGAACTTAACACCAGAGTTAAGAATCACTGGTTAGTATTTTATATTTCAGGAGAACTATGGATAAATTTGGATGGTGACGCCTCTCCTATAGTTTTGAAGATCCTACCATTGCTTTCTTCATCACTACAGCAGTAATATTATAAACTTCAAACCTTTTAATTTAATTTTACTTTAAATCCTAGTTTATTTGTTCAACTGATTATTTCCTTTAAATTTATATTTTCTGATTTCAGGCAATCAGATTCTTTGCAGATTCTTCCTTCTCAATTTTTTTTATTATCTGTTGTAAGTAGCTGATATATTTTAATGATAAGTAAGATCGAAGTTGTTCCAGCGAGTTCTTCTCCAACTGTTTCGCATTATTTCTTTTAAAGGTTGAAAGGTTGTCAAACCAGGGATCACTCGGTGGTATTGATGCACTTCTTGGTTGTCCCCTGCATCTTCCTTCTCCCAAGGTAATTTACATATTCTTTTTGTGAAAGTGATAAGGCTATTACGCAGCTATAGCTTTTAAAGGTTGAAATAGCATCAAGAGCTCTATTGTGGTAATTATCGAATTCCAAGCATTTTGATGCTGTACTGCATTACAAGATAAAATATTTTAGTGAATAGGTTGCCACCTCTCTGTTTTATTCCACTCTTTGCTTGCCTGGAAAGGACGGCTTCCATATATTTGGAATGCCTTGAGGATGTTAGTGCAATTTCTAATATACAATATAGTTCTTTCTAGAGGAACATAGAGAACATTTTCCGCTCACCCTGTTTTGCTCTTCACTGTTCTAGATTCTATGCCAGAATTATATCAGAGTCACTTGGAGCCATGGTGAAGTGATCAGCTATCAACGGCTATTATAGTCTGAAAGCTCCATGGGCTTAATGTTTCTCAAAATCAATTTGGATTCATGCCGGGTAGGTCTACTATGCAAGCTACACATTTATGGAGAGGTTTGATGGAGAAGTATAGAGAGAAGAAGGAGGATCTACATATGATATTTATTAATTTAGAGAAAGCATATGCTAAAGTTCTAAGAGAAGTGCTATGGGGAGTTCTAGAAAAAAAGGGGTTAATAATGCTTATATTCAAGTCATTAAGGATATATATGGAGGAACTGGTACTTGTGTTTAAACGCAAGGTGGTTTGACCAAGTATTTTCCTATTTCAATTGGATTACATGAAGGATCAGCCTTAAGCCCATATATTTTTGCTTTAGTCAATGGATGTTCTCACTAGATATTTGCAAGAGGTTGTACCCTGGTGTATGCTTTTTGCTGATGATATTCTTCTTGTTGATAAGACTAAAGAGGGAGTTGAAGGTAAGCTTGAATTATAGATGTCAACCTTAGAGTCTAATGATTTTCATTTGAGTAGATTGTTATGCCGGCCTAGGAGGGGTCGGCTGGACCGGTCCAACCTAGACCGGTCCGGTTCGACACCAGGCGGCCCAGGGACGGGCGGAACAAGGCGGGGGGGGGGGGGGAAGCCATTGAGGGCCCATGCATGGGTTAGACACATTGTTTGGAGGGAAAATTTGAATGTAAGGACTATTTAGGTATTTTGTAATTGTCCTTTGATGTTAATTAGGAGCTTAGGAGGGAATTGGGGGATCATCTTGAATTTGAATGCAATTTGAGATCTAGGGTTTGGGTGTTTGGGCTCTTGGCGTTGCCGGAGATTTGGAGAGTTGTTCTTCCTCTCGAATTGAAGAACATTGTATCTTCACTTTCTTTTATTCGTCTACTAGTGGAATACAAGAGTTTTGCTTTGTTTTCTCATAGATTTCTCTCAAATTTCCTCTGTTTTCCACTGGTTTGGGCTGTTTTACTGCTGTAAACAGCAGTTTCGTTGTTGTTTGCTCTTCTATTTTGGCTAGGATACTTGCAAAACCAAGTATTTCCTATCAAATTGGTATCAGAGCATCGTCTTGGGACCATCGGCGGCTGAAATTCTGAAATTTCAGCGGTTTATTTGGGCATCCGGAAGAAGTTTTCTTGAGTTTCTTGGGAAGAAAGATGGCCGGGAAGAAGGTGGAAGTCTTGGAAGGCGAATTCGGTCAACTAAAATCAGATTTGGAGGAAAAATTTTTTGATATTCAAAATCAAATCACCTCCAACAATGAAAGGTTGGAAGGGAAGTTCACTGTTATGGAAGAGATGTTGAAGATATTAATTGAAATGAAGACCAATCCGACGACATCGGAAGTAAGGGAGACCATCGACGGCCATGGCGTAAGAGGGAATCCGAACCCATTTTGGGGAAGGAAAAATTCAGAGGTGGAGATCCTTGAGGGGGAAAACGACATGCCACCTCTAGAACCGCTTTCTAGAGAGGAGATGAGCCTGGGGTATCATAGAAGGGGTGCTGATTTTGTGGGAAGAAGGGAGGAAATTCATCTCAGGGGTGCTGATTTTGAAGGGAGGAGGGGAATATGATGAAGGCTTCGAGTATAATCGCCGGAGGGACGATCAGTACACTTGCGGAGCACCTCCTCCTCGAGGAATGGGAGATTATGGAGGATACTGTGGATACAGAGGAGATCCCAAGGTGAGGAAACTGAAGATGCCCATCTTTGAGGACGAGGATAGCCATGGTTGGATTTACAAGGTGGAACGATATTTTGCCGTCAATGGGTTGACGGAGGAGGAGGAGAAGCTGATGGTGGCGGGTCTGTGTTTGGAAGGAAAGGCACTGGCGTGGTATCAATGGCGTGACAATAGGGAGCCCATCCGGAACTGGAGAGAGTTCAAAGAATGCTTATTAGAGCGTTTTTGAGCCGATTGGGGAGGAGACTTCTATGAGCAATTCTTTGCCCTGACTCAGGAGGGAACCGTGGCGGATTACCGTGATAGGTTCGAGTATTTGGCCAGCATGTTGGATCACATCTCGGAGTCAGCCCTAGAAGGGAATTTCATGAAGGGGCTGAAACCTGAGATACATACAGCAGTCAGAGTGTTGGAGCCGAGGAACCTAGGGAAAGCCATGGAGCTGGCACAGTTGGTGGAAGATCAGAAGAAATCAGAAAGGGGGGCTCGGGGAAGCTACTCAGGGGGATCGTACAGGATGACTACCACCTTCTTACCGTCAAAAGGGGCAGCCCCAGGGAGTTTGAAGTGCTGAAGGAGAAAACTGGAGGGGGAAATGGGGGACAATTCCAAAAGCTGACTGAGAAGGAGTTACAAGAAAAGAGGGTAAATGAGGTGTGCTTTAGATGTGATGAGAAGTACATGCCGGGTCATAGGTGCAATGACCGGACTCTTCAGGTTCTCCTCGTTTGTGAAG
The DNA here is from genome assembly GCA_019925795.1 of Dendrobium chrysotoxum. Taxonomy (NCBI): domain Eukaryota; kingdom Viridiplantae; phylum Streptophyta; class Magnoliopsida; order Asparagales; family Orchidaceae; genus Dendrobium; species Dendrobium chrysotoxum. The sequence continues at coordinate 4,841,279 of CM034308.1, forward strand.
ACGAGGAAGACGAAGAGGGAGGTGGGAACAGGTCAGAAGTGGAGGAGGAGGAGAAGTTGCATCTGGATGTGGCAGAAGTCTCTCTGAACTCCGTAGTGGGATTCACTTCGAGTCACATTATGAAAGTAAAAGGGGTGATAGCTGACCGCGAGGTGGTGGCGTTGATAGATAGTGGGGCAACCCACAATTTTATTTCCACCCAGATTGTTGAGCTGCTGGGGATGGAGTTAGTGGATACAAGAGGCTATGGGGTGATGATGGGCACAGGAAAGGTGAAAATGGGTAGGGGAGTTTGTAGAGGGGTACTACTGAAGATTCAGGGGATCTAGGTGAGGGAGGACTTCCTTCCCTTGGAATTGGGGAGTACTGATGTCATCTTAAGGATAAAGTGGTTGCAGACTTTGGGGGAGACCAAGATCAATTGGGGTACACTGAGGATGGAACTGGTGATGGGAGGAAAAAGGAGGGTGATTCAGGGTGATGCTGGATTGAACAAGGCTTGGGTTTCTCTCAAATCCCTAATCAGGACCATTCAGGAGGAGGGAGGAGGTTACTTGGTGGAGTTGCACCGCCTGGAAGGGGTCAGACTAGAGGAAGAAGGCAATGTTCCCTTGTTAGTGCAGCCGCTCATACACCAGTTCAGCGAGATTTTTCAACTTTCACAAGGTTTACCACCTCAGAGGGAGTTGGAGCACGCCATTACCTTGAAGGAAGGGGAAGCACCGATCAGCATCCGCCCTTACCGTTACCCTCAGATACAGAAAGATGAGATTGAGAAGTTGATCCGGGAGATGCTGGAGGCGGGGATCATTAGACTTAGTGTTAGCCTTTTTTCTAGTCCAGTCCTCCTGGTCAAAAAGAAGGATGGGAGTTGGAGATTCTGTGTGGATTACAGGGCTCTGAATAAGGGCATTGTACCAAACAAGTTCCCAATTTCGGTGATTGATGAGCTACTGGATGAGCTATATGGGGCAGTGGTATTTTCCAAGCTGGACTTAAAATCCGGATACCACCAGATCATAATGAGGGAGGCAGATGTTTCAAAGACAGCTTTCAGGACACATGAGGGGCATTATGAGTTTCTGGTAATGCCCTTTGGATTGACTAACGCTCCTGCTACTTTTCAGTCTTTGATGAACATGATATTCATGCAACATCTCAGGAAGTGTGTCCTGGTTTTTTTTTTTTGATGACATCCTGGTGTACATCAAGACTGTGGAGGAGCATTTGGAACACCTGAGGATGGTCTTGGGAGTACTTCAGGAGCATCAGTTGAGAGCCAACCTGAAGAAATGCAGTTTTGCTCAGATCAGTGTGGAGTACTTAGGACATGTGGTATCCCAAGGAGTGGCGGCGGACCAAACCAAAATTGAGGCAATGCAGAAATGGCCGCTGCCTAGGAACATAAGAGAGTTGAGGGGTTTCCTAGGATTGACTGGTTACTACAAGAGGTTTGTGGAGGGGTATGGTACCATTGCATGGCCGTTGACTGAGCAGTTGAAAAAGGACAACTTTTCCTGGGGAGAGGCAGCGACTCAGGCCTTCGAGAGGTTGAAGTCAGCCATGACCACAATTTCTGTCCTAGCTCTTCCGGATTTCAGCCATGTCTTTGTAGTAGAGACCGACGCATCAGGATTTGGGCTGGGAGCAGTGTTGATGCAGAATCACAGGCCTATAGCATATTTCAGTCAAGTATTATCGACAAGGGCAAGATTGAAGTCAGTGTACGAGAGGGAGCTGATGGCCATTGTCTTGGTAATTCAGAAGTGGCGCCCCTATCTTTTGGGTCGACATTTCATCGTCAGGATGGATCAGAGGAGCTTGAAGTATCTTTTGGAGCAAAGGATGGTGACTGAGGAACATCAACGATGGCTATCCAAATTATTGGGCTATGATTTTGAGATTCAGTACAGGACGGGCTTGAAAAATAAAGCAGCGGATGCTTTATCCAGATGTGTGGGGGAGCTCCAGGAGTTAGCTGTGTCGGTACCACTGATGGTAGATTGGGGAGCCATAAAAGAGGAGAGTATGTGGAGTGAGGAGTTGAGGAAGATCAGGGAAGATCTGATGACTGACAAGAGTAGCCACCCGGGGTACGACATTGAAGGGGGAAGACTGTTCTATCAAGGGAGGTTTGTGATGCACCGAACCTCCATACATATTCCCCACTTGTTATAGGAGTTCCATGGCAGCGCAGTGGGTGGCCATTCAGGAGTTCAGAAGACATATAGGAGGCTAGCATCTGAGCTCTACTGGAAGGGGATGCACAAAGATGTTGAGGAGATGGTGGCGAGGTGTGAAGTGTGCCAGAGAAACAAATACATGGCCATGGCCCCAGGAGGACTACTACAACCATTGGCACTTTCGAACAGGGTATGGGAGGAAGTGTCCATGGATTTCATCGACGGCTTACCAAGATCAGAAGGATTCACTGTCATTATGGTGGTGGTCGACAGACTTAACAAGTATACACACTTCATCCTCTTACGACATCCTTACACCGCAGTGCAGTAGCAGCAGCATTTATCAGGGAGGTTGTTAGACTACATGGAATTTCAGAATTGATTGTGTCTGATTGAGACAAGGTGTTCCTCAGCCAGTTTTGGAGGGAGCTGTTCAGGATGCAGGGCACGGTCCTCAAGAGAAGCACCGCCTATCATTCACAGACGGACGGGCAAACGGAGGTGGTAAACCGAAGTTTGGAGACCTATTTGAGGTGTTTTGCTTCTGAAACACCGCGGATGTGGGCAAGGTGGCTGCCATGGGTCGAGTATTGGTACAATACATCGTATCATTCTGTATCTCAGATGACTCCATTTAGAGTGCTATATGGAAGGGACCCCCCACACCTAGTGCACTATGGGAGAGGTAGTACACCAGTTTCTTCAGTTGAGCAGTACCCGGAGGAAATAGACAAGACGCTGGAAGAATTAAAGAAACATCTGTTGAGGGCACAACATATCATGAAGAAGCAGATAGACTCATATAGGAGGGACCTGCAGTTTGAAGTGGGGGAGAAGGTGTTTTTAAAGCTACGACCATATAGGCAGAGGACAATTGCGAGGAGGAATGAGAAATTAGCACTAAGGTACTTCGACCCCTATGAAGTTTTGAGCAAGATCGGAGCAGTGGCCTACCGACTGAAGTTACCCCCATCAGCTACTATACATTCAGTTTTTCATGTGTTTCAGTTGAGGAGAGTTATAGGGGAGCATACTGCTAGTATAGATTTACCAGAGACCCTGACTGAAGATTTGGAAGTGGTGTTCGAACCACCGAAGCTCACCGGCATAAGATCAGATGAAGAAGGCAACAAGAAGTGCTGATTAAATGGAGAAGCCTCCCCGAATTCGATGCTACTTGGGAGCCATTTGAAAGAATGAAAGATCAATTCCTTGCCTTTCACCTTGAGGACAAGGTGAGTCTTTGGGAGGGGAGTAATGTTATGCCGGCTCAGGAGGGGCCGGCTGGATCGGTCCAGTTCGACACCAGGCGGCCCAGGGACGGGCGGAACCAGGCGGAACCCGGGGGGGGGGGGGGGTGGTGGCGGAAGCCATTGAGGGCCCATGCATGGGTTAGACACATTGTTTGGAGGGAAAATTTGAATGTAAGGGCAGTTTAGGTATTTTGTAATTGTCATTTGATGTTAATTAGGAGCTTAGGAGGGAATTGGGGGATCATCTTGAATTTGAATGCAATTTGAGATCTAGGGTTTGGGTGTTTGGGCTCTTGGCGTTGCCGGAGATTTGGAGAGTTGTTCTTCCTCTCGAATTGAAGAACATTGTATCTTCGCTTTGTTTTATTCGTCTACTAGTGGAATACAAGAGATTTGCTTTATTTTCTCTCAGATTTCTCTCAAATTTCTTCTGTTTTCTATTGGTTTGGGCTGTTTTACTGCTGTAAACAGCAGTTTCGTTGTTGTTTGCTCTTGTATTTTGGCTAGGATACTTGCAAAACCAAGTATTTCCTATCATAGATCTAAAACAGAATACATGGGGTGTAATTTTATTAGTAATAGATCTAGTGGGGGATTGTGACTTTGAGCAATCAAGTCAATAATAAGAGTACACGTTAGATATCTCGGGTCTATTGTTCAGAGTGATGGTGAAATAGATGTGGATATTATTAGTAGAATTCAAGTTGGATGGTTGAAGTGGAGGAATGCATCAGCTCTGTTGTGCTATATAAAAGTACCCCTCAAGCTTAAGGGAAAATTCTAAAGATGGTGGTGAGACATGGAATGGTTTATGGCATAGAGTGTTGGCCATTAAAAGAGAAGCATAGAATTAAGTTAAGTGTTGCAGAGATGAGGATGCTCAGGTGGATGAGTGACTTTACTCTTAGAGACATGATATGAAATGAGCATATACGTGAAAAGGTTGGAGTAGCTCTAGTGGAAGATAAGATTAGAGCGAGTTGCATTAAAAGAGAAGCTTAATTTTAGAATAACGTCGTAAAATTAATTCAAGGACATTTCTTGAAGAAAAAAAATTATTTAATGAGATTTTAATGAAGATGTTGGTAGAGTGGTAGAAGATTTTAAAAATATTCATGTTGGATATGAGTTTGGAGCAACTAATGAAGATGATAGGATTATATTAGATTTTGCTTTAGCTTATGATTTTGTAATTGTTAATATCTTATTTAAGAAAAGAGAATATCATCTCATCACTTATAAGAATGAATATAATTAAACTCAAATTGATTATTTTTTATAAAAAAATAGTAGTTTAGATTACAAAGATCGTAAAGTTATTTCGAGTGAAAGTTTATGTACCCAATATCACTTGTTAGTTTTAGACTTTATGATGAAGAGATAATATGAATAATAAAATAAAATATTATCCTAAGATTAGATGTGAGTATTTAAAAAATATTTTTGAGAATAAGATTCAAGATCTTAAGATTTTGATGTAGGCAAAGGGGGGGTCAACACAAGTTAATAATTTTGGGGCTTGGCTTGTGTCTCTTTCCCTTCCCTTGTGTCTCCTCGGTTTCTCCCTTCCCTCTCGGTTTTGGTGGCTGTTTGCTCTTCCCATGGCTGCTGGTTGGTTTCCCCTTGCTGCCTCCTCGGTTCCTCCTCTTAACCCTTCGGTTTTGGTGGTTTTACTTCTGTTTCCCCATAAGGGTTTGCTGGATTCCGTGGCCTGCTGTCTTGGTTGCTGGTCTGCCCCTTCGGTTCCTTCCCAGCTGGCTGGTTCCGTGGCCTGCTGCCTTGGTTGCTGGTCTGCCCCTTCGGTTCCTTCCCAGCTGGCTGGTTCCGTGCCTTTTTTGGCTGGTTGCTGTGGACTTTTGCCCTGTTTCCTGTGCTGAACTTTTATGGCTGCTGTTGGAGACTTTTGGCATTCCTTTTCCCCTCTTTTCATTGGCCTATTTGGAGGTATTTTGGCTATTGGGTTTCCTCTCTCTTGGCTATATATTTGGGGTGTTTTGTAAGGAAAAAAAAGAGAGTGAAAATGTGATTTTTGGAAATTGTAAACCTGCGGGTTTCTTGGAAAAGCTTGCGAGCTTGTTCCATTCTCCTTCTCCTCTTCTAGGAAAGCTTGCGAGCTTCTCCTCCTTTCTTCTCGGCTTCTAACCCCTTCTTCTCTACGTAAGTGTCCACCCCACCTGTATCCTTCTTCTCTATGGATGGAATGCAACTTTAGGTGTTTAATTTCTAGTATTGTGTCAAGTTTGTAAGTGTCGTGTCTTTTATTATAAAGGTGAAGTTTTGTTTAATTTCTAGTATTTTCTTATCTTTTTATGTGTTCAAAAATATGTAAGAGTTTTTTATTTGTAAGCAAAAATTTGGGCCCTTCTCCAAATTTTTGCTTGCATCAATTTGGTTGCTGGTCTGCCCCTTCGGTTCCTTCCCAGCTGGCTGGTTCCGTGGCCTGCTGCCTTGGTTGCTGGTCTGCCCCTTCGGTTCCTTCCCAGCTGGCTGGTTCCGTGCCTTTTTTGGCTGGTTGCTGTGGACTTTTGCCCTGTTTCCTGTGCTGAACTTTTATGGCTGCTGTTGGAGACTTTTGGCATTCCTTTTCCCCTCTTTTCATTGGCCTATTTGGAGGTATTTTGGCTATTGGGTTTCCTCTCTCTTGGCTATATATTTGGGGTGTTTTGTAAGGAAAAAAGAGAGAGTGATAATGTGATTTTTGGAAGCCAAAACCTGCGGGTTTCTTGTCTTGGAAAAGCTTGCGAGCTTTGTCCAACTCTTCTCCTTCCCCTCTAGGAAAGCTTGCGAGCTTCTCCTCCCTTCTTCTCGGCTTCTAACCCCTTCTTCTCTACGCAAGTTTACACCCCACCTGTATCCTTCTTCTAAAAGCAAATGGAATGCAAGTTTAGGATTTTTATTTTATAAGTTTGTTTGAGTCAAAGTTTGTAAGTCTTTTTTATATAACAAGTGTCATTTTGGGTATTTTGAGTTCTTTTTTTATTATCTTGTAAGTCTGTGTTTTTATTTGCAAAAATTAGGGGTCTGTCCTAATTTTTGCTTGCATCAGATTTTGATGGTGTATGAGGAGCTAATATTATGTGAAAAAAAATAACTAGTAATATTAAAAATATTGCAAAGGATGTGCGAAAGGATGTGCTTAGAATATTAAAAGAAAAAATTTCTAAAAGTAAAAAATAGTTGGTGGTATAATCAAAATATGTAATCATTGATAAAAATAAGAAGCTCTGTTATAAAAATTGTTTTAGATGTAAAAATTTGAAAAATTGAGAAATATATAGAGTAGCCCATAAGGAGTTTAAGAAAGTAATATGTAATACAAAGAATTATTTTTTAATGTTTTATATAATATATTATATATTAAGGAGGGTGAAAAATGTATGTCTAAGTTAGCCAAACAAAGAGTTATGAGAAGTAAGGATTTAGTTAAAGTGAAGTGCATTAAGGATGAAGATCAAAAAGTGTTTTTATTAGAAGAAGATATTAACATAGATGGATGGAATATTTCAATAAGCTTTTCAACGAAGATTGTGAGAATACGATTGACTTTAGTGATCTTAGCACTCTAAATAAAAATAAATATTTTTGCTTTTATCATCGTATTAGTAAGACAAAAGTTAGAAAAACTTAAAAAAATGAAGCATGGAAAAGCTGTTGGATCTAATGATGTTCCAATAGAGGCGTGAAATGCTTAAGAGATGAAGGAATTTTTTGGTTTATTAAACTTTTCAATATTATTTTGAAGACTAAAAAGATGTTTGATGAGTGGAGAGTGTGTTAATTTCTATTATTAAGAATAAATATGATGCACAAGAAGGAACGAATTATATAAGACTTAAGTTAATTTGTCATACTTTACAATTGTGGGAGAGCGTTATTGAGCATTGGTTATGACGTGATACTAATGTTTCTCAAAATCAATTTGGATTCATGCCGGATAGGTTTACTATATAAGTTTTACATTTATTGAGAGGTTTGATGAAGAAGTATAGAGAGACTAAGGAGGATCTACATGTGACATTTACTGATTTAGAGAAAGCGATATTTATTGATTTAGAGAAAGCATATGATAAAGTTCCAAGAGAAGTTCTATGGAGTGTTCTAGAAAAGAAAGGAGTTAATAATGCTTATTTTCAAGTCATTAAGGATATGCATGGGGGAGCTATTTCTTGTGTTCAAACACAAGGTGGTTTGACCAAGTATTTTCTTATTTTAGCTGGATTACATGAAGGATCAGCCTTAAGCCCATATCTTTTTGCTTTAGTCATGGATGTTCTCACTAGATATTTGCAAGAAGTTGTTTCATAGTGTATGCTTTTTGCTGATGATATTCTTGTTGTTGTTAAGACTAGAGAGGGAGTTGATAAGATTAGAAAAGGAGTTGAAGGTAAGCTTGAATTAATAATTATAGATGTCAACCTTAGTGTCTAAAGGTTTTCATTTGAGTAGATCTAAAACAGAATACATGAGGTATAATTTTAGTAGTAATAGATCTAGTGGGGGGATTGTGATTTTGAGCGATCAAGTCATTAATAAGAGTATAAGTTTTAGATATCTTGGGTTTATTGTTCAGAGTGATGGTGAAATCGATGTGGATATTATTAGTAGAACTCAAGTTGGATGGTTGAATTGGAAGAATGCATCAGCCCCATTGTGCGATAGAAAAGTACCCCTCAAACTTAAGGAAAAATTCTATAAGATGGTGATGAGACGTGCAATGCTTTGTGGCACAGAATGTTGCAGAGTTGAAGATGCTCAGGTGGATGAGTTGCTATACTCTTAGAGACAGAATGCGAAATGAGCATATAAGTGAAAAGATTGGAGTAGCTCTAGTGGTAGATAATATTAGAGAGAGTCGCCGTAGATTGTTTGGACATTTAAAACGTCGGCCTTCTGATGTCTTGATTATGAGAGTAGATGTATTGAATTTGGCCTATGTTAAAAAAGGTAGAGTTAGACCTAAAAAGTCTTGGGCAGAATATATTGAAAATGATGTTCTTTTACTAAATTTAAATGAGAATTTGAGTCTTAATAGGACACAATGGAGAAAAAGGATTCATGTAGCTGATCCCACATGGTGGAACAAAAGCTTGATGTTGTTGTTGTAGTTTCATTGAATTGCCTTCCCAGTTGCCACCAATATGTTGATACAATACCAAATTGATCTAATACCATGAGCATCATTGCCAAACCTTCCTTCCTACAAAATGAGGGTTAAATGGGGTTGTATCCCTTCAAAAGAGTTTTATGTAGGTGGGAAATATATTGGTGGAGTTAATTTGGTGGTGGATTGCAAGTTAGGATTGTAACAAGGGTCAACCTAAGATTTGGGTCTAAAATTCAGACAACACTAGGTTGACTTCGATTGATTAGCTCTCCCAAAATACTGATCCAAAACCTCTCAAATCACTTGCCAAAGTTAGAGAAGATGGTCTAGTTGTGATATAGAAGTTATAATTTTGGGAAGATTCTAGATATTTTTTTGGGATTTTATAAGTGGCTAGGTCCAGAAAAATTCTAGTATGGCCTATTTGACTCATTAGGTTTCAGGCTTTTAATGACAGGGTTTAAACTCATGAAAAATTAGGGAAATGATAGAAGAATGATTGAGGGATGCCTTGAGATGTGTTTTGGAGTTTGCCAAAGTTTTTGAAGTATTTTAGGCCACCAAGTCCCATTTGGAATAACACTTGGTCAGATTTCAACCAAGGTTTGACCGACCAATATAAGTGGGTATAAGTAGAGAATTTTATGAGATTTTTTTGAGAAAATATTTTTAAAACAAATTAGGGATTAAGCTAAACAAAATCACAACAAAAGATTTCAACCAACTATAAATAAAACCATTTAACTCACCAGAGATAATTGGTTGAGATAGATCACCAAAACCTTCTTCTATGGCCAACCACCAAGCCAAGCCATCACTTGAAATTCACTCCAACTTTAGTTATAAAAATGTCTCAACACTTCATTCCATATCAAATGATGTTTAAATACAAGTTGCAACAAGAGAAATTGAGTTTGAAAAGAAGAGGGAAATGGGATGGTTGTTACTGTAATGCCCTAGGACCTTAGGGAGGATTTTAACCTACCTTATCTACAAACTTCTCAACCCCCAATTTCACTTTTTGCTATCAAGCATCTAATTATCCAAAAATAAAATAAAATAAAAGATGCATCAAGAATTTACAAACTCTTCTTCAGATTTTCATTCATCCAAAGATCCAAAATAATTGTTCAGAATACAATGATTTCAACAAAATATCTAAATAAATTCTGAACTAATAAAACGATGTATGTACCTTACAGACTCAAAACTTTTGCTCTCTATCAAAATCAACCTACTCAACAAGGTTCTTTCATTTTCCTAAAATATTTTAAACAACAATATGAGTACATAACTCAATAGGCTAATTTATCTCCATAATAGAATTCAATTCAAAATTTATAATTAAAATAAACAAGAATGCAAAAGGTTTATGTTTTTATTCTAATTTATAACAAAATAGGGTTTATACTATATAGAGCACAACAATATGATTAGTCAAACTCGTATGTTAATATAGATACAAAAATGCACATGATTCAATGCCTGCTTATAACTCTTCTTTACCATCTCACACCTACTTTAGGAAAGTGCAAAGCAGAACTAGAACATAACTAAGTATTTCCATCACAGAGCCAATTCAAAGGTTAGAACAAAACATGATAGTATAGAATTTGCATTGGGGCCCAAAAACAAAATTATTAGTGCACTTTCTTTTTCATAACAGAGCTCTAGAATGTCATGAAATGCTTAATGATGCATATGCAGTGAATAATTAAAGAATTAAAATAGAGTGTGTTTAAGTTGTCTAGTTTTACAATTTTTTTTTCAAATTTTAGGCACCTACTCAAATATTATAGAATGTTACTAAATTCCAGAGATTGTATAAAATGCCCATTTAATATATTTTGTCAACTGCACAGAGGTTCAGAAGTGGCACAATTATTCAAAAATTTTAGAAATTTATACAGAGTAAACCAATTGGTGGATATTTGCATTCTTATTGTCAACTTGTTCAGAATAGAGTGTAGAACGTTATGCTAAAAGTTACATAGCGAAACGTTCCACTAATTTAAGCAAACATATTTTTTGAGCATATATTTTAATAGAAACTTCGGATTTGAAATAAAAATACAGTGTAGGTTGCCTATCTAGAGCCGGACAATTTCTTTAACTAGCTAAACGAACAATTTTAGAGTTATGGCCTCCAAACTTTATTTTTTCTTCTTTCTTTCTATCTCCTCTCTTTCTCTTCCTCTCCTGTTCTTTGGCAAGGATGGCTGGGAGGGGTGAGCGGTTAGGCATATGGATTAAGATTATTATTTTAAAAGCACCCATTTTGAGTTAGCGATGCGACTCTCACTACCCCTCGTTGCAGTGCTCCGAGAGAATCTTCTAGATTCTCCCAGAATCTCATGACCAATGAGATAGGCTCTGCGGTGGCTCCTCTGAGTGCCTCATTACATCCCTAAAATTGGCCCCCAAACATAGAGCTCAGTGTAGTAGCGCTGGTGTCCCAGCGTCGTGACGCTTCCCTGGACATTTTGGTGACTTGCATTATCTCTTTCCCAGATAAAATTTTGGACTTCTCTAGATTTAATTTAACAAAATTTGATTAAAAAAATAACTAATTAAAAATTAAGTCGATTACCTGGATTCTTGAACGAAGGGTGTTTTAGTTACTCACACTAGTAACCACCATAACTGCGGTGACACACATTAATAACCACTACTACTCCTTTTCATTCTTGGCCGACCACTGAACCAGTCCCATTTTGAGTTAGCGATGCGACTCTCACTACCCCTCGTTGCAGTGCTCTCAGAGAATCTTCTAGATTCTCCCAGAATCTCATGACCAATGAGATAGGCTCTGCGGTGGCTCCTCTGAGTGCCTCATTACATCCCTAAAATTGGCCCCCAAACATAGAGCTTAGTGTAGTAGCGCAGGTGTCCCAGCGTCGTGACGCTTCCCTGGACATTTTGGTGACTTGCATTATCTCTTTCCCAGATAAAATTTTGGACTTCTCTAGAGTTAATTTAACAAAATTTGATTAAAAAAATAACTAATTAAAAATTAAGTCGATTACCTGGATTCTTGAACGAAGGGTGTTTTAGTTACTCACACTAGTAACCACCATAACTTCGGTGACACACATTAATAACCACTACTACTTTTCATTCTTGGCCGACCACTGAACCAGTCCCTTGCACTTTGCTTGGTCGGCCATTCACTCCATGCATGAGCCACTTGATTAAATTAATTAAGTGCTTTCTAATAGTCATTTAACATATAAAAATTCATAATACAAACATCAAGTCTTACACACATACAATTATAATATCACATAAAATTTTCATACACATAATTAAGTAAAAAACATAAGCGAAATTCCCTGGTTTAGGGTCTTCAACCTGCTCTTGAGATGGATTTACTATGCTCAGCTGCGACTTTCCTGGATTGAGCTCTGGTGGTTGGACCATTTTTGCCATCTTATGCCTTTGATGCTCCTAGTGCTACACCAATTCTTTTAGTCCTCAAATAACTCTTCTCTAAAGAGTTAAAGCCCAAGTAGTCAGATGCAATATTTGGTGCTAGCTTCTCCAAATCATCTCTAGTAAACTAAGCATCTTCAACGGGTGGCTTGTCTCCGTCTCATAAGAAACATATGAAATCCAGTATGGTTTGCTTCATTTATGATGATGTGATTCACCTCAAAAAATGAGTGTTGGTTTGACACTTGCAAAGAGTGATTTGATGTTCCTACAAAAGAATCATCTTATATATTTGGAGATTGACTAACTTCTTTATATGATATATAAGATCTTCCAAATTAAAAACCGTGCTGCTAAACATGTCTTTTTTCAATTTAATAACATATGCATTCATGCCAAATTTCCAAATAATCTTAAGTCGGTAAGCATGATTGAAGGTTTTCGTAGGAAGAAACTTCGATGCTGAAGTTAGTAAGCATTATTGAAGGTTTAGGAAAGAGACATCAATTCAAGTTTTCCCCTCAAGATTTTAACAAACACAAATGTTTTCAAAGATGTGAAGTTATTTTAACTTACCCCATAGGGGGATATTTATTCATATTTATGGTGGAAGGTTTTAGTACGTTCAGAGATATGAATGGTGAATGGAGGAGATATTTCATCTTCAATATTAGTATTGCATGAAAATGCCTTTGTAAGGGACATTTGCCATTTGATTTATCAAAGGTTTGATAAGTGAGATACTTTCACTTTGAGATTAGTATAAAGCCATTTTACCCCTAGTGTAATGGATAGATAGGTGGAGCCTTTTAGCTCTGAGATATGCGTGAGATCAAATTTTGACCTTAAGATGGTTGTTAGATTGGTCATTGGTGTGTGCTGTGATCTTAAGCTGAATGTCAGGTCTTGATTAATGTGCTATAATCGTTGATGGAATGATTGTGATTGTTATACTTCCAAGAATGGGCTACCTCCTCACGATCTTTATTTCACTACTTATGGTAGAGTTATCAAATCATTTCTTAAAAAGAATAATTTGAATTATTGTGATGATTGACCCTCTTTTTATGATTAAAATTAATATGATATGCATATTCCTTTTGGTCCCTTTATCACTATGATGAATCTATTGATTATTAATTTCCCAGACCTATGTAATCCTTACCATCACAGGAGTTATATTAATATGATAAGTATTATGTCCAACATTATTCCACCTCCAATTGTGCTTCTTATGATCAAATATCAGTATCAACAACCACATAAACTCGTGTATAACACTGCTAAAAATGAACAAGCAAGCCAAAAAGTCCTTCCACAACCACAATCAGAAAAATAATGCTTTCAGGATGTGTAGAAGAGCTTCTTGGGTTAACAGATGATCGAGAAGATGAACTTGAATTTGCTGTCCTTCAATTTAAGGATGTTGCTCCACAGCTGGTGCCTTCTTCTCCTGAGACATTTCCTGAAACTATTGTTGCAGGTGAACCTGTGTTAGAGTCAGCACAATTGTCAGTGTTTGTTGTTGCACCTAAAATGAAGATCCATGATAACCAAAATGTGCATATATTATTTCCCTCTCCTTAAAAAGTACTTGAAATTGAGTTCATGCGGCTTCCCACCACACAGCCATGCTATGAAGTGTTTCTTTCATAAAATCTTCATAGAGACAACATGTTGCAATTAGGGCATCTCTTTATCCACCGCTTCCGACAATTGCATTTGTGTTTGTGCATTTATTCATTGCTTTTGAGGACGAATTCAATGATTTACATCATCTAGGACTTTGGCTGCCTCCTCAAAGTCTCTGAAGGAGAGTTCTTTGAACTCCTGGGCATTTCATACATAATATGATGCTTTTGGAGGATTATTTAAAATTATTTTGATGTTATATTTTATTGTATAATGATTAGAATTTTTTTTTCTATATTGGGTTAGATTTGTTATGGCCATGCTTTATTTATTAGGTTTTATTCATAGTTATCCTTTACTAGTTTGTTGGACAACTATTATAATTAGTAGTGCTTTTAGGATGTTGAATGATGAACTTAATTTAAATATATCACTATTTTATTTTCTATCTTTTATTAATTTTGATTCCTCAATCTCTTCCCTCCTATTTTTGATTTTCTACTTAATTTCAAAAGCGTAGTCTCGGAACCTATCTGGGCTTTCCATGTAAGCTCTAGATTTTTGCGCAAGTTGATGGTTCCGGTTTTTTTCTACCCCACTATACTCTTATTTTCTAATCAAAAGATTTCATGAAGTTGAACCGCCATAAGAATCTCTATCAGAGCAATCATCCATCATCCCCCATTCATTTGATATCGGAACAAGTGTCTGCATCACTTTGAATCTTGCGCAAGCTGTTGAGTGATTCACCCTTACTAGGAAACAGACTTTTAAAAGTATAGCTCAACAAATGAACAATAAATGATTCTTTCGATATATGCACGAACAACCTAAATAGAAATACTTCCAACTGACTTCTTATTTTCCTTGGCCTGTGGAACTTGTTCGCAATTCTTGAATAAAAGATAGAAACTATTTTGGTTCGAGGGAAATCTTCATTTTAAACAAAATTGTTCTTGAATGTTAATTACATTTAACACATTTATGTCAACCTAACTGTGGCATATCTTGATTTTGGAGACAATTCAGAAAACTAATTCAATTTTGGTTCGAGGGAAATCTTCATCTTATCAATCCTGTTTGCAATCCCTTTATTGCGGAGTAGTTATCTTGTCATTCTAATATCATATTTCTTGTTTTTTATTATCTAAATCAGATTTCTTAATGTGTTAAGGACTGATGAAACTTTTCAAGTTTTTTACCTACCAATTTTCAGCACATATTCATTTTCTTTGAGTGCAAGGAAATTGTTGTTATTTTTAAAGAATATGAGTTTCATCATGTATCAATGTCTAATATGGTTATATTAGTGTTTCTGTGAACTGATGGCCATTAGATATGATTCTTGCAAGTCCAGTTATGTTTCGTGCCCTTACATAGTTGTTTTATGCACGATAGTATTTCTCTGGAGTTCATTGGAAGAAGCTGACAGAAAAGCAGAAACAGATCGTATGCTTTTCTCTGTTTTATGCAGTCAACTGGATTAGGGAGCTGGTATGCTTTGATTGCTTTGTACCTTGGTGTGCTCTCTCTGCACCATTCATATATTCATACCTGACAGTTCTATTCTACTTGCAGCTGAATGCATTTAGCTCACAAGTTGTTGACAAAATAGAAAATGTGACTCCGAATACCAAAGAAGAGACAGTTAAAAAATTATTGAAGCGTCTAAGAAGTCTGGTGTGAGTGTCAGTAATATTTTAACTCAAGTTGGCTGCAATTTTGTAGTTATTAATTATTTAAGAGTTGCTACTGGTTCTTTTTTTTTCGAACTTCACCTTTCCTTTTTAGACTTCGTTTGACTTTGCTATATTGTGCTTTGCTTTGTTGTATAGTAATTTCATGTGCCGTTCTTCAGTAAAGATGATTATCATTTGTTAAAAACATGTTTATTCCTTTCCCAAATATGTTTAAGTAGTGTTTGTTTGATAAAGTTTTGACATTCCTTTGAATGATTGAAATAGATTTTCATGGAACTATAGTTATAACGTACTATCCCAATCTTGATTTATAGATAATAAGTTAAGATAAATAAATATTTCACTTGTTAAATAAACAAGCAAAAATCGATTAAAATGTTGCTTTTTGGAACTGTGATCATATTTGGATTTAAGTTTGTTATCTTTTTTTTAATGTTGTTTTCAAGAAAAGCACTCAAAGCAAAAACTTTTTTGGCCAACGATGGAAATTATTAGTTAGCTAGATGGTAGTTTATTGTTAGATTAATTTTGAAGTAATTAGAATTTAATTAAGTTCATTTAAGATTTTTAGTGTTTAGTGATAATTTAAGAGAATTGGAGAGGGAAAAAGCTTAATTTTATTGCACAAAATTATTCTTATTTATAGATCTATACATATATTTTAATAAAGAAATAAATAACTATAGAATTGTGCATAATTTCCCTAATATATTCTTTCCTAAATCAACCACCCAAATATGTAAGATCAGCGTGATCCAGGTAAGCCTCCCACGGATCCCCATGCTGGCCGTGGGATCAAGGTTCAAGGGACTACTGAGATTTAATACTCCTCCCACGGATCCCCATGTTGGCCATGGGATCAAGGGCCAAGGGATGATTGGGATTTAACACCACCCCTCAAGCTGAGGAATACAGATCTGTCATTCCCAGCTTGGTAATCAGTCCCAGAAAAATAGAGTTATCAAGTACCTTAGTAAGAATTTTTGCAAGCTGATCTTTTGATGTGACATGATAGATACATATAAGAGCACTGTCTAATTTCTCTTTTATGAAATGTCTGCTCGCTTCTATGTGTTTGGTTCTGTCATGCTGAATTGGATTGTGAGCTATGTTGATTGTTGATTTGTCGTCATAGTGTAGCTTCCGGGGTCCTTCCTCCTTGATCCTTAGGTCTTCTAGAATCATCTTGATCCATAGTAGTTCACGTATGCCTAAGGCCATAGCTCTGAACTCCGCTTTTGAACTAGACCTTGCCATTACATTCTTTTATGAAATGTCTGCCCGCTTCTATGTGCTTGGTCCTGTCATGCTGAACCAGATTTTGAGCTATGTTGATTGTTGATTTGTCGTCTGAATATAGTTTCATGGGTCCTTCCCCCCTGATCCTTAGGTCTTCTAGAATCACCTTGATCCATAGTAGTTCACATATTCCTAAGGCCATAGCTCTGAACTCTGCTTCTGCACTAGACCTTGCCATCACATTCTATTTTTTGCTCATCCATGTAAGAGGATTTTCTCCAAGGAATGTGCAGTATCATGAGGTAGATCATCTATCTACTGGTGATCATGTGTAATTTGCATCAGTATGCGCTTTTGGGTATAATACCTGAAATTTTCAAAAGGTAAATTTAATTTTATCATTTCCCTTAAAGTATTAAATTCTAATTGGATATATGTACATAGAGATTCATGTGAAAGAAATCTTAAACATTGAAAAAAAAATTCATTAGCAGTAATTCATTATTCTTCCTATAATGATTTATTCAAAATCATTAGCAGATTTCATTAGACTATAATGATTCCAGCCACTACAACTAATATTATATATTAAATTGCTACCATTAAATTCTCCACTAAGCAAACCATGCAATGGTTTGATGTGATCATGCGGCTGGGAGATAGTAGGGGTATGTTAGTGGATGTTTAGTGGTATTATTATATTAAATTGTTTTAAGCAATAAAACTGCATCATTCCCTTTCGTTGCTTTTCCCTCCCATCCACGACATTCACTAGCATTCGAAGCAAAGGAATGTTGCCGAGTGAAGGTCGTGATCCAGAAGGAGGGAGGCGAGTGGAAACTATCTTGGAGGCTGCGGCAGCCGCTTCTAAGCTTAGGTGAGGAAAAATTATTTTCTGAATTCAGGTTTTGGCATAGGTAAGAACTGCTGTAGATGCTGAATTGCTAGATTTCTGAATTTTGGTATATGAAATCAGTAAGGAAAGTCTGTAGGGTTTGCTGAATTTATAGTTGCTAAAATCAGTTGGATATTGCTGAATTTAGCTGAGAAAAAGGACTGTAGTGTGTAAGGGCTGCTGCATTTTGTGTTGAAATTTCTTTTGGCTGAATGCAGGAATTTGGGAGGGCTGTTGTTGCTTGCTGGGAAGGTTAGGAAATGGTTGTAAATCACTAAAAATAGTAGGGTAATAAAGGAAAAAGGGAAGTAAAGGAAGTAGAGAGGTAATTTTGGGGAGGGGAAAAGAATTTGGGTTGAATGAGGTGTTCCATTGAGGTAAATTTGTAAGATTTCATATTGCCTATTTTAATTTCTATTTGAATGCATGTACAAATAAAGAAATTTATGCCTTAGATTGTATATAAGAGGAAAAAAAGCAGGATCTAGGCGAATCAATTCTTAGTATGGTGAGATATCCAAATGGTGCCATAGGAGATGATAAAATTTTATATATTTGCAACCTCACATTCGTCATGATTATGATTAGCATTTCATTTCAGTTTCTTCTTGTATAAATTTATTTATTCATTAAGTAGGGATTACAATATCACGTTTTATGATTGTTAAAAGTGAATGGTTTTGGAAATGTGAAATACGTCATATATGGGGGATAGGCCTGTAGAAATAAAGGGGAAAGACCTGACGAGATAAGCTTAAACTCTCAAAATTTTAAAAGTTGGGAATTCAGACCCAACCTTGAATGAGAGAGCAGTTTCAATTTTAAAAATTGAGAATGCAGACCCAACTTTGATTTAGGAAGCTGTAAGAGTGCAAAAGCCTATAACTATCATATGATTTGTTTAAAAATGTTGAACAATAAACATAACAGAAATGACGTTATGTATTTCTTATATATAGTATGAAAATTTACAAATGATTTCAATTGATTGCCAATATGTTTATTATTATTTCTTATACCTTGTTTGCGTATTTCATTGAGCCCTAGCTCATTAGCAGAGGTTGTACTGCAGGAAAGGGGAAGAAGCCACAATAGTAGTAGGCAAAACGATTGACTGCCTTTTTTTGTGTACCTATATTTTGGGTGTACATAGAGATCAGAGTAAAGGCTATACAAATACCTTTGGGTATGTAAATGTTATTTTAAAAGTTTAGTAATGCTTTGTATTTTATTTGAGGTGTTTTAAATATGTTTTCTATTGTTATATACAAAACTTGAGATGCTCGGATAGTCTGAATAGGCTACTTTCTGCTCACTTGATTCTGATCGAAGTTATTTAGAATGGGTGTTAATAATGAATTGGTCTGTTAAGATTGTCCCTCTCTATTATATTCTAGATTGACTATAGGGGGTCAAAATGGGGTGTGACACTGGAGTTATTCCACATTCTCTTCTAAAGAGAATCCCTTTTCTTGGATTCCCTTTAAGATAGTGCCGTACTCTTTCTACAACTTGCACGTGAGTTTGCTTTGGATTTTGCATGAACTAACTAACCATGGTTACAACAAAGGCTTTATCTGGTTTGGTGTGAGAAAAGTAGATCAATTTTCTCACAAGTCTTTGGTAAGCTCCCTTATCTATGTTCGAATCCTCTTTAGTTCCCTGTTTAAAATTTGGTTCTACTGGTGTTGGTGTTGATTTACAAGCTAATTTTCGTGTTTCTTTAAGAAGATCGATAATGTATTTCTGTTGTGAAATGAAGATTCCTCTGTTGCAGTGAGCCACCTCAATTCCAAGAAAATATTTTAACCTATTAAGTTCTTTGATCTCAAATTTCTTGGCAAGATATTTTCTTAGAATCACTTTCTCCTTCTCATCATTCCCAGTCAAGATGATATCATCTACATAAACTAACAAAACTATGACTCCCCTTGAGCTTGAGTGCTTGAAGAATAGTGTATGGTCCCCTTGGCTATGCCGATATCCATTGAGTGGCATGATTTTTGAAACCTTTTCAAACCAAGCTCTAGGTGACTGCTTTAGCCCATATAGAGCATTTTTTAACCTACACATTTTGTCATCCCAAAATTTTTCTTGAATCCTGGTGGAATCTTCATAAATATTTCTTCCTCTAAGTCCTCATGTAGGAGTGCATTTTTGACATCCAGCTATTCATGATCCTAGTTATTATTAGTTGCTAGTGAGAGCATGAACCTCATGATATTCTTCTTGGCCACATGTGCAAAAGTTTCCTCGTCGTCAATGACGTACGTCTAAGTGTACTATTTCGCTACCAGTCTTGCCTTATATATTTTCAGTGTACCATCAACTTTGTATTTTACAGAGACACTCATTTGCAACCGACATGTCTTTTCTCTACTGGTAGGCTGATGATCACTCAGGTATTGTTCTTCTCCAATCCTTGCATTTTATCATTCATGGCACTTTTCCATTTCTCATCAGATAAGGTCTTAGAAATACTGTTAGAAATATGAATGTTATTTAGTGTAACAAGGAATTTTTTGTGTGAAGGTGGAAAATTGTGGAAGGATACAAAGCTAGTTATGCGGTACACGAGAGATTTTTTAGGTGAGCTTGTATTGACCTCAATTTTAGGAGGTAGTTTAGATTCTTGGATCTGCTCTGGAGTATAATATGGATTTGTTCAGATCTTCCAGATAGTACAATCCATCTTTCTACTTAGCAGGTCCAATCTTCTTTCCTGATCCCTGGTTTTGAAATAAATAAGTAGGGTTAAATAGGACTTAACAATTATGATTATTAGTAAGTTTTTGTATGGGGATTAAGTTTGTGAATAATTGAGATACGTGGAGCATATTTTTGAGAGTGAGAGAGCGATAAGAGTATGTCTCCTTGGTTTGCTATTGTGGTAAGAGAACCATCAACAATGATGATTTTCTTATCACTCGAGCAAGAAGTGTAGTTGATCCTGCAAGAAAGTCATATACTTTATCTTTCTCAATAAAACTTTTCAGGATAGCAGCATCTTTTAGACACTTGGTCTCTATACGTCTGTAGTGATTAAATTTTTGCCAAAAGATTTGAAGGAGAGTGGCATTTTCAGTCACATCTTATTTCCTTGTTTTGTACTTCCCACCTTGATCTTAATTTTTAAGACTTAAGCAGCATCCTGAGCTTTTGAGAAGGTTTGCTTGGCGCTATCCCATATGTCCTTTGTAGTAGATAGGAATATAAAAGTATCTCTAATTTTTGGAGTCATGGAATTCTACAACCATAATATAATCATGGAGTCCGCTTCATTCCATGCCCAAAAATTAGGATCTCCTTTTGGTCCTACCCCAAGGAGATGATTCATCTTTCATTTCCCTTTCAAGTAGGTCTTAATAAATTAAGGCTACTTCAAGTAATTCTTCCCATTTAAGCAATAGGAATGTTGCATATTTTGGAGGTCTCCTCTTTCTTGGTGCACTATAGAGTCCTCTATTTGGTCAAATCTTTGGGAGAAATTTGCTTCAGACATTGCAGCGACAAAGGGTAATGATGAAGGCTATATCAAGCAGATAGCAATGAAGGCTGTGTTGGTTATAGATAAGATAACAACAACAAGGGAAGATCGACAATGAAGGCACGACAGTAAAAAAAACTTAGAATTCTGATAATGGCAATGAAGGCTTTGATACCATGTTAAATTTAGAGAATTAGAGAGAAAAAATGCTTAATTTTATTGCACAATCTATCCCTATTTATAGATATGTACAATATATCTTAATAAGGAAATAAATAACTGCAAAATCATGCATAATGTGATACTTCCAGGTTCAACATTTGGTTCCAATGATCCCGGAATTGGAAAAAAGGTAATTCTTTTAATTTTTTTTTAGTTTGAACCCAATTGCATGTCTTTGGAGTGCTTTAGTGCATGAAAATAATTATGTGTGTTCTAGAATTAGTCCCAAGTGTTAGATGTGAGTTTTGACAACATCTAAAAATGTCACTATTGGAGCGCCTCAACGCTGTTACAGTACCAGACGCCAAATAATGACATTGTAGTGCTCCAGACTCTTGAATTTGAGATTTTGAACTAGCGCCGTAGCACTGGTTTGTAGCGTCGTAGTGCTAGGCCATTAACAACACGTTAAATATAATTTTAAAAAATGCTTGGTTGATTTGATCGATTGCAGTTGGCCGAACAGGAGAGAGAGAGATTTGGAGAGGAAAAAATGTGTTTTGAGCCGCTTCAGATTATTTTTAGCTGTCGTGTTAGTTGAGAAAGTTGTTTGGCTCGAAGTAGGTCACATAATGTCTTTTCAATTTTTAAAAATATGAAGTTTTTTTCCTAATTTTTCAATTAAATTTATATTTTCGTTAGCAAAAAACGTGGATAACTTTGTATCATTAAAACTTTTACCGCGTAACTTTTTATATGTTATAGAGGTTAAAATTATGAATGTTTTGAGTATTTTTTTGAAAATTTTATATCAGGTATTTTGATGTTTTACATAATATTTAATAATTTAGTTATATTTTGAAACTATAAAATTTCTCAGTAGGAATATTTATAGCCTATCGTTATAGAAAATTGTGCAATTTTGACACATGCTTAATTACACTTAACTGCTATAATGTGATGAAATATATTCATATATAATTAAAAAATATTTGCTGGGAGATATAAGAGGTCAAAATCTTTTGAGATTTTAAGGGAATATTTTGGTGGCTATAAAGCTATGTTCTGCTGGCTATAAGTCATGTTCTAATGGCTACGGGCATGTTCTAGTGCTATAAGCACAAAACAGAGTCATATGGAGTCAGAATCATTTGAGATTTTTCCTATGTCAGGTAAATGAAATGTGATATGAACTGCTTTGTAATATGAATTGCTCTATGATTTGAATTTCAATTTATTTATCTGCTCAGCATTATTATTTAAATATTTTGATAGCTACTATGCTTTTTTTGCCTTTCTCAGTATAATGATTTATTAGGCTACATTTAACTATTTTTAAATATTCAGCAAAATATTTAAAAAATTTAAAAATTTAGATCGGTTTATGTGGCTTGCTAAGTTGTTGTAGCTTATTGTGATTTTTCTTCTAGTTCTCAGGATTTGGGAAAGGGAAGGAGCTGGTTGATTAGTAGTTTCAAGGTTTGATCTGAGTTTATATGTATCTCTCTATTTTGATTTTTGAACAGTCATGACTAGTTTATTATTCAATTCTGTTACTTCTATTTGTAGCGATATACTGTAGTGTAGATATATTCTGATAAAATAAAAGAAATTTTGTGGATGAGTTATTTACAGTATTTTAAATATTTTAAGTAGATATGTAGTCTGTTAATTTATTTAAAATAAATATTAGAATATAATCTGAAATATTTTAAAACTATATCATGGGAATTGCCTGACACAGGTCAAAACGATAGGACCGATAAATTTTTGTGGTATCAGAGCAATAATTTTAGAATTGAATCATAAAACAGAGCTATAAGAATTGAATTGTAAGTCTAGTGGATTATTTTGAGTTTGTCTAAGTGTTCATTATTGTTTGTTGCATGTGCATGTATGTTCAGTTGGATATTCTGTGCGATTATGAATCTACCAGACCCAAACATGATAGTATAGCGGGACTTACTGTAAAACCCGAAACAACGATCGTAGGTTGTCGCACGCTTTTCGATGCATCGCGACGAGACTTAAGTGAAATTTTTGAAGTTAACAAAATTTGACAAAAATAATTTTATAAAATCCTATGCAAAATTCTGATCATTTTGATATATAGAACTTGTATCAAATTTCGCCTGAATTTGGAGTTAAAAATTGTGGAAGCTTCTAAATACCCTTACTTGTTCCTTAAGCAAAATTTACTTAAGTGAGGGCATAATGGTCATTTGTCAAATCCCATTTTCTCCCTTTTAAGCAAATCGAACCATTCCCTCATCTCCCATTCGGTATTTTCGTCCAACCGAGCGGACGGAACGAGCGGAGGAGGCGCACGGGCGGGTTCGATGGGCTCCTCTCCGGTGACGTTTTCCAGCAAAAAATTAGGGGAAATCGAAGAGGTGATCAAGAGAAGGAGAAGGTATGTCTTAGAATTTCGTTTCCTCTTCAAAATCTCAAGTTATTTGAGAACGAAGTTTCTAGGGTTTTTCCAAAATATCATTTTCTTCCAAAAATTTCTTTAAGGAATCAATAGGGAATGATTAGGGGAGCATTTTAACGAAAGAATCGAAGTTTTTAGAGGAATTTTTGGTGGATGAAATTTTAGGGCTTTTTTCCTAAAACCTAAATTCTATTAAGTGCTTTTACAAAAGTTATTCCTAAGGGCATTAGGAATGTGATTTTTAGTGAAAATTTCATTTTTAGTAATTTTCTAATTTATTTAATCCGAAAATTTAAATTGATTTAATTAATATTCCTTAAGTGTCGTAAGGAATAATTCAGGGGAAAATGATGGGTTTAAGCTTAGGACTTAGATTCAGCCTTAATGAAGATTGAATTATGTGACACATCTCTTTTGTAAAAATTTTTCTTAGGTTGTGATCGTTAAGGTGAAAGAGCTGTGTTGAATCGACACTTTGAGGAAATACCGTGCTTAACAGAGGTAGGTACTTGTATTTATTGTAAGTTCATGTTGCTTTTATGTTTCTTTTATGCAAAATATTTCAAGTTATATTTATTTGTAAATTGCTAATTTATGTCTTCATATTTATGATTATGTTAATTGTTATTTCCTTGCATTTTTTTATTGAAATAAATGTGATAAATAGTATTTAACTGAATGTTTAGGATATCTGAAAATAGTAGAAAATAGTTGTACATAAAACAATTTATGCATTGTATGCGACTCATTGAGTTAATTAAGTTTTATGAAGGATAATTAATTATGTTATGAATTGCATGTGCATGTTGATCCGGAGTACCAAATGGTAAAGGGACTCTTCGGAGTCAAATGGTAAAGGGACTCTGCGGAGCCAAATGGTAAAAGAATGGCCAAAACTTGACTGGGTACCTGATCAGTACAAAAAAAAAACTCTGGTACTTCCGGGAGGGGTGTATTATATCATAAGCATCTATTACATTTTTATGAAATGATATGAATGATAGATTATGAATGGAATGTTATGATTCAAATGGTAAAGATTATGGAAGTACAAAAGAAAGACTATGTATTGATTCAAGAAAATTCACGCATATGAAAATGTTATAATGTATGACAGATATCTCTTATGATCTTTTAAATGTTTTAAATCTTAGGCAAAAGATTTTATTTTATTGTTACATGAATTTATACTAAATACATGTTACCTACTGAGTGTAAACTCACCCTGGTTGTGGGATTGATTTTCAGGAGAAAGTGGTAAGAAGTGATGGCTTCAAGGCGACAATTCACCTACAGTCGTAGAGAGCCTCAGGGTGTCAGGTTTTGTTTTATTGTTTTTTGTTGTGTTTGAGTCAGATGTGATGTATGTTGGAGTTTATGTAATTTGTTAATGTTTATATTTTAGTGATTTGAGGATACATTTGGAATTTTAAATTGGATGTTTTAGTGGCTCTTTCTTTTATTTGATATGGATGAAGTTTATGTTTATGTCTTCTTTGAAATGAAATTGTTATGATTTAAGTCTTTTATGCTTCTCCGTACGACCGTCTGTCCCCGTCCCATTAATTCGGGCTAGCCGGGCCGGGTCGTGACAATAGTGGTATCAGAGCCAAAGGTTTAATACTGATTAATGAAAGAGCCTATAGGATGATTGTGTAAGTCTTAGAATGTGTAAGAAGTGTGAATTATATGAATTTTTGCCTTATGATTATTGTGTTTTATCTTAGGAATATGAATTCTAAGCAGAATGCCACTGATGGCATTGATGTGGAGGAATGGAGGGAGCTACCAGTAGTAGCTGAACCTCAGAGGAATACTGATAGTTCAACTATGGAGTCATTTGCTCAGATGATGGAAGCAATGACTCAGATGATAAAGACCTCCCAAACTCAGAGCAGTGGCAGTGGAAGTGGAAGTGGAAGTCGCTCCATGGACAAGAACCTGAAACTATTTCAGGATATGAAGCCTCCATTGTTTTTCAGTGGTGGACCTATAGAGGCTGAGGATTGGCTGATGAGGATAGAGAAGATTCCGGAGG
The DNA here is from genome assembly GCA_019925795.1 of Dendrobium chrysotoxum. Lineage (NCBI taxonomy): Eukaryota > Viridiplantae > Streptophyta > Magnoliopsida > Asparagales > Orchidaceae > Dendrobium > Dendrobium chrysotoxum. Next base: position 4,866,838 of record CM034308.1, read on the forward strand.
GCATGTCTTGCCCAGAAGATAAGAGAGTGACACTGGCTGCTTATGCCTTTGATGGCGAGGCTGAAAGTGGTGGAGGAGTCAGTTACAAGAGACCTTTGGAGGAAGACCAAGCAGCCAAGTTACTTGGGAGGAGTTTGTGAAGGTATTCAGAGGCTTGTATGTGCCTATGTCAGCCATGAGACAGATGCAGGATAAGTTCAACAAATTGGTTCAGGGCGATCGATCTGTTTCTCAGTATGAGGCAGAATTCACATCATTGTCCAGATATACCCCTTACCTAATACTAAATGCTGAAGAGAAGTGTCATCGCTTTTTACATGAACTGAAGGACATCATCAAGCAGCCTCTGATTCCTTTTGGAATTGAAGATTATCTCACTTTGGTGGAAAGGGCCAGGAGGATTGAATCAGATCTGCAAGATACTCAGAGGAGGAGAGATTTTCAGAAAAGGAAGATGCAGGGTAAGTCAAAGCATACTCAGCCCACTCAGTCTTCTTAGTCTGGGGTGTCTACTTAGAAGAAGCCCAGATCTAGCAGTTCAGATATCAGTGCTTCAGCTGCCATAGTACCTGCTTATTTTAGTACCTATTTGTTTTACCAGTATCAATTTGTTTTAGTATACTGAGCTGATGCTTTGTTTGTTTACTCACAGGTACGTTGTACTTGCAGTAGTTTGGAGAACTTGGATAGCTCACAGGTAGCTATAGCCGAGGCTACTATTGAGAGTCTGAAAGAGTTTGTTTTTGGAGAGTTTTGTTTGTTTAGAGAGCTGTTTTGTGTTTGAGAGTTGGTAGCTTAGACTTAAGCTATTTTGTGTGAACATTGTTCTTTTATTTTAATTTAAATCAATTGCTTTAATTAATTAGATTAATTAATTAAATGAATTTTTAATTAAAGTTAAATTTAATTCAAAATTAATTGCCCAGCTCACTAATTTAAATTTTAAAATGTTAAATATATTTTTAATTTATTTAGATTAAATTAATTGCTCAATTAATTTTAATTAATTTAAATTTAATGTTAATAAGAAGACTTAATTAAAGCTTTATTTAAAATTTAAATTAATCAATTATTAATATTTTAAATTTGAATTTTAATTTATTTCAAAATTAGTTAATTAGTTATTTAATTATGTTAATTAATTATCAAATTAATTAAAAGTTTTAATTTTAAGTTAATTAATTAAAATTTGATTGTTTAAAATTAGGTTTAGTTAATTTAACGTTTTAAATTTATTTTAAAAGATTATTTAAATTAAAATTTCAAGTTGAATTTAAATTGAGTAGTCAATTATTTAAATTAATTTATTTTAAGTTAAAATCAAATTCTTTAATTTAATTTAAATGATAAAGCTCTCTAAGTTTTTTTTAGCAATTTTAGCAGCCTCTCGGGATAATTTTGGTAGTTTCACGATGCTCTGTTTAAAATTGCGCAATCCGAGGCGCGCCTTGCGCAATTTTAACTGAAAACGCCTCGAGGCTTAGGCAATTCGGGGGAATCTAGAGGCGTACGCCTCATTCCTAGTGAGGCGCGCCTCTATTGCGCAATTGCGCAATTAACATTGAGGCGTACGCCTCATAGATTGGGCCCACTCACTTAAAAATAAGTAATATCCCTAATACCCTACCCGACTCCTCCAACCAGCCGAAGCTCCCGAACCCGAAGCCCCTGGAAGTTCGCGGACGACGCTTAGGCGGAACTCCCGCACGTCTCCGACCACTCTCCCGCCGGCGCCGCCCTTCTCTGGCGAAACTGTAAGCTCCGGCCGGCCATCTACATCCTTTCTTCAACCTTTCTTAGGGTTTTTTTAAAGTTTAAGGTATGATTTTTCAACTTATAGGAAATCTAGGATTTTAAAATTTTTGAGATTTTTTGTTTTAATTTGCATTTGTGCTTTAGGAAATATGGTTAAGGGCAAAGAAAAGTCTAATACGTTGCGGAGAGACCCTTCTTGGAAATATAGTGTGCAAGTTGAGGTAGGAGGCGGTGAGAAAACATATGTGTACTTAAAATGTAATTTTTGTGATAAGGTGGTGAAGGGAGGAGTAACTCGCATGAAGGAACACTTATCCGGCTCACATAAGAATGTAGCACCTTGTGCGAATGTACCGGATAAGGTGAAGGAGGAAATTATTACTTACATGAAGAAGAGTACCACGGCCAAACATTTACAACAGGAGCAATTTGATGAAAGGGTCGAACACGGTTCTTATTTCGGAAGCGAGAGTGGAAAGGGATCTTCCTCCACTATACATAATAGAGGTGTGCGAGGTCCTATGGATCAATACATGATTAATCCAGGAGAGGATAGAGGAGAAGCACAGATGATGCCTGCAGCTGGTACCAGAGAGGGACGACGTCAGGTTTGCATGGATATTGGCAATTTTTTTTTTGAAAATACTATACATTTTAATGTAGCAACATCACCGGCCTATTTCAAGATGTTGCGATCTGTTGGGTTGTATGGGAGAGGATTGAAGGCACCTTCCATGTATGAGTTGAGAACATGGATTTTGAAGGAGGAGTTGCAAAACACAGAGCAGAGTATAGAAGAGATTAAACGGACCTGGATTGCGACTGGTGTTACCATTATGTCAGACGGATGGTCTGACATGAAGAGCAGGAGCTTGATTAATATCCTTGTAAATAATCCCTATGGCACGGTGTTTTTACGATCAGTTGAAGCTTCAGATCAGGTTAAAAATGCGGAATTCATTTTCACTTTATTAGATGGGATTGCTGAGGAGATTGGGGAGCAATTGGTTGTTCAGGTTGTGACAGACAATGCTAGTGCATATAAAGCAGCTGGTCATATGTTGATGGAGAAGAGGAAACACCTATATTGGACCCCCTGCGCAGCACATTGTATCGATCTCATGTTAGAGGCACTTGGTGATTTACCTCAACACAAGAGTGCCATCTCTAGGGCGAAGAAGATCACAAAGTTCATATACAACCACTCATGGGTCTTAGCCTTAATGAGAAAGTTCTCAAAGAAGGAAATTATTCACCCTGCTACCACTAGGTACGTTATTACATTTGTGCACTACAAATCAATTCCAATTCTTAATGCAAATTTATTCTACAGGTTTGCCACATCTTATTTGACACTGCAGAGCCTACTCGATGTGAGACAACCTCTAGAATCAATGTTTACATCGACACAATGGCTTAATTTAGCATGGGGCAATAAAACTGAGGGGAAGGAAATAAGAAGGATAATTCTGAATAATAAGTTTTGGGCAACTGTGACCTATGCCATATTGAGTACAAGACCTTTGGTACAGGTATTACGCTTAGTGGATGCCGAGAAGAAACCAGCAATGGGGTTTATATATAATGCAATGGATGAAGCTAAGGAGTTAATTGCACATAACTTGGGAGGAGAGGAGGCAAGTTATAGAGAGATTTGGGATATCATTGATGCTCGGTGGGAGGTCCAGTTACACCGTCATCTACATGCAGCGGCGTATTATCTCAATCCTCAATTTCAGTATTCAGAGAGGAAATCCACAAATCCAGAAGTGAAGCTAGGCTTGTATCATTGCATGGAGCGATTAATACCGGACCTGAATGTCAGGGAGATTGCTAATTTACAGCTTGTTTTATTTCAGAATAGGGAGGGATTCTTTGGTTTGCAAGCAGCCAAATCTACCATTGCGAAACGCTCACCAGGTATAGTTATTTTTTGCAAATTATCTGTATAATCATAACACTTTAATATCACCTGATTATCCTTTTTCCTCTTGAAAATAGTTGAATGGTGGATCCAATTTGGTGATTCCACCCATGAGTTACAGAGTTTTGCTGTTAGAGTTTTGGGCCTCACTTGTTCTTCCTCTGGGTGTGAGCGGAATTGGAGCACGTATAGTCAAGTGCAAACTAAGAGAAGAAATCGCCTCTCAACACTCAGAATGAACTCCCTTGTGTACATTATGCACAACAAGAGGTTGAGAGATAGAAGGATGAGGAACAAGGGGTTAAAGGATGATGAGGACCCTTTGGTGTGTGAAGATGTAGCTTCTGATAATGAGTGGTTCATAGATGATGAGACAGATTTGCCATTATCAGACTTGCAGCTAGAGGACCTAAATGTGGATGTCTTAAGGGGCGAAGCAGATCAAGTGGGGACACCACATACATCTACTAGTTCTGCAGCACAACAATCAAGTAAAGGTATGTCACAATTTATTTTGTGCAATTACATTATATATATATATATATATATATGCAATTAACATTACATTAATCATTCTTATTTAACAGGGAAGAGAAAAATGGATAACATTGAAGATGATGAAGATTTGGCATTCATATATACAATTGGAGAAGAAGATTTCCTTGATAACCAATTTAGTGAATAACATTGAAGAATGATGAGATTAGATGTTCTTTCTTATTTGTATTTTGGGAGTTTTGATAGACTTATATTTTGTAGTTTTGTATTTTGAATTATGCTATGAGATGCATCTATTTTATTGTCTTCCACTAATTTTAATTGTTATTTAGATGTTTTTATTGTATGATAGTCTCTAACTGTTATTTACCTGCTTAAATAGTTAAATTCTCATTTACGCAATTCTTTGTCCGTGAGGCTTACGCCTCACACTGCCTCTAGGCTTACGCCTCGCCTCACGGACGAAAAACGCCTCGAGGCTTATTTACGCAATTTTAAACCTTGTCACGATGTGATTTCGGCAACCTCCTGACGCCTCCTCCACATGAAGGTAGGTCGGGAGGTACTTGCCCTTTATAGTCCACCCAGCCGGATAGGATTTAATGACCGATGGCTTCGGGGGATTAAAATTGACCGTGGAATTGGTCTTTGATGCTCCAATTTGACACTCGCGGTATTTTGGCGCTTTCCTGTATTTTCAGCAGCCTTTCGATGCCCTCTGCCCACGAGGGGAGGTTGGGGAGGGCACTCACCCTTTTAATCCGCTCGGACGGATTAATAATTGACGATTGAGGGCTTCAGGGTTACATATCAACCTCGATATACGTCTTACGTCCTCCAATTTGATGATTGCGATACCGGTTTGCTGTTATTATTTATTTATTTATATTATTATATATATACAAATCCTTTTTCCCCCACTCACACTCACTATTTCAAACAAGAGGGCAGGATTGTGTTTGTGCGGAGGTGCAGATTGGTGCAAAGTGATCGGACACTTACGCGATCAAAGAAGGTAGGTCCGTTCATGTGAGGTGGAACAGAGGGTTGGTGCCATTCGTGCTTGGGAGATTACGGCTAGGTTGGTTCTTGCATTGTATGGTCGGGCTGCAGATGGAGGAGTTGTGTGTAGAATAGGTGCCGGGGTCGGATGCAAGGCATCGGGTTCGGATGCAAGTGAGGGAGGCCGGAATCGGAGCTTGTGCGAGAGCTCGGAGCGGCTTAGTGCCTTGGTCGCGGAACAGTGCAAAAGCAAGCGTGCCCTTATCGCTGAATGGAGCGGAGGCTCCTCGGTGTCGCCGGGCTGGTATCGTGGCTTGATCCCATGCCAAAGGAGGCGCGATCCTCACAGTTTCTTGCGTGGATCGCGATTGCAGGAGCTCAGATTCAAGAGGTGTCGCGAACAGGAGAGAGAGGTCCATTTACAGGATTGCTAAAGCAAGAGGGCCAGGAATTCTTATTGCAAGTGAGCATAATTTTTTTGTTCGTCCCTCATTCCTTTTACACAACCAAGGCATCTGTTATTTTCAAGAGCGTGGAATCGTGTGTGAGCGTCGTGGTTCATGTGTGGGGAGTTGGTCGGCTAATCGATAGTCAACAAATTGCTTCCCACTAATTTATTGTGTGACTTTCATACATTGAATTCGTTGCAGTGTCTCCAAACATTTTTTAGCAATCATGTTCATCATCTCTCCTTTTTTTTAGTAGCTCTACCCTTAGGTTTACGAGCATGAAATATTTAATTATCATAAATAGATCATTTAGTTAATAAGCTATTTCATATATAATCGCCTTCCACTTTGCAGAAGCATATAAATGATAGTTGCACCCTTGTTTATAGGAGTATGCATGAATTATCCTCTGAATTACAGGAGAGTATGAAAATTATCTCTTGCATTGCAAGTGGATATACAAAATGATTTTATGCTTTGCATGAATATGTAAGGGTGTCTCCACAGCCTTGCAAGAGCATATGAAAATTGACTCCTACATTGCATGTGGATGTATGGATAGTGTCTTACTTTGTAGGGGAATATATAAAATTGCCTCATACATTGCAGACACATATAAATTGTCTCCTATATTACGGGAGAGTATGAAATATATCTTCTTCTTTGTAGGAATATTTTTAAATTGTCTCTTATATTACATGAGAATGTTAGAATGACGTTCTGCTTTGCAGGAGAATATGCACCTCTTGCCTTTCGAGAGTATGTATATGATTGTCTCCTGTGTTGCAAAAGATATGTAAATCACCTTCTGCATTACAAGAGAATGCATGAAATTATCTCTTGCCTTGCAGAAGAGTATGAAAATTGACTCTTGCAGGAATATATAAATGGACTCCTGTGTTACAGGAGAATGTATAGACATATCTACTGCCTTGCAGGATGATATGTAAAATTATCTTCTGCATTTGCAGGAATGTATATAAATGGACTCATATGTTACAGGAGAATATGATCCGTTGCCTTACAGGTAGATATATCAAATTATCTTCTACATTTGCAGGAATATACATAAATTGCCCCATATGTTACAGGAGTGTGTATAGTCTGTTTTTATGATCTTGAGATTTTTGATAGGAAGTAGAGGTCCAGTTTGATTTTATTACCCATTTATGCATTTGATATTATTTTGGATATGAGCTGGTTGAGTTGGTATGAGACTCAGATTGATTACTTGAAGAAGCGAGTTATATTATTTTTGGGCAGTGAGTTGTGTATTCTAGGGAGTTAGAAGAGTTTTATCTTGTCTGATTTCTGCTGTGGATGTAGATAGATTATGGAAGAAATGTTATATGGTCTTTCTAACATCAGTTCGGGATCGAAGTTTAAATTCTGATTATCTTTCTGACGTCTTGATAGTATAGGATTTCCAGATGTCTTTCCTGAGGAGTTAGTCAGTTTGTCTTCGGATAGAGACATAGAGTTATGTATTGATGTATTTTCAGGTACAACTTCGATGTCTAAAACTCCCTATAGGATAACATCTAAGGAGCTTTGGGAGTTAGTTGACCGGAGGTTCATTCGTCCTAGTCTGTCTCCGTGGGGGGCACATGTTTTGTTTGTGAAGAAAAAGGACTGTACAATGCACATGTGCATTGACTACAAGGAGTTGAATAAAATCTCTATCAAGAACAAATATCTTCTGCCACGGATTGATGATCTAGTCGATTAACTTGCTGGATCTTCTGTATTCTCGAAGATTGATTTACAATCTGATTATTATCATGTAAAAGTGAGAGAGTCTGATGTGATGAAGACAACTTTAAGTATAAGGTACAGATATTATGAGTTCTTAATCATGCCTTTTGGGGTGATGAATGCACCGGCTATTTTATGGATCTGATAATAGAGTGTTTAGAGATTTCTTGGATCAATTTGTTATTATTTTCATAGATGAGATTTTAGTTTATTCTGCTTCTGAGGAAGATTATGCTGGACATTTGAGTATTATTTTGAAGATTTTGAGTCAGCATCTACTATATGCCAAACTTTCTAAGTGTGAGTTTTGGTTTAGGAGTATTTCTTTTCTAGGACATGTGGTGATTGGTGATAGTATCTTTGTAGATCCCCAAAAAATTCAAGCAGTTATTGATTGGCTTAGACCTACTACTGTGTTTGAGATACGTAGTTTTTTAGGCATAACTGAGTATTATAGAAAGTTTGTGAAATATTTTTCTCAGATTTTAGCACCTATGATGAGATTGACTCAGAAGCCTATAGCTTTTGTCTGGACACTAGAGTGAGGCTAGTTTTCAAAGATTGAAAGACTGTTTGACTTCTGCTCCAGTTTTAGCTCTTCTGTTTGGTACAAAAGGCTTTTAGTTATTCAATGATGCTTTACTAAGAGGTTTGGGGTGTGTTTTGACGCAACACGATAGAGTTATAACTTATATTTTCAGATAGTTGAATTCACGTGAGAGGCACTATCTGGCACATGATTTGAAGTTAATTGTTATTATATTTGCTTTGAAGATTTAACAACACTACTTGTATGGTGTCAAGTATGAGATTTTTACTAATCATTAGAATTTGAAGTATATATTCACTAAGAAGGATTTGAACCTGAGGCAAAGGAGATGGCTTAAGTTGATCAAAGATTATGATTTGACTATTCAGTATTAGCCTGGTAAGGCTAATATGATAACATATGTTTTGAGTCGGAAGTCTTCTGGATTTTTATATTTTTGACTTACGTCTGATGATTATTTAATACGAGATATTGAGAGATTACAGTTGGAGGTAATTTCTTCTATTGATTGAGATTATTGTATATTAGCTCAGATGATTATTCAGTCATTTTTTTGTAAAAAATGATTCAAGAATCTTAGAATATCAGAAGTTGATTGATCTGATTCTATTTAGTAAGAAATCTGAACTACATGTATCTGATTATGATATTATTTTTTGTAAGGATTGATTATGGGTTTCTATTTTTGGCGATCTGAGGCGAGAGATTTTGCACGAGGCTCACTATTTAGGCTATACTATTCATCTAGGAAGCAGTAAAATATTTTGAAAGCTATGTTTTTGTAGCTTGGATTGAAGAAGAATATGATAGATTTTGTATCAAAATGTGAAGCCTGTCAGTTAGTAAAGGCAGAGCATTAGCGATCGGGAGGTTTTATGCAGCCATTACCCATTCTAGAATGGAAATGGAAAGAAGTTACTATGAATTTTATGATCGATTTTCCCAAGTCGAGATAGTGACACGATGCTATTTGCGTTGTAGTTGATCGTCTGACGAAATTAGCCCATTTCATTCCTATCCGACATATTGATTAGGTTGACAAGTTGGCGCACATATATGTGCGTGAGATCATTAGAGTGCATAGGGTACCGAAGGTTATAGTTTATGATAGGGATGATAGGTTTACCTCTAGACTATGAAGAGGTATTCAACAAGCTTTGAGAACAAAATTGCCTTTTAGTACGACATTTCATCCTTAGACTGATGGATAGTCTGAGAGGACTGTACATGTACTTTAAGATCTTCTGAGACTATATTCTAGATTTTTGTAATAGTTGGGAAGACCATATTCTTTTGATTGAATTTGTGTACAATGATAGTTTTCAATTAAATATATATATATGTCTCCATACGAAGCTTTGCATGGTAAGAAGTTTTGTACACTATTGTTTTGAACAGAGGTGGGAGAGAGACATTTGATTGGGCTAGCCTTGGTTTATGATGCTACTGAGAAGATCCATTTGGTTAGAGACAGATTGAAGGCTGTACAGGACCGACAACGACGGTATTTTGATGCTAAGCATTGGGCTGTGGAATTTTAGGTAGGAGATTTTGTATATGTGAAAATCAAGCCGATGACAGGCATTGGTAGATTTGGCAAGGAAGGAAAGTTGAGTCCAAGATACGTTGGATCTTTTGAAGTGGTTGAAAGGATTGGGAAAGCTATTTAAATGTTATAGTTGTCAGATCACATATTAGAAATTCATAATATGTTTCATGTGTCACTTCTTAGAAAATTGATATCTGATTTTGGGAACAAGATATAGAGGTAGGTTTGAATTTGAGCTACATGGAAGAACCAGAGAGGATTTTAGCCTATGATGTTAGACAGCTAAGGAGTAAATAGATTCATATGGTTAGAGTTTAGCGAAAGAACATGGCTAAAAGAGAAGCTACTCGAGAAAAAGAGTCTAAGATGAGACAGTTGTATCCAAATCTATTTATGTGATTTGAGACCTGAGTTTTAAAATGTCGAGGATGATATTTTTCTGAGGAGGGGAGAGTTGTGACACCTCCAGGTTCATCATTTAGTTCCAACGGTTTAGCCCGATTGGAAAAAGGTAATTCTTTGAATTTTTTATTTTTGAACCGATTTGTATGTCTTTATGAGTGTTTTAATGCATGAAAATGATTGCATGTGTTCTAGAATGAGTCCCAAGTATTTAATGTGAATTTTGACAATTTAAAAATGTCTGTCTGAGCGTCTCATCGCTGCTATAATACCATACACCAAATAATGACATTACAACGCTCCAGGTTCTCGAATTTGAGATTTTAAACTAGCGCCGCAGCTCTAGGCTATTAACAACACATTAATATATGTTTTAAAACACTGTTTGATTCATTTGATTGATTGCAACTTGCCAAGCATGAGAGAAAAAAAAAAAGAGAGGTTTAGAGAGGAAAAAGTATGTTTTGAGCTGCTTCAGATCATTTTTAGCCATAGAGCCAGAAAGGAAAGTTGTCCAGGTTGAGGTATGTCACATTATGCCTATCTCTGTTTTCAAAGTTACAACTTTTTTTTGAGTTTTTCGATTAAATTTATATTTTTGTTAGTGAAAAATGCGTATAACTTTGCACCAGTAAAACTTTCACCTCGTAATTTTTTATATGTTATAGAGATTAAGATTATGAATATTTTGAGTATTTTTAAAAAATTTTATATCAGTTATTTTGGAATTTGTGTTGTTTTAATTGAATAGAATATAATCTGAACACTAAAAATAATGCCGTAACACAATTAAAATCTTGAAATAATGTTTTACACAATCTTTGGTAATTTGGATATGTTTTAAAACTATAAAATCTTATTCATTGAGAATTTTTGTAGCCTACCATTATAGAAAACTATGCAATTCTGACAGATACTTAATTATGCTTTAACTACTTTAATGTGATGAAATATATGCACATATGATTAAAAAATATCTATTGGGAGATATAAGGGGTCAGAATCCTATGAGATTTTGTCTGAGTCAAGGAATATTCTGGTGCCTAAAAGACATTCTGTTATAAATCATTTTCTGGTGCCTACGAGCATGTTTTGATACTGTAAGCACAAAATGAAGCCATAAGAGGTCAGAATCCTCTGAGATTCTATGTGGATTCGGGAAATGAAATATGATATGAACTGCTTTGTAATATGAACTGCTCTATGATATGAATTTTAATTTTTTATCTGCTTAGCATTATTATTTAAATATTTGGATAAGTGTTATGCTCTTATTACCTTTCTCAGTGTAATGATTTATTAGACTGCATTTAAATTTATTAGACTGCATTTAGAATATAAATTATATTTTTTTCACAAATTTAATATGCATTATTAATTAAAATGTTAATTAACCTAGCATGTTACTAATTAATTAATAATTGTGATGGTAAATTTACATGATTAAGGATAGAATAATATTTAAATTTGGTAATTAGCAATTAGTTGAATTAGTTTTGAATTTAAAATATTTAATTTTGATGATTACAAATATATAAAAGCATATTTTTTATTTTTTGTTTGCAATCGTGGAGATAAGTTTTTGTTGATGGTTCAAACAATTACTAAAACAAAACAAAATAGAACATAAACAAATGAAAACAATTGCTAAGCATGTTTTGGATCACTTTCATTTTTTGTTTACGGTTTTGCTTAAAAAAGCTTGTTTGTTTAGTTTGTTTTTTTAAACATTTTTCTTTTTGATTTCTAAAAATAAATCTAGTTATTTTCAAAAACACTCAAAATAATTTTAAGTTATTTTGAATGTTTTTAAAAACAACTGTCTCAGCCGTCCGCCATGATCACCTTGCTGGTGCCAACATCCCCATGTAAAGCAACTCGTTCAATATTCAATAAAAAACATATTTTAAAGGTACAAAACATGTTTTCTTGTACGTAAAACATTAAAAAATCAAATAAAAGTATAAAAATAAAAACAAGTAAAAGTGATCCCAAATGGTCTCTAAATAAATCAAAACATGTCATACTGTCATACATAATAACATGAACTGCTGTTTTAACAATGCTGCTTTATAACCTTTGTACAGTTGAATTTTTTTTTTCATACTTGTTTGACCTCACACCCTAAAATCGTTTTTACTATTCAAAGACACAGACATGGACAATAAAATTTATGCCACATGGAGCAATAGTTTTCTATTAAATGATGTGCTGTTTTTGTAATCTGTATGGAGATTTTGTATCAATTATTTTAGCTTATCATTTTTTCATTTATATAATTTCACCGCTATAAACTTGATTCAAGAAGGTTGCTATTCAGATAACTTTTGGGAAATTTTTTTTCTTATAATTTTATTTTATATACCGTTGCTATATTTCTTTTCAGCTACAATTTTTTTTTTTGCTGTTTTTCAGAAATTTTAAGGGTGACAATGGGGCTTTTTACAACTAGTTTTGCTAAAATGTTTTAAGTTGTAAGAAAACTACCATCCAACTTTTTCTTGAAGGACAAAAGTCTATAGTAATCACAAAAATTTTTAAAAACTCTATTTTCTCCTAACATTTTCACAATTAATTTTATATAATGCTACAATCATCCCAAATGGATCCGTAATCTAGATTAGAAGGAGCTCATCATCCATTAAGGAGAGTAAAAAAGGAAGTACTAGATTTCAGGTAGGTTTTTGGATAGGAGAGGTGCTCTTTGCAATAATTTCCTTGCCCTTTTTTGGCTTGCCGAAGACTCTACACTGTTTTGTGGAGAATAAAGTTTTTGAACTGCTGTGTACACTCTGGTCTTCCTGAATGATAAATGCTGAAGTGAAGCTTCAAGTCCTCAGGGAAGTTTTTAGTGAACTCCATTTGTAAGTTGCTAAACAATATTGGGCTTGTCTTGCCATTTGTCAAATCAGGTTTGGAGGAATGCTGCCCCAATCAAAGTCAAATCAAGAATTGTTAGGCATTGTAAAATAGAAAATTTACCAAAGACAAGCTGCACAAGAGGGGTGCATTGGCATTTTTTAAGAATTAGGGCAGTTAAACATTATGGAAGGAACTATCTTTAGTCTTCCTCCAGCGTGTAGATTCCCCATCAGATTGCATAAACTTTGGATTCAGTAAAATATTATGCAACTTTCAACTTTGCAGGGTCTTGCAGCTTCCCCTTTAAGGTGGTCATTTTGCAGTAGACTGGTGTTTTTTTGTGGACTCACATATTGCTTAATTCAGCCTTACTTTAACCATAAACTTCATCTTTGATTTCTGTTGGAGAGACGCAACAAATTTTTTTCGACATTCTGGTACTGTAATTCAGTCAGTGGGTTCATATTTTGGCTTGGTATTTATTGATTTCTAATTTTACGTTTCTGCATCTCGAACATTTTATCAGAGTGACAGTTGTCATCATTTAGATCTAGATCTGTAGCACCATCACCATATCTTCCATGAAAGCATTCTGTTTGCTCTTTAATTAATACGTTCACACTGTGCTGTATTCTAGTTTTGATAGATCACTTTCTTTGGCAATGGAAAAGAATTCTCAATTTTATCTAAAGTGCAAGGGATGAATTAAGCACCAAGTTGTTCAGGCGAAGGATTTTTTTCCCTGCTTTTTTTAATCTTTTGGGGTGGAAATTGCAAACATGAATGTTAGGTGCAATTGCCAGAATATTCTTGAATTCTAGTCCTACTGAATTATCTTCTTATTCTGTTAAGATAATTAACATTCAACATTTGTTATGGAAATGAAGAAATGTGAACTGATACGCTCACCCATGCATACGTGATACCACGCAAATAGGGATGGATTTTTCTCATCTTAGAAGGGAAATGTTTATTTTCCATTCATTTTATTTTTAAGGTTTATGATCGTTAAACTGGATCAAAACCATCTATCCTCTCCGTCGCATTAAAGCTGGCGGCATATGTGAATTCATTTCTTTCTTATGATGATCATATCATGCATTATTTAGCAAAAGTACTTGCCTAAATGGCCCGTACTACAGAAAAATGTCTTTTGGTTTTATTCGCTTAAAACCTTCTCAATCAAATAGAATCTTATGCATGGTTTTTATGATGTGTGCTTCAGTGATTTTGAATTTGAAGTACACAACAAAAAGTGACTCTTTTTTATGGATTTTTCCAGTTGTCAGATCTCACTAGTTTAGTATATGCTTCATGTATGGTCAAATCTTTGTGAGAACTAATGAAACTAATCTGTAAGGAGCTTTTTTGTAGTTGATGAAAATAAACAGCGTTGATTTTGCATTTGAAGGTTTTAGTCTTCCAATAAACTTAGGATTGCCAACTGACAGTGTCACTATTTAGTTGAACTGATGATCTCAAGTGATAACTTTTTTTTATAAATCTTGCTCATCTTCAGTAGTTTTTGTTTTCTAGATATTATCCTGATTGTTATTGGAGTTCTAACGAGTAAATTCTGTATAATGCAGTGTGATGGAGAGTATATTGAATGCTGTCCTGAAGGCTTGTCCACTATCCCTTCCAGAAGTCTGTTATTCTAGGGATCAATTTGGACCAATTTTTCGGGGAAAGAAGAGTTCTGAAAGAGTATTGTCTGAGGACATTTTAACCAAGAAAAAGAAGAAGCAGAAAACAGATCCTTCAGCCTCTGGAAATTCATATCCTTATGGAAAGTTGAGGCAGCCAACGATAATTGATGCTCTAAAGAAAGCAGTACAGGCAAGTCAAGAAGGTTCGGATGAGGGTTCGCCCAGGTTTCTTTCTCATGAGAAAACACCGCAACGTGCTGAGCATTGCACTATTGATGTTGATGAAATCGAGGTTGTAGACATATCTTCAGAACCTAAAATCTTAGAGGCTCAAAGATCTAAATTCAGACCTCTAAATGTTGATTCCCTGTCCCTATTATCTTTCTCTGAGGTGAGGGTTCTATCAACAAAATGCTACATATGATATATATATATATACACACACACATTAAAAAAAAAATTTGTTGTTCAAGAAGATTTAACTATGAACTTAAGATGAGAGGCTTCCACAACATTTCTCTCTGTTTAGAGTATACCAAACTGCTCTGAGAATCAGTGTCTGCTGGAATGAACTCTTGGTTGCAACCTTGTAGGAAAATAAATCTTGGCATAACAACTGGCATGCATGCTTGTTTCTTAGCACATGCCATTTTTGCTGGTTGGTTTTGTGTGCTTGTTTAAACATTAAAGGGGTCATTTGGGATTAATATATATATATATATATATATATATATATATAGTTCATATTTTGATATGAAACTAAATATGTTATAGTCTCCAAAATTCAAATTCTAAAATTGTAACTATTATACAATAGGAAATTATTGCGATCTATTTAATGATTAACCTTGATCGTAAGTTCTCTCTCATTATCGGGTGGGGTAATTAGCCATAGGAGCTTGCACCAAGTAGAAACCAAAACTCAGATCATAAAGTTCGCACACAATGATGACAAAATCTCTGGGTAGTGTCTTATCTAAAATCTAATGTCTTTTGAAAATTTACCTCGGAACCTAAATTTGTTAAAACTCTCTTCGTTAATATAGAGGCACAGAGAGGCCGGGGCATGAATTTTCGGAGCCCACATACCTATCCTTTGCTACATCTGTCAATATAGTGTTTGAATCATATTTAGTTATTCTATACCCATTTATCCTATGTGCTCTTTACTAATGACCACTCCATGCCGGATAGGTAACAAATTGCGCGCAAGTAGGTTTCTAGAAGAAATATAACTCACAGGATCACTTCCCCTAGAGTGTACCGAAAATGTTAACGATTGAAAGAAAGTACAATTAGAAAATCTACGATAAATTTGTATTTTAGCTTTTTTGGTTATGATTAATAGTTTTGTGTATACAAGTCTCATTTCGAACTGCTACCATGAAAATGAAATTTATTGGCTATACCCAAATGAAGATGGTATAAGATAATTGTTTACTTTTACTCGGATCCGCTTAAAAGAGCAAGGTACCCAGTGAAGATTCAGTTTAGACAAACCTAACAACATCTTAATAAGAGAAACCTAACAACACTGAAGATGGTTTATTCGAGTTCAATTAGCCCAAATCTATATAAAGTATGGTTGAAACTTCAAGACATCAGTTGAAGGATAAAATTATCTCTAAATTTTATATGCTTATTGTCAAACTGCATGGCTCAGCAAGATGAATCGTTCAAGTTCCCAGCTTCCTGTTTTTGTTCCGTGAAATTTAAGGTGGTTATCATGTCATGCAATCATAGCATATTACTCCATATCAGGTTTCATCGTTGCACTTTTTCAGTAGTCAGGGAATGGTTCAGTTTTCTTGAAGCGACTTTCTTTATTAATGCTTATTATACGAAAACATTAATGTATAATAAAAACTATAAACTTTTCTGCAGATTTTGCTCATTAAATTCCCTAAAAGAATAAAATTTCTCCTTTTGGTTAAGTTGAGGTTTTTTGTTTGTTTGTTTGTTGCCCATTTAGGTGTCTTTGGTATGCTGCTTTTTTTTTGATATTATGCGCAATATTGGGTCATGCTTTTCTTTACTGTTTTTTTTTATGTGCCTCTAATTATTTCCATTGCTGCAGTGCAGAGATGCTTGTTGTGCTGATCCTGCTGCGGAGGTAATTCCATATTCTAGCTATATTTGAAAATCCAATCGTTTTACCCATGCAATGCAAAATGAAAATTCACTGGACTGATTATGACCTGTTTTATTTCTTAAATTTTCTTTCTAGCTTCCTCTCTATTTGTACCTACTGCGAGATTTTCACTGCAAGCTGAATGATTTTAGTTCTCCTTCTCCGAGCAAACAATGTTCTACTGCATATCCAGATAAGGCATTGGCAGGCATCTGCAAGATGACAAGTTGTGAATTTCTTTGCAAGATAAAGCCAGTCTTCGATAGTTTAAGAAAGCATCTTGGTAGTGCAGTTTCTATTCTTGGAGATGGTATATCTACTATCCAAGACCCTTTTCCTTGCTTCCTAACATTTATAATTTTATGACTATTTTTCTTTTGTAGGATCTGAATATTGCCACGATCATTGGAAATCTCAATCATGCTCTGCTGGAAACCCAGATTTGTCAAATCTGATTGTGTCAGAAACCTCTATTGCCAGTTCTGTATTTAGAGAAGTACTTCGCTGTTACAGCAGGGTATTTGTTAGATGCACCATTCGTCAAGTCCTCTATTTATGAGTATAAAAATAGATCGCTTCCCAAATGAATCTACATTAAATTAAAATCATTTCACTGTTCATATTACAGATCACATGCATCTTACGTTTATATTCAGTTTCTTATAGTGATTATCAGATTCATATCTCTTAAGATATTACTTCTAATACATAGGTATTTTATAGATTAATTCATTTTAACGAAGTATGTGTTGATTCACTTGGAAATAAGCTTATTACCTCTTTTTTTTTAAATTGATGTACTGAGGTCACTTGTTCAAATCACAAACCTCTTTGTATTTTAAAGGTAAGGGTTACATGCGTGAACGTCTCGAGATTTTGCATTGGCGGGAGACTCGTGAATTGCTGCACCTTTTTTATTGTCTGACATTGATGTGTATACACTTTTGTATTAACTAAAAGAACTTATATTTCTTGAAATAAATAGAAATTCAAATGAAAATAACATTCCACTTCACATTTCATTGCGGCTGTGATATGAAAGTGATTTAAGTGTTTGATTATTTGGGATTCTATTATTCAGAATAATTAAACCTTTTCTCAATTTCTATGTCATCAGTGTATTCATCTTATCCCCTTCTGTTTTGTTATAGCAGATTTTATCCCTTGACGAATTATACCATCAGGAGAATTTAGGAATTCTCAAGAACTTGCTTGAAGCTTTCCAGTCAACGGAAGTACCGTGCAATTTCTTTTCAGGGCTTCAACAACTTCCAACGCCAGGAAGCATAGATTACATGTATTGCGGTGTGTACTCTTTTCTTGAGGGCATCCTAGAAAAATGTAAGATTATTGCGACTTGCACCTTTTTGTTTGGTTCCATTCTCTTATTTGTTTTAGAACAGAGCTGTGAAAGGTGTGATTGTCAACAGCATTCTTATCCTCATTTTCGCTGGCATCGGAAGTGGTTTTTACTCTGCAGTCACTGGTTAATTCAAAGGCGGCTTTGATCAAGTCTCAGGAAAAAAGGGGGAAGAACGTCGATATGGGATGTTCCCAGAATATTCTTGATACCCTAAGAAATAAGCTCTCCACTTCTGCCCACAAGCTATTACTATATGATTGTAGTAGTCAGGATGGTGAGATTGAATGGAAGAGAAATGTAAGACTGGTAAATTACGTAGCGATCGTAGACATAGCAATATACTCATTTTTTTAATCGATTTTAACAAATTTTTTTCTTGTAATATCAGGGGGAAGTTATACAAAAGATATTGCAGATATATCTGACAAATACCGAGTCTTCTTCTGACTTGCTAAATGAGCTTGCATGCTCAATATTGCCACAGGTACATGCATAATTATCTCATCATCTGCACCAATGGCGTGTCTATATTTCTTCAACTATTTTGTTCTTAGCATTTTGAGTTAGAGAAATTCCAGATGGAATGAAAAATCCAGCTGAATAGGTCACCATGTCAGTATTTCTCTCCTGTATCCAATGAAACCATTCCATGTGGATTCTGCAGAAGAATTTGGCGAGCATTATCACCACACTTAACATTAACTTCTGAATTAAGATACCAAGATAACTCCTTTCAGAATTAGTCTCTTTTTTGAAGCTTGAATTGATTCCATTAAGTTGATGAAGTGATAGTATACATAATATTCTTTTGTTGCGGAGGTCAAAAGATAGTTAGCATTGTTCCAAGGTTAGATTTATATTTGAGAAGTTCTGGCCATGTTCTTTGACAGACTGGGACTTCAAATAAGGCATTTGTGCAATTTTTTAATGATTGCTATGGATGACTTTTGCTAGTTAGAAATAGTTGAACTTTTGGGTGTCCGGTTCAAACGCCACTTATGTTTTTGAGATATCAATCTCAGGTTCCTTCGTGTAAAACAAGCAATACACAAGATGCTACACATGGATTTCCCACATTGTGCCCACCCATGTTTCTTACATGGTGTAGGGTATTGGTAAGCATTTCTTATATATCTCTCAAGTGTCCTTTATTTATCTTACCTATTTTCGACCTCAGATCTTCTTAAAGACTAATTTTGTTTGCAGCACGAAGAGAACATCAATGTTTTAAGCAAGCTGGTGGGTGATGAAACTAACAATTATGTGCATCCTAGGCATTCTAGTTGCTGTTTTTGTTAATTTATTAAGATAAATCTCCTAAGATTATAATTGTTAATGAACAGGTCAAGGAAGTAAAGCTCAAGCATGGTGCAACTACTCAAAGGGAGGTTGCTGGTAAAATGTTGGTAAAGATCCAACAATCAGTTCATGTGGTTGTTTCTTTAGTTAACCTGTGCAAGGCTCATGACAAGGTAGCATTTATTATTTGCAACAGTTGAATTCATGATAAGGTATCTAATATCTTGAGGAAAAAAATATTAACAGAGCAAGTCATCCCAAACAATTTCTCCAATGTTTACAGGTAGCAATGCATGCCATGGCAGTCAAATATGGAGGCAAGTATGTTGACCTTTTCCTGAAAGGTAAAACCTCAAATATCGAAGTCACCAATTTTTGTTGAACATTTTCCATGTTTCTGATAAATACAATTTATGTCAGCTTTTGATTTCCTGCAAGCCCAGTTTCAGTCACACAATGAATTGATAATTCAAATGGTAAGGCGCATAATTAGTTTCCTCATTCATCCTGCAACTCTCAAGAAAAGTTTGCTATCCCCTAAGCGATGGTCATTATTGTCTAGTTCAAAGAATTTCAGAAGGCAACAAGAGTTATACAGGCTCTGTGCTCAGAGGCGAAGGTGTGTTCCACTCTTCCCCATTATTACCCTGAAACTTATTCTTCCCGATGTTCTTGCGCCTCTTGTTATATATTGTCATTGATTAGGGATCAAAACGTACGATGGTTACCAGCAAGGTTCCCGCGACCAAGAGGTCCATGGAGAAGTTCTTATTCCATGTCAAAGCTCTTCTTCATAATAATTCATCAAGCGGTTGCACTTTTTGGATGGGTAAGTTTCACTTTCACCCCACGAATTAAAGGTCTTATATGTCCTCCAAAGCTTAATATGTATGGTAATGCGGCAGGTAACTTGAAGCATAAGAACCTATACGGCGAGGTGGTGAGTTCTCAGTTGTATAGCAATGGAGACAACGATGCTGATCAACTAGAAGATCCAGACCGGGATGAGCTCGGTGAATCAGTAGGTGATTGTGAAGAGCAAGATGCTGAAAATTGAATGAGCCACATTGAACTTCACCTCCAACTAAACAGACGAGGAAACTGATTCCAGGCAGGGAAATCCTTCTCTTCCTTCCCAGATTTAACTACTTCCAGACTTCTAGGAATCATAATATAGGGAAGCTTGTGAGATTAGTTTTAGTTAGATATTTTCTTAGTTTTTTTGTGATGAGCAGATAAGCGTCCATGTTGTAAATTTTTTTTTGTAAGAAATGTTGGATATTTTCTTAATTTCTGCATTTGCTTTTGTGATAGTAAAAGTGGTCATTAAATGGTAGGCCTGTTTAGGAAAATGTTGGATAAATATTTTGGCGTTTTCCTCTTGAATCGTTCTAAAAAATATGTATATATGTTTAGGAGAAATATAATTGAAGTTAAAAAAAAGAAGATTTTATTTGCTTTTAAAATTTGATAACAGAAAATAGAAAAATGTCAATCGTTTCAATTCAAATCCTACTATGTTAATTTTATATCTGATGGGTACTCTTGTAAATTAAATTCCTTTTATGTTTTAGTTGATTCAGTATAAATTTGCTAATCATATCTGACTTGTATAAATTTAATCATTAATTTTTATTTTAAAATTTATTCTATATGTTTAAGTGTGTGTATATATATATATATATATATATATATATATATATATATATATATATATATATATATAATTTTTAAAATTTTAATAATTGATTCTAAGTAAACATGCCCAATGTAGAAATGATTAAGATTTTATTTGGGGATGCTTATGCTTCTATTTTTACTTTTAAAAGCTCCTTCCTTTATCACAATCTTAAAATTACCTTTTCAAAAAGAATTTTTTAAAGATTAAAATTTTGAAAAAAAAAACAGTAAAAAGTTGTTTTTTAAACAAACTTTATGTTTTTTATTAATTAAAATTTTTATCAAAAAATAGTTAAAAAGTTTTTTCAAATAAAGCTCAAGTTGTGAACTTAGTGTCACAATCAAAACTTGGGACTAGAGGTTTGGTTAAACCTCCTAGGCGTAACGGATTTTGTGGAGGCCAAAGAGTCCTCTAGAATTATTCTGAGAAGGGGTCACATGACATTGGAAGGTTCTGCAAGACTTTAGAAGGTTCTAGAATATTCTAGAAGGTTTAAGAAGGTTCTAAAAGATTTTAGATGGCTCTAAAAGATTCTGGAAGGTCTTGAAATATTCTAGAAAGACCTAGAGTTTTCTAGAAGATTCTAAAATGCTTTAGAATATTCTAGAATAGTGTGGATACTTGAAAAGTATTCTAGGATACTCTAGAACTCCCAAGAACATTGTAATATAAGTAGGGAATGGTGTTGAGTATTCTAGAGAACTCCACGCTCATGTATTTTGGAGAGAATTCTAAAATGTTTTTTAGGTACGGGAGGAGGGCTATAAATAGGACCCTCTCCTTTATTTATAACAGTCTCCTCACACCCTCCAATTCTTCTCTTGTAAGAATTTCCTTGTAATAGTAAAGCTTTTCCCCATTCATTCTCTTTAGCCTTCTTTGCTCTCTAGCCAAAAATTGTGAGAGTTTAAGGCTGACTTAGCACAAGGCATGAGTGCTAAGACTGTACGGGTGACTGAAGGAAAGTTTTCCCCTTGACATTAGGCTTCTAATCAATAGTGTTTAAAATTGATGTCTCAGCCATATGATTTATATGAGTCTGTGATTAAATTTGTTTAAAATCGCAACAAAAAAAAAACAAAAAGATTGAGTTTTTTTTAAAAAAAAAATTTTTGAGAGTGATAAGAGTTTTGGTTCAATTAACTAAATTGAAAAAAAAGTTTATTCGCAAACTACATCAAAAGAGACGAGCCACTATCAGAAATATAATTAATATAATTTAATTTACATGTTGCTCATATGCAAAATCAAAAAGCAATAAATTAACATGCACCTAGCTTGGTAGATTATTATTGTGGAGCCTAGAACGTCATGATAGTTAGACTTGAAAAAAAAGTTGTGCTATGATGCTTGACCAAAAAAAAAAGATGATGAAAATATTTGAAGTTTTTAAATTTTCTTTAAAATGAATGCAATATAAATTATGTATATATATAGTACTTATTTCAAAATAGAGGAAAAAGCTAAATTCTCTTAATTTTAATTTGATTAAAATAAACTGACCTAACTTTTTCTTGGAAAGACATTAACTTCATCTGCAACCGACTATTCTAATCTTAACATTATTAGAGAATGATCATTCATGAAATAGACAGTTGGGTTGAACGATTATCATATTTTGAAAAGTTACGTAGCTCATTTTGGTCTGTTGATTCGGAGCTTTGGCTATCAATCAATAGTTCTTAGGTTCGAGTCTTCTGTATGCGATGTGAGTGAGAGTTTGCCTTCATTGGCCTAAATGTCCCAAAAAATTTTTTTTTAAAGTTCATCCAGCAAGCCTACAAAAAATACACACCATCCTTGAGAAGTTATATCATAAAAGATAAATTTATGGCCCATAAAAAATGTAAGATTATCTCCAAAAAAAAAAAAAAAACACAAGTTATATAGATTTAGACTTTTTTGGAACATCTTTCTTATCGCTTTTTTAAAATAGCTTTTTAATACAAAATTTTTTTGAACAATAAATTTTTTTACTAAAAAATTGATTCAAAAAGCGGTAAAAAAGCTATCCGAAATAAAGCCTTAGATGCTCTCGCTAATGTGATATTGAACAACATGATAGGAACAAATCCAATGGATGGTTAGAAAGTGTTTTGTGAGTCTTACTCTTATTATATATCTGAATAGTTATTAGGTGTTGTTGTGTCTATAAATACTCTTGTTGAGTATTGCAGCATCAATTAAGCATTGCAAGAAATCAAGGAGCACTTGCTCAATGCCTCCCTCAAATACATGCAGTGATTGAGGGGTGGGCATCTTGCTAAGTCATTCTCCTTCTACCTAGAGTTTAGGCAAGCTATAAATTGTATGTCCTCTTTTTATGGAGAAATTATTCTGTGTGGAGTCCGAATATAGAGCTACGTTTAGACTCCAATCCGTGGTTGATACATATTTTTTGGGTGAATTTATTTTGTGCAGCCACGTAGATTTTTTAAATAACGCATGACCGTCGACCTTGCCCGGTCCTGAGGTAACATTTTTGAAAAATGAAGCTAATGTGTTGCGTTCAACTCTGAAATCGTACGGACAAAAGTTTTAGGATTTTGCGGGCGGAATGTCATTTTTCATCGTCGTACAAGAATTGTTCTCATCACAAACCGTTGTTTATCTTCAAGGAGGAAAGGTCCATCATTACTCTCTCCATCATGTTTTTTGTTTAGGGTTTATTATAAGCGTCAAATTAAGTTTATAGTTTTTTTTTTAATTTGATGTAAATTTTAATTTATGTACCATTTCTATTTCTCAATTATTTCAATATTATCACTTTGAAGGCTTGAACGTCGAACCTGCTTTTAGTATTTTGGATTTCTTTGTAACTGAAGAAATTATTTTCTACATAGGCCGGATGCAGAGTTTTCATACACCCTGTTTTATGAAAATAATATTTTTACTATTTTATTTAGTGATAGAATATCCATAATTATCATTTTTAATTCAGTAGGATAATTATTGCAATTAGAGTAAACCATAATAGTTTGTTGCAAGTAACTGTACTTCCTCGTGGGTTCGATACTCTACTATATTACTTTGTTACTTGATTCAACACATATATTTCTATATATTAAGTGAGGTTTTATTAATTTTATATTAAAGAAAACTTAAGTATTATTTAGGGGTGATAGAGCCCTAGACTTTTATACAAATGATGTCCGAGCGCATACAAATAAAGGAACAAAGTCGCAAACCAACTGCATTAGGTGACATCCTTCATGAGCTTAGAGTTCAGGAAGCGACATCCTTATTTTAGACATTTTCCCGCATGAGAGTAGAGTTCATACAATTTGAACTATGAGAATGAGGTGTTGAACTTGGGTAATCATAGTCTTCAAAAAAATTATTTTTCTAAGCCTTTTTTCAAAAAATTTAAAGCATCCTGATTTTCTATATTGTTGCGTCCTGGAATATTTACGGCGGTAGAGAAATATAAAGCTTAGCGTCTTAACATTATACGAAGATCCAGCACACAGTCCGGGCCTCACGTGGTGGTCCGGTAAAAGTGCGGGCCTCAGATGGTGGTCTGGCAGATGTCCTAGCCTCACGTGGTGGTCTGGTAGGAGTGCGGGCCTTAGATGGTGGTCTGGCAGAAGTGAGGGCCTCAGGTGGTCATCCAGCAGATGTGTGGGCCTCATGTGGTGGACCGACAGGAGTGCGGGCTTCAGGTGGTGGTCTGACAGGAGTGCGGGCCTCTAGTGGTGGTCCGACAGAAGTGCGGGCCTCACGTGGAGGTCCGACAAAAGTGTGGGCCT
Organism: Dendrobium chrysotoxum; assembly: GCA_019925795.1. Taxonomy (NCBI): domain Eukaryota; kingdom Viridiplantae; phylum Streptophyta; class Magnoliopsida; order Asparagales; family Orchidaceae; genus Dendrobium; species Dendrobium chrysotoxum. The sequence continues at coordinate 4,891,456 of CM034308.1, forward strand.
CAGGTGGTGGTCCGGTAGATGTCCGAGCCTTAGATGGTGGTCCGGTAGGAGTGCGGGCCTCAGGTGGTAGTCTGGCAGGAGTACGAGCCTCAAATGGTGGTTCGACAGATGTCCGGGCCCAACGTGGTGGTCTGGTAGGAGTGCGGGCCTCAGGTGGTGGTCCGGCAGATGTCCGGGCCTCAGGTGGTGGTCCGGGAGATGTCTGGGCCTCAAATGATGGTCAAGCAAGAGTGCGGGCCTTAGGTGGTGGTCCGGCAGGAGTGCGGGCCTCAAGTGGTGGTCCGGCTGATTTGTGGGCCTCAGGTGGTGGCCTGGCAGGAGTGCGGGCCTCAGGTGGTGGTCCGGTAGGAGTGCGGGACTCAGATGGTGGTCCGGTAGTAGTGCGGGCCTCAAATGGTGGTCTAGCAGATGTCCGGTCCTCAGGTGGTGGTTCGGCAGGAGTGCGGGCCTCAGGTGGTGGTCCAGCAGATGTCCGGGCCTCAAGTGGTGGTCCGGCAATAGTGCGGGCCTTAGGTGGTGGTCTGGCAGGAGTGCGGGCCTCGGGTGGTGGTCCGGTAGTAGTGCGGGCCTCAAATAGTGGTCTAGCAGATGTCCGGTCCTCAGGTGGTGGTCAGGTAGGAGTGCGGGCTTCAGGTGGTGGTCCGGTAGATGTCCGGGCCTCAAGTGGTGGTCCGACAGGAGTGCGGGCCTGAGGTGGTGGTCCTGCAGTTGTGCGGGCCTCAGGTGGTGGTCCAGTAGATTTACGAGCCTCAGGTGGTGGTCTGGCAGGAGTGCAGGCCTCAAGTGGTGGTCCAGCAGGAGTACGGGCCTCAGGTGGTGGTCCGGCAGGAGTGTGGACCTCAGGTGATGGTCCGACAAAAGTGTGAGCCTCAGGTGGTGGTCCGACAGGAGTGCGGGCCTCAGGTTGTGGTATGGCAGGAGTGCAGGCCTCAGTTGATGGTCTGGCAAAAGTGCAGGCCTTAGGTGGTTGTCTGAAAGAAGTGCGGGCCTCAGGTGGTGGTCCTGCAGAAGTCCAGGCCTTGGGTGGTTGTCCGGCGGAACTCAGGGCCTCCGGCGGTGGTCCGGCAGAACTCCGGGCAGTTGCCGAGGAGGAGCAAGGGGTAAGAGCGATCTTTGATCTCTCTCTTGCTCTTTGGCTTGGGGTCCCCTTTTTATGAGGAGAGAGGGCTCTATTTATAGATTTCTAGGAGTGGCATGGCCCGTAAATAGGAGGAAAAGCAAGGGTAATTGAGGAGTGTTTTGAATGGACGACCGATATTGAATCTCTTGGTCGTGGACCGTTTGATGTACATTTGAAGGTCTTAGTGATGTCAAAATTTAGTGATCTTAGGCTCATTGGATTTGTCTCGTCGAGCTGCTCGATTTGTCTATAAGCACGTCATGTTTGGAAACCATTTGGTAATCCAAATTGTGGTTTAAACCTTATTATGGTGCTTCGGGCCCTTGATTTGGACCCATTTGGGCTTGGATTGAGTCAAATTTGGTGTCGTTGGGTTTGTATTTCCGAGACGTTCAGTTTGACTATAAGCTTGCTAAAATTGGAGCTCGGATGATCCCAATTTCTGTAAGTTTCCAACTTTATTTTCGCTTGAGATTCGTGCCCGATCAAGATAATTTTTTGATGATGTATCAAGTATTCATCCTGATTTTCTATATTTATGAGTCAAAAAGACATGAAAAAAACATTACATATATGATATTTTCTCATATAAATACATAAAGCTTCCTAATTTATACATTTCTGGATCAACATTAGAAATAAAAGGGGACCAAGAAATTCCATCTCATTTCAATATATCGAACCTTGAATCATTTTATGTATTGGTAAGTATACCTAGTAATGATTATCAAGAAAAAAGATATCTTATTGATAGGAATACAAATTTGGATAGAAAATATCTTGATTGTAGAATTCATCCTCTTTGTTTTATAAATAGTATTGTTTTATTATGTGCAGAGTCAAATTAATTTCTCTTAATTTTTATTTCCTTGCGAAGTGCTATGGAGAGTTCTAGAAAAGAAAGGGGTTAATAATGCTTTTATTTCTTCTTTACTGAATCCCTAAGTTCATTATCCCACTATGAAACATTTTTTACTCTGCACATAATAATTTCTAGTTTATAATTTTGCTTGTAAAGTTTATGTATAAGGCAAATTTGGATCCCTTGTATACACTTTGTACTAGCTTATAATTAGCATAATGATATATATTTTTAATGATGAATGGATAATAGCAAAAAATAATAACATTTTAAAGTTGAAAAAAAAAAGAATGCGTTTAATGATGAGAAGATTTTGATGATATTAAAAAAAAATCAAATATTGATTTAAATATAATAGATTACTTTGTTGTGTTATTAATACATTGTTTTATTTTATATTACATTGAATCTAATGTTAATAAATATGGGGAGTAAAAAAAATATTTTACAAGCTTGTACAGTTTATGAATAGGGCAAATCTAGACCTCTTGTACACACTGTGTACAAGCTTCTGGTAGCTATGTAAATAATGTGTACAACCATGTATATATATATATATATATATATATATATATTACTAAAAAATATTATTCAATCTTTTAAAATTTTATATAAGACAAATTAATAAATATTTTGACCTTTTCTTGATTGTAGATGTGCATCCCAAAGGTTAATTTCCATTGAAGACCCTCAACATTAGGAGTTGTTTACGACTCTTTAAAAGGGATATTATGAGATGAAGTCGAGGTCGCTTTGAAGATGTTAAATATATTTCAATTTAAGGAGTTCCCTTCATTTCAACAAAATACTCCCATATACTGCTGTCATGTTGGGATGTGCCCAAGCAAGCATTCATAATCATAGGGTATGAGCTATGATTTATCACAAATGAAGTGGCTCTAATGACTGGTTTGCCAAACATGAGTGATTTGATTTATTGGAAAACTAAAATACTAACAAAATATACTGTAATCGATATTAAAAATGAAATGAAGAGCATTGACAAATCAAGCCACTCTGTCGTTATTATAAATAATATGTACATTAACTTTCTGTTGTCCAATTTATTTTTTTCTAATAATAACTACAGAACCCCAAAGAAGCTCATTAAGATTGCTCTGAATATAGATAAGTTCATAGGATACAATTGGGTTATGTCCATTATGGATTTCTTAGTTATTCAATTTGATCGTATGACGATGAAGTATGCTGATGATGTCACCTTAGGGTATATGAGTGGATTTATTCCTTTATTATTGGTGAGTACTCACAGCATCTTCATCTCTCTAATTATTACTATTTATTCTAATAGTACATATTTATCACATGCAGATTTGGTTTCTGGGCACACATCCATTGTTGAGCCTACAATGGCTGACCCAAGACCCCGTTTCCTTCTTTGGGGAAGCCATATTTTTTTCTGTCAAGTAGGTCTCCAACTTATTTAGGGATCTTAAGGATACTCATGTTCAAATGTTCCTAACAATCTTTATACATTTTTTTTATTTATGATCCTTGTGGTAATAATGTGTACAAGCTTGTGCTAATCATATTTTATTTATATTTCAATCTTGTACACACTGTGTATAATCAATGAAAAAAGAATGGTGATTGAATAATAAAAAATTAATAAAAAATTACAAACAAAAATCAAATTATAAAATTATTTTTCAAAAGAAGATTAATACACATTTGTACAAGCCCATACACACGGTGTACAAGCCTCTACACGATGTGTATAATCCTGTACATAGTGTGTATAATCTTTTATACTGTGTGTATAAGCTTTTACATGATATGTAAACACTGTTTACCAGGGTTGTATAGGAATGCATATACAATGTACAATCTTGTAATGAATTACAATTATAATTACAATGAAAATTTACAAAGAACAATGAAATTATAAAATTATAAATACATTTACAAGTGTGTACAATCCTATAAAAGCTTGTATACACTATATAAAATTGTAAAAATAATCTTGTACACAGTGTGTCTAATCCTATAAAATTGTAAAAATATGTACAACTTTCAAAAGAAAATTAATACAACTATGTATAATCCTATATACAGTGTGTACAATCATGTACATAGTGCATACAAGCTTTTATATAATGTGTACACATTGTTTGCAAGGATTGTACAAGATTACACACAATGTACAATATTGTAATGAATTAACAGTCAATTATAATTATAATAAAAAATGAATGGTCATTGAACAATAAAAAATTACAAAGAATAATCAAATTACATAATTATTTTTCAAAAGAATATTAATACACACGTGTACAGCCTGTACACACTATGTACAAGCCTATACACAGTGAGTACAATAATCCTATACACAGTGTTTACATCTTTATACAGTTACAACCTTATATACAATATGTACAAAGAACCATCAACAATTAAGGAACTTGATCCATTTTGCAATAGAAGATTAATACAACAAACAATCCATTCTTACAGTGAACCATCAACAATTACTAAGAACAATGAATTATTACAATTATTCTTCAATAGAGGATTACAACGAACAATCAATTTTTTAAAAGAATGATAAATTTAAAGCCAATATTGTTCCAATGCAATGATATCAATTATCATCCTCGTGTATTCAGATGTTGGCTAATTGCTAGCTGATTCATATATGAATCCTTGAAGCATGGGGGCAAATTAGAGAACTTGATTTGCTTTGAAGGTGTACACTCTCCCGATGTAGTTGTCTTTGGGAAAGGAATTGAAGTTGAACACTTTCCAGTTGTAGTTGCCCCTACAGGTTTCTTATCTATTATTAAAAAAGTTATTTTTCATACAATAGTTTTAAAATCGCATTTACAAAAAATTGCAGCTTTCTCAAATGAATCCTTAATCATTAGAAAGTTGCTTTTTGAAAAATATTTTTAAAATTTTGATCGAAAAAAATGCTTTTTAAAGTATAAATAGAAAAACATAAATTATTCCATCAAAGCTAAGACAAATAAATAATGAACACCCCAAAAAAGATATGAATGTGTTTAATTAAAAAGATTGTAAAGAAGAAGACACAACACATTATCTTGAATGTCAGAAAGGTCAATATATAATTCCTTCTAAGATTTGCATGCATGCAATTTAGGTGTAGATAAAACATCTAATATATATCTTTTTGTGTTATAAAAATCTAATCTAATTTAAATTTTTTAATAAGCAATTTTTGCTTTAACAAATTGAGTTAAGATTTTGTTGAGATAAATTTTTTAATGCTTCTTAAAGTAAATTTTTAGTATAATTGTTTTTAAAAAAATCATAATTTAGTAAAAATTTTATTTTATATATATATATATATATATATTTAAAAATTGTTTTTAATAAGAAAATTAATTTTTATATAAAAATTTTATTTAAGACATAGTCTTAAATGAAGCCTAAAGAAAAAAAAAAAAAAATTGTGATTCTAGACTGCTCTTCAAGCACAGTTCTGAGTGATGGCGCCTCCTCGTTGCTGAACCATAAACCCCCAAGTAAAACCTAGGCCCCCTCGTGCACCAACCAGCCGCAATTCTCCGCCCACGAGCTCCGACTTCCTCAATGCCCCCGCCGGCGCTCTCTACCGGCCACCATCGCCACCTCTCTCTCCCACATCTCCAACGCTGTTTCTCACTAATGCAATCCCGCACCTTCATCGACGCCCGCATACACTGGGTCCGGGACCGGGGCCTTGACCATGCCGTTGAGAAGGAGAAGCACCTTCTCCCCTTCCACTACCTCAAAGACTTCCTCATTCATTCCTTCCCCTCATCCTCCGCTACTGCCTCCTCCGTTCCCCTCGACGCCATCTCCGAGCGTCGTCAAGACTTACGGCTCCCATTCCGCGCCATCCGCTTCATCCGTCTCTTCCCCAACGCCTTTATCGAGGATACTCCTGATCACTCTGCGTCTTCCTCTTCCTCTTCTTCTTCCCCTCCTCGCCCTACGATTCGTCCCACCGACGATCTTATACTAATCCACTCCGAGGAGCTCCGTGCCTTTGAGTCCTCTCGCGACAATGCCGCCGATCGCCTCCTCCGCCTCCTGATGCTTGCCCCCTATCGCCGACTTCCACTTCCTCTAATCGACCGCCTCCGATGGGACCTCGGCCTCCCCTGCGATTTTGTCCGCTCTCTCTTACCCGACTTCCCTGATTACTTCCAAATATCGCCTTCCTCCGGCAGGGATAACCTGGATATCGAACTCGTATGCTATCGAAAAGACCTTGCCGTTTCTGCTATGGAGGATTATGCTATGCGGACTGGTGGGTACAAGAAAGGTGCCCCCTTGGCCTTTCCTCTGCATTTTTCTAGGGGATTTGAACTCGAAAAGAAGGTGAGGAAGTGGCTGGATGAGTGGCAGAAATTGCCTTACGTTTCTCCTTATGAGTCTGGATCAAACCTTCCGCCAAAGAGTGATATTGCGGAGAAGTGGATTGTTGGGGTTCTGCACGAGGTTTTAAACATGTTGATTGGGAAGAAAACTGAGATGGAGAACTTGGTTTTACTTGGCCAGCATCTTGGGCTGCCAGCGGGGTTCAGGAAAGTGATTGCACATCATCCAGGAATATTTTATATATCAAACAAGCTGAGGACACAGACGGTTGTCCTCAGGGAAGCATATAGGAGGGATCTTTTAATAGTGAAGCATCCGATGATGGGGATTAGGTATCGGTACATTCACCTTATGCATAAGAATAGGAATAGTAGTGGGAAAAAGAAGAAGGATCGGAGTTCCAGGAGGGTTGCTCTTTCAGTGGAGGATGATGAAGATCACGAAGCTGAAGCTGAAGGTATGGAGGAAGGGAGGGAGGAGGAAGACGATGCAGATTATAAGTTCTCAGAATCCTCTGATTTTGAATCTGGGGATGAAGAGAGTGATGATGATGATGATGATAGAGTTATAGATGTTAATCTTTCTCCTCCTACTCAAGAAATTCAACCAAGAATCCCATCTCCAATCAGAGCAAGCCCTATAGAAAGGAAACTTCTTACTAGTAAGATCAAAAGAAATGAGATGCATAAGGTTGGAAAGAGCAATTCCGCAGGTGCGAATTGGAGGGTGCCACCAAAGAGTAGGATTTCAGTATAGATTTATGATCTCTGTATTTTGGCTTGTCTGATGATGTTCTACGTGCTTAGTGAACTTCCAAGCATAACTGCTCGGGAAAATACTACATGACTCTACAGGTACCGTATATCTTCTATTTTTTTTTTTCCTTTGCTTGTGGCTCAGTTTAACACTTCAGCTGATTGTTTCCAGTGTTGTCAGTTATATGTCAGTCGAGTGATTATGGCTTTTTTGATGTAGGTATTGTTATATAAATGTATGGCTTAAAAATCGGACTGAATCGGCCGGTTCAAATGGTTCAATCGTGAACCGGTGATATGGTTGGTTCAATCCTCATGAAAAATTGGCCAAGCATCAAAGCGGTGAGAATTAGTTTGAACCATCGGTCCAGACTTTTATGAACCGGTCCCGACTTTTATGAACTGGTCCCAGCTTTTAAGAACTGGTTCCGATTTTTAAGAACCGTTCAGTTCAATTCATAATCTATTTAAATAATTTAATTTAATATAAAATATTTTATTAAATATAACACAATTTATTTAATAATAGTCAAAATTTTTATAATAATTATGTGATTATGTATCAATTAAGCACTAATAAATCATACAAATATGATCCCAACACCCCATGTGAGCTTTTAACCCATGAAAACAAGAAAGCTATATAAACAACACAAAACAAAGCTCCCAAGTGAAAATTTCTGCTTTAAAATATATACATGGGATATTTTTAATTATTTTTTTTAATAATGAGAATAATATTTATTTTATTGGTTAATTATATTTAATTGTCTATCTTTTTTATATTTTATTTTTTTAAATATACATTATTAAAATTTAATATTTATTTATTTATTAATTTTAAATAATCTAACATGAATGATTTATATATTTGAAATTTTAATGTGAATTTAAGATATAATTTACGGTTGTAAAATTAACCTAAATATATAATAATTTTATAATAATTTATATTAAATTTAATATAAATTAGTAATGTTTTATGGGGAGGTTATGTTTTGTTTTGTTCTCCATTAGGGTTCTTTGGCAACTTAGGCTCTAGACTCTCTTGTCTAGAGATTTGGGAGAGACGATCCTCCTCTCGAATTGAGGATCACTTGTATCTTGTTTACGTACTTGTGGCTTTGATTTTTGTATTGCAATCTATCGTTTGTGTTGATTTCTCCTAGATTTTGTGTTATTCTCGCTGTTTTTTCACCAATCGGTGATAGGTTTGCTTGCGAACTCAAGTATTACCCTTAAGGTTACTTGCGAACTCAAGTATTTCCTATCAAATTGGTATCAGAGCAAGTCTTGGGATCATTTGTGGGCTGATTTTGGCGAATTCCAGTGACTGATTTTTGGCCGGGAAAGGAGAATGTTGCTGTTTTTGTAATCAAAATCTAGAATTTTTGGATCTACAAAAATTCGGATTGAAATGGCGGCCAAGAAAGTAGATGCGCTAGAAGAAAAGGCTTGAAGGGGAGATGAATAAAATCAAGACAACGGTGGAGGAAAGGATTTCCTCCATGGAAGGACAAGTAGCTGATCTCCGGGACATGATGAAGAAAATGTTAGAAATCCACAACCAAATGGCGGCTTCTGTGGCAAAAGCGGGGGAAGGGAAAAGCACGAATTCTGAAATCCATAGGGAGGAAGATGAGGTGAAAATCATGGAAGGAGAGAGAAGGAGATCCTATCTGGAGCCTGTCTAGAGGGAAGAAAGAGGAGGCAGATATGAGGAACGCCTGGAGGGATACTATAGCCGCCGAGGTGCTGAATTTGAAGAAAGGGGGGAATTCAAAGGGGGTTTGGGCTATGGCAGGGTAAGGGAAGATCGGGAGACGTGGGGAGGGCCGAGCACTTGGGAGAAGGGAGGCTATGGAAGAATAAGGGGGAATGGTGGAGATCAGAAGGTGAGGAAACTGAAGATGCCCATATTTGAAGGGGAGGATGTGTATGGGTGGATTTATAAGGTGGTGAGGTACTTTGCTGTCAATGGGCTGATAGAGGAGGAGAAGCTGACAGCGGTAGGCTTATTCTTGGAAGGGAAGGCACTGTCATGGTACCAGTGGAGAGAACAGAGGAGACCTATCAAGAACTGGAGGGAATTCAAGGACTGCATAATAGAACATTTTTAAATCGACCGGAAAGGAGATTTTTATGAGCAATTCTTTGCTCTGACGTAGGAGGGATCAATAGCGGACTACCGGGAGCAGTTTGAGCACCTGGCCAATAGGGTGGAGCGATTATCAGATATTGTATTGGAGGGGAATTTCATGAAGGGGTTGAAGGCAGAGATCCGAGCAGCAGTGAAGGTTCTGATGCTTCGTGACTTAGGGGAGGCCATGAAGTTGGCACTGCTAGTTGAAAATCAGAGAAATTTGGAGAGAGGAGTCAGGAGTAGCAGCGCAGGGGGCACTTACAGGATGACGACCACCCATCTAGCACGTAAAGGTCCTGCAACAGGAGGAAGTCAGGAGGCCATCAGGGAGAAGACAGTAGGAGGAGGGAGTGTGGAAAATTTCAAGTGACTGACAGAGAAGGAGATGCAGGAGAAGAGGGCTAAGGGGTTGTGCTTTAGGTGCGATGAGAAGTATATGCCAGGGCATCGGTGGAAGCACTGAACTCTTCAGGTTCTCACCGTCTGTGATGACGAGGAAATTGAGGAGGGAGGTGAGGGGGAGTCAGAGGAGGAGATGGAGGAGAAGCTGCATTTGGATCTGGCCTAGGTTTTCCTGAACTCGGTGGTAGGATTCACTATGAATCATACCATGAAGGTGAAGGGGGAGATAGAGGACAGGGAGGTGGTGGTGTTAATTAATAGTGGGGCTACTCACAATTTCATTTTTACTCAGGTCGTTGACCAATTTGGAGTGAGATTGGTGGATATCGGTTGTTATGGGGTGATGATGAGTACGAGGAAGGTAGAGAAAGGCCAGGGGATCTGCAGAGGAGTGCTACTGACTATCCAGGGGTTTTAGGTGAGGGAAGATTTTCTTCCACTGGAGTTAGGGAGTACAGATGTCATCTTGGGGATGAAGTGGCTGCAGACTTAGGGAGACACCAAGTTGAATTGGGGAGCACTCACGATGGAGTTGATGGTGGATGGAAGGAAGGTGGTGATTAAGGGAGATGCAGAGCTATCCAAATTCATGATTTCTCTTAAAACTATGGTGAGGGATATACAGTTGGCCGGTGGAGGATATTTGGTGGAGCTATGCAGTTTAGAGGGAGCTAGATTGGAAGAGGGAGGGGACATACCCCTCTCCATACAGCCGCTGATTCATCAATGCCAAGAGGTGTTTCAGCCACCTCAGGGATTGCCACCGCCGAGGGAGCAGGAGTATGCAATTATTTTGAAGGAGGGTGTGTCACCCATCAGTGTACGACCCTATCGCTACTATCCTCAGTTTCAGAAGGATGAAATTGAAAAGTTATTTAGAGAGATGCTGGAGGGAAGAATCATCAGACCCAACGTTAGTCCTTTCTCTAGTCCAGTTCTATTGGTGAAGAAGAAAAACGGCAGCTGGCGATTCTGTGTGGATTACAGGGCGCTCAACAAGGAAATTGTACCGGACAAGTTTCTCATACCCGTTATTGACGAGTTGTTAAACGAATTGAGTGGAACAGTGATTTTCAGCAAGATAGATATGAAATCAGGATACCATCAGATCCGAATGAAGGAGAAGGATATGCCCAAGATTGCCTTCAGAACTCATGAGGGATACTATGAGTTCCTGGTGATGCCTTTTGGCCTTATCAATGCTCCAGCCACTTTTTAGGCACTTATGAATAAGGTTTTCAAACCTTATCTCAGACGATTTGTACTGGTATTCTTTAATGACATCCTAATCTACAACATGACAGAAGATGAGTATTGGGAGCATTTAAAAAGGGTGTTAGAGGTGCTGCAGGAGCACCAACTAAGAGGCAACTTGAATAAGTGCTGCTTCGCACAAGCCAGTGTAGAGTGCTTGGGCCATGTTGTATCCAAAGAAGGGGTGGCAATAGATCAGTCCAAAATTGAGGCAATGTTGGAATGGCCAGTGCCTAAAGATTTGAAGGAGCTGAGGGGATTCCTAGGCATTACATGTTACTATAGAAGGTTTATAAAGGGATATAGCAGCATAGCATGGCCACTTACGGAGCAGTTGAAGAAGGATGATTTCCTATGGGGGGAGGCGGCCACATCAGCATTTGAGAGCTTAAAGAAGGCTATGACTACGGTACCGGTCATAGCTTTGCCAGATTTCACTCAGATCTTCATAGTGGAGATAGATGTGTCTGGGTACGGGTTGGGTGCAGTGCTTATGCAGAGTCATAGGCCCATTGCCTATTCCAGTCAGATGTTGACTGCTAGAGCCAGTCCGAAGTCAGTCTATGAGAGAGAGTTAATGGCCATCGTGTTGGCCATCCAGAAGTGGCGGCCCTACCTATTAGGGAGACATTTCATTGTCAGGACAGATCAGCGGAGATTGAAATATCTGCTGGAACAGCGGATGGTGATAAAGGAGCATCAGAGGTGGCTGTCCAAGTTGCTGGGGTATGATTTTGAGATTCAGTACAGGCCAAGAGTGGAGAACAATGCGGCAGATGCTTTGTCCAGATGTATGGGGGAGTTGCAGACAGTGGCACTATCTGTTCCTTTGATGCTAGATTGGGAGGCTATCAGAGAGGAAAGTGTTAGGGATGAGGATTGGGGAAAGATCAGGGCAGATTTACTGAGGGAAGAGGGCAGCCCCCCAGGGTATTCATTGGAGGGGAACAGACTGTTATATCAGGGGAGGTTTGTGATGCCCCGTACCTCGATCCACATCTCAAACTTATTCCAGGAGTTTCATGAAAGCGTTGTTGGGGGCCATTCAGGGGTGTTGAAGACATACAGGAGGCTACTTCAGAGCTTAACTGGAAAGGGATGCATAAAGATGTAGAGGAGATGATGGCCAAATATGAGATCTGTCAAAGGAATAAATACATAGCTATGTCATCAAGAGGACTACTACAGCCGTTGGCTCTACCGGGATGAGTATGGGAGAAGATATCCATGGACTTCATAGATGGGCTGTCCTGTCAGAAGGTTTCACGGTGATTTTAGTAGTGGTGGACAGATTGAGCAAGTATGCTCATTTCATCCCCCTCCGACACCTTTACACTATGGTGACAGTGGCTTCAGCTTTCATCAGAGAGGTGGTTAGATTGCATGGAGTACTAGAGGCGATAGTATCAGATAGAGATAAGGTGTTCGTCAGCCACTTTTAGAGGGAGTTGTTCAGATGACAATGAACAGTTCTGAAGAGGAGCACCGCTTACCACCTACAGATGGATGGCCAAACGGAAGTAATCAACAGGAGCTTGGAGACTTACTTGAGATGCTTTGTGTCGGAGACACCCAAGCTATGGGCCAAGTGGCTATCATGGGCTGAGTACTGGTACAACACCCTTTTTCATTCTGCTTCTCAGATGGCCCCATTCAATGTGTTGTACGGAATGGATCCTCCTCACTTGGTGCACTTAGGGAGTAGCAGTACTCCAGTTTCTTCAGTGGAGGAGTACTTGGAGGAGAGGGATAGAGTGCTAGAAGAGTTGAAGAGACATCTACTAAGAGCTCAATAGATTATGAAGAAACAAGCTGATGGGCATAGAAAGGACATCTAGTTTGAAGTGGGGGAGAGGGTGTTCTTGAAGCTTCGACCATACTGACAGAAGACAGTCGCCAACAGGAGGAATGAGAAGCTTGCTCCAAGGTACTTTGGTCCTTATGAAGTGTTGGAGAAGGTCGGAGCAGTAGCATATCGGCTGAAACTACAACCAGTGGTGACTATACATCCATTTTTTATGTATCTCAGTTGAGAAGGGTCATTGGTTACTATACAGCCAGCTTCGAGTTACCGGTGACACTGCGGATTTAGAGGTGGTTCTGGAACCCTTAGAGCTGGTGGGAGTTCGCTAGAAAGAAGATGGAACTAAGGAAGTGTTGATCAAGTGGAAGAACCTTCCTGACTACGATGCCACGTGGGAGCCATACAAGAGGGTGAAACATCAGTTTCCTTGTTTTCACCTTGAGGACAAGGTGATTCTTTGGGAGGGCGGTATTATTAGGCCGGTTCACCCTGAACCAGCTCAGCCGGCCCAAAGGCTGGCTCAAGTTTACAGGGGGCGGCACTTGTCCGCCTCCCTTCCTTCTTGTCGCCCACATTAGTGGGCCCCACTAGTCCAAATTGAATTCAAATTGCAAAAGGAGGGGGCGGCTAGGGTTTGAGAGGGAAATTAGATTAGGAAATTTTATGTATTAAAGAGCATGAGATGTTTTAGGGGGAGGTTATGTTTTGTTTTGTTCTCCATTAGGGTTCTTTGGTGACTTGGGTTTTAGACTCTCTTGTCTAGAGATTTGGGAGAGACGATCTTCCTCTCGAATTGAGGATCACTTGTATCTTGTTTCTGTACTTGTGGCTTTGATTTTTGTATTGCAATCTATCATTTGTGCTGATTTCTCCCAGATTTTGTGCTATTCTCGCTGTTTTTTCACCAATCGGTGATAGGTTTGCTTGCGAACTCAAGTTTATCCTATCAGTCTTGTTGTGCTGACTTGTCAATCTTTTGCCTTGGTTGCTTTGATGAAAAAATTTTCCTTTAAAGCAAAACTGTTAAATGCGTTGCTTTTTTTGAAACCTGAACCTTCTCGAGTGGCATGTTATCTATGATGAACGGATTAATTTACTAGAACGAAGGGCCAGTTTAAAAGATTTGAGCCAGAAATGAAGGTTTCAAGGAAGATTAGCAAAAAAAAAAAAAAAAATGCTGGTTCGTCAACTGCAGTAGGAATTAAGCAAACATTTTTATCCGCGTAGTATGTGAAAATCAATATGTAGAAGAAACATTTTATCTCAAATAAGCCCAATCACACCCATTAGTAATCCTTAATATAAAAAGTTTTGACCTCCAGGGTGAAGATGTATTCCAAAGAGCCTCTCCTACGGAGGGGACCTAGTTCATATTTCACTATCAGATGAGAATCCTTTACGGACAGTATACGTTGCTTTTGTACTTTTTGATGAACAAAAGTTAGATTATATTGATTTTTTACGCAAGAATCAAGACATATTTGATTGGAGTTCAAGGGATAGGACTGAAATTTTCTTTGATATAATTATGCATTCTCTCAAAATAGGCCCAACATTTAAGCCATAAATTTCTAAGAAGTGAAACTTTGTACCATATCATCTATAAGTGATCGAGCATAAGCTTGATAAACTCTTAGAAGCTGAATTCATATGAATACACTAGTTCTCTTGGTTGGGAAATGTTGTTCTGGTTAAGAAGGTTAACAAGGCCTGAAGAATGTGTTGATTACATTGACCTCAATAGAGTTTGCCCAAAAGATTTTTTTTTCTCTCTCCCTTGTGTAGATCAACTCGATGACACCACATATGGACATCAAATGCTTATTTTTATAGATGCTTACTCTGGTTATAATCAGAATAAGATGAACCTAACGAATGAATAGGCTGTTATTTTCCAAATGGATAAAGAGTTAGACTGTTATTAAGTGATGTCTTTCATATTGAAGAATGCTAGTGGAATGTACAAAGTCTCATGAATAAGATGTTCAAAGATCTCATAGGATATACTGTCGAAGTATATGTTGATGACATTCTGACGAAAAGCTTTAATGATCATAATATATCTCTTTGAGCGTTGCTTCCACCTCCTCTGACATTTCAATATAGGACTTAGCCATGTGTGCCCTTAAAATCATCTCAAGCAAACTCTTTGGAGTTATGGTCACCCATTGTAGGACTCCTAAGAGGATCAAGGCGCTTTGAGATATGATGCCTCCAAAGAATATTAAAGTGGGACAATGCCTGAACGAGCGAATATTAGCCTTGTCTCATTTTTTAGCCTGCTCTAGAGACAAATACTTATCATTTTTGAAGACACTGAAGGGTGTTTGTAGCACTGCTTTAAATGAACATATGATTATTAGGCTGCCTTTGAACAACTCATGGCATAGCTGGCTTAATTTGCTCTACTATCAAAACTAATCCAAGATGAGATGTTATACATATATATCTTACCATCTATCCTCAATGCAACAAGCTTAGTCATAGTACGAGAGGTAAATGCCTATCCACTATTTTACATCTTCTCTAACATAGGGGTACTATCTACTAGCAGATAAAATAGCTTTGAACTTAGAGTTTTCAACGTAAAAATTATGATCATATTTTCAAGCCCACAATATTGGTGTCTACACCCATTTTCCATTAAGGGCTATCCTACAAAAAATGGAGTCATCTAGAAGATCGATATCAAATCACATGTGCTTATAGAGCTTGTTGTCGAATGGGCATTGTATGTCTATTTAGCTTTAGGAAGTGCTAGGGCTGGGATCTTACTTATCTCACTTTAGCAAAACACCGTAGAATATGGACTCCCCTTAAAGTTCACTACAACCAATAATGTCGTTGAGTACGAGACCTTTATTATGGGGTTAAGACTTTTTATTTGATAGCGAAATTCAGAATTTGGTTGTTCATGTCGACTCTTACCTTGTGGCTTCTCATCTCAAGAGGGATTTTGATGCTCATTATGCTCAATTGTCACAGCATCATACTTGGTAAAATCAATACATGCTCGCATCAATACATGCTAGATCATTCATTTATTTCGAGAGCAAAACACTCAGGTTGATGCCCTCTCCAAGCTCATTACTTCAACAACTTGAGATATTTTCAAGTGAAGGTGCATCGTGGAGACGCACTTTCTTAACATCCAAAGTCCTTGTGTGAGACAATCCATTGATGAGTCAGAAAAGCCCTCTTATATTGACCCCATCCTTCATACATAACATGACAATACCTGAATGCACAACTTTTGTTGTCCACCTTTGATGATGAGCCACAAATTTTATCGTTGGAGGTTGATTTTTCCCTACAGGAGGTTTTAGGAATATTTATAAAATACTTGGGAGAAAGAGCATTTGCCCTCAAGGTTATGAGGTAAGGATTCTACTGGCTCACAATGAAGCATGATGCATTAGATTTTATATAGAAGTGCAATAATTGTTAGTTGAATTCTAATCACAATCATACACTGTCAGTAGAACTCTCGTCCTTCTAAAGCTCTTAGCTTTTCGCCTAATGAGGGATTGATGTAATGAGATGATTTCTTATGGCCAATGGATAACAGAAGTTCATCATTATGGTTGTTGACTATTTCACTAGAGGTTGAATTGCTTGCTAAGATCACGGAAGTCAATGTTAAATAATTTGTTTGGAAGAATATAATTTGTCTCTTAGACCTCCTTGTGAAGATCATCATTGATAATGTGACATAGTTCTTCGGGAAGTTTTTTTGCTTCATTCTACAAAGATCTTCATATTCAACAACTTGACACTGCTCTAGTCCATCTTCAAGAGAGCAGACTGTAACACTGCAAGGCCTAAAGAAGGAATATACAATCTTTTCTTTTCATTTAGCTATTAATTCTCAATCCAACTTTCCATTTCTCCATAGCAGTCTAATCATCCAACAACAACAACAACAATAACAAGCCTTTGTCCCACTACGTGGGGTCGGCAACATGAATCCTTTTTCTCCATTGTGTCCGGTTCAAAGTCAAATTCTCGTTTAAATCTAATAGAGAAAGATCATTTCTAATATTTTCTAACCAAGTCTTTTTAGGTCTACCTCTACCTTTCTTAACAGCAGTCTAATCATCCAAAACAATATAAAATAAACATCCAGATATGCATGTAGAATATTTCTTCCAAAATATTTAAATAACAATAGTTTAGAATACAATGGTTGCAACAAAAAACTTAAATACTTTATGAACTACAAAATCATATGTACTTTATAAAATTAGATTTCTTACTCTTTATCAGATTCAATCTATTCAACATAACTTTTCTTTTTGCCTGAAATATTTTAAACAACATGATGAGTATAAAACTCAATAGGCCAACCCTTTTCCCCAATATCAGAGTTCAATTCACACTTTATAATAAAAATAAATAAATGAATGGAATTACTAATTACTCTACAATTTTGGCATATTAGATCATATATGAATATGAATGTAGAGATGCACATATATAAATGCTCACTTATAACTCCCATTTATCACCTCCCACCTACTTGAAGCAGGTGCAGAGCCAGAACAGAACATAGTATATTCCCACACATAGTCATCTCAGAATCAGAGCAGAATAGAGTAGTTCAGAATAGAGATACATTTGTATTGAGCCAAGCATTTAATTCAAAGTGCACTTTCATTTTCATAACATAGCTCCAGAATGTTATGCATTGCATGGTGATGATAATACAATATATAAATGAGGAATTTAAAATATGTGCATATTAATTATCAGATTTTATATAAAAAGCTCCGATTTTGGATGCCTAGTTAAAGTTTTTAGAATTTTACCCATTTTATAGTGAATATGTAGACTACTAAATTAATGCCCTTTGCCAACTATACTTGAGGTTCAGAAGCTACACAATTCTCTAAAAATTTCAAAAAATCATACAGAGCAAATCAACTGGTGAAATTTTGTATTATAATAGTCAAATTATCCAGAATAAAGTGGGTAACGATATACTTAAAGTTATATGGTGAAACCTTTTCCAAATTCAAGAAAAATATATTTATAAGCATATCTTTCTATAAATATTTTGGAATTGAAATCAGAAATGGAGTAGGAGTTGCTTACTTCGAGTCTAACAATTTCCCTGATTAGCTGAATGGATGATTCCCAGATTTTGGCTTCCAAAATCCTTCTTTTCTTCCCTCTTCCTTCTCTTCTCCTTCTCTGGCAAGGTGGATGGGTGAATTAAAAAAGGCAATGATTTTAGATATTTTGATAGTTTATTTCCACTATTCTGATGTAGCGCCGCGGTGCTTAGCTCCCTAACGTTGCTACGCTCTCAGAGAATCTTCTTGATTTTCTCAGAATATTCTCACTTGAGACTCGGAGGCGTGGTGGTGAAACTACGCTTCCTGGCGCCACAACGCACACCCAATTTCCATTTTTTCCTCCATTTTTTCGAGAGTTCAATGGCACGATGTTGCCAAACATGGTGCCACAGTGTTCGCAGAGCAATTTATTTAGAACCTTGGATTTCCACTTCTCCAACCCAAATTTTGGTTACCTAAAACCCCATTAAACATTTTAAGGTTTATAATTATTAATCAAATTAACATGAACAATTATTAATAGACATTTACCTGAACTTGTGACAATAGATATTATATTCTCCCCTCCTTACAGAAAATATTATTTTCGACATTACAATCAGAACAGATTTGGATACAGCTGCCTCATCTCAGTCTCCTCCTAGGTTGCTTCTCCTATGCTTCCATTGGACTTTGACCATCGAAATTTCTTTGTTCCTTAATTGCTTAACATCAAAAGCCAGAATACTCTCAATCTATTCCCTATAGGTCAAATTCGACTGCACCTACACTTTAGCTTTAGGGACTCTATGATCTACATCTGATACTCATTTTCTCAACACTGACACATGAAATATATTATAGATATCTGACATATGGTTTAACAAGAACAGTCTATGTGCATATTTTCTTATCCTTTCAATTACTTCAGGTAGTCTTATATATCTAGGATTTAGCTTACTGTCTTTGCCAAACCTGCTTACTCCCTTTGTTGGCCGAACTTTCAGATATATAAAATCACCTATTTGAAATTCCACTTCATCAGTCTATCCATGACCACCCATACTACATCATGGTATTGCCTAGACCGGGGAAAACTCATAGCAAAATTTATAGTGATCTCCTCCCATTTCTATTCAGGAGTAGGCAATGACTGCAATAATCCACTAGGTCTTTAATGCTCAGCTTTCACCATCTGATATGCTTCACACTTAGAGATAAATTCTGTCACTTCTCGCTTCAAGCCAGATCACCAAAACATGTACTTCATATCATGATGCATCTTATTGCCGTATGGATGAATGATGTATCCAGAATAATGGGCTTTATGATAATATCTATCCTTAGGTCACCATTATCTGGAACCTAGAACCCGCTTCCATAGAAAATCACACATTGCTCATCTATTTACAACTCAAATCTCTTCCCAAATTGAATCTGATATTTTAATCTCATATATTCTTTATTGGCTTTTTGGGCTTCTTTAATTCTGTTTTGCAATAAACGCTGAACTATTATTTGAGAAATTACTCTAACTAGCACATCTGATGAACTCGCTACTTCTAATTCTAGTATCTCCATCTCCTTGATCAATGCTTGCTCAGAAGTAACCAAACTAGTTGCCACTCTTATCGATTTCCTGCTCAAAGCATCAACAGCCACATTCACTCTTTCTGGATGATGAATGATATCAAAATCACAATCCTTAATCAATTTCAACCACCTTCTTTGCCTTAAATTCAGCTCATTCTAGGTGAAAATATACTTCAAACTGGTGATTGGTATAAATCTTGCATCAACACCGCACAAGTAATGTTGCAAGATCTTCAATGCAAATATAATAGCCGCTAGCTCTAAATCATGAGTCTGGTAGTTCTTCTCGCGTGGCTTCAACTGCTTGGAAGCATAAGCCACTACCTTCTTATTTTACTGCAATATACATCCCAAGCCCTTTAAGGAAGCATCACTATACACCTGAAATCTTTTGGTACTCGACGAAATAATCAAACACAGGAGTTGACACCAGACACTCCTTCAACTTTTGGAAACTCTCTTCACACTCTGGTATCCAATCAAATGACACTACCTTTTGGATCAATTTTGTCAGAGGGATAGCAATCTATGAAACCCTCTGACAAACTTCGTATGATATCTTACCATGGCCAAAAAACTATGAATCTCAATCACGGATGTCGGCCTTGGCCAATTCACGATAGCCTGCACCTTATGGGGATCTACAGTAAGCTCTTCCTTGCTCATCACATGCCCCATAAATACTATAGAAGTCAACTAGAACTTACACTTCAAAAACTTAGCATACAAGTTATGTTGCCTCAACGTCTCTAGAGTCAACATCAAATGTACTGCATGCTTCTCTTCAGACTTCAAGTATACTAGGATATCATCGATGAACATAATAATAAACTGATCCAGGTACTCCCTGAACACTTGATGCATCAGATCTATAAATACTGACAGTGCATTTGTTACATCAAACGACATCACCAGAAACTCATATTGCCCATATCTAGTACTGAATGCTATCTTGGCCACATCCTCAGCCTTTACTCTCAACTTGTGATAGCCTAATCTCAAATCAATGTTGGAAAATGCAGTTGCACCTTTTAATTGATCAAACAAATCATCTATCCTGGGCAACAGATACTTGTTATTTACTATCACCTTATTTAACTTTCGATAATTAATGCACATCTTTAGAGATCCATCCTTTTTCTTCACGAATAACATTTGAGCTCTCCAAGGCGATCCATTCGATCTGATAAAATTTCCATCTAATAGCTCTTGCAACTGCACCTTCAACTTTTACAGTTCTCTCGGTACCATTCTATAAGGAGTCTTCAATATTTGAGTGATATTTGGCACCGCTTCAATATAGAACTTCACCTCCCTCTTCGGAGGCAATCCAAATAGCTCTTTGGGGAAGACATCTGCAAATTCTTTTCTGCTATGACATCCTCAAGTCCTTTAAGATTTGTTAAAATCTCTCACATAAGCCAGAAATATCAAATTCCTATTCCTCGAAGCCTTATCTACTAGCAATACAAAGATTAAAGATGATAAGTCACTCATAGCACTCAGAAAATAAAACACTTCCCCGTGTACACACAAACTCACTCGTTTTTACTACAATCAATCTGAGCGTGATACCTGCTGAACAATCCATTCCAATGATAATATTAAATTCTTTTAGGGGTAAAAAAATAGTGCTGACGCTAACTTCCTAACAGAGATCTCAAGCTCACACAGACAAATCTTATTCACAAACATCAAATCCTCTATCGGTAGCATAACAAATAATTCATGATATAATATAATAAGAGCTAAACTTAAAACATTAAGAAGATGCTCAAACATAAAGGAATGACTAGCATTAGAATAAAAAAAAAGAATACTACAAGGTCGCTCAGAAATATATGCCATACCTGTTACCATATCTGGAGCTTCCTTTGCCTCCTGCTGAGTCAGACTATAGACTCTGGGTTGAATTGGAGGGGCACTACCAATTGCCGTTGACTCCCTCTGCACTCTTGACGGCCTTCCACTAAACATGCTTCGACTTCGCGTTGTCGATCGCTCACTAACAACTCTAGATAGAGCTTCTACTAATGGCTGCCTCTGACTTCCTCCTGCCTCGGATTACCTTCTGGTATATTCTGGGGGCACTGAGCCACCTTGTGACCAGACTGACCGTAACGGAAACACTGACTAACATCTATCAGAATGCCTCCTACCATAATATCCACACAACGGAACATTATTAGCAGATACAAATCCACTTGCATTTACAGAAACTTCAGAACCTTCCTTCATGGACCCTCCACCATAACCAAACCTGAGCTTCTTGGCACTAACTCCACTCCTAGAGGGCTTCCCTCCAAATCTTTTCCTGCTTAGATCCCATCTTTGTTGAGTGGCCATCAGATCATTTTCCATTAATCTGGCTTGTTCCACCAACTCAGACAAATCCCGGATATGAATTGGCACCATCGGATGCCTCAGACTGTATGTCAATCCTCTCAGAAAATAATAACATTTTTCTTTCGGCATGCTGACTAACTGAGGGGTATACTTGGCTAGAGATGTAAACTCTGCTTCATATTGCATTACTTATTTGCTTCCTTGGACCAGCCTCAAGAACTGTTCTTGCATTATTGTCTCACAGATGACGGTACAAACCAATCTCTAAAAATCTCTACAATCTTCCTAAGAAATTTTAGCTTTGCTTTGTCTTGAAAATTTTCCCTCCGTTGTCCTACCCACCAGTGCTCAGTTTTCCCATCCAAAAGAAATGCTGCCAACGACACCTTACTATGTTTTGGACACTACATACCGTCAAATGATTTCTCTAATCTCAACAGTCAATCTTCTGCAGCCTGAGGATCTATATTTCCTTGAAAACGGGGAGGTTTCAATCTTAAGAATAACTATAAATGACAAACTATCTCATCTCCCTTCACATCTAATATCTTACTCTAAGCTTCTCCCATCAACTGTGCCACCGGCCCAACAAACTGCATTATTGAATTCAATGTTTCTTCTTTGGCAGTACTATGAACTATAATAGCTCTGGAATTTTGTCCATCAGTCGCTTTAGAGTCTTGAGGGTCCATTTATAGCAATATTTTAAACGATTTAAAACAAGAAGATTCAATAACAAGTTCAATGATTTACAATTACTCATACATAAATTAGCATCAAACTATCTATCTCTTTTCTAACTTACAAATATTTCCTACGGCTTTGGTACTTATTCAATTCCTCCCAACTGTTGCTCTTATATTACTCTATAACGTCCCAAGACCTAAAGGAGGAATTTATCTTACCCCTCTTTTTCATTTATCTATTGATTCTTAATCCAACATTTCATTTCTCTAGAGCCATCTAATCATCCAAAATAGTATAAAATGAACATCCAGATATACATACAGAATATTTCTTTGAAATTATTTAAATAATAATAGTTTAGAATACAATGGTTGCGACAAAAGACCTAACTAGATTCTAAACTACAAAATCATATATACTTTATAAAATCAAATTTCCCGTTCCTTATCATACTCAATCTACTTAACAAGACTTTTGTATTTTACTGAAATATTTTAAAGAATAGGATGAGTATAGAATTCATTAGGCCAATCATTTTTCCTCATATCAGAGTTCAATTTAGAGTTCATAATTAAAATAACAAAATGATAGAATTACTGGTTACTCTACAGTTTTGGCATATTAGATCATATGAATATGAATGTAGAGATGCTCATATATAAATGCCCACTTATAGCTCCATTTATCATCTCACACCTACTTGAGGCAGGTGTAAAGCCGAGTCGAAACAGAGCATAGTATATTTTAACACAGAATCATCTCATAACCAGAGCATAATAGAGTAGTCCAGAGCAGAGATACATTTGCATTGGGCCAAACACAAAATTCAAAGTACAGTTTCATTTTCACAACAGAGTTCCAGAATGCTATGCATTGCATGATGATGATAATTCAATATATAGCTGAGGAATTTAAATTATGTGCATATTAATTACTATATTTTATACAAAAAGCCCCAATTTTGGATGTCCAATTAAATTTCTCTGAATTTTATCAATTTAACAGAGAATATATAGACTACTAAATTAATATTCTTTGTCAACTGTTCTGAGAATCAGTATTGACATAATTATTCAAGAATTTTAAAAATTCATACAAAGCAAGCCAACCAGTAAATTTTGCATTCTAATAGTCAAATTATTCAGAACGGAGTGGGTAAAGATATACTAAAAATTATACGGTGAAACATTTTCCAAACTCAAGAAAAACACATTTATAAGCATATATTTCTATAAATATTTTGGAATTGAAATCAGAAACAGAGTAGGCATTGTTTACCTCGAGCTCAAAAAATTCCCCAACTAGTTGGATAGACGATTCCTGGATTTTGGCTTCCCAAATCCTTTATCCCTTTTCTCTCTCCTCTTCCCCTCCCCTTCCTTATCTTCTCCTTCTCCAACAAGGTGGCTGGGTGAATTGAAAATGGCAATGGTTTTAGATATTTTAATAGTTTAATTCCACTATTATGACATAATGCTACTGCGCTTAGCTCTCTAGCACCGTTGTGCTCCAAGAGCCCAGAATATCCTCACATAAGACTTGGCATCACGGTGGCGCTTCTGGCACCGCAAAACACACCCAATTCCCATTTTTTTCTTCATTTTTTCGAGAGCTCAATATCGCGGTGTTGACAACCTTGGCACCGCGACACCCATTGTACAATTTTTTCCAAACTTGGATTTTCATTTCTCCGACCCAAACCCTGGTTACCTACAACCCCATTAAATATTCTAAGGCTTGTAATTGCTAATCAAATTAACATAACAATTATTAATAGCCATTTACCTGAATTTTTGATGACGGATATTACACAGACAGATCGATGTTACTAATTGAACTATTCTTAAATGATTGAAAATACACCTTTAAAAGGCTAAAGGGTAATGGGTTGAAGAGCTTCTCCCCGGCGTTCTTTGAACCTGACTGCACTACCATCCAAATTCTAATAGACCATATACCTTACAACCTATGTATTGACATAAAGGCTTTTATCTTGATCGACATTGGGATCCCAAGGCCCATGGCCCAAAACTTTGATCTTAGTAGCAATGAAGACAAAGTTCAAAATGATTATTCTCCTAGAGATGCGTGATTTATCCCTCTGTAAGATAGCCTCTTACTATTAAAGGGTAGCTGCCACTTCAACTGAAGGGTTAAGGCTTGAAATCTTAAGCCTGCTAGAAAGGGACCTCAATGTAATAAACTCTCACTCCACTAGAAGAGTCTCTATGTGTTTGCAACCATGGTCAAGCTTGAAATTTTCAAGCATAAGTATTTTGAAGTAAAGATGCCACCTTAGACTTGGAATACAAGAAATCTTTGTAAGTATTATCAATAAATCTCAGCATACAAACTGTTATAAATTGGATCGACCTGATCCATACTCTTTATAATTTCTTTTTCTTTACTGAGTGACAAACCGACAGGCTCCCCATGCATGCAATTAGCCCCACTTCGGCCTCCCTTCACATGACCTCACCCAACATTGCCTCGACTCCCATCATTATTAGAACTTTTGCATGATTCTCTAGCAAGACCTCCCTATAGCCGCCAGATGCCCCCCTCTTGTTGCTCCCTCTCTCCTCTCGACCCCTGTCGAATCTTTTCTTTCTTTTGAAACCCTAGCCGCCAATTTGTCCCAAAGCGATAACAACAAGCATTTCTCCCAATTTCTGCTAATTGGCTCCTGCAATACTGAGTTTTCATCCTCTTTTTCCTCTCCTTCCTACCTTTCTATTTGTTATGTCCCAAATTATATGCGTTCTCTCTCTCTTTTATAACATTTAAGCCAGATTCATTTAGTGCTGATCATATTATAGCCTTGAATTACTATTATGGTTGGTTTTATCTTGCATTGGGAGAAAGATTTATTTAAGTTTGATGTTCGAGTGGATTAAATCCTATCTTATCTTGTATCTTTGTTACGCATTGTAGATGTATTGCAATCTAAATTTATTTGTAAGGGACCTTCAAATTTATGGTCCTCTTAATGTGACTAGTTGGAATTTAAGGTTGGTCGCATATATTGGTAATTAAATTTAGTGATGGTCATGTAACTTAGATTGATTAGAAAATTTAAACTCTTATGTCTCAAATTGTGTACTTATAATTAATTGAATTTGCTTTTTATAGGGCATTTGCTTGGTGAAATTTAGTACACCAAAATTGAATATGAAATTCGTTTCAACCTGCTATTTGTTATTGGATAATTGTACCCCTCTTTGTAAGGGGTATAATCCATATTATTTTGTATTAGGTTTTCTTAGATAATTGGTTAGATTGCCAGTCTTATTTATTTATTTTTTGTATTTTTTTATTATATACATATGCTCGTAGATATCTTTTTATGCTCATCATGATAATCAATTGCATATATAAATTTATTTTGATTTATTGTTGCATAAACTCTTGTATATTAATCCTTATAATAGATATATTTTTATGCACATACTCCTATTGAATACAATTGATATTATCCTTGAAAATGATAACTTACTATGAAATAACAGTTGTTATATTAAATATATAATATTGTTGAAAACTTTTTTATGACAAACTTAAGAACTGCACTCTTGTGTATAGCTCGGTAGAATCCTTTTAGATATTAGCTCGCCAGATCGTAGACCCACAGATTGACGACTCTATAGGAAATCATTTGATTTTTTTTGGTTGGTGTTTATCTTCCAAATGCATGGTATTTGAAAAAACCGATTATACATATTTATAGATGTATAAATATATAGACATGAGTTACACACGATGAATGATTCATAAGTCATATTGAGGTATGATGATACTTAGCATGATTAAATATATAAACCTGTGAATGATATTGCATTAGTGATAGTTTGACATACATATTTATAATATCATTGTACTAGAACTTGTAGAAATTATGACATGTTGCATTGTTAATATCGTCATACTAGACCTGCCGTAGAAACTATGACTTGTTGCATTGTTACATTGATACATCGATTACTTGTTGCTATGTCATCACTCTTATCTTGTTGATTATTCATATTGTATGCCTCATTTTCTTATCCTTTTTGCTTTAATATAAAGGAATCACTTGTTCTATTTGAATTCTCAAACTATCTCGTTGTTAACTTTTCTCATAGTAGATCCTATTGGAGTGGTTGGTGAACCATCATTATAAAAGTAGATTTACCAACCACGTAATACATTTGCTATTTTTATGTTTGTTTTAGTAGGTCATTCTTATTCTCTTTTGAGGGTTGTGTAGTTTTATTTATGTTGTTGTTTCTTCAAGGTCTTTTTTTTTCATGCAGGTTTTCCTACCTTATTTATATACCATCATTTATATTTATAGTATTGAAATCAAACTTAAGTTTCTCTTCCATTATTTACTTAAACATGTTTTATATAGATTATTTATACGTGAACTTTTCTTTTTTCGCGTACAAAATAGGTCTTCTTTTTTCTTCGTCACATTCTGTGCTGCTAGGATGTACCACCTTTTAGACCTGGGGTGTGACACAAACTATCATGTATTTTGCATTTATTTTTAGAATAAATTAACTTGCAATATTAATGTAATAAGTTTTGGTTTCTTTCCCTCAAAATTTTTATCCCGAACTTTATCTTCTCTAAGCATGTCATGGTCATTACTTCAAAAAATGAATAAAAATGATTGATCATCATCTTTGAATCAAGAAATATGTGACCAGTGTCGCATCTTAATCAAAGGATGATTGTTCCTAGGGGATTTAATTCATTGTATTCCATTATGAGTTAAAGTCATCGAGTAACACTCTGATAAACAACCTAAGATGTATAAAATCCTTGGTGGATTCCTTTGTCTTCCCTACCACAGGTTAAGATTTGGGGTAGCACCCCAACTAAATAATCTAGGGCATACATAATTCTTAAGAAAAATTTTAATGACTCTCCTCCATGTAGACCAAAGCCTCTAGGCTAATTATTTGAGGAGCTTGGTTAAATTACAAATTCTTCTGGCCCCACGGTTAAACTTGTAATTACCAGTGTTTTGAAAATTGGATCGAACTAGCCTGTTCGACCGTGAATTGCTCAAGTTGCTGGTTCAGTCAGTTTTGAAATTGGATTTGCATTGAACTGGCTTGAACCATTTTAAATTGTTAGTTCAACCTAAAATGTCGAATTGATATTGATTTTATTGAGCCAGTTGGTTCTATACGACAACAAGTATTTATCCCACTATGTGAGGTCAGCTACTTGAATCCTTTTTCTTCATTGTGTCCTGTTGAGAGTCAAATTATCATTTAAACATAATAAAAAAGGTCATTTCTAATATTTTCTAATTAAGTCTTTTTTAGATCTACCTCTATCTTTCTTAATATAGGTCAAATCTAATACATCTACTCTCCTAACCGAGTTATTAGAAGGCCGATGTTTTATGTGTCCAAACCATCTAAGGCGGCTCTCACTAATCTTATTTGCCATTGGAGCTATTCAAGCCTTTTCACGTATATACTTGTTTCACATTCTGTCTCTGAAGTTAAAGCCACTCATCCACCTGACCATCTTCGCCTCTGCAACACTTAATTTATGTTTCTCTTTTAATGACCAACATTCTGCGTTATAAAGCATTACAGCTCTCACCATCATCTTATAAATATTTCCCTTAAGTTTGAGGGGGACTTTTCTGCATAAAGATGGCCAACAACGTCAAATACAATAATTTTTTTTTTAAATTTCTTTATCGATGGTTTCACCATAAATGTCAATAGTGCACTCCTTGGCGCACGGCGCGGTGCACATCTGACACTATTTGCTTGACGTGACGCAACACAGCAAAATAGCACACGCTACTTGCGCTATGCATGGGCAATGACGCATGGCACAAATATCGCGCACAATTTTTTTAACATATTATAAATTTTAAATTATAAATCATTATTATTATTTTTAGGTTTGTGTATTAATATCACAATGAATTAATAATTAATTAAACATCAAATTAATAAAATATTAAAAAGATTAAAGAATTTAACTTTTTGTATGATTTAAAGCTGTCATTTTTGCTATTTGGCATGATTTAGGCTAAATTATGCTTAAATCCTGCTCAAATCTATTGATGGAAGTTTCTGTAGGATTTAAAGTTGTTTTTTTTCTGTTTGGCAGGATATTTATGCTTAAATTTTGCTCAAATTAACCTATTATTTGCTATTTAATGGTATATATGTAATTATTTTATATTGTGTGTCATATTTAAAATGATGTGCGCTGCGCCAGGCGCTGTGAGCTATATGGCTCAACGGAATCTTTGCGCCATTGTGCGCCATTCATTGTTGACAAGTATGGGTTTGACTATCGAGATTTGTCGAATACATCAATATCATGATTCATGCACTAAATCATTCGAAAGAAATTATTAAAAAAATGATAAAATCCTTACATATGATCATTTGTTTAAAAAATTAGATGAATACGATGTGAATAAAATGGAGAAACTCATGAAGAATCGTCAAAATCATTTAAAAAATAGAATCAAAATACTGTTTAGTTTTTTGAAGAACATCTTTTCATCAACATGTTTGCATCACTTCATCGATGATTAGCTGCTACATTACTCTCTATTTTTTTATTAAACTTTGAGGACGATGATCTTCTCATGGAAGACAATTGGAGTCTTAAAATGGGGCAAAAAATCTCACCTTAAAATTCCATATGTTTGAGGACAATCAACATTTTGCAAGGAAAAATTGGAACCTCAACATGGGGACTATAAATCTTAACGAACTCCAATAGTAAAACTCATGCTGGACAATTTTTTCCTATTATGGAAAAAAATGAAGCTTGTAGGGGAGAATTGTGCTGCTCTCCTAGTTCATGCCCACTTTTGGGCTTGGATAGGCCTTTTATGATATTTTTGGGGTCTCTGAAATTATTTTTGTTGTTTCAGACTCAGTTTTAGACCTTTTAGAGCCTAATGAGGCATTTGCAACTAATTTTGAACAATTTGGAAGTGTTAAGAGTAAAATTGTTTCAACAATTTTTACTACAATTGATATGCCAAACTTAAAGGAAAGTTGAAATTATGATGGAGGAGATTTACTTTGTTTAAGGCATCGAGGGGAGGTCCGCCGAGGAGTGATTGTGCCATTCAAAATTTTTGAAGTTATAATATTGTGTCGCAAATATTTTTAAGGACTATATATATAGACGATAGAGATCTCAACATCCAAAAGTAAGAGTCAACTGACATTTTATTAGAAAACCCATTTTATTAGGTGTGAATCTCAATATTGGAATTGAACATTTTTGGATTTAAATTTGGGATCCGAGCTTTGATTTTAGCATGCTTATAATCGAACTGAATGTTTCTATGAGACAAACTCAACAACACCAAAAGTGATCCAATCCAACTTTGAATGAGCCTAAATTAAGCACTTTAAGCATGGATTGAAATTTTGGGACATTAATCGAGGGACTAAATGGTCTCTAAATATTACTTGCATATATTCAAATTAAGCTTCTCGAAGAGGCAAATTCAAAGAGCCCAAGATCTCTTAAGTTTGTCATTATTGAGGCAAACATTTTGAAAACACCTTAAGATCAAGGGAATTGTTTTAGGCTGTTCGATGAAGTGTTTTGAATTTTAGCTATATTAATAGAGAATGCCACTATCGAAAAGCATAAATAGATATCCATTTTTTACATTAGGGGGACCTAGATAGGAGATTATATAGAGCTTAGAAGTTTAAGGAATCCTAGTACTCTATTTGACCACTATCGTTCGACCACTTTCGTCTGACAACTGTTGTTTGACCATCTGGTCCCTTTGGTCTGATCGCAGGAAGGAGCATAGGTCTTGCACTCTTACTTGTCCCAGCTCTAGACCCTCACAAGAGGGAACTCTTAGCTCTTTCCATACGCACACAAGAGGAGCTCTTATGCTCGACTTCTCTCGCTTCTGCTCGGTTGACGCTGAACGTTGCATGCGAGAGGAGCCCTCTCGATCGATCTCTCCTTGGTCTTGGAAGCAAAAGGACCAATATTTCTTAGAATTTTAGCAATGAAGGCTGGTGGTAAGAATCTGTATTCCTCAGAATTCTAATAATAAAGGCTGGCGATGGGAACCGGTATTCCTCAAAATTTTGACAATGAAGGCCAGTGGTGCGAACTTGTATTCTTCAAATTCTAGCAATGAAGGCTGGTGGTGGGAACCTGTATTCTTCAGAATTCCGGCAATGAAGGTCAATGGTAGGAACCTGGAGAACAAGCAAATGCTAGCTCCTTCAGGGTAGGATAAAATGCTTCTGATCTCTCTGTTGCCTCACCCTCGATATACACAATTGACTTCCTACTTAGGGAAGTAGCGTTCTTCATCATCTGCGTGCTCACCAACTCTTTAGTCACTGTAAGCATGCATTGGATTTTAGCAGTGAATTGCCTTATCACCAAGAAAGCCATCTTCTTCCCCACTGTGTGCATCGTCTGAGCAACTCTACGTATCAGGATCGTTCCATCGGCGAGCTTCGAATCCAGAGAACTGACTACAGTCCCAATCTATCCGGCAAGGTTCTCAATGACGATTCCGTCAGCGGCAATGATCCCAGTGGCAGAGATCTTGGGAGAGGTCAACTTCTTTTGCTGTCGAGAAGGCGACTTTGACCTTCTTGTAATCTCTCAGATCTGAGGGTAGCAGATCGGGAACATGCAGAAGCGGTTGGGATTTGGGGAAAGGAAGGGCTCTTCGAGTGGAGGATTTGATGACGCATACAACAGCTCTTGAACTGCTCATTCCTTGCTCGATTTGGCTCCAGCACATGCACGGGGGTCAGTCGTCCCCGCTCAGGCATGCACACACGCAGTTCCTGCTCGCTCCCTCTCTTGATCCTTTTCTTCACTTGGTTCGGCCCCCAGGTAGGTACACACGAGAGCCGCACACAGAGAACCGCAAAGGGGAAGCCCTCTCACTTGCTCGGCTACCTTGGACGCACGCGAGCAGGAACATAGCTCAAGAACCAGCTTTCCCTCTCACGCTGTCGTTTTTTAAGAAGATCCGAATGCCTTGCTTTGATACCATGTTAAATTTAAAGAATTGGAAAGGGAAAAAGGCCTAATTTTCTTATACAAAACTATCCCTATTTATATAGATCTATATAAGATATCTTAATAAAGAAACAAATAAATACGGAATCATACATAATTTTCCTAATATAGTTCTTCATAATTCAGCCACCTGAATATGGAAGTATATTGGTGTGATCTAGGTGAGCCTTCCACAGATCCCCATCCTGGCCGTGGGATCAAGGGCCATGGGATGACTGAGATTTAGCAGCGTATCTAGGTAAGCCTTCCACGGATCCCCATGCTGGCTGTAGGATCAAGGGCCAAGGGACGGTTGGGATGTTAACAATTTCCTTTTATATAAAAGGTGTTATTTTTAATTTGAATTTGTCTATAATTTTCTAACCGATTTTTCTTTTTGCACACATGCCATCTATATCAAGAAAAATTTCCATAATATTTCTGAAAGTAATTCTCAGCTGGTAGAGGACATATATATCCTGCAGCATCTTATTTTTGAATAACAAGCATACCTTTTACATTTGGAGCAATTTTCTTATAAATAGCAGCTGGTAGAAATTTGTATAGTAATTAGCAGATTACAGCTCTAGAAAGATGCTGCTTGCGAAGACTTTATTGTCTGTGGAAGAGAGCATGAATTTAAGGGAAAACATATAACAGGAAATAGATTTAGAAGAATAATTTCCCCTTGCATTTCATGTGTAGTTTCAACTACGACAGCAAGCTAACAATTTTGTAGTTTTAAGCGTGATGATTGGTAACAGTTGTTACTTCTGACTTATTGATTTTCCCATACATTACTCTTCAAATGCAGACTTGAAACTTCTTTTCCTACTTTTTCAGGTTGAACATTTGAGTTGCTGGATTTTCCATGAAGTAATTGTCGACCCGGCCATTTTAAGCGACTGGTATCAATTTTCTAAACCAAATTGATGATTTCCAGTTGCACTGCCGGCAAGCTGGCTTGACAGGAAGGTGAAGCTAAAAGGTGATGCTAGTGCCTTTAAAAGCCTAACTTTTGCAAAACTAGTTGACATGCATATGCTCTAATATAGTAGGTTTCATTTAGTTTCATTTTTTTTTGTAAGTTCTCTTTGCACGGCTTTGAGTGAATGCATTTTGAATTTATGAAGAACTTATTTTTAATACCTTTTCACATGCGACATCAATTGTATTATGTGAACCCATTGTACAAGAAAGTGGCGGGCAAACATCAGATATGTAGCATGAAGATGATGTTGAAAATATAGCGTAGTGATATGAACTAAACTATCAATCGGCTAGCATTACTGTTCGATTAAAATTGATCTAAATTTGATAGAATAGTGATTGATCAATTGTGTTGGCTGACTAACAATGTTGATCGACCAGGAATTATGTGAGTTTAATCTTAGCTGGTTAATATCAGCATATACCGAATCGAACTTGGACCTTTGGATTTATGGTTAAAGTTGTTAGGTATGCTCTAACTAGCATTGCTAAACAAATTGTATCTGTCCTGCCAAAAAGATCAGTCAGATTAAGTAATCTATTATAATCCATGAAGGTTTCTTAGCATTAAGAAATTTTTGCTTTTCATATTGTGTCATTTCATTAAATTGGATTTTTATGCAGTTAATTTCGGTCAGGAAATCTCCTGAAGTAATGGATGGGTTGTGATGTAGAGGTTTTCATTTGAAGATCTTATCAGGAGAAGGGCATGCTTTGAAGGAATTCAATAATACTTATCTCATTTAAATAATTAAACCACAATAATAAGCGTTATGGTTTTAGTTACAAAAAAAAAAAGAGACTTATAAGGATACAACAACAACAACATCAAGCCTTTATCCCACTATGTGGGGTTGGCGACATGAATTCTTTTTCTCCATTGTGCCTTGTTAAGAAACAAATTCTCATTTAAATCTAATAAAGAAATGCCATTTCTAATATTTTCTAACCAAGTCTTCTTAGCATAAGTCAAATCTAATGCATCTAATCTCCTAACCGGGTCATCGGAAGGTTGTTGTTTTATGTGACCAAACCATCTAAGGTGACTCTCTCTAATCTTATCTGCCATTGGAGCTACTCCAACCTTTTTATGTATATGCTCGTTTCACATCCTGTCTCTAAGAGTAAAGCCACTCATCCATCTAAGCATCCTCATTTCTGCAACACTTAACTTAATATTATGTTTCTCTTTTAATAGCCAACATTTTGCGTAATAAAGCATTGCAGGTCTCACCACCATCTTATAGAGTTTTCTCTTAAGTTTCAGGGGTACTTTTCTATCACACAACAAGCCCGATGCATTTCTCCACTTCAACCATCCAACTTGAATTCTACTAATAATTTCCCCATTTATTTCATCGTCACTCTGGACAATAAACCCAAGGTATCTAAAACATGTACTCTTATTAATGACTTTTTTGGCCTAAAGTCACAATATCTCTACTAGATCTATTACTACTAAAATTACACTTCATGTATTCGATTTTAGATCTATTCAAACGAATACCTTTAGACTCTAAGGTTGACCTCCATAGTTCAAGTTTACCTTCAACTCTCTTTCTAGCCTTATCAACAAGAAGAATACCATAAGCAAAAAGCATACACTAGGATACATCCTCTTGCAAATGTCTAGTAAGGACATCCATCACTAAAGCAAAAAGATATGGGCTTAAGAGCTTAAGACTTCAAAGGATAATTGAGGGGAAAAAAAACCTCAGTACTCAAAAAAATATCTCAGAAGTTAAAAAATGTTATTCCTAAAGAGTGAAACTCAAAAGAAATTTTAAATTAAACTGTTTCCTAAAACATTAACTAAAGTAAATAAAATACAGAAATAATATGTATGTATTGATCAAGCGGTTGTCATCAGCTCTATTTGTTGAGTAATATTGATGGTGGATGATGTTACCAACAAATGAAGTAATGCTACAAGTTCATTTGAAGGGCCCAATGTAATCTCACTAGATTAAAACGATTCAACATTTGATATAGTTGGAGCTGGGAATCAGCAGTCAGATTCGAGCCCTCAGCCTATATGTCTGATTAACCATGTCAATATTATTTTCATTGAAAATTGAAAAACGGGGCGGGGTTATGAAGGCTTGGATACTTCGATAATTTTTTAATTGGAGCCTTTGATATGAATTCAGATCTTCCCGAAGTTGGAAGTGTAGTTGCGTGCTTTTCACATTGCATCAACATATTTATCGTCATATTTGCATGAATATTGATGCTCATGTTATCACTTGTGAACATACAAAGAGTATTCATAATGCTTTGGGTTATCTAAACATATTTGATGATTCAATATCCCAACACATTTCTTCTTGTATTGGTATATTTTTGTAGTGTGTTGACATAGTCATCAATGCATTGGCATGATCCTTGAATCTCTGACATAAACTGTGATGTTGGCGTGCTATTTATTATCTCTTTGACAATCTTATGATGGTTCTCCATTCTCCTAAATCTATATAAAATTAGCTACTTTAATCATATGATCGCTGCCACTTTTTTAATTTTAATTTTGAACAAATTTAATCAGAAATACTCGCACATACATTATTATGTCGGTGCTTGAACCCTCATCACTCTGTGATAGATAGAACCGGAACTCTTCACTTCTCAATATTCATATGGCATGTGGAAGCCAAGTGCTGAAATCAGTGCTAACTGCTAAAGTATTAGGAAACTACATACGAAATCTACACCAAAGTGGTAGCTTTAGGCTCCTTTTGGGGCAGTTTTAATACTGCTTTCTCTAACAGCTTTTTAGTTTAATTTTTTTTTAAAGTAATGAAAGAGTAGTGGCTAAAAGTTATCCCAAAGGAAGTCTTACAGTTCTGTTGTGAATCTTGGAGGAAGTGTGCTTCTTCTTGAATGTGGAGGGAGAGAGGGAGGGAGAGAGCATAACTCAAAATCTTATTGCTTGGAGGGCATCCCTCTATTACAGCCTCTTACAATATTTATAGACAAACTAAGAAACTCTATCCAAAGGCTATACAAGGCTACACAAAGAAATGCTTAAAAAAAGTATGTCTAACTAACATCAAATTGGACCAAATGCTAACAAGTTCTGGCATTCAGATCTGTTCTTCTCAGTCTTCTCAGTCCTTTTAATTCTACACTAAAGTGGTAGCTTAATAGATTTGACATGCATTTTAATCCTTCTATCAGTTTTCTCAGATTCTTTTATGCATTTTCTTAGCTTTTGATTTTTTTTTTTTTCGAATTTTTTTACTTTCTCTACTTCCAAAAAATGACTTGCTGTGTAATTATGACTCAAACTAGAGATATCAAATCATCTATTGTACATTATCAGCAAGCTATTTCATTATCCTCTCCATTTGCTGCTCATGTCACTTTGAATGATTATGATTTATCCGAGGGAAATTAGTGGTTTCTATCTGTTGACATATACTGTTCTTATTTGAAGGACTCGAAATTTGTCATTGATTGTAAATAGGAGGGTTTTTTTAGTGAATTAATTGATTGAAGTCAGTTATGCTTGCTTGATATTTTCTACCGTTAGCTTTCCTCATATGAGCAATGAACATTCTGTAGAAATATGCATGTTAATTCAAATATGCAGCAAAACTTGTGTCCGATCAGAATGATTTTCGATAGTGTGTGTGTCAATATGTATATATATGTTGGATATTGGGTGTGCATAGCTGAGTCGGATTTGAGCGAACTCAAGTATTGATCAACTCAATGGTTAAGCAAATGAACTATGTTTTCTGTGCTAAGTTCGTTAATTTATATGGAGATGAACGCGAGTTATTCACAGACGTAAAATTTATGTGATCTTGATTAGATTCATCATCACCCCCTCTATATTCTCTAAACCAATAGTGAT
The DNA here is from genome assembly GCA_019925795.1 of Dendrobium chrysotoxum. Classification (NCBI taxonomy): domain Eukaryota; kingdom Viridiplantae; phylum Streptophyta; class Magnoliopsida; order Asparagales; family Orchidaceae; genus Dendrobium; species Dendrobium chrysotoxum. Next base: position 4,927,717 of record CM034308.1, read on the forward strand.
GTGTTCTTTCTCTATTTCAAATTATTGCCAATAAAACAAGACATCATTAATCCTATAAAACAATCTTAATAAAAAACTTTCTATCATAATAAGAGGGGTAAGGGCATTGCATCAATAAAATCAAAAAGACCTCCCTAAAGACCACAATCTTTATGCAATATCTTATTTAATATTCACTTCACCTCTAAAAAATTAAGCTGAATATCATGCCTCTTTTAGGTTTCGTTTGAGATAGCTTTCTTACTGCTTTCTAAATTAATTTTTTAGTGCAAAATTTTTTGAACTAGAAATTTTTATGTTAAAAAATTGTTTTAGGAAGCAATAAGAAAGTTGTTCTAAATGGAGTCTTAAATTTCTATTGACATTTTCAAATATGTATGGGGCCAATCCTAATTGATAGAGATCCATTAGATAAATAACAATGCAATGGGTGCTTTAAGAATATACAAACATTACCATAAAAAGAATGGACCCTTTTTCATTATTTTAATAGTCTTAAAGAGTAAAATGGGGCATTTCATTGTCATGTTTATTAGAACGTTTGATATATGTGGCAGTTGTAAGGAACTTAGGATCTTCATGTTCATGAATCAGCACAAAAAATAAATATCAGTGAGTAAATTTTTTACAAGTGGCATACATAATATGTTATATCAATTATAAAAAAAAATTTGTAACTTTTTTAAGTGAAAAGTATGTGGCTAAAATATAAATATTTCTCATAAATATTATAGAATAAGAGAATATCATATAGATTTTAAAATAATTTATTTAATTGTAATTTGACTGATGATAATATATAATTTAGGTAACGAATTGATATTAATTGAAGATAAGATAATTACAAAATTTTAGAATTTTGTAAATTTATAAAGAGATTATTGTTAAACAATGATTATATTTGAAGAATATAATTGAAGTGATGTTTATTAAAGATTAAGGGTATGCTTGGGATGATTTTCTCATTATATATTTTTTAGATTGTAATTATAATTTTTGTTTGGCTACTGTTTTGTCATTGCTTTCTAAAAAATTTTGTGGTGGGAAGTTGTGTTTTACAACTAGAGTTGCTAATGTATGATATTTTTGATAGAGCAGTTATTTCGTTTTTTTAAAAAATATATATATATTTTAGCCACATACTTTTATAATATCTATATATATATATATAATATCTACATTAGCTTTCAAAAAGCTTACTTTACCTATTGTATCTTCACAACCATCTTTTACGAAATGTTATAATTATCCCAAATAGATCATAAATATTTAAAAAATTTATGTTCAACAAAAGGTAAAAAAAAAAGCATTGATTAGTTAAGCATATAAAATTATTGTCATAAGATTAATAAAGACAAATACAAACATAAATAGAAGCAGGGGTGTCAATTCGGGTCAACGGGTCGGGTTTGGATTTAACTCAACTTGATCCGATTGTAAACGGGTTGATACTAACCTGACTCGGTTTTGCAAACGGGTTAGGTTTGTCAACCCAGACCCGATCTGTGCTGATTACCAGGTTGATCCGACCTGACCCGCGAGGGCTAGAATTAGTCAATCAAACGCACAGCGGAGGCTGTGGAGCGGGTCCATCGACTGGGTCTCGATTCGACTGCGCTATAGGAGCCAGCATGGGGTCGTGGGCGGGACGGACGGCAACAGCGGTAGCGGAAGGCTGGTGAGACAGATGGCGACAGCAACAGCTCGGGCAGGACATACGACGACAGTGGCAGCGTAGGCGGGACTGACGGCGGCACAGATGTGATGCGACGGGAGACAAGACGCCTGATGCGATGACACTAAGTGAACCTGACACCTGACACGAGATGGTGAAAACGGGTCAATTCGGGTTGGTTTCGGGTTTTCCCGGTTAACCTGAACCCGACCCGATTTACAAACGCGTTAGAATTACAAACCCTAACCCGACCCGTATAACAAACGGGTTGACCCGAACCCAAAATTTTCTTGGCTGGGTTCGGGTCGGGTTTGGGGTCGTGTCAGATTTTGACACCTCTAAATAGAAGTTATTAAAAATGATTTGTGACTAATATATAAACCATTAAATTTCAAAAAAAAATTATCTAAATAATTAAGATAGGATTAATGATAATGTTATATCACATAATCACTTTTGTGTGAAGCAAAAAAACAAAGGAGGGGCGGTTGATAGAGACCTCCATTTATTTTCTTTCTAGCACATTGTGGTTGCCGACTCCAAACCTTTTTAGAATAGTAAACCTTATTGTAATAAGGTTGATACCTTTTATATTATTTTAATGTGAATAAGACGTAGGTCAACCATGCACCATCAAGGCAATGGAAAATCTGCGTCAGAAAATTTGGTTGTGTGAGGGGTGGTGATAAAATGGCTGACTTTCGTTCTCATGTCTTTCTTGATGAGTAATGGCAGTTGCAGGGATGGGGAAGTCAACGACAGCCATTAGGGTTTTGATTGGCTTCAGGTTGATCAGGCACTGGAAGCTAACATGAAGTGGATAGGAATCACTACTAGTGGTGGAATGAAGAGGGGTTGGGAGTGGCCCTTTGTCTTCTTAGATCGTAGAAAGTGCTACGTAGTTATGTATAATATGAAAATTTTATGGTTGATTTTTCCGACAATTATGTATGTTATAGAAGTTTTGCTCGGGTTAAATTAGGGTATGTTCTTTCATCTTTTTGCCTGAAATTCTAGTTTTGCACTGAGATTAGTTTGTTTGAACATCTATTAACTTGATAAAATAGGTAAAATTGGACCAAGTCAAATTATGAGAGTGAGAGATGTTCTTCTATCCCATCTGGTTTAGCTGAGTTGGTGGACGAGCGTGGTTGGGAACCCCCCAATCCACGTTCGATTTCTCTCTCATGCGGCACGATTTTTTAAGTGGGTAGGAAATAACAGTATGGCCCTGCACCTGTGGGGTTTGTTGAATCCAAATTTATCTATGGGGGATATCAAGATCTTACTTGTAAGATTGGCTATGAAAAATAGAGAACTAGAAAGAGAAATAGATAGAGAATAAGAGATAAGCTCTATGATTTTATTGATAGAAAGTGAAAAGGTGGAGATAAATAAGTTGATGTACGTTCTTATGTTTGCTCTGTGGTCCTTTTTTTGTAGGCGAGAGTGGATGTAATGTTATATAAGAAAATCTAAAAACATAAATGACATAATATGACCTAATAAAATCTTGTCACAAAAAGAAGATATGCTAACTATATCTCGTTACTTACATGAGATATACAATATAAGTTCTTTTCGGATATAAGATGAGCTTACATTTAGCCACTAATTATAATAGTTTGGTCTGATTAACCTTTTTTAGCCATCTTATTTGACTTGAGCTTGACACGAGTGATTTGAGGGATGAAGTTCTTAATCATGGCAGTTCGATTTCGTTTGATAGAACTATTATAATTTTTTGTGGTAGAAAAAACAGCTGACAAAAAGTGTGTATTTGCATGGATGATAGTTATCTTAGAAAACCCATTTTTTAGAAAACATAGTTAAAAACTTTGGTTGATAAGTTAATTTTTAATTAAGAAGCCTCATATGAAAACTTTGATCATCAATGGTGTTTTATGGATTCAACGCACTACATTGGCTGTTTGGATTATGAGAAGTGATTTTTCGACAGCTAATTTGAACAACTTGTGGAGATAATGAAAACTAATGTGCATTCTTTCTCCATCATGGAAAAAGAAAAAGGCACTTTCATCATCCAACTAATGAAGGAGTGCTATGACCACCTGTACGTGTCTTCCCACTGCGCTTCAGATTTCATATTAAAAGTTAAAGAAGAAGCTGTTTACATAGTCTTGGGGCTCGTTTGAGGCAGTTTCTATTTTTCTGTTCTTATTTTTAGAAGTTTGTTTTTCGACTGCAATTTTAAAATTTTTTTTTCAAAAATAAACTTTAAAGATACAAATTTGAATATATATATATATATATATATATATATATATATATATATATATATATATATATATATATATATATATATATATATATATCATCCAAATCAATATTATTTTTTTATCATAAAAATAGTAAAAATATTATCCCAAATAATACCTTAGTGTAAAATTATATTGATTAATGGTTTGTTTGTGAAAGCTGCAACATCTTATAAAGTTGTTTGTGAAGTTGCACTGGAGAAAATAACTTAGGATTTGTTTGGGACAACTTTTTTAGTTGCTTTATTTTTTAAAGTGTAATCATGATTTTGATTGGTTATTATCCTCGCTACTTTCAATAAATTTTTGTGCTAAGAAGTTGTTTTTATAGCAATGTTTTTAAAAAAATTTTATTATCCCCATAAGATATTTATTGTTACCTTTACAAAAAAGATAAAGCTGTCACAAATAGACTCTTAAGTTTCGTTTGAGATGGCTTTCTTACTGTTTCTTAAAATAACTTTCTAGTACAAAAATTATTAAAAAGCTGTTTTAAGAAGCAATAAAAAAGCCATCCCAAATGAAGCTTTAGTGACTTTGATTACAAATAGTAGTTTTCTAACATAGAAATTTTTAAAAAATAGTAAAAATTCAATAAAAAAGCAGTAGGCAAATAAAATTGTATTTGGTATTTGAAAAATAAAGCAGCTAAAAAGTTATCCCAAACATATCTAAAATCTTATTTATTTATTTATTTGAGAAAGATCTTTCTATCATAGAAGTGATTTTTTTTTTGTCACAAAAAAGGTTTAATTTTGACTGATCTTTTGCTGCTCACATTCATAGTCTTATGGAAAAGAGCCGTTACCTCCTGTTATTTAGGCTTTGTTTGGGATGGTTTTTTTGTTGCTTCTTAGGTTTTGTTTTGAATGATTTTCTTACTGCTTCTTAAAGTAGTTTTTTATTTTAAAATTAAAATTTTTGTACTAAAAAGCTGCTTTAAGAGGTAGTAAGAAAGCCGTCTCAAATGAAGCCTTAATTTTTGTAGTAAAAAGCTGCTTTAAGAACAACAAAAAAGCCGTCCCAAACGAAACCTTATTAACAATTACTCATTCCTTAACGCTCTTAAGCCGGGCTATCTTTTCTTCAGTGAATGGGGAAGTGATTACCACAAGCTTTTCTACTTTATTATTATTATTTATATGCAAATTTTCAAATGCTGGGGTGGTCCTGTGAGATTAATTCAAATAATAATTATCGACTATTATTTTTTATAGATAAAATGATATTTGAATGTTGTAGTTTAAATTTTTTGAATTTAGTGCTAGGATAATTTATAAGGTTTTAAGTGTTAAAAATTTTACTGGTAAGGTATATGATGCAATATGGGAATATTTTGTAGAGTTTGATGTAATTTTTTAAATTTGTAATTAAGATAATTATAATTTTTTTTATGTGAGAATTGGATACTTAAGAGAAATAGGAATGTTAAACATGGATTTGTGATAAAGTTAAAAGTAATTTATTTAATGATAATTATCTTATAGGGGTAATGACAATAATTCTATTGAAGATAAGATAATGAAAAATAAATCTTAAATGATTTTGATATATGCTAAGGAGAATTGAAGAAGTCCTAATAAGATAAGCAGATAAACTTAAATTAAATAATTTGATAAAAAATAAAGGCGAACGAATGACAAAATAGATAAAATTTATGCAAAAATAAATTTAATATTTTATAAAATATTCAGGAATTTTATATATGGAATGAGAATTTGTGAAGTAATTTGAGGTCATGAATGCCATATTTTTTATCTGCAAACGATTGAATAAGCTCTCAGACACATTCTTATGAAATATTTTATGTTCTTTTTCGGCTTAGGCTTTGTTTGTGACAGTTTTTTTATTGATTTTTAAGTAGTACTAATAAGCCGTTTTAGAAAGCAGTAAGAAAGTCGTCTTAAACAAAATCTTAAACTTTCGTTGGGATAGTTTTCTTACCGTTTTTAAATCAGCTTTTTAGTACAAAAATTTATAGTTGAAAATATTTTTCTATTAAAAAACTGTTTTAAGAAGTCTGTGTCAAATGAAGCCTTAATTTGATTTGACAAACGTCTAAAACTAAAATACAAAATGGATTCAAATTGAAAAAGACAAGATCTATCTCTTTCGGGATAGGAGGTTTGCTACAGTGAATGGTGCCATGAATTTCAAATCGCCTGTTAAATTTGTAAGGTTTTAGAGAGATGATAGCAGTTTCTTTGGCAGAAAAGAACATTTCAGCTGCTTAGCTACAGGTATTTGCACCAAAAGCAGCTGAGGGGGGCCAAAATTCGGGATTAGCTTTATATGGTTAGAAGCAAAAGCTAGTGCTAAGTGGTACTATATAAGATTAAGATTGATCGCTTCTTGTCTCATCATATATCATTCAGTTTTCCAAAGCTACAAATATTGGCTACAGGTCTATTGATTAAGCTGTTCTCATCAACTTTTTAATCATCATTGTTATGGAGGTTCCATCGAAGCAAAAGCCAGAGAGTTATATTAGTACTCACCGTTGCTTAGTTTGGTTGGTGGGTGAGCGCAGCTTGGAACCACCCAACTCGTGTTCGAATCCATTCGAGCGGCAGCACCTTTTAAGTGGGGCCCAATCAAGTGCGGGTCAGGAGGTTTCTGGGGTGGGTGCCTCATCTAGGTCAGCCGAGGATTAGTCACACAGCCAAGCGCCCTCTCGGAGGTGGCAGCAGGTGGATATCCAGTTTAAAAAAAAAAAATTTATATATATATATAAGTGTGAATTAGGCCCCACATTTTACGTGCGGATTATTGATTGTACAACTGTGTACTTGCTATGTATTGTATTTTTTAGAGTGCAAAATTATGTATTCCATTTGAATAAAGTATATGACAAGTGTATGAATACACACTTAGGCTTCGTTGGTTTAGGACAATTTTTTTATTGTTTTCTAAAGTATTTTTTTAATATACAAAGCAAAAAATAGTGATAAAAAATAGTCCCAAACGAAACTTTAATATATGACGAATACATAATTGCATACTCTCGTAATTAACATCTAATAATTTCTCATCATCTTAAGCTTCCCCGACAGTATGCAGTTGGAGAATTTCCCTGATAATATCTTCATCAACATTTTGATCCAGATCTCAAATATGTTTGATATGCTTTTAAATTATGTTTTATTGTGCAGAATGTTGGCCATTAAAAGAGAAGCATAATATTAAGTGTTGCAGAGATGAGAATGCTCAGGTGGATGGGTGACTTTACTGTTAGAGACAGGATACGAAATGAACATATACGTGAAAAGGTTGGAGTAGCTCTAGTGGAAGACAAGATTAGAAAAAGTCGCCTTAGATGATATAGTCATATAAAACAACAACCATCTGATGATCCGATTAGGAAAGCAGATGTATTAGATTTGACTTATGTTAAGAATCGTAAAGGTAGACCTAAAAAGACTTGGTTAGAAAATATTAAAAATGATCTTTCTTTATTAGATTTAAATGAGAATTTAATTTTTAATAGAGCACAATGGAAAAAAAATGATTCATGTAGCCGACCCCATATAGTGGGATAAAGGTTTGATGTTGTTGTTGTTGTATGCTTTGAGATATGTGCAAATAAAAATTTTTATTATTTTTGTATGTATTATTCTCTTCTTTAAATAAATCCATCTCATTTAAGATTTGACTAGCTTATTAGAAGGTCTCCATCAGTAGATATCCTTGGATGCATGCATGGATAACTAACACACCATGTAATATTTTTTTCTCATAACGGTCTCCACTTCTATTCTTTTCTATTGGGAGCTACACTTTTTCTCTTATTAGATGATTGCTCATAAAATTATCAGATCATTAAAAAATCTTTCTTAACATTGTGACAACACCCCATCGGGCTTAGCTGGATTGGTGGACGAGCATGGTCGGGAACCCTCCAACCCACGTTTGATTTCTCTCTCATACGGTGCGACTCCTTAAGTATGGAGAAAATAAGTGCGTGGTCCGGCACCTGTGGGGCTGGTTGCCACTAGGCCCGTCGAGAGATTAGTTACTCCAACAAAAGTCTCTTCTATGAAGGTGATAGCAGGTAGATGCCCCCGTTTCCCAAAAAAAAAAAAAAAAAAACATTGTGACAGGCCGATATTGGCCCCAGCAGAAGTCCTCCAAAGAATATAAAAGTTGGGAGCAGACGCGTGAAGAAAACTCAGAAGGAAATGGTGGCCATTCAAACTGGTGGAAGGAGGGATGAGTTGGCGTTAGTCTTCTCCCAGTATTTGGGCTTTAGCCTCTCAGTGCATACTGATGATGAATTTCATTCATAATTGATCAATAGTTTAATTAGATAAATTAGTGCATTATTTCTGCACACTTAGCTTGCATTAATGCCACTAGTAAGGGTCACAAGCAGAGATTATTAATGGAATTTTATGCAAAGTGGGTTTGGCTCTAATGTTTCATTAAGGTTGTGGGATTTTGGCTTATTCTTGCACTTAGTTTTTCTTACAAATCTAGTAGGAGTTGCTCTTTACTCAGCCCATCTCATACCAAAGCTGAAACTTAAGATATTAGTTTTTATCAAGAGTCAGTTTTATTATTAGCACATTTAACTATAAAGTTTTTAAAAAAGTTATTCTAATATTAACGGTTGGTTTGGGACAGTTTTCTCCCTGCTTAATTTTTCAGATCACAATCATATTTTTATTTGGCTATTACTTTCTTGATACTTTTTAGTAATTTATATGATGAAAAGCTATTTTTTAGCCATCAAAGATGCTACGCATTATAACCTAATTTTTTTACTTGTATTTTTACAAAATAGATATATTTTTCCGTTTTGATGTGGAATTTGAATCTACAAGTTTGTCAGAAGCTTCCGTTTGTCCAAGGCTTCGTTTGAGACGATTTTCTTACTGTTTTCTAAAGCAACTTTTTAGTTCAGAAATTTATTGAATTAAAAAATTTTATACTAAAAAATTATTTTAGAAAACGGTAAGAAAATTGTCTTTTGTCATTGGGTAAACATTAAAAATGTTGGAGAAATTATCTGCATGTGGGCGTAGGCGAGTACATGTGGAGGAATTAGCTGTGGCGATCGATCCTTTTTGCCTCCCGAGTCTGCAAGTGCTGAGATCTGAGAAGCATCAGTTCACAAGAGATGGACTGATTGTGATATAAGGAATGGTGGTATTCTGTCTGATTCTCACTGTGAGCGATTTGATTATAAAAGAAAAGAGTCACTTTCGAAGGGGATCGGCTGTTTGTTTTCTCGTTAATATCCATACGTTCTCTGACATTTCTTCCTTCCAGGAAATTTTTGTAAAACTCCAAAAAAATATGGATGTTTTCTTCCTCCATGACTTGGAACGTCAGACTGTTTGGCATCACGTTTTTGATATTTTTTTTTGGTTATGATTATAGTAGCACTTATCTCCCTCTAAATAGTCAGATATTTCATATATATATATATATATATATATATATATATATATATATATTCCTTGTATTTTTTTTTAAATATTACAGTACTTATAGTATATCAGTATATGTTAATTGTAATATAAATATGTTTTTTGAAATTACACTTATCCTCTGCTTTTAAATATCAAAATAAGTGTTAGTTCTAATCATATAATCAAGGACTTCTAAAACGAGATATAAATAAAATTTTAAAAAATCAATTTAAATAAAAATTATGTAATAATTTAGGGTTGTAAACGAGTAAAATAATTTTAGTTTTATTGGGCAAATCACAACTTTAATTCCATGTTTCGACCCTTGGATTAGCGATCAATGCTGCAAAGTAATTATCATTTCATACCGAGCAGTTCTTATAAATTTGGCTGGTTCACTGGTTAGACGATTGAACCGGTCAGATCATCCGATGAACCGGTTTGAACTGGTTCACGGTTGAACCAGTTGAACCAATTTGTTTGATCTAATTTTTAAAACCCGGTAAAAAAAATCACGCTTTTCTTTCCCGTTTCGTTTCATTTTCTGTAATGTGAACCGCTCGGCTACTGTGAAACATAGAGCCTCAAATGGTGGAGCCGGTCGGCGAAGCCTTGGAGGCGGAACCTTTGCGCGAGAGAGAAGCAAGGTCGTGAGGATCGCGCGCCGGGGCGGCGAGCACCTCTTAGGCCGCTAAGCAGGGAGCGACTTGGACGGATGTGGGTCAAGAGAGGACGCACGCATCTGGCCTAGAGAGAGGGAGAGTGCGCATCACTGTCTTCCTCTCCAACTGGAGGAGTCAACAGGCAACAGGAGGAACCGACCTTCGAGAACAAGCGGTTGAGAAGTTATCGGGAAGCGAGGAATTGGCATTTTTTTAAAAAAATATTTTAGGATGGTATGTAAGAAAATAAAAAGAATTTTATATGTTAATATATTAATAAAGAAAATTAACATACTGCAACTGTGAACTTTGTGTGTTTTTTTAATCGACTATAAAACGCAGTAGAGCAGAGAAAGGCCCTACTTTAGCTGCATCAGAAGCAATGAGTTTTGACCAAACGGGCTTCCAAAGAAATAAAAAAAGACCAGTGAGGCAGTGAGGCAGTGTACTTTTCACATACAACAATGATAACAGATAACTATATGCTCTAACATGTCATTTACAAAAAAAGAAGAAACAGAGGAACCCCTGGCGCTTCCACACAGCGCCAGCTGCGACCTCCAGTTCATTTGTGCAAACAAACAACCGTTAAAATTTAAAAAATAAACGAAGAAGAAGAGGCCGGCTGAGCTCGACAAAGCGCTACAAACTGGCCTCACTAGAATAGATCAAATTTCTCTCTAGAGATCTGCATCACAGCATAATTCTATATACAACTAGAACATTAATATACACTAGATATGTATGTAGCATGTAGGTACTCACTGAAGCAGAAGCAGGAATAGGACAACTCCGGGGATCTCCACTGCCAATCCCTCAGGTAGCTTCCATTCCTGCAAAAATGTAATCGACCAGTAATTCCCATTCAGTCCTGAAACTCCAGACTTCCTTCACTAACAAACGTTCCATGGAACCCATAAGGCACTCGCGATGGCAGCCTCACGACAGCTTCCACTTTCATGTCCGAGGCGTTCACTATAAGCAGTTCCGATTTCCCCGTTCCCTCGTCGTGCACAAACGCAATCACATGGCCTTCGTCTTCCTTCTCTTCGTCCTCTGCTGCCGGCACAAAGTACGGCTCGCCGCCAAATTTCCCTTCCCCGTACTCAAACTTCTGCATCTCGCCGGTGGTGAGATCCACTTTGGCGAATCCGGACACTTTGGGCCATGGCTCCGCTATTGCAAGGTACGCGTATCGGGTTCTCCGCCCAAGCCGGTTTCGGTTCACCATCCCAACCTCGAGATTAACATGCCCTGCTGACCCGACAATGGCCCGTCGGGTCGATCGGCCTGTTTTCAGGTTGAGGCGTATCTCCGTGAGCTCGCTCCGCAGGTTCTCCTCCGACTCGTTGAAGACGGAATCCGCCGGCGTCATGCAGGAGCCGATGACCACGATCTCCTCTGTCTCAGTCTCCTCCCACGCGTTCCAAAAATGGAAGCAGAAGCAATCCGGCACGTCAACCCAAATCATCTCGGAACCATCAACGGCGCGCTTCGGAAGAACTCCAAACCGCGCCGTCTTCTCCTTATCGTAAACCACCGGCGAACCACCGGCGAACATTTCCTGCAACTTGAACACCACCTGCTGGTCCGGCACCACCACGAAATTCTCCGTAATGGCGAAGTCGTGCGTCATCGTGGGCTGATCCAACGGGATCGCCACGTCAGCGGATTTCTCCCCGGAAGGGGAAAAGCTAAAGTACTTCAAATAGGGCTTCTTGATTACGTCATAGCTCAGGACGAACATTTCCCCTGTCTCCGGGTCGAGCTTCGGATGCGCGATCATAGATGATTTCAACTGTCCGCCGAAGTCGTACCGTCCGACCGTCTCGAGATCGCCGGCGCGCGTGACGCGGATGTGGTAGGGCAAGTCGTCTTCCGACATGGCGAGAAGACGGTTGTTGAAGAAGATTAACCCGGCGTTGGCGTTGCCGACGCCGCGGGAGGGGTCCAGGAGACCGAAGAGCCCGCGCGCGTAGAACAGGAGAAGACGGGCAATCCCCGAGTGGCCGTGGAGCTCGCCGATGGCCTTCGGGAAGATAGCGCGCCCCATGACACGCTCTTGCCGTAACCGCTCCGTTTCAGTGAATCGGCATGCGTAGGAGGCGCGGCCGTCGCGGAACCTTACGGCGTGGACCATTCCGTCACCGTCGAACAAGTGATGACCGGCGCGGGGGGCGAAGAGAGGGTTCGCGCCGTTGCGGACGTAGACGCCGTTGAGAGAAGAGGGAATTTTGCCGAAGACAGGGAGGTTGTGGCGCGGGGTTGTCTCGCCGACGGGGGCGAAGTTTCCCGCGATCTGGATTTCGGGGTCGACGGTTTTGGGGAGAGAGTGATTGCGTTCGAGGTAGTTGCCGATGAAACGTTCTTCGACGGCGTCTAGCGCAGCGGCGGCGGCTAGCTGGAAAGGGTTTAAGTTAGACGGTGGGGAGAGCTGATTGTACAAGGATGCGGGGAGTTCCAGGACGGAATGGGAGGAAAGAGAGCAATGGGTGGTTCCGACAGGCCTCCGGCGGCCGCCGGGTGGTTTACTGAGCGCGTTCGGATGGTTGAGATTGATGAACGCAGAGGTCCGGCGATGTTGGCGTTGGCGGTGGTGGGGATTTTGTATTAGGTTTGATGTGATGGATATGGAAATGGAAGAGGACATGGCTCTGATTTTGTGTGCTCTGCTTCAGCGTATTGAGAGTGAAGGGGGGGGGGAGAGAGAGAGAGAGAGAGTACTAAGAGTTAGTAGAGTTGAGTGAGGTGGTGTGTGAGAAGGTATGGGCATTTGTTGAAATATATAGAGTTTGAAGGAGTTCTTGGAAGCGGACGAGGAGAGGCCCGGGGTTATGGAGGGGAGGCGTATTAGACCTATCATAGAGAAGCCCACGTGGTGGATTTTCAGGGGGGAAAAACAGGGCTTGCATTCCTTTGAAATGTCGGAACAAAATACTGAAAAGGCTTCTAATTGATTTAATTTATTTTTTTTAAAATTATGATATATCATAATAATATAAATGATATTTTCAAATTGCTCTATATGGGACTCTTTGATTGCAATGAGGGTAAAATATTCTAAATATAAGGATAAATCATTTTAGTTTTTTTTAAGGTAAATCAAACACGTCTAATTTTGAGCGAGAATGATTTACACTACCATGAAGTGTGCTTGATCGCCGCCAACTATAGCTTGAATCCATCCACCTTCGATCACTGCCGCCAGCAGCCTCCCCCACCAGCCATCTCCGCCCTCCTCCAGCCATCAAGCCAACGTCGCCGTCTTCCAGACCGTCGGCTACAGCCGCCGCAGGAAGCCATCATCATCACCATAATTATTTATTTTATAAGAAAAAATATGGCCATATGTAATAATCATGATGCTACTAATTTTTATTCATTTTAAAAGTAGAATAAATAATAAAATTGTAATATAATATAAATTTTAAATAATTAGTTGTATAATATTTTAAAATTAGTCAATATTTTTTGAGATATATTATAATTAATTTTTATTTAGCACATTTTCATTGAAGTTTTTATTTTATTTTAAAATAAATCATTGATCCTCTCTCTCTCTCTCTCTCTATTATTGGGAGCGTAGTGTAGTGCCTACGATTATTGGCGAGCTCTGTAGGTGGCTAACTCCAAGCACAAGGCTTGATCTGTTCCCAGATTACCATGCCAAATTGCCCATGTTGTCCTGTTTGAATTCAAAAAGAAAAAAAAAAAAGGAAGAGAGCAAGTAGCCAAGTACTGATTCGAGCATCTAACTCGTAATTCTAAGTCTTTTTTTAGGGAAAGGTAATTCCAAGTCTAAAAAGGAGGTCTTGTTAGGAGTAGTTGGGAACTGTGATTGGAAAGTTGAGCTAGCTTTTAAGATAGGCTAATTAGGCATGTGATTTTAACTCAAAATCTCTTATTCTAAGATTGAGTCTTTTTTTTTTTTTGTTTTTTGTTTTTTGTTTTGGATTCTATTCATATTTAGATTTTGTTGAATGACTGGAGTCATGAGAAATTTTTTATTAGGTTTGATCTTTGAGTTGATTTATTGAGATTTGATCTATTTTTTGCTCGAATATGAGTTAATGGACCATGCATGAATTGAATCAAGATTAAATTGAGTCAAACTTTAATCAGACTTGGCGAGTCTGACTGGAAGAGATCAAATGCTAACACACTTCAGGAATTCTGATTATTTCTTGAATGATTTTGCGATTGGATGCTAGAACTAAGAGTGTTGCAGAAGTGATTAGATGGACATTATGATTTTGGGAGGATATTTATGACTTTATTTTGCGACTTGAGTTCATCATGAAATATAGTTGCAACTATTCATGATGGTCTTAAATTAATTTGCAATGAGTAGCTTTATGTCTGATCTTCTGTTGAGGCAAATGATTGTTAATAACTATTTGTAATAAAATTGGGTCATCTTGCAATTGCATAGGCTGTTGCAAATAAACATTAATTCTATAATGGTAGGTCTTAGCTAATAAATCATGAATCATTGTGTTGGATCTAAGTTTATCTATGTGTGACACCCAATCTTACAAGAAGATGATTCAAGTTTAACCTGAGAACCTACGTGAGTATGAAGAAAGAGAGAAGGGGGAAACTCTATAGAGAATGATCTATTAGCTAAAATATTCAAAATGTTCATATTCATTTTTTATTTATAGGGATTCAAAGGATATAGGAAATGTTACATCCATAAAGTAATAAAAAATGCATGAGTTAATGACTTTCAGTACAATATGTCTTAGACTTGTATCAAACCTTAGCTAACTTGATGGATGATTGCATTTTTTAAACTCATTTGCTTGTCTTGAGGCAAGTTCTAAAATGCCAAGTGAATAAGAGCGAGTAAGTGTAAGCAAGTCTACTGGCAAGTGTTGAGCCAAGAGGGTTGCTGCTGGTGAGCCACCCAAACTCATTGACGACTTTTGTTGGAGTCTCGGATAGCTTTGGAGTGGGAGGCGAGTACTTTTGAGTTGTAGGGACAGTAGGCTCCTAAGTCAGCTGATTATGATGGGATGAGCTAGAACCATCTTGAATAGATGCTTTTTGTACTTGAGACAACGAGTATGGTTAGCGATGCTCCATCATAGATTGTGGTGAGTGTCTTTGGTGGCCAGTTCTTGCTCGAGGCTGAGTGACGATTTGAGCGGTCCACGAGTGTAATAACCCAAAATTTTGAAATAATTTTTTTAAAATGAAAAAAATCTGAATTTCAGTGCCGTGCCTTGTAGAAGAAGGAAGAGAGAGAGAGGAGAGAAGGTTGTTCAGAGCTTTTTTGTCCATTAATTTTATTCAGAGATTTCTTCTATTCATTGTAAGTAATTCAAATCTCATTTTAGTTTTCAATAATTTTGAGTTTGACGGATTTTTCTCTCCTAAATCAATAAAAAACTATATTTTCTCCTGATTTACCAAGTTTTTATTATGTAACTTTTCAAATACGATATATACGAATTTTATGAACATTTTGACTGCAATATTATTGATTTCTACTTGGTAAAAAGAAAGTTACAATCTTCTGAAGTTATATATATTATATATATTTTCTTGTATTAAACAAAATTGACTATTTCATACCGCATTTTGATTGTGGCATTTGCATAAGCAAGAAAGGCTGATTGTTAACACTATAAAATAGATTTGCTGCTAATTGTAATACCCTACGTAGGAGGGTGGGCCGACGGACTTTCTGTTAAAGATGGGTTGTGATGTTATTTTGGTTGGAGCTTGTAACTGATGACTAATTATGTCGACGGGCACAGGATGTTGTCTCTTTATTGATTTAATGAAGTAACCTATAATGATAATTGATTAATTAAATAAGTGATAATTGATATGACTGATGACCACCTGAAATACTAGCAGTTGGGGTAAAAAAAGTTAAAAACACTATAATAAAGTTGGATATGCTACCTTGCTGAACTTTACATTAAATTATATGTTAATGCATGCATACATTGATAACACTAATAACATTTACAGCATTGATAGTAATGGATGCATAAATAATATAAAAATAGATGACACATATGAGTAGATAAGATAGACACTAATATTGATAGTTTTATAATTTCTATATTGTCGTGCTGTTATTTTACTAATTTACTAATTTTCTTGCCTGTTATTATTTATTTGATTCATTATAATGATTTCTTATTTTATTAATCATTTTTAGCCTTACAAGATAACTAATCATTGATGAAGTGAATGCTATTGATTAGATTGATTTAAGTGAGCATGCATATTGATTCTTCAATCTTTGTGTTCAAAGCTTTAGTGATGATTTGGATTTCTTATGAGCTTTTTAGCTCATTATGTGAATTTTAATAATTTCAGGTCAGGGAAGGGGTCATGACAAATTGAAGTAAGATTTTCAAAGATATATAGGTTTTTTTATTTTGCTTGTAGTTTCTTTTATTTTTTTGTAGTTAAAAGTTTGTGATAGAGTAATGATAGTATTAATCTCCTTGCTATTGTGTATTAATTTTGGGAGAAAGAATATAGTGAAATATTTTTATGTGTATGATTATTAATTGCTTCTCCTCGACATATAGATTTATTGTATTGATAATTTATATGAGCTCTAATTAATTAATTAAAAAGATAAAATAGACAATTCTACCAAATTTGATTCTAGGTGTAAAAATTGGTATCATATTAAAAAAGTTGATTGAATTATTACTAAAGCTATAGGAAATTATTTATGATTTTGGTAGATTAAGGTGCATTAGTTTTCATTCATAATTGATTGCATAAATAAATGATATGTGATTGAATGAACTGTATGAGTGTATAATAGTTGATTTGAATTTTGATCTTATAGACTTTTTGTTATTGATTATGTTCCCAAATCCTTAAAAAATGTAAGAAAAATATCGGGGATGACATTTTTTCTAAGGTGTGCAAATGGTAAGAACTTGAATTTTGAAATAAATAAAAAAAAATTAAAAAAATTTGAATTTCAGCATCATGCTTTGCTGAAGAAGGAAGAGAGCGGGCGGAGAGAGAATGTTGTTCAAAGTTTTTTCGTCCGTCGATTTTTTTCAGAGATTTCTTTTATTCATTGTAAGTAACAAAAATCTCGTTTTAGTTTTTAATAATTTTGGGTTTAACATATTTCTTCTCTCATAAATCGATAAAAACTGCATTTCTCCTGATTTATCGAGTTTTTATCGTGTAACTTTTCATATACAATAATTATGAATTTTATAAACATTTTGATTGTAATATTATCGGTTTCTACTGAGTGAAATGAAAGTTATGATTTTTTGAAGTTGTAGATATTATATAAATTTTTCTTGTATTAAACAGAATTGGTTATTTCATACCATATTTTGATTGTGGCATTTGCATAAGAAAGGAATGTTGCCTATTAACACTATAAAATAGGTTAGCTGTTAAAACATAATATGTTGCATAGGATGGTGGACTGACAAGCTTTCCTTTAAAGACGAGTTATGGTGTTATCCTAGTTGTAGCCTTAAACTAATGACTGATTACGCGGATGGACATAAGGTGACGCCTGTAACAATTTGTTTTAACCTTAATCAGCATCTGTAATGATAATTGATTAATTGAATAAGTAATAATTGATATGCCTGATGACCAACTAGGAAGCAGTTGGGATAAAAGATGTTAAAAACACCAAAATAAAATTGGATGTCCTACTTTTTTGAACTCTACATTGAATTATATATTAATGCATACATACATTGATAACATTGATAACATTGGCATCAATATTGATAGTATTGGATTCATAGATAATTCAAGAATAGATTTTCCATATGAGTAGACAAGATAGACAATTGATTATTGATAGTTTTATGATTTACATATTGCTGTAGAGCTGTTTTACAGATTTATTGATTTTCTTGCATGCTATCGATTCTTTGATTCATTATAATGATTTCATGTTTTATTGATCATTTTGAGCTTTATAAGATAACTGATCATTGATGAGAGTAAATGCTATTGATTATATTGATTTTGTTGCAAATTTAGATTCAAAGAGTATAGTTTTAATGATGACAAACATATTTGTGTTCTATTTTACTTGGCTAATCATTTCAGGTACAAAAGATCAAATGCAAATCAAGCCAACTCAAGATCAGGTCCAAGTGTGTCTAAATGTAATTTTTTTTCTTGAGTCAAATGTAATGTAATTGATCTCATAGCTAAGTAACATTGCACACACACACTCAGGGGGAGAGGTTTAGTGAATTAGAGTTTTTGTTAAATTTTTGTTCTGATCATCCCGGATGATATACACATCATTTTTGATGATACAGTGAAAACAGAAATCCTAATTTGGGCGACCAAGTTAAGTCTGTCTGATTAAGCCGATCGTCTTGGACGATCCATCCTTCGTACAGGATGATAGGCTCAAATCAGAAATTCTCAGCCGCCAGATCAAGTTAGGCAAGTTTTATTTTTAGAGATTTGATCTGATCGTCCCGGACGATACATGTATCGTCCTGGATGATCCATAACAATCATGTCTAAATTAGTCTGGTGATTAAGGAAAGTAATCAAGGTCTAATTGATTCGATCATATAGTCTTGGACGATCTCAGGATCGTACAGGATGATGTGTTAAAAATCCTGATCGTCTAGTATGTTTCATCTGTACATCCAGACCGATGATCAGGACGATTTTGGTAGTTTTTAAACTAATCGTACAGGATGATAGAAATATCATCCTAGACGATCAAGTCATTTTGAGGTTGTCTAGCACAAGTTCCTCTAGATGACCAGAGTGATCTTCTGGATGAAATTCCTGATTTACACTAATCATCCCAGACGATCGCAGAATTGTACGGGACGATCTGAACAACTTTTTCTACTAATCATCCAGAAGAGCCAGATCGTCCAGGCTAAAATAGGTGATTTTGAACTGATCGTACAGGATGATCTAGCGATCGTCCTGGATGATATTGGCCGACCAGTTGAGTTTTAGGGCAAAATTTGAGCCCTCCTATAAAAGATTTTTTTTCTTTTAATAAAAAAAAATCTTTTGCCACTTTTCTTTCCAAAGAAATCTTGAGAGAGAGAGAGAGAGAGAGTTTGGGAGAGAGAGAGAGGATCTTATGAGGGAGAGTTTGTGAGGGATTCACAAAGGTTACTCCAAGCAAGGATCAGAGTCGTCTTCTCTATTCGTCGTCTCTTGTCTTATCGGTATTTTTTGTGGGAGGATCGTTCGCAAGAAGATCGGGATTCTCTGCCCGCTTCAGGAGGAAGCGAAAAGAGTTCAGGTTCTCTGCCTGCTTCAGGAGGAAGCGAAAGGAGTTCGGGTTCTCTGCCTGCTTTAGGAGGAAGCGAAATGAGTTCATGTTCTCTGCCTCACCGGGTTAGTGGAATGGAGTTTTGTACAGGCTTCTCCGCCTTGCTGTGGGAGCAGAAGGAGAGTCACTTTTGTGTTAGTGCAATATCCGAAGGGGAGGCTCCGGGGAGTGGATATAGGTCAAGTTGACCGAATCACTATAAAATCTGGTGTGCTCTTTCTGATTATTTTCTGTACTTTATTTTTCTGTTATTATCTGCTTGGGTGAAATTTGTGGTTGATCTTTTCATTTTTGTATTTATTTGTTTCCGCTGTAAATTATCGAAAAGATTTTTCCTGTTGGTCACGATTTTTTTAAATAACCAATTCACCCCGCTCTTGGTTAGCCTCAGGATTAGTTCATCAGGGCTTAACATCCTTATCATACTTTCAAGCAGTATCAGAGCGGGATTCAAAAATTTAAATTTAAAAACTTTTAAATTTGATCCATGGCTAACTTTGATAATCATAATACTGCTGAATGTTATTCAATTACACGACCGTCATTATTTGATAACATACCTTTTTACTTTTGGAAAACTTGCATGTCCACTTTTCTTCAATCTATGGATTGTCGCATATGGATGCTTGTTAAGGATGGCTATGAACCACCTTTTAGAATAATTAACAATATTACAACTGAACTGCCTTTCACTGATTGGACTTTTGATGATCATGACTTAGCACAACTAAATGCCAAATGTTTGAACTATTTTTTCTGTGCCTTAAAATCTGAGGATTACATGCGTGTTTCTACTTGTATAACTGGTAAAAAAATTTGGGATAGATTGTACATCACTTATGAAGGTACAATTGAAGTCAAACAGTCTAGATTAAATATATTGCTGCATGACTATAAACTTTTTCGCATGAAACCTATTGAGTCTATTTCTGAAATGTATACGAGGTTTACTCAAATTATCACTTCTTTGCATGCTTTAGGAAGAGAACTTACAAACTATAAAAAAGTGAATAAGATTTTGAGATGTTTGCCTTCTTCGTTTGATGTTAAGATAACTGCAATTACTGAATCGAAAGATTTGAATAATTATTCTATTGACAACTTACTTGGGTCACTCATTACTTACGAGCAAGAGGTGAACCAAATATAGCTTGATGTAGGTGAGAAGAAGAAGGAGAAAAGTGTGGCGCTGAAGGCCAATGATACTGACACTGATTCTTCCGGATCTGATAGCGATGATGTTGCCTTAATTACTAGGTAATTCAAAAGCTTTCTAAGGAAGAAACATAAGAACTTTCAAAAGTGGAACAAGGGTAAGTCCAGTGAAAATTTTAAAGGCTCATCTGATACTGTTTGTTTTGAATGCAGGAAGCCTGGACATATTAAGGCTGATTGTCTTACACTTAAAGCTCACCCAAGTAAGGAAAAGGGTGAGGAGAAATCTAAATTTAGGAAGGACAAGAAGAGGATTCAAAAGACGTTCTGAGCAAATTCTGCATCCGACTCCTCTGAGACTGAAGCTGAAGAGGAGGAAACCAACTTGTGTTTGATGGCTGATGATCATCCTGATCAGTCTGATCATGAAGAGGTATGTGAGCTTACTTACGATCAATTATTTGAAGTATCTAAAAGAATTCACGCATCTTATAGAAAACTTAAAAAATTACATGCTAGTCTGAAATTAGATTTCTTAACCTTACAAAAAGAGCATGATTCTATAGTTAAAGATCATTCCACACTTGACAGCAATCACATGTCTTTACTTGATGAATTTGATGAACAAAACAAAAAGTATTCTGATCTGATTACTGAGCATGATTCATTGAAAACCTCGCATGTTGATTTAGAAAGAGCTTTTAAAGAATTAGACAACATGGCATGTGAAGTGGAGAGTAGTAATAGAGCATTAAAATTTAAAATTATAAGTCTTAACAAGGAGAGTGAATTTTTAAGAGTAAAAATTAGTGCTTTTGAGAAAAATAAAATACCTCCTATTTTTGCACAGTTTTATACATCTCCACCTTTTGAAGAATCTGTTTCAAAATCATCAAAGCATGTTTCATTCAAACCTAGGAAGAGGCACTATCACCCATGTAAATTAGTTAACCCTTTTCCTAATGTTAGATATTTTTCTTGTGGCATGTTAGGACACATCTCCCACACCTGCACTGTTCACCGTAGTACACATTGGGTGTGGAGGCCCAAATTGCCTATTTCATAGCACAGTACACATGCATTGCATTTTTCTTTTTATAAGAAGGAACCCAAACCTGTTTGGGTTCCTAAATCTGATATTTGATGATTTTATAGGTATGCTTTCACATGAGATCTCGTGAGAGTATGTGGTACCTAGACAATAGATGTTCAAGACATATGACTGGAGATACAAATCAGTTCATTTCACTGGAGGCCAGGGCTGGAGGCAAGGTTACACTTGGAGACAACACCACCAGGAGGATGGTAGGTTTATGTATAATTGGTGATTCAAAAAATTTTATGATTGATAATATTTTTACTTGTAGATGGATTGAAACACAACCTACTGAGCATCAGTCAACTCTGTGACAAAGGATACAACATCAAATTTCTGCCTACTTGCTGCATTTTAAGCTTAAATGATAAAATTATTTTATAGGGACAAAGGATCAATAATGTCTACAGTTGGATGTAAGTTGCTTTAAAGCTGATGTTTCAATTTGCTTAAAAACTACTGCTGATAAGTCTTGGTTGTGGCACAGAAGATTATGTCATGCCAGTATGAAAACCCTTAGGCGAGTCACCCAAAAGGACTTAGTTAGAGGTGTCCCCAAGCTTAAGTTCACTAAGGGCCACTTATGTGATGTCTGTTAATTAGGGAAGCAAGTCCAGTCCTCCTTTCACTCTGTTAAGGACATTAGCACCTCTAGACCTTTAGAAGTCCTTCACATGGATCTCTTTGGACCCATTAGCACTGTCAGCTTAGGGGGAAAGTCTATGATTTTGTGATTGTTGATGATTACTCGAGGTTCACTTGGATTAAATTTCTGTCACATAAATCTAAGTCATTTGATGAATTTAAGTCCTTCTCCACTTGGATTCAGAGGAAATTAGGTTGTGAGATCTTGACTATTCATAGTGATCATGGTGGAGAGTTTGAAAATGTGAAGTTTAAAACTTTCTATGAGGAGCAAGGGATTAGTCACAATGTTTTGGCTCCTAGTACCCCTCAACAGAATGGGGTAACTGAAAGGAAGAACATGACCTTAGTGGAAGCCGCTAGAGCCATGCTTGTTGAGTATTCACTTCCAAAATACTTTTAGGCAGAAGCGATGAACACTGCCTATTATGTGCTAAATAGGGTGAATGTTAGATCCAATCTGAACAAGACACCTTATGAGATCATTAAGGGTAGAACTCCAAACCTGACCCACCTCCATGTCTTTGGCTGTAAGGTTTTCATTCTGAACAACGGGAAATCATCCTTAGGAAAGTTTAACCCCAAATCTGATGAAGGAGTGTTCTTAGGCTATTATAGTGTGGGAAAATCCATTAGGGTGTTTAATAAGAGGATTTTGGTGGTGGAAGAGACAACTCATGTGGTGTTTGATGAATCTGATCCTAAACAGACTAGAGTTGAGGAAGAAGAAGAGGTAGGAGAGATTACCCAAGGGATTAAAAATGTAAATTTGGAGGAAATGGTAGAACCTCAAAATACTTTGCCTAGAGATTGGAGATATTCTTCGAGTCATCCTAAAGAACTGATCTTAGGAGACCCCTCTGAAGGTGTTAGAACTAGGCATGGACTTAGGAAGGAAGTAAACCACTCTACCTTTATCTCAATGACCGAACCCACCAACATCAATCAAGCCCTTTCTGATGAATTTTGGATTTTAGCTATGCAAGAGGAAGTAAATCAATTTGTAAGAAACGATGTATGTGAGCTAGTAGAAAGACTTAGGAATTAAAGTATAGTAGGAACCAAGTGGGTCTTTAAGAATAAGATGAATGATTCTGGTGTGGTGGTTAGGAATAAGGCAAGATTGGTGGATAAGGGGTATAATCAGATTGAAGGGATTGATTTTGAGGAGACATTTGCCCCTGTAGCTAGATTGGAAGCCATTAGGGTGCTGCTAGCCTTTGCCTGTTATAAGGGATTTAAACTGTTTCAAATGGATGTCAAGAATGTCTTTTTAAATGGGGTAATAAAAGAGGATATTTTTGTTGAACAACCTCCAGGTTTTAAGAGTTCCCAATATCCAAATCATATTTACAAATTAAAAAAGGTCTTATATGGATTGAAACAAGCACCCAGAGCTTGGTATGAGAGGCTTAGCACATTCCTGTTAGAAAGAGAGTTTGTTAAGGGGAGCGTAGACACCACCCTTTTTCTGAGGAGAGTAGGGAATGATTTACTCATTGTCCAGATCTATGTTGATAATATAATTTTTGGATCTTTTGATAAATATTTATGTGATGAGTTTTTTAAAATAATGAGTAAGAAATTTGAGATGAGTATGATGGGAGAATTATCCTACTTTTTAGGGTTTAGTATAAGGCAAATGGATGATGAAACCTTTCTCAATCAATTTAAATACACTAAGGATATTTTGAAGAAATATGAAATGAACAAAGCCAAGCCAATCAACACTCCCATGAGCTCCTCTATTCAATTTGATAAGATTCAAATGGAAAATCTATTGATCAGAAGAAGTATAGAGGAATAATTGGATCACTACTTTACCTGACTGCTAGCCGACCTGATATTATGTTTAGTGTTTGTCTTTGTGCTAGGTTTCAAGCTGATCCTAAAGAGTCCCACCTGATTGCTGTTAAGAGAATCCTTAGATATCTTTTAGGAACCCCAAACCTAGGAATCTGGTACCCTAGACACAGCACCTCTTTTGAGATTATTGGATATTCTGATTTTGACTTTGTAGGGTGTAGTGTGGATAGAAAGAGCACTTCTGAAATTTGTCAATTCATAGGATAGTCTTAAAAGTTTGATAGGGATGTTAAGCCCTGATGAACTAGTCCCGAGGCTAACCAAGAGGGGGGGGTGAATTGGTTATTTTAAAAATTTATGAGCAACCAAAAAGATCTTTTTAATAATTTACAGCGGAAACACAGAAATGAAAAGATCAACCACAGATTTTACCCAAGCAGTTAATAACAGAAAAGTAAAGTACAGAAAATAATAAGAAAGAGCACACTAGATTTTATAGTGGTTCGGTCAACTTGACCTATGTCCACTCCTCGGAGCCTCCCCTCCGGGTATTGCACTAACACAAAAGTGACTCTACTTCTGCTCCCACAGCAAGGTGGAGAAGCCTGTACAAAACTCCTTTCCACCAACCCGGTGAGGCAGAGAACCTGAACTTCTTTCGCTTCCTCCTGAAGCAGGCAAAGAACCCGAACTCCTTTCGCTTCCTCCTGAAGCAGGCAGAGAACCCGAACTCCTTTCGCTTCCTCCTGAAGCGGGCAAAGAACCCGGACTCCTTTCGCTTCCTCCTGAAGCGGGCAGAGAACCCGGATCTTCTTGCGAACGATCCTCCCATAGAAAAACCGACAAGACGAGAGACGACAAACGGAGAAGAGACTCTGATCCTTGCTTGGAGCAACCTTTGTGAATCCCTCACAAACTCCCCCTCACAAGATCCTCTCTCTCTCTCCCAAGGTCTCTCTCTCTCTCAAGATTTCTCTGGAAGAAAAATAGCAAAAGATTTTTTTTGTTGGAAGAAAAAGATCTTTTATAGGAGGGCTCAAAATTTGCCCTAAATCTCAACTGGTCCGCCAATAACGTCTAGGATGATCTCTAGATCGTCATGTACAATCAGTTCAAAATCACCTGTTTCAACCTAGACGATTTGGCTCTTCTGGATGATTAGTAGAAAAAGTTGTTCAGATCGTCCCGTACGATTCTGCATCATCTGAGATGATTAGTGTAAATTCAGGAATTTCATCCAGAAGACCGCTCTGATCATCCAGAGGAACTTGTGTTGGATGACCTAAAAATGACTTGATCATCCATGATGATATTGCTATCGTCCTGTGCGATTAGTTTAAAAAGTGCCAAAATCATCCTGAGCACCGCTCTGGACGTACAGGTGAAACATGCTGGACGATCATGATCGTCCCGGCCGATCTTGGGATCGTCCCGGATGATATGATCGTATCAATTAAATATTATTTACTATCCTTAATCGCCAGACTAATTTAGGCATGATTATACTGAATCATCTAAGATGATACATGTATTGTCCGGGATGATCAGATCAAATCTCTAAAAATAAAATTTGCTTAACTTGATCTGGCGGCTGAGAATTTCTGATTTCAACCTATCGTCCCGTACAATCAATGGATAATCCTGGACGATCGGCTTAATCAGACAGACTTAACTTGGTCGCCCTAATTAGGATTTCTATTTTCACTTGATCGTCTAGGATGATGTGAATATCGTCTAGAATGATCTGAACAAAAAATGAACAGAAACTTTAATTCACTCAAGCTCTTCCCCTGAGTATGTGTGTGCAATGTTACTTAGCTAGGGGATCAGTTACATTACATTTGACTCAAGAAAAGAAAAATATTATATTTAGACATACTTGGACCTGATCTTGAGTTGGCTTGAGTTGCTTTTGATCTTTTGTACCTGAAATGGGTTAGCCAAGCAAAACAGAATGCTAACATGTTTGTCATCATCAAAACTATACTTTTTGAAATCAGATTTACAACAAACTCTCCCTTTTTGATGATGGTAAACATTAGTGCAGTAGTTTAAAATAAAACAAACAGGAGTTAACCAACGCACATACGAAAAATAAATATCTTTTTAAATTTCATTGAAGAGCTAGAACAGTACAGAAAAACAACTACAATTGAAATAAATAACATAAAATAAGATCAATACATAAAACAAAAACTTTTAGTCACTCAACTAACTCCCCCTTTTGACATCACAAAAAAGAGGAGGAACATACACAACAATATAAGTAAAAAATAACACAAAACACAAAACTAAAAAGGAGGCGGATCCTGATTAGAAGGAGGAGGAGGTGGTGGCTGAGGATGGAGATGAGAGATCAGGGATCCCAAAAATATATATAATAAAATAAAAAATAACAGCAGAGTAAATAAAACTCGAAACGAGAAACAAAAAAACACAAAAAAATAATAATTTTTTTTAATCAATCTGCTCCAGTAAATCAGAATTTTTCCTTGATTTTGAATCCAAAAACTAATAAGAAGACGATCGACAGCGCTGAAATTCAAAAAATTAAAAAATCAACTTTCGTAACTCCTACCTTAGACACCTTGTAGATGCAAATTCCTTTCAAAACAAAAATCTAATTCAAAAGAAAAGAAATTGGATTCGAAAAGAGATCATTTCAAGCCTCGTTCCAGAAAAATATCTGATATAATAGTATTACAAAGTAAGAAATCAGAAATCAAGATTTTCAAACTCAAGCTTGTGAGAATATTAAGTGGCGCATGGATTTTTCTAAGATATTTAACGATCTAAAAGGGAAGAAAGTTTGGTTTGGGCTCATTTTGTGCCTCTTTTTCAATTTGTTTGGCGCTTTGCGCATCTTTTGATTTTTGATACACTTTGTGTATCTTTCCATTTGACGACATTTTACATCTTTTCAGCTTTGAGCTCATTTTGTGCCTTTTTTTAATTTATTTGACGCACTGCGCATCTTTTGTAAGTTTTCTTCCTTTCATAATCGTTAAAGAGTCTTAGCTGTGAAATTATCTTTCAGACATAGGAGACGATAAAACACAGTCTCCACAATAAGAAAGAGTAATTTACAAAGTAAAAACTATACATCATATGATAAGTGCAATCACTTGGTTCAGAAAATCCTAACAATGACTTAAAACTTTAAAAATACTATTCATATGAGGTAGATTACTATAGAAAGATAAAATAGATCTCTATTTCAAAAAAAAAACTAACTTTTTAATTTTGAAAAAGATTTTAATTTAAACGAAATAATACCCATTAAATGAGTTAGAGGAAGAGAAATAATCATCGATGTTTCTTCCCTTTAACAGATCTAGTAGAATTAATCACTGCTTACAAGCTTCCAAAATAAAAAATAAGGTAAAATTTTCAGTCACAAATCCAGTTTATCAGCAGTAGTGAGCAGTGATCAAATTTTAAAAAGCATAAAATAGTAAGTAAAAATCAAACAGGAAATGTCATCAAAATAAATATTAGAATCAAACAAACAACAAGATAAAAATAAAAATCAGCAGAAAAATAAAAATCAATAAAAAATAGATAATCAAATCAAACAATTAACTAACAGAAATAGAATAAAAAATAGACAAATCAAAAATCAGTAGTCATCACAATCAAGCATTTATGTCAATCACACCTAATTTGGTCCTTAAAATACTGAATGAGTCAAAGGCCAGTGGTTTAGTAAATATGTCAGCCAACTGATTTTTAGTTGCTACATGATGTAGCTCAATGTCCCCTTTCGTAATATGGTCCCTAATAAAGTGATACCTTATATCAATGTGTTTGGTTCTAGAATGTTGGATTGGATTCTTAGAAATATAGAAGGCACTAATATTATCACACAGAACAGAAATTGTGCCCACCGATAATCCTAAATCTAATACTTATTGCTTCAACCAAAGAACTTGGGCCACACAATTTCCTAAGGTAATGTACTCAGCTTTAGTAGTAAAAAATACAACTGAGTTCTATTTTCTACTATATTATGAGACTAAAGACTGTCCTATGAATTGATAAGTTTCAGAAGTACTCTTTCTATCAACCCTACACCCTATAAAGTTAGAATCAAAATATCCAATAATCTCAAAAGAGGTGCTGTGCCTAGGGTAACAGATTCCTAGGTTTGGTGTCCCTAAAAGATATCTAAGAATTCTCTTAACAGTAGTCAGGTGGGACTCTTTAGGATCAGCTTGAAACCTAGCACAAAGATAAACACTAAATATAATATCAGGTCAGCTAGCAGCCAGGTAAAGCAGTGATCCAATTATTCTTCTATACTTCTTCTGATCAACAGATTTTTCACTTGAATCCTTATCTAACTGAACAGAGGAGATCATGGGAGTGTTGATGGGCTTGGCTTTATTCATTTCATATTTCTTCAAAATGTTCTTAGTATATTTAGATTAATTGAGAGAGGTTCCATCATTCATTTGCCTTATGCTAAACCCCAAAAAATAGGATAATTCTCCCATCATACTCATCTCAAACTCCTTACACATTATTTTAGAAAACTCATCACATAAATATTTATCAGAAGATCCAAAAATTATATCATCAACATAGATCTGGACAATGAGTAAGTCATCCCCTACTCTCCTCAGAAAAAGGGTGGTGTCTACGATCCCCTTAACAAACTCTCTTTCTAACAGGATTGTGCTAAGACTCTCATACCAAGCTCTAGGTGTCTGTTTCAATCTATATAAGGCCTTTTTTAATTTGTAAACATGATTTGAATATTGGGAACTCTCAAAGCCTAGGGGTTATTCAACAAAAATATTCTCTTTTATTACTCTATTTATAAAGGTACTCTTGACATCCATTTGCAACAACTTAAATCTCTTATAACAGGCAAATGCTAGTATCACCCTAATGGTTTCCAATCTAGCTACAGGGGCAAAGGTCTACTGAAAATCAATCCCTTCAATCTGATTATACCCCTTAGCCACCAATCTTACCTTATTCCTAACCATCACACCAGAATCATTCATCTTATTCTTAAAGACCCACTTGGTTCCCACTATACTTTGATTTCTAGGTCTTTCTACTAGCTCTTAAATATCATTCCTTACAAATTGATTTAATTCCTCTTACATAGTTAAGATCCAAAACTCATCAGAAAGGGCTTGATTGATATTGGTGGGTTCAGTCATTGAGATAAAGGCAGAGTGATTTACTTCCTTTCTAAGTCCATGCCTAGTCCTAACACCTTCAGAAGAGTCTCCTAAGATCAGTTCTTTAGGGGTCTCCTAAGATCAGTTCTTTAGGATAACTCGAAGAATATCTCCAATCTCTAGGCAAAGTATTTTGAGGATCTACCCTTTCCTTCAGATTTATATTTTCAACCCTTTGGGTAATCTCCCCTACCTCTTCTTCTTTCTCAACTCTAGTCACCTTAGGATCAGATTCATCAAACATCACATGAGTTGTCTCTTCCACCACCAAAGTCATCTTATTAAACACCCTAAAGGATTTCCCCACACTAGAATAGCATAGGAACACTTCTTCATCAGATTTGGGGTCAAACTTTCCTAAGGATAATATCACGTTGTTCAGAATGAAAACCTTACAGCCAAAGACATGGAGGTGGGACAGGTTTGGAGTTCTACCCTTAATGATCTTATAAGGTGTCTTGTTCAGATTGGATCTAACATTCACCCTATTCAGCACATAACAGGTAGTGTTCACCACTTCAGCTCAAAAGTATTTTGGAAGTGAATACTAAACAAGCAAGGCTCTAGCGGCTTCCACTAAGGTCATATTCTTCCTTTCAGCTATCCCATTCTGCTGAGGTGTCCTAGGAGCTGAAAAATTATGACTAATCCCTTGCTCCTCATAAAAAATTCTAAACTTTTCATTTTCAAACTCGCCACCATGATCACTATGAATAGTCAAGATCTCAAAACATAACTTCCTCTGAATCTAAGTGGAGAAGGACTTAAATTCATCAAATGACTTAGATTTATGTGACAGAAATTTAATCCAAGTGAACCTCGAGTAATCATCAACAATCACAAAACCATAGACTTTCCCCCTAAGCTGGCAGTGCTAATGGGTCCAAAGAGATCTATGTGAAGGACTTCTAAAGGTCTAGAGGTGCTAATATCCTTAATAGAGTGAAAGGAGGACTGGACTTGCTTCCATAATTGATAGACATCACACAGGTGGTCCTTAGTGAACTTTAGCTTGGGGACACCTCTAACTAAGTCCTTTTGAGTGACTCTCCTAAGAGTTTTCATACTGGTATGACATAATCTCCTGTGTCATAACCAAGATTCATCAGCAGTAGTTTTTAAGCAAATTGAGACATCAGTTTTAAAGTAACTTACATCCAACATGTAGACATTGTTGATCCTTTGTCCCTATAAAATAATTTTATCATTTAAGCTTATAATACAGCAAGTGAGCAGGAATTTGATGTTGTATCCTTTGTCATAAAGCTGACTGATGCTCAGTAGGTTGTGTTTCAATCCATCTACAAGCAAAATATTGTCAATCATAAAATTCTTTGAATCACCAATTATACCTGAACCTATCACCCTCATGGTGGTGTTGTCTCCAAGTGTAACCTTGCCTCCAGCCCTGACCTCCAGCGAAATAAACTGATTTGCATCTCCAGTCATGTGTCTTGAACATCCGCTGTCCAAGTACCACATGCTCTCACGAGGTCTTGTGTGAGAGCACACCTATAAAATCATCAAATATCAGATTTAGGAACCCAAATAGGTTTGGGTTCCTTCTTATGAAAAGAAGAATATAATGCATGTGTGCTGTGCTGTAAAATAGGCAATTTGGGCCTCCATACCTAATGTGTACTACGGTGAACAGTACAGGTGTGGGAGATGTGTCCTAACATGCCACAAGAAAAATATCTAACACCAGGAAAATGGTTAACTAATCTACGTGGGTGATAGTGCATCTTCCTAGGTTTGAATGAAACATGCTTTGATGATTTTGAAATAGATTCTTCAAAAGGTGGAGGTGCATAAAATTATGCAAAAGTAGGTGAAATTTTATTTTTCTCAAAAGCACAGATTTTTATACTGAAATTTTTATTTTTCTTTTTCAAAATTATAATTTTAAATTTTAGATGGTGTTCATTACTATCTAAATTAGATGCGTGAGTTTCTAATTCTTTAAATACAGCTTTTAATTCAACATGCAATATTTTTAACAAATCATGCTCAACAATTAAATCAGAATACTTTTTGTTTAACTCATCGAATTCATCAAGTAGTGACATGTGATTGCAATCAACAATAGAATGATCTTTAATTAAAATTTCATGCTCTTTTTGCAAATTTAGAAGTTCTAGTTTCAAGCTAGCATGAGTTTTCCTAAGCTTCATATACGATGCATGAATTATTTCAGACACTTCAAATAATTGCTCGTAAGTAAGCTCACATACCTCTTATTAATCAGACTATTCAGGATGATCATTAGCCATCAGACATAAATTTGTAGTCTCCTCCTCAGCTTCAATCTTAGAGGAGTCGAATGCAGAATCTACCCAGAACGTCTTCTGAATCCGCTTCTTGTCCTTCATAAACTTGTGTTTCTCCTAACCCTTCTCTTTACTTGGATGAACTTTAAGTGTAGGATAATCAGCCTTAATGTGTCCAGGCTTTCTGCATTCAAAACAAACAGTATCAGATAAACCTTTAAAATTTTTACTTGACTTACCCTTGTTCCACTTATGAAAGTTCTTGTGTTTCTTCCTTAGAAAGCTTTTGAATTGCCTAGTGATTAAGGCAACATCATCGCTATCAGATTTGGAAGTACTAGTATCACTATTATTGGCCTTCAGTGCCACTATTTTCTTCTTCTTCTTCTCACCTGCATCAAGCTGTCTTTGGTTCACCCCTTGCTCATAAGCAATGAGTGATCCAAGAAATGAGTGATCCAAGTAAGCTATCAATAGAGTAAGTATTCAAATTTTTAGATTCAGTGATTGCAGTTATCTTAGCATCATACGAAGAAGATAAACATCTAAGAATTTTATTCACTCTTTTATAGTTTGTAAGTTCTCTTCCTAAAGCATGCAAAAAGTGACAATTTGAGTAAACCTCGTATACATTTCAGAAATAGATTCAGTAGATTTCATGTAAAAAAGTTCGTAGTTATGAAGCAATATATTTAACCTAGACTATTTGACTTTAGTTATACCTTCATAAGTGATGCACAATCTATCCCAAATTTCTTTGCCAATTGTACAAGTAGAAACACGTATGTAGTACTCAGATTTTAAGGCACAGAAAAAATAGTTCAAACATTTGGCATTCAGTTGGGCTAAGTCACGATCATCAAAAGTCCAATCAGTGAAAGACAGTTCAGTTTTAACATTGTTAATCATTCTAAAAGGTAGCTCATAGCAATCCTTAACAAGCATCCACATGTGATAATCAATTGATTGAAGAAAAGTGGACATGCGAGTTTTCTAAAAATTAAAAGGTATGTTATCAAATAATGACAGTCGTGTAATTGAATAACCTTCGGTAGTATTACGATTACCAAAGTTAGCCATGGATCTGTTGCAAATCTGGTTTTGATGATGACAAACATGTTTCCAGTGTATTTTGCTTGGCTAATCTGTTTCAGGCACAAAAGACCGCGAGCCACTCAAGCCAACTCAAGATCGGGTCCAGTGTGTCAAATGTATGATTTTTTTTATTGAGTCAATTGTAATGTAACTGATTCCCTAGCTAAGTAACCTTGCACACACACACTCAGGGAGAGAGATTGAGTGAATTAGAGTTTCTGTTAAAAATTTGTTCAGATCGTCCTGGACGATATCCACATCGTCCTGGACGATCCAGTTAAAACAGAAACCCTAATTAGGGCGACTAAGTTAAGAGGGTCTGATTGAGCCGATCGTCCTGGACGATCTACGGATCGTACGGAACGATATGCCCAAATCAGAAATTCTCAGCAGCCAGATCAAGTTAGGCAAGTTCTTATTTTTAGATACTTGGTCTGATCGTCCCGGACGATACGTGTATCGTCCCGGACGATCCAGTACAATCATGCCTAATTTAATCTGGTAATTAAGGAAAGCAATTTATTTTTGGTTGATACGATCATATCGTCCTGGACGATCGCAGGATCGTCCCGGACGATCTTGATCGTCTAGTGCATTTAAGCTGTACGTCCAGAACTATGTACAGGACGATTTGGGGCCTTTTTGAACTAATCGTACCGGACGATGACCCTATCGTCCGGGACGATCAAGTCATTTTTTGGTCGTCCAGCACAGATTTCTCTGGACGACCCGAACTGTCTTCTGGACGATTTCCCTCAATTTGAACTAATCGTCCCGGACGATCGCAGGATCGTACGGGACGATATGAACAACTTTTTCTATTGATCGTCCAGAAGAGCCTAATCGTCCAGGCTGGAACAGCTGAATTTGAACTGATCGTACAGGACGATCTACCGATCGTCCTGGACGATCTTGGCCGACCAGTTGAGATTTAGGGCAAATTTTAAGCCCTCCTTTAAAAGAACTTTTTCCAATTTTTGAAAAAATCTTTTGCTGCCTTCCTTCCCTGAGAAACCCTAGAGAGAGAGAGAGTTGAGAGAGAGAGAGAAGATCTTGTGAGGGGGAGTTAGTGAGGGATTCACTAAGGTTGCTCCGAGCACGGATCAGAGTCGTCTTCTCCGCTCGTCGTCTTTCGTCTAGTCGGTGTTCGTCGTGGGAGGATCGTTCGCAAGAAGATCCGAGGTTCTCTGCCCGCTTCAGGTGGAAGCAAAAGGAGTTCGTAGGTTCTCTGCCTGCTTCAGGAGGAAGCGAAAGGAGTTCGTAGGTTCTCTACCTGCTTCAGGAGGAAGCGAAAGGAGTTCGAAGGTTCTCTACCTGCTTCAGGAGGAAGCGAAAGGAGGTCGGGTTCTCTACCTCACCGTGTGGTGAAAAGGAGATTTTTGTACAGGCTTCTCCGCCTTGCTGTGGGAGCAAAAGGAGAGACACTTCTGTTTAGTGCAATACCCGGAGGGGAGGCTCCGGGGAGTGGACGTAGGTCAAGTTGACCGAACCACTATAAAATCTGGTTTGCTTTTCTGATTCAATTCTGCACTTTAATTTTTTCTGATATTAACTGCTTGGGTGAATATCTGTGGTTGATCTTTTTATCGTTGTTTTAATTCATTTCCGCTGCACGTTATAAAAAGATTTTCATAGTTATCGTGAAATTTTTAAATAACCAATTCACCCCCTCTCTTGGTTAGCCTCGGGACTAGTTCACTAGGGCATAACATCCCTATCGAACTTTCAAGTGGTATCAGAGCGGGATTCAAAATTTAGGTTTAAAAACTTTTGAATTTGATCCATGGCTAACTGTAATAATCGTAATACTACTGAAGGATATTCTATTACAAGACCACCGTTGTTTGATAATATTCCTTTTGATTTTTGGAAAACATGCATGTCTACTTTTCTATAGTCTATTGATTATCGCATATGGATGTTAGTTAAGGACGGATACGAACCACCTTTTAGACTGATTAACAATGTGAAAACTGAACTGCCTTTTACTGATTGGACGTTTGATGATCGTGATTTAGCACAGTTAAATGCAAAATGCTTGAACTATTTCTTTTGTGCTTTAAAATCTGAAGACTATATGCGTGTTTCTACTTGTACAACAGGAAAGGAAATCTGGGATAGATTATGCATAACATACGAAGGTACAACTGAAGTTAAACAATCTAGGTTAAACATCTTGTTACATGATTACGAACTTTTTCGCATGAAACCTAGTGAGACTATTTCAGAAATGTACACAAGGTTCACTCAGATTGTTACCTCTTTGCATGTTCTAGGTAGAGAACTTACTAACTACGAAAGAGTGAACAGAATTTTAAGATGTTTGCCTGCTTCTTATGATGCTAAGATTACTGCTATTACTGAATTTAAAGATTTAAATACTTACTCTATTGACAGCTTACTTGGATCACTCATTGCTTACGAGTAAGGGGTGAACCAAAGGCAACTTGATGCAGGTGAACGCAAGAAAGAGAAGACAGTGGCACTAAAGGCCAAGGATTCAGATGCTAGCACTTTCGGGTCTGATAGTGATGATGTTGCCTTAATCACAAGGCAATTCAAAAGTTTTCTAAGGAAGAAACATAAGAACTATCAGAAGTGGAACAAGGGTAAGTCCAATAAAAATTTTAAGAGTTCATCTGAATCTGTTTGTTTTGAATGCAAGAAGCCTGGACACATAAAGGCTGAATGTCCTACACTTAAAGCTCACCCAAGCAAGGAGAAGGGTGAGGAGAAACCAAAGTTCAGAAAGGACAAGAAGCGGATTCAGAAGGCGTTCTGGGCAGACTCTGCATCCGACTCTTCTGAGACTGAAGCTGAAGAGGAGGAAACAAACTTGTGTCTTATGGCTGATGATCACCCTGGTCAGTCGGATCAGGAAGAGGTATGTGAGCTTACCTACGATCAATTATTTGAAGTTTCTGAAAGAATTCATACATCGTATAGGAAGCTTAAGAAAACTCATGCTAGTTTGAAATTAGATTACTTAACTTTGCAAAAAGAGCATGATTCTGTAGTTAAAGATCATTCCACACTTGATTCAAATCACATGTCTTTGCTTGATGAATTCGATGAGTTGAATAAAAAATATTCTGATTTAGTTTCTGAGCATGATTCATTGAAAACTACGCATGTGGACTTAGAAAGAGCTTTTAAAGAATTAGATACAATGGCATGTGAAGTAGAAAGTAGCAAAGGAACCTTGAAATTTGAAATGACAAGCTTAAAGAAAGAAAATGAGTTTTTGAAAGTAAAGATCAGTGCTTTTGAAAAGAATAAAACACCGCCTACTTTTGAACAGTTTTATGCACCACCACTTTTTGAAAAATCTGTTGCAAGTTCTTCAAGCATGTTTCATATACATCTAGGAAGAGGCATTATCATCCACGTAGATTAGTTAACCCTTTTTTTGGTGTTAGATGTTTTTCATGTGGCATGTTAGGACATATTTCTCACACATGCACAGTTCACCATAGTACACATTGGGTGTGGAAACCTAAACTGCCTGTTTCACAGCACAGCACGCATGCATTGCATTCTTCTTTTCATAAGAAGGAACCCAAACCTGTTTGGGTTCCTAAGACTAACGTTTGATACTTTTGTAGGAGTGCTCTCACACAAGACCTCATGAGAGCATGTGGTACCTGGACAGCGGATGTTCTAGACATATGACTGGAGATGCAAATCAGTTCATTTCGCTGGAGGCCAGAGCTGGAGGAAAGGTTACACTTGGAGATAACACCACCAGGAAGGTGGTAGGCACAGGTATAATTGGTGATTCAAAGAACTTTATGATTGATAATGTTTTGCTTGTAGATGGACTGAAACACAACCTGCTGAGCATCAGTCAACTCTGTGACAAGGGATACAACATCAAATTCCTGCCCACTGGCTGCATTTTAAGCTTAAATGATGAAGTTGTTTTGCAGGGGCAAAGGATCAACAACGTCTACAAGCTGGATGTAAGTAGCATTAAATCTGATAATTCAATTTGCTTAAAAACTGCTGCTGATGAGTCTTAGTTATGGCATAGGAGATTGTGTCATGCCAGTATGAAAACCCCTTAGGAGAGTCACCCAAAAGGACTTAGTTAGAGGTGTGCCCAAGCTTAAGTTCACTAAGGATCACCTGTGTGATGCCTGTCAGTTGGGGAAGCAAGTCCAGTCCTCTTTTCACTCTGTTAAGGACATTAGCACCTCTAGACCTTTAGAAGTTCTTCACATGGACCTCTTTGGACCCATTAGCACTGCCAGCTTAGGGGGGAGAGTCTATGGTTTTGTGATTGTAGATGATTATTCGAGGTTCACTTGGGTTAAGTTTTTGTCACATAAATCTGAGTCATTTGATGAGTTTAGATCATTCTATACTTGGATTCAGAAGAAGTTAGGATGTGAGATTATTACCATCCATAGTGATCACGGAGGGGAGTTTAAAAATGAAAGATTTGGAAGTTTTTGTGAGGATCATGGGATTAGTCACAATTTTTCAGCTCCTAGGACCCCTCAGCAGAACGGGGTAGCTGAAAGGAAGAACAGGACCTTAGTGGAAGCCGCTAGAGCCATGCTTGCCGAGTATTCACTTCCAAAATACTTTTGGGCTGAAGCGGTGAACACTGCCTGTTATGTGCTGAATATGGTGAATGTGAGAGTCAAACTGAGCAAGACACCTTATGAGATCATTAAGGGTAGAACTCCAAATTTGTCCCACCTCCATGTCTTTGGCTGTAAGGTTTTCATTCTGAACAACGGGAAGTCACCCTTAGGAAAATTTGACCCAAAATCTGATGAAGGAGTATTCTTAGGATATTCAAGTGTGGGGAAATCCTTTAGGGTGTTCAATAGGAGGACTTTGGTGGTGGAAGAAACAACCCATGTAGTGTTTGATGAATCTGAACCTAAGGAGTCTAGATCTGAAGTAGAAGATGAAGAGATTATTGAGGTTACCCAAGGAGTTGGAAATATAAATTTGGAGGAAATGGTAGAACCTCAAACAGAGTTGCCTAGAGATTGGAGATATTCTTCGAGTCATCCTAAAGAACTGATCTTAGGAGACCCTTCCGAAGGTGTTAGGACTAGGCATAGACTTAGGAAGGAAGTAAACCATTCTGCCTTTATCTCAATGACTGAACCCACCAACATCAATCAAGCCCTGTCGGATGAATTTTGGATTTTAGCTATGCAGGAAGAATTAAATCAATTTGTGAGGAATGATGTTTGGGAGTTAGTAGAAAGACCTAAAAATCAAAGTATTGTGGGAACCAAGTGGGTCTTTAAGAATAAGATGAATGATTCTGGTGTGGTGGTGAGAAATAAGGCAAGATTGGTGGCTAAGGGGTATAATCAGATAGAAGGGATTGATTTTGAGGAGACTTTTGCCCCTGTAGCTAGATTGGAAGCCATTAGAGTGCTACTAGCCTTTGCATGTTATAAGGGATTTAAGCTGTTTCAAATGGATGTTAAGAGTGCCTTTTTAAATGGGGTAATTAAAGAAGATGTTTTTATAGAACAACCCCCAGGTTTTGAGAGTTCCCAATATCCAAGTCATGTCTAAAAATTAAAAAAGGCCTTATATGGATTGAAACAGGCACCCAGAGCTTGGTATGAGAGGCTTAGCACATTCCTATTAGAAAGAGAGTTTGTTAAGGGGAGCTTAGACACCACCCTTTTTCTGAGGAGATTAGGAGATGACTTACTCATTGTCCAGATCTATGTTGATGATATAATTTTTGGATCTTCTGATAAATACTTATGTGAAGAGTTTTCTAAAACAATGAGTAAAGAGTTTGAGATGAGTATGATGGGAGAATTATCCTACTTTTTGGGGTTTAGCATAAGGCAAACGGATGATGGAACCTTTCTCAATCAATCAAAATACACTAAGGACATTTTGAAGAAATATGAAATGGACAAAGCCAAGCCAATCAATACTCCCATGCCCTCCTCAGTTCAGTTAGATAAGGATTCAAATGGAAAATCTGTTGATCAGAAGAAGTATAGAGGGATAATAGGTTCACTGCTTTACCTGACTGCTAGCCGACCTGATATCATGTTTAGTGTCTGTCTTTGTGCTAGGTTTCAGGCTGATCCTAAAGAGTCCCACCTGACTGCTGTTAAGAGAATTCTTAGATATCTTTTAGGAACCCCAAACCTAGGATTTTGGTACCCTAGGCACAGCACCTCTTTTGAGATCATTGGATATTCTGATTCTGATTTTGTGGGGTGTAGGGTGGATAGGAAGAGTACTTCTGGGACTTATCAGTTCATAGGACAGTCGTTAGTCTCCTGGTCCAGTAGAAAACAGAACTCGGTTGCACTTTCCACTGTTGAAGCTGAGTACATTGCCTTAGGGAGTTGTGTGGCCCAAGTTCTTTGGTTGAAGCAGCAAGTCTTGGATTTAGGAGTACCTGTTGGCACAATTTCTGTTCTGTGTGATAATACTAGTGCCATCTGTATCTCTAAGAATCCAATCTAACATTCTAGGACCAAACACATTGACATTAGGCATCACTTCATTAGGGACCATGTTACAAAAGGGGACATTGAGCTACACCACGTAGCAATTGAAAATCAGTTGGCTGACATATTCACTAAACCACTGGCCTTTGACTCATTCAGCATTTTGAGAACCAGATTAGGAGTGATTGATATAAATGCTTGATTATGATGACTGCTGATTTATGATTGTTATGATTGGTATTCTGATTTCTGTTAGTTAGTTTTTTATATTCTGTTTTCTGATTTCTGTTAGTTAGTTTTTGTATTCTGATTTCTGATTTCTGTTAGTTAGTTTTGGTTTGATTATTTTCTTTCAGTTGATTTTATTTCTTCTGCTGATTTCTGTGTTACCCTTATTGTTAGTTTGATTTGAGTATTTATTTTGCTATGATTTTCTACCTGTTTTTATTTATTTACTGGTTCATATCTTACACTTACTGTTTTATGCTTTTCAAGATCTGATCACCGCTCACTACTTCTGGTGATCTGAATTTTTGACTGGGAGTTTTTATCTTGTTTTAGTTTAGAAGCTGATAAACAGTGATTGACTTCGCTGAATCTATTAAAGGGAAGAAACATTGATAATTGTTTCTCTTCCTCTAACTCCTTTACTGGTGTGTAGTTTTTTTTGAATAAAAATCCTATTCAAAATTAAAATGTTAGTTTTTGAAATAGAGATTATTTTATCTTCCTACAGTAATCTGCCTCATATCAATAGTGTTTTTCAAAGTCTTGAGTCATTAGTTTGATTTTCTAAACCAAGTGATTGCATTTATCATATGTTGTATGTCTTTTGTTTTGTGAATCGTTCTTCCTTACTGCGGAGAGTCATCTCCTATGTCTGGAAGATAATTTCACAGCTGAGACTCTTTAATGATTATGAAAAGGAGAAAGCTTATAAAAGATGCGCAGTGCGCCAGATAATTTGAAAAAGAGGCATAAAATGAGCCCAAAACTGAAAAGATGCAAAATTGCCAAATTGAATACACAAAGTGTATCAAAAAAATCAAAAGATGCGCAAAGCGCCAATCAATTTGAAAAAGAGGCACAAAATGAGCCCAAAACAAGCTTTCTTCCCTTTCAGATTATTAAATATCTTAGAAAAATCTGTGCGCCACTTAATATTTTCAAAAGCTTGAGTCTTGAAAATCCTGATTTCTGATTTTTTACTTTGTAACACTATTATATCAGATATTTTTCTGGAACGAGGCTTGAAAGGATTTTTTTTCAAATCTAATGTCTTTTATTCTGAATCGGATTTTTGTTTTGAAAGAGGTTTGCATCGATAAGGTGCCCGGGGTCGGAGCTACGAACGTTGATTATTTCCAACCTTTTCTGGATTTCAGCGCTGTCAATCGTCCTGTTATTGGTTTTCGAATCTAAAGTCAAGGAAAAATTTTGATTTTCTAAGAGCAGCTTAATCAAAAAAAAAACTTCTATGTGTTTTTGCGGTCAGTTTTATTCGTCTTTTTGTTATTTTGATTTCATGGTTGTATTTTTTGGATCCTGATCGATCATCTTCATCCTCCATTCTTTTCTGCTTTTCTTCACATCGTCCTGGACGATACACCGATCGTCCTGGACGATCAAAAAATCGTCCTGGACGATTCATTCAAAATCATACCCACTGCTCCTGCTGCTGAAACTACCCCAATTATTGGTGATCGTCCTGGACGATCCTTACATCGTCCTGGACGATATGATCCATATCTTCCTGATCTGATCAAACGGCTGACATTGCACCAATTATTGTCCATCGTCCTGGATGATCCACCTCATCGTCCTGGACGATCCACCTCATCGTCCTGGACGATCCACGTGTCAGCCGCTGGACGATTGGAATTCGGCCCGTCCGACATATTTATTGCATATCGTCCTGGACGATCCACCTAATCGTCCTGGACGATACTTTTCGTCAACGGTCGTCCAGCCTGACTCCTCGGGACGATCGCCTGTGTCTAATCATTCTGGACGATCGGACCGCCTTTTTGACCAATCGTCCAGAACGTCATAAATGACCACATCGTCCCGGACGATCCCGCGATCGTACGGGACGATCAGTCCGTTTTCTATTTAAACAGCAGTTTTCTTCATGTTTTTCACATCGTTTTTCCTCCACTTTCCTTCTCCTTTCCTCCTCTTTGGTTTCCTAATGGCTGGTGGCAAAAGATCTCGTCAAAAGGGGGCCAGTTCGTCCCAGGGACATGTCGATCCTCGCTTCCCGAATGCCGCCGATCAGGCGGCTTTCGAATGCTATCGTAATGTGGGTATCACGCACTCCAAGATTGTCAATCCCCATACTCTCACGTATCCCATCTTAGATTTGTTCGCACACACCTCCCTCACCTTCATTCTGACCTTAGCCTTTCCCTTCAATCTGGAACTCCTTCGAATCTTCTTTGCCAACTTGCGCATTTTCGCGGACTATTCCACTCTTCGCTCCTACGTAAATGAACGCCCCGTGGAACTCACGACCCACGATTTTCACAATATCCTCAACTTGTCTGTCACTGGCGACAAAATTCACACGATCATCACCGATCCTGACTATGATTGGAGTGTCGCCAATCACTTCCTTCGCAATACCAACGCACCCTATCACGACAATGCTTGCAATTCCCTTCTCAAGGACGCCCAGACCATTCAGCACGTCCTTCGTTCCTCCGTCATTCCAAAGGCGGGGGATCGGATTCACATTACCCCGCTTCTGTCCTTGACCACCTACTACATCATGGCCCGTCGAGAATTTAATGCCTCTGATCTGATCATCCGATACATAGAACATCTCACCACCATTAGAGATCCAGGCCACAGGCGTCGCCCAAATCTAGCTTTAGGTCATCTTATTCACTATGCCTTAGAGACAAAATATGACCTTCAGTATCCTGTCCCTCCTGATGTCCCTCCTTTCTTCTTCACAAACAACTCATTCCACATCCTACACAGCACCCGCCTACATCCGGAGCCTGCCCTGGATGTTGAGGAAGAAGAGGAAGAGGCTGCTCCAGTTCCTGCTGCACCAGAGGCACCTGCACCCCTTCGCATTGCCTCTCCCCTTGACCACCTGGTGCAGCGCTTCGACCAGTGGGAGGCCCGTTTTGACTCCTACGTGGTTGCCCAGGAGCAGCAGCACAACGAGGACCTCCAACGCTTCGCGGACTATGCTGCGCAGCAGCAGCAGCAGGACATGGCTTGGTTTGGAGCTCACTTTCAGGCCATTAACCATTACTTCTACCCTCCACCGCCACCTCCTTCTTCCGATCAGGATTCGCCTCAGTTTTAGTTTTCTGTCGTGTTGTTGTTCTATGTATGTTTTATTTTATGTTTTATTTCCGTGTTATGTTTTTCGCTCCTCCTTTTTGTGATGTCAAAAGGGGGAGTCAGCTGTAGTCGTGTATGTTTCTGTTTTCTGAGTCATGTTTCATGTATTATTTTAGCTGTTAAATAAAAATTTAAAAAATATTTGTTTGTTGGATCTCCTAGTTTACTTTTATTTTCAGACTACTTTACAAATGTTTGCCATCATCAAAAAGGGGGAGATTGTTGCAAATCTGGTTTTGATGATGACAAACATATTTCCAGTGTGTTTTGCTTGGCTAATATGTTTCAGGCACAAAAGACCGCGAGCCACTCAAGCCAACTATATATCGGGTCCAAGTGTGTCAAATGTATGATTTTTCTTTTTATTGAGTCAATTGTAATGTAACTGATTCCCTAGCTAAGTAACCTTGCACACACACACTCAGGGAGAGAGATTGAGTGAATTAGAGTTTCTGTTAAAAATTTGTTCAGATCGTCCTGGACGATATCCACATCGTCCTGGACGATCCAGTTAAAACAGAAACCCTAATTAGGGCGACTAAGTTAAGAGGGTCTGATTGAGCCGATCGTCCTGGACGATCTACGGATCGTACGTGACGATATGCCCAAATCAGAAATTCTCATCCGCCAGATCAAGTTAGGCAAGTTCTTATTTTTAGATACTTGGTCTAATCGTCCCGAACGATACGTGTATCGTCCCGGACGATCCAGTACAATCATGCCTAATTTAATCTGGTAATTAAGGAAAGTAATTTATTTTTGGTTGATACGATCATATCGTCTAGTGCATTTAAGCTGTACGTCCAGAACTATGTACAGGACGATTTGGGGCCTTTTTGAACTAATCGTACCGGACGATGACCCTATCGTCCGGGACGATCAAGTCATTTTTTGGTTGTCCAGCACAGATTTCTCTGGACGACCCGAACTGTCTTCTGGACGATTTCCCTCAATTTGAACTAATCGTCCCGGACGATCGCAGGATCGTACGGGACGATATGAACAACTTTTTTTACTGATCGTCCAGAAGAGCCTAATCGTCCAGGCTGGAACAGCTGAATTTGAACTGATCGTACAGGACGATCTACCGATCGTCCTGGACGATCTTGACCGACCAGTTGAGATTTAGGACAAATTTTAAGCCCTCCTTTAAAAGAACTTTTTCCAATTTTTGGAAAAATCTTTTGCTGCCTTCCTTCCCTGAGAAACCCTAGAGAGAGAGAGAGAGTTGAGAGAGAGAGAGAAGATCTTGTGAGGGGGAGTTAGTGAGGGATTCACTAAGGTTGCTCCGAGCACGGATCAGAGTCGTCTTCTCCGCTCGTCGTCTTTCGTCTAGTCGGTGTTCGTCGGATCGTTCGCAAGAAGATCCGGGGTTCTCTGCCCGCTTCAGGTGGAAGCAAAAGGAGTTCGTAGGTTCTCTGTCTGCTTCAGGAGGAAGCGAAAGGAGTTCGTAGGTTCTCTGCCTGCTTCAGGAGGAAGCGAAAGGAGTTCGAAGGTTCTCTGCCTGCTTCAGGAGGAAGCGAAA
Source organism: Dendrobium chrysotoxum (assembly GCA_019925795.1). Taxonomy (NCBI): domain Eukaryota; kingdom Viridiplantae; phylum Streptophyta; class Magnoliopsida; order Asparagales; family Orchidaceae; genus Dendrobium; species Dendrobium chrysotoxum. Next base: position 4,971,635 of record CM034308.1, read on the forward strand.
GGAGGTCGGGTTCTCTGCCTCACCGTGTGGTGAAAAGGAGATTTTTGTACAGGCTTCTCCGCCTTGCTGTGGGAGCAAAAGGAGAGACACTTCTGTTTAGTGCAATACCCGGAGGGGAGGCTCCGGGGAGTGGACGTAGGTCAAGTTGACCGAACCACTATAAAATCTGGTTTGCTTTTCTGATTCAATTCTACACTTTAATTTTTTCTGATATTAACTGCTTGGGTGAATATCTGTGGTTGATCTTTTTATCGTTATTTTAATTCGTTTCCGCTGCACGTTATAAAAAGATTTTCATAGTTATCGTGAAATTTTTAAATAACCAATTCACCCCTCCTCTTGGTTAGCCTCGGGACTAGTTCACTAGGGCTTAACATCCCTATCGAACTTTCAGGATCAAATTCAAAAGTTTTTAAACTTAAATTTTTGAATCCTGCTCTGATACCATTTGAAAGTTTGATAGGGATGTTAAGCCCTAATGAATTAGTCCCGAGGCTAACCAAGAGGGGGGTGAATTTGTTATTTTAAAAATTCATGAGCAATAGGAAAGATCTTTTCAATAATTTGCAGCGAAAATAAGTAAACACAGAAATGAAAAGATCAACCACAGATTTCACCCAAGAAGTTAATAACAGAAAAGTAAAGTGCAGAAAATAATAAGAAAGAGCACACTAGATTTTATAGTGGTTCGGTCAACTTGACAGACATCCACTCCCCGAAGCCTCCCCTCCGGGTATTGCACTAACACAAAAGTGACTCTTCTTATACTCCCACAGCAAGGTGGAGAAGCCTGTACAAAACTCCTTTCCACCAACCCGGTGAGGTAGAGAACCTGAACTCCTTTCGCTTCCTCCTGAAGCAGGCAGAGAACCCGAACTCCTTTGGCTTCCTCCTGAAGCAGGCAGAGAATCTGAACTCCTTTCGCTTTCTCCTAAAGCGGGTAGAGAACTCGGACTCGTTTCGCTTTCTCTTGAAGCAAGCAGAGAACCCGGATCTTCTTGCGAACGATCCTCCCACAGAAAACACCGACAAGATGAGAGACGACGAAAGGAGAAGATGACTCTGATCCTTGCTTGGAGTAACCTTTGTGAATCCCTTACAAACTCCCCCTCACAAGATCCTCTCTCTCTATCTCAAGCTCTCTCTCTCTCAAGGTTTCTCTGGAAAGAAAAGTGGCAAAAGATTTTTCTTGTTGGAAGAAAAAGATCTTTTATAGGAGGGCTCAAATTTGTCCTAAATCTCAACTGGTCGGCCAATATCATTAAGGACGATCTCTAGATCATCCTGTACGATCAGTTCAAAATCACCAGTTTCATCCTGGACGATCTGACTCTTCTGGACGATTAGTAGAAAAAGTTGTTCAGATCGTCCCGTACGATTCTGCTATCGTCCGGGACGATTAGTGTAAATTCTAGAATTTCATCCAGATGATCGCTCTGGTCGTCCAGAGGAACTTGTGCTGGATGACCTAAAAATAACTTGATCGTCCAGGATGATATTGCTATCGTCCTGTACGATTAGTTCAAAAAGTGCCAAAATCATCCTGAGCATCGCTCTGGACGTACATGTGAAACATGCTGGACGATCATGATCATCCCAAACGATCTTGCAATCATCCCGAATGATATGATTGTATCAATTAAATATTAATTACTTTTCTTAATCACCAGACTAATTTAGGCATGATTGTACTGGATCGTTCAGGATGATACGTGTATCGTCCGGAATGATCAGATCAAATCTCTAAAAATAAAACTTGCCTAACTTGATCTGGTGGCTGAGAATTTCTGATTTTAGCCTATTATCTTGTACGATCAATAGATCATTCTGGACGATCGGCTTAATCAGACAGACTTAATTTGGTCACCCTAATTAGGGTTTCTATTTTCACTTGATCGTCCAGGACGATGTGAATATCATCCAGGACGATCTGAATAAAAAATAAATAGAAACTCTTATTCACTCAGGCTGTCCTCCTGAGTGTGTGTGTGCAATGTTACTTAGCTAGGGGATCAGTTACATTATATTTGATTCAAGAAAAGGAAAATATTACATTTAGACACACTTGGACCTGATTTTGAGTTGACTTGAGTTACTTTTGATCTTTTGTACTTGAAATGGGTTAGCCAAGAAAAACAGAATGATAACATATTTTTCATCATCAAAACTATACTTTTTGAAATCAGATTTGCAACAAGTCTTTAGTCTCCTGGTCTAGTAGAAAACAGAATTCAATTGCACTCTCCACTGCTGAAGCTGAGTACATTGCCTTAGGAAGTTATGTGTCCTAAGTTCTTTGGTTGAAGCAATAAGTCTTGGATTTAGGATTATATGTGGGCATAATTTCTATTCTATGTGATAATACTAGTGTCATTTATATTTCTAAAAATCCTATTCAACATTTTAGAACAAAATACATTGATATAAGACATCACTTTATTAGGGACCATGTTACAAAAGGGGACATTGAGCTACATCATGTAGCAACTAAAAATCAGCTGGCTGACATATTTACTAAAGCACTGGCCTTTGACTCATTCAGCATTTTGAGGACCAGATTAGGTATGATTGACATAAATGCTTGATTCTGATGACTACTGATTTCTGATTTGTTTATTTTTCATTATATTTATGTTAGTTAGTTGTTTGATTTGATTATCTATTTTCTGTTAATTTTTATTTTTCTACTGATTTTTATTTTAATCTTGTGGTTAGTTTGATTTGAATATTTATTTTGATGCGATATCCTACTTGGTTTTTACTTACTGTTTTATGCTTTTCAAAATCCGATCACTGCTCCTTACTGCTGATAAACTCGATTTGTGACTGAAAATTTTGCCTTATTTTTTGATTTGGTAGCTTGTAAGCAGTGATTGATTCCACTAGATATGTTAAAGGAAAGAAATATTGATGATTATTTTCTCTTCCTCTAACTCTTTTAATGGTGTATTATTTCTTTTGGATAGAAATCTTCTTTAAAATTAAAAATTTGATTTTTGAAATAGACATTTATTTTATCTTTCTACAATAATCTATCTCATATGAATAATATTTTCAAAGTTTTGAGTCATTATTATGATTTTCTGAACCAAGTGATTGCACTTATCATATGATGTATGATTTTTATTTTGTGAATTACTCTTTCTTATTATAGAGAGTGAGCTTTATCGTCTCTTATGTCTGGAAGGTAATTTCATAGCTGAGAATCTTTAATGATTTTGAGAGGGAGAAAGCCTACAAAAGATATGCAAAAAGTGCCAAAATAAAAAGAGGTACAAAATTAGCCCAAACTAAAAAGATGCGCAATGTCACCAAAAATTGAAAGAATACACAAAGTGTATCAAAAATTAAAAGATGCGTAAAGCGCCAAACAAATTGAAAGAAAAAATGGGCACAAAATTAGCCCACAAAGAAATAGACTTTCTTCCCTTTCAGATCTTTAAATGTCTTAGAAAAATTCATGAACCCTTAATATTTTCAAAAGTTTGAGATGAAAAATCATGATTTCTGATTTCTTACTTTATAATACTATTATATCAGATATTTTTCTGGAACGAGGCTTGAAAGGATCTCTTTTCGAATCTAATTTCTTTCTTCTGAATTAAATTTTTATTTTGAAAGGAATTTACATCTATAAGGTGTCCGAGGTGGGAGTTACGAAAGTTGATTTTTTAATTTTTTCTGGATTTCAGCGCTGTCGATCGTCATCTTATTGGTTTTGGATTTAAAATCAAGGGAAAATTCTGATTCACTGGAGCGGATCGATTAAAAAAAAAACTTCGTTGTTTTGTGTTTTTGTGTTTATCACTTCTAGTTTTATTTTCTCTATTTTTTATTTTTATTTTGTTGTATATATTTTTGGGATCCCTGATCTTCCCTCTCTATCCTCCATCTTTTTTCACAGTTTCTTCACATCGTCCTGGACGATCCCAAAATCATCCTGGATGATCGTCTTCATTCTGGACGATCCATACATCATCATAGACGATCCATTCAAATCGTCCCCACTCTGATCAAACAGCCGAGATACATCAATTATTGGTGATCGTCCTAGACGATCCTTATATCGTCCTGGATGATATGATCCATATTTCTTGATCCTGATTAAACGGCTGAGAATGCGTCAATTATTATTCATCGTCCTGGACGATCCACCTCACCATCCTAGACGATCCACGTATCAGTAGTTAGACGATTCAAATTCGGCCCGTCCAATGCATTTATTACATATCATCTCGGATGATCCACCTCATCATTCTAGATGATACTTTTCGTCAACGGTCATCCGGCTGGATTCCTCTGGTCGATCGCTGTCTCTAATCATCCTAGATGATCTCTGATCATCCTGGATGATCCGACAGCCTTTTTGACCAATCGTCCTGGCCGTCATAATTACTCATATCGTCCTGGACGATCATGCGATCGTACGGGACGATCTGGCCGACTTCTACTTAAACAGCTAGTTTTCTTCAAATTTCTTCACCCCTCTTCCTTCCATACCTCCTCTCTTGTGATTCTAATGGCTGGTGGAAAGAGATCTAGGCATCACGGTGCAAGCTCCTTCTAGGGAAATGTCGATCCCTGCTTTCCAAATGCAGTCGATCAGGCTGCCTTTCAATGATATCTTGAAGCTGGAATCACACAATCGAAAATCGTCAACCCCCACACTCTTACCTACCCTATCCTGGATCTATTTGAGCATACCTCCCTCACATTCATCCTCACCTTGGCCTTCCCCTTTAGCACTGAACTTCTCAGGGTCTTTTTTATAAATCTTCGCATTGCCGGTGACTATTCCACCCTTCACTCCTTCATTAATCAACGACCTGTAGAACTCACCGCCTAGGATTTTCACCTTATCCTTCAACTCTCCATCACTAGCGATAAACTCCACACCCTAGTTTCTGATCCTGATTATGATTGGATTGTCACCAATCACTTCCTTAGAAATACCAACGCTCCCTACCACGATAATGCTTGCTCTTTCCTCCTTAAGAATGCTCGTACCATTCAACATGTCCTTCGTTCATCCATCATCCCAAAGGCTGGGGACCGCATTCACATCACCCCTTTATTTTCCCTAACCACCTACTACATCATGGCCCACTGGGACTTTAATGCTACTGATCTTCTTTTTTGCTATATCGAGCATCTCACTACCATTAGGGATCCGGGCCATAGAAGACGCTCAAATCTAGCTCTAGGACACATCATTACATATGCTTTAGAGACCAAATACGATATGTAATATCCAGTCTCTGCCAATGTCCGTCCTTCCGACTTTACAAACAATTCCTTCCATGTACTCCACAGTACCCGACTACATCCGGAGCCCACCCTGGATGTTGAGGAGGAAGAGGAAGAAGCTATTCCTATTCCAGCTGCACCTACTCCCCTTCGTATTACATCCCCTTTTGATCTTCTGGTGCAGCAGTTCGACCAGTGGGAGGCCCGGTTTGAGTCTTATGTGGCTGCCCAGGAGCAGTAGCACACTAAGGATCTGCAACGCTTCAATGATTACGCTGCTCAGCAGCAACAGTAGCACGACCAGGACATTGCCTGGTTTGGCGCACATTTCGTCGCCATTCACAATTACTTTCAGCCACCACCACCTCCTCCTTCTGATCAGGATCAGTCTCCATTTTAGCTTTGTATTTTGTGTTATTTTTTGCTTATAGTATTGTGTCTATACCTCCTCCTTTTTTGTGATGTCAAAAGGGGGAGTTAGTATTTTGAGTGACTAGTAGTTTCTTGTACTGTTCTAGTTGTTTCTTGTATTGCTCTTGTTCTGTAGTTATTTTCCTTATTATATTTTATGGTTAGTGAAATTTGGAATAAAATATTTTCTTTCGTACGTGCATTGGTTACCCCTGTCTATTTTATTTGAAACTACTACATCAATGTTTGTCATCATCAAAAAGGGAGAGATTGTTACAAATCTGATTCAAGAAGTATAGTTTTGATGATGACAAATATGTTTGTGTTCTATTTTTCTTAGCTAATCATTGCAGGTCTAAAAGATCAAATACAAATCAAGCCAACTCAAGATCGGGTCCAAGTGTGTCTAAATATAATTTTTTCCTTTCTTGAGTCAAATGTAATGTAATTGATCCCCTAGCTAAGTAACCTTGCACATACACACTCAGGAGGAGAGGTTTAGTGAATTAGAGTTTCTATTAAATTTTTATTCTGATCATCCCGGACGATATACACATCATCCTGGATGATCCAGTGAAAATAGAAACCCTAATTAGGGCGACCAAGTTAAGTCTGCCTGATTAAGCCGATCGTCCTGGACAATCCATCCATCGTTCGGGACGATAGGCTCAAATTAGAAATTCTCAACCGCTAGATCAAGTTAGGCAAGTTTTATTTTTAGAGATTTGATCTGATCGTCCCGAACGATACGTGTATCGTCCTGGATGATCCATAACAATCATGCCTAAATTAGTCTGATTATTAAAGAAAGTAATTAAGGTATGATTGATTCGATTATATCATCCTGGACGATCTCAGGATCGTACAGGATGATGTGTTAAAAATCCTAACCGTTTAGCATGTTTCACCTGTACGTCCAGAGCGATTTTCATGACGATTTTGACACTTTTTGAACTAATGGTACAGGACGATAGAAATATCATCCTGGACGATCAAGTCATTTTGAGGTTGTCTAGCACAAGTTCCTCTGGACGACCAGAGCGGTCTTCTGGACGAAATTCTTGATTTACACTAATCGTCCCGGACGATCGCAGAATTATACGAGATGATCTGAACAACTTTTTCTACTAATCGTACAGAAGAGCCAAATCGTCCAGGCTGAAATAGGTGATTTTGAATTAATCGTACAGAACGATCTAGCGATCGTCCTGGACGATATTGGCCGACTAGTTGAGATTTAGGGCAAATTTTGAGCCATCCTATAAAAGATCTTTTTCTTCCAACAAGAAAAATCTTTTGCCACTTTCCTTTCTAGAGAAACCTTGAGAGAGAGAGAGCTTGGGAGAGAGAGAGAGGATCTTGAGAGGGGGAGTTTATGAGGGATTCACAAAGGTTGCTCCAAACAAGGATGAGAGTTATCTTCTCCGTTCATCGTCTCTCATCTTGTCGGTGTTTTCTGTGAGAGGATCGCTCGCAAGAAGATCCGGGTTCTCTGCCTGCTTAAGGAGGAAGCAAAAGGAGTTCAGGTTCTCTGCCTGCTTCAGGAGGAAGCGAAAGGAGTTTGGGTTCTCTGCCTGCTTCAGGAGGAAGCGAAAGGAGTTCAAGTTCTCTGCCTCACCGGGTTGGTGGAAAGTAATTTTGTACAGGCTTCTCTGCCTTGCTGTGGGAGCAGAAGGAGAGTCACTTTTGTGTTAGTGCAATACCCGGAGGAGAGGCTCCGGGGAGTGGATGAGGTCAAGTTGACCGAACCACTATAAAATCTGGTGTGCTCTTTCTGATTATTTTTTGTACTTTATTTTTCTATTATTATCTGCTTGGGTGAAATCTGTGGTTGATCTTTTCGTTTCTGTGTTTACTTATTTCAGGTGTAAATTATCGAAAAGATTTTTCCAGTTGCTCACGAATTTTTTAAATAACCAATTCACCCCCCCTCTTGGTTAGCCTCGGGACTAGTTCATCAGGGCTTAACATCCTTATCGAACTTTCAGATTTAAGTGAGCATGCATATTGATTCTTTAATCTTTGTGTTGAAAGATTTAGTGATGATTTGGATTACTGCTAGGCTTTTTAGCTCGTTAAGTATATTTTAATGATTTCATGTTAGGAAAAGGGTCAAGATCAGTTATATTGCTGCATCGCTATTTTACTGATTTTTTAATTTTCTTGCATGTTATCGATTCTTTGATTCATTATAATGATTTCATATTTTATTGATCATTTTGAGCCTTACAAGATAATTGATCATTGATAAGAGTAAATGCTATTGATTAGATTGATTTAAGTGAGCATGCATATTGATTCTTTAATCATTGTATTGAAAGAATTAGTGATGATTTGGATTACTGCTGAGCTTTTTAGCTCATTAAGTAAATTGTAATGATTTCAGGTTAGGAAAAAGGTCAGGATCAGTTGGAGTGAGATTTACAGATATCTATTGGTTTCTTTTGATTTTTCTTGTAGTTTCCTTTATTCTTTTCTAGTGAGTACTTTGTGATAGAGTAATGACATACTGATCTCCTGACTATTGTGTATTGAATTTGGAAGAAAAAATATAGTGAAATATTTAATGTGTATGATTATTAGTTGACTTTATTGGGTATATAGATTTATTGTATTGATGATTTATAGAAGCTATGATTAATTAATTTAAAAGATAAAATACATAATTCTTCTAAATTTAATTATCGGCGTTGCAACGAAAACCCTTGATTATTCTTGTGAGGGGTGACCCTTTTCTAGGTGATCCGCCTAGTTAGGTCTTGATGAACCTCAAACGAGTTATCCTTACGGGGTCCATGAGATTCGAGTTCACCCGTTATCACCCGCCAACTACCTGTTGAATACCTGAAAAGGTATATGCAAGTATACATATTGCTTGAAGCTAAATTGTTAAAATATATACATACTATTTTTATCAATCTGTATTACTCGATTTATACCGTTCCTTAAAAGATCATACTTTTAATTCAATTCCAAATGCATCTAAAACTAATATATTGCTTCGATTCGCAAGTCAAGTCTTCCGGATCTAAGTGAATTAATTAGAATGATATTGAGCCGAGTTTGAGTGAGTTTATTTCAACTCGAATAAATAGTTTTTAGTTTAGAATTTTTATCAAATAAAATTTAAGTTCAAACCAAAACGGTGAATTTTAAACCAAAATTTGAGCTAATTCGAGTTAAATGTATTAATTATATAAAAATGATATCTTTTACTGATTAAAATTATTATATACATTTATTTAAAAATCATATATTATAAAATTAGGAACGTATATTAAAGCTAATTAGTTTTAATTAGCTATTAAAGCTAATTAAAACCATTGAAATCTGTCCATCATTGCTGAATGAATTTAGGGGTGTCAATATTTGACACGACCAGAAAATCTGACCCAAACCCGACTTAAAAATTTAGGGTTAGGTCAACCCATTTGTCAAACTGGTTAGGTTCAGGTTCAACAAACCAACTCGTTTCAAAAAAAATTGGGTTGGGTTCGGGTTGACTCGGAAACTCTACAATGACCCTGACCTACCCGAAAATTCCGGTTGTACACGAAATTGGATATCCCGATTCGATACCCGCCCGCACTCGTGACTCGCAAGTCAGCCCAGCCTAAAGGCCTCGCCGTTTGCCTCACCCACCATCCCGCGGCCTCGCCAACTGTCGTCCCGCCGATGACATTTCTTCCTAGGCTGCTAGCCGACAGCCCAACATGCCGACATGTCGTCCTGCACTCTTGCCGTCCCGCGGACGACATTTTCCTCTTCTCCGCCTTTGACGAGACGACGACGTTCCTTCCTGTCCAGTCCTAAGGCTTCGACAAGAGTCATGAGACGAGTCGCCTTCCTTCCATTCACGAGCTTCTTCGGCCATAACACGTCTCTTGTCGGGTCGAGTCAACCTAGAAACCCGATGGGTTGGGTTCAGGTTGAATTTTATGACCCATTTGTAAAAATGGGTCAGATTTGGGTTATGCCAAATGACACCGGATCAGTTTCGAATTTGATCCAAACCTGATCCGCTACCCGTTGTTATCATCTCTAAGGTGCTGTTTGGTTGCCGGAAAAGAAAATGCAATGTAAAGTAAATGTAGTATATTCCGAATACTTTGAGATTGTTTGGTTGTTTGTAAAATAAAGGCATGAGAACTGTTTCCCTTGTTTGGTTAGGCATATCCAGAGTAAAGTAAAGCGGTATATTTGTAATAATTTTTTTGACATTATAACTAGTGTATTTATAAAAACAGTTTATTTATAATAATTAGTATTATTTGATTTTATAAAATAAAACTAGTTTATTTATTTATTGCACTATCTTATTATATATTTTTTTGAGATTATAAGATATAATATTCTACTGTGTATTAATTTAGCCGACGGTGGTGGCCGGCGGTGGTCGACGGTGGTGGCCGGCGGTGGTGGTCGACGGTGGCGATCAAAGGTGGTGGTCGACGGTGGCGGCCATTGGTGGTTGCCGGTGGTGGCGGAGGTGGTGGCCGACGGTGGCCAGAGGTGGTGGCCGGCGGTGGCGGTCAAAGGTGGTGGCCGACAGTGGCGGTCAAAGGTGGTGGCCGACAGTGGCGGTCAAAGGTGGTGGTCGACAGTGGTGGCCAGAGGTGGTTGCCGACGGTGGCGGAGGTGGTGGCCAGAGGTGGTGGCCGGCAGTGACCGACGGTGGCGGTCAAAGGTGGTGGTCGACGGTGGCCAGAGGTGGTTGCCAGTGGTGGCGGAGGTGGTGGCCGACGGTGGTGGCCAGCAGTGGTGGTCGGCGATGGCGGTCAAAGGTGGTGGTCGACGGTGACCAGAAGTGGTTGTCGGTGGTGGCGGAGGTGGTGGCCGACGGTGGTGGCTGGCGGTGGTGGTCAAAGGTGGTGGTCGACGGTGGCCAGAGGTGGTTGCCGGTGGTGGCCGACAGTGGTGGTCGGCGGTGGTTGCTGGTGGTGACGGAGGTGGTGGCCGGCGGTGGCGGTCAAAGGTGATGGTCGACGGTGGCCAGAGGTGGTTGCCGGTGGTGGCGGAGGTCGTGGCCGGCGGTGGTGGCCGTCGGTGGTGGTCAAAGGTGGTGGTTGACGGTGGTCAGAGGTGGTTGCCGGTGGTGGCGAAGGTGGTGGCCGGCAGTCAGAGGTGGCCGACAAGGGGTTGCAATGCCCTTGAGTTTGCAATGTATTTAGAAGTCGTCCAAATCGAAGGAATTCTAAATGCACCAAAAATGAACTAGAACAGAATACACTGCATTTGTTTTACTTTACGTTGAATTTACTTTTCATCCAATCAAACACCAAAATTTTTAAAACCCCTGCATTTGAATTATTTTACACTCTAAATGCAGCAAACCAAACAGCCCAAATGAATTGTAACGAGCAGACATGTCTGCTGTCTTCAACTGCAGTTCACATCGAAAAAATCAACGTCGGTGGCAAGCCGAGCGGGGCCCACATCGCCGGTATGCCGAGCACCGCCCACGTATACATCCCCGCTTCTGTGCTCTCATCTCCATAATCGCTTTCGACAAACGCGGGGGTCGGAGAAAACAAATCATGCTCTGTTTTAAGCGTTTGATGATGACTTACTTAACGCGTTAAAGGATTTGTGTAATTGATCGTTAATTGAGGGTCGGCGCGCTCTAATTGACTCTCTGACTCTTCCAACAATTTCGTCCTTTGTGTTTTTTCTTTTTAATTATCACCATTAATTAGGGTTTTGTGGCCCTCAAATTCTGACTTTATTATAGAAGGGGAGTAATGTGCTCAGTAAGAAACGTGACGAGATTTGTCCACTAACGATTTTGATGGCGATGGCAGTGCTTGCTGTGTTGAAATCTAATTGGCTGCCAAAAAAAAAACTGTTTTTTTGTAGAAATATGAGTGGGAGTAGGGGGTGTCAAAATCGAGTTTCAGCTCGGGTCTGGATCGAATCCCGACCCGGGTTTGTAAACGGTTCGAAAGTTCAGACTTAGACCCAACTCATCGGGTTATTGGGTTGACCCGACCTAACACGATAATCCAAATTTTACCGGGTCGAGTCCTCGAGTATTACGTGCATGCATGCGGTCGCTCTCGGGTGTCAGCGGGAGTTAGACCGAGCGCCGACGACGGGATGGCGGGGCCGCAGGTGGGCGGACGGCGAGGCCGGGCTAACTCGCAACTGCGGGAAGCGGGATTTCATTTATAACAGGAGTTTGGGTCGGGTCGGTCGGGTCGGTTCCAGGTCAACTCGAGCCCAACCCTATTTTTAAAACGGGTCGGTTTGATGAACCCAAATCTGACTAAACGGGTTGACCCTGACCCGAAATTTTTGGGTTGGGTTCGGATCTAATTTTTAGGCCGTATCAAATATTGACACCCCTAAATTTGATACAAGAGGAATTTGATTTTAATTTTTTGTTGATCATTTTGAATTTTTTTATGAATAAGTTGGCCGACGGCACTTCAATTCACATCACATTTTTCTTATGACAATGTCTTGTTTTGATTTGCTCTTTTTTTAGTTTTATAATTGAAGAAAATGAGAGTTTTGTTGTAGTTCGACTTTCGGAGATTGATATGTATTGGACTATGCGGGCCTACTTGTAGAGCTACTACATTCTAGTGGACATAAACTACTGTGTTGGTATGAATTTGTTTCGGAAAATGCGGGCCTACTTGTAGAGCTACTACATTCTAGATAGTTTGCTAGGCTATTTTCTCAATAAGATAAGAGACAAGTTGATCACGAGGATGGATGTTAGACATTGCTAGTTGATGTCCGCAGGACGTTGGGAAGATGAGCGTTAGATGTCGATAGCTAACGGATATCATAAGTCGATATTTGATTAGAGCGATGTCGTGTGATTGGGTTGATGTCATTTGTTGTTGTATCGTTGAGTTCATCTCTCAAATCTATACTGCACAATCTCAAAATAAAAATCTGAAATTTATAAGCAAATATTTATATGCTTTCAGAGCTAAAAATTACATCAATAGGATAAATTTTGTGTCGGCATATCAAATAGATAATATCAGGACAGTACAACACTTTAATGTTCATCAAAAAAATTTGGACAAAATGTGAGAAATTCTCATTTGCTGAGCATTGTGACCCCTCCCCTGCATTTGATAGCGGCGTGTGTTATCTGTTCGTGCTTGGCTGCACAATTGGCCATTTGATCCTTCTGGATTAAGGCCAGAGTCATCTAATCTAGCTTAAATTTATGCATTTATAATAGAGAAAGAGACTTAAGGGATAATGAGTTGGCTTTGCTCCAGCGAAAGATGGGTCCAATCAATAAATAAATAAACATTAGACAGATGCCACTTGTATGGCCTTCTTTGGCTTAGCAGATTCTTTCTTATTTTTACATGATTGGCATATTGTAGAATTATTTTCACTCTTACATTTGAGGTGACCGTTTTTGTTCATTCTCACTTCACTTGACTATAGTTTCATTTGTTTTAATGAAATTGTGATGGAAGTGAAGCTTCAAGATGGAAAGAAATTCATGAAAACCGAGTTTTTGAGGAAACTAAAATTATAGAATTTATAATAGATGAGTCGTTGGAAGACTAGAAGAACTATACCGGGATCGATTCTCGTCCGAAAGCCACTTTCAACGAAAGAAGTAAGACCTAATCGTTAGGAAAACGTCTAAATGAAGTAATAAAAAAAAATCTAATCACCCTTAACCAAAATTACAGACAACTTTCAAGAGAAGCAATAAGCTTTGCTGTTTGCTGGGTTTATTTTATTTTATACAATAAGCCCTTTTGTTTATTGTTGGAAATTCATGGGAAAAAAATGGAATTGGGTTTTATTTTATTTGGACTGATCAATTAATACTCTCTCTAGTAAAAGTGTGGCCCCATGGAAATTCAAATTTGAGGAAATCGTGTAATATTTGGGTCGGTTTTGAGTTAGCTTAAGTGGCTCGAAAAAAAATTCTTGTTGGGGTTTTGTTGGATTTGAGTCAATCTGAAAGTAATGATAGAATCATCTTATTCTTTTTTAATGAAAAACTCATTTCAAATTATACTTGTGATTTATTATTTTTATTGAGTTGTCATGTTTAATTTGAGTAATCAGAACCTTTCGGGTCAAGAGATACAAAACCATCATGATTTAAATATATTTCATGTTGCGTTTGGTCACATTCAGGTTTGGTTATGTTTGATTTGCAATGTGATTTTTGACATGTTTATTAAATGAGTCGGATTCACATTAACTATTTATATAGGGTCATTTTTAGGTAGGACCTGAACTTGACCGATGACTACTAGCAATCATCTTCGAACTTTTTTATCTCATGCACCATCATGTCCCTTAATTCCTCCAATAACTCTAACTGCTAAGACGTTATGTGGGAAGCAACGAAATGCTTTAAAAATTATGATCACTTTTACGTAATTGCTTCTTTCGAGAAGTACTGATCAAAGTTTAGTGACATATTGGTGATAACAGCTATTCTAGATCCTCAATATAAACTTACATTTGTGGAATGGTGTTACAGGAGATTGTATGAAGGGGATTATGCCTTTTAATTAAGAAAAGTTAGAGATAAATTATTCTCATTATTTGCAAACTATAGAAGGAGAAGTTGTGAAAGTTCAATTGCAAAACAAAGAAGACATACTGATGTATCAAGAAGCTCTTTTTCTACTATAATTAAGTCACAATTTCTCCAAGTATTTGTTCCATTGCAATCATTTTTTCATTTATTCATATTAGAGTACTAGTTTGCTCAATAAAGTCTGAGCTTCCATAATAGGATTTTGATTCATTCGAAGAGGAAGTTATTGTGCCTAGAAATTCAGAACTCGAAGTTTATCTCAATTAACCCAAACTTGATAGGAAAAGTGAGTTAGATATATTACATTTTTGGAAATATAATCAATATAGATTTCTTGAGATTTCTGCAAATGCTCATGATGTGTTGTGCATTTCCATAACTACAGTAGCCTCTAAAAGTGCCTTCGATAATAGTGGTAGAATCTTAGATCAGTATCGAAGTGCACTTAAATGTGATATTGTTGAGGCCTTAGTTTGTGTGAAGAATTGGTTGTATGGAGAACATGGTGCAGTATCATATAATCTATTGAACTCTTCCATTAATTATTTTTTTCCTGTATTATAAACTGCCAAATGTTTAATAGCTCAAATTTATTTCTTGCAGTAGTAAATGATTCTGAACTTGAAGTTGTGACTAAAGATATTCTAACTTTAAATATAAACCAACTCGAATGAGAGCCTGTTGAAAGTTCAGTCATTAGATAATTTTTCATCCTTTTGTGATCTTATTAACCTGGTTGGTTGTTGTTGTTGCTGAACTGAATTTGATTATTAGGCTGCTTTTGTATTGCCTAAGGGCTTAAGGCTGCTGAATTTATATTTGTTTTCCTGGTTTGATGTTGCTGAATTTATACTTGTAGGTTGTAGCCTCTTATTGCTGTTATGTAACTCCTTGTTGGGTTTAACAAATGGTTGGCTATTGGGCTATGGTTGGCAAGTGTATGTTGATGAACTTGTTAGCTATTGCTGAATTTATATTGGTTTTACACTTTTACTTTTTTCTGGGTTGGCTAGTCACTAGTGCAAGTTGTTAAATTTATACCCTATCTATAGCTGTTTTCCGAGTTGGTTGTGGCCTCTTATGGTTGTTGTTTTCAACATTTGTATTTATTTAAATTTTGGCTGGTTGTCTACTTGCTGGTTGGCTATTGCTGAGTTTAAGTAATGAGGGCTTAAGCAATGACGATAAACCTTCTAAATTGAAAGTGACAGTCTTTTGGGGTAAAAACTATTGCAACTAGATGGCATTTGTATGAACCTAGCCCGAATAGATACTATGTATTTAAAAACAAAATCAGATACTAAACTAAGCTTAATACAAAGTGTCACCTTGATGGTAATAAAAATATTCGTTACTCACTCACATTTTATTAGTTGCTAAATGAGTTGGAAGATTAATCTGAGCTATTTACTTAAGCTTCTTACTATCTCATGATTTAGAATTCTATTTATTTAACCGTTTTTTTGCAGCTTATTCTACTTAAAGATAGATTGTTCTCCAACAGTAAATTCAAAGATTTGTAACTGCTGAACAAGCTGTAATGTAAAAAGTTTGGCTATAATGCAATGTAATCTGTTGCTGAGTTAATTTTTTCCTGAGTTATTTTTTCCTATACTGACTGTAATGCAATATAATCTGTTGCAAAATAATCTGTTATTATTTTTCCCTGTACTGACTGTAATGCCAAAAATTTGGCTATAAGATAGATTGTTCTGAGTTGCTTTTTCTTGTAGTGGCTGTAATGCAAAATAATCTGTTGCTGAATTAGTGAATTTGAAATACAAAAAGTTTGGCTATAATGCAAAAAGTTTGACTATTGGTGAATTAGTGAATTTGTAAGTTTGTTATTGCTGAATTTGGGGCTCAATGTTAAATTTAAATTTAAATTTTGCAATAATATTATTTTTAAATTATAAATCCTACTTAAATTTGGATCTTTTATACACTAAACAATTCATTTTTTAAAAACAATTTTATTTTTTCAAAAAAATCGGGTAGCCGGATCGTTTCAGGTTGACCCGAATTCCATTCGGGTCAAGTTCTGGTTAAGAAAGTTGACCCGAAACACTAATCGAATCGGGTCAAAGTCGGCTTCGACACGAACCCGACCCAAAAACTCATTTTGACACCCCGAATCCCTCGTATATTTATGACAACATCCAATCTTATTTATCAAACCTTTTGCAACATGTGGTAAGATTTATGCAGCACAAATGTTGCACTTTAAAGTGGAAACACTAAACCTGGTTGTGTGCCCTACCTCCAATGAAATTACTCCCATACCCTTTTTGAATGCTCTAATGATATACTTAGGAAAGAAAGACCACACATTATAAACATGATCCACCTGTCTTCCCATTATTTTATTTCAAGCATAAATTTATTCTATAATTTTTCTTTAGCATGGAAGCTCATTTTCTTTATTTTATCATAATTTAATTCCTCGACACAAACAAAGGTATAAATGTAATTATAGTAGGTTTTAAAGTTCAACCCCCATAATACATATATTACTTTAATCACATAACCCTTATCAATGTTAGGGATCTCAGTATCCCTAAGAAACATATAGCCTATATTGCTTGATATGTTACTTTAATAAAGCTTGTGGTTTTGATCTCCATATATCTTAGCTCTACAAAGTCCAAATTTTTTTTTTTTTCCTATCAAATTTGCCCATATTGAACCTAAGTGTCATCGATATTCAAAAATTTCCATTTTAATATCATTTTATTGTAACGAGAGATGCCAAAATACTTAAAATTAAAGAATT
Source organism: Dendrobium chrysotoxum (assembly GCA_019925795.1). Lineage (NCBI taxonomy): Eukaryota > Viridiplantae > Streptophyta > Magnoliopsida > Asparagales > Orchidaceae > Dendrobium > Dendrobium chrysotoxum. The sequence continues at coordinate 4,988,608 of CM034308.1, forward strand.
ATCATCATCAACGATGCTTTGCTAAAAAAAAAAAGAGAGCATACATAGATACAAAATGAAACAAATTTCTCTTCATTTTGTTGTGCTTAGCAAAGATCGAACTGTTTAAGCATACTTTTGTGGATCCAAATTTCTTTTGCTTTCTAAGTCTTCTTCTTGTTGTTGACCTTTCCCACAAAACTGGAATTCTCAAATGTTTGAGGCTTCATGGGAAAACTCGAGATTGATACGAGAGCATATTATTATGTGTGGAATCTGATTGTGTTGATCAATAGGGTTTTTTTGTTGTCTCGGATTGTAATAGACCATATTTTGATTTTGCCAAATTTTTTTTGAAGTTATTATAACTCCAAATCGCAAACCGTCTTTGTCATAAGTGTTGTTATTGTAATATTTTACTTGCATGAATTTTTTTCGTAATTTTTGGGCACCAGTGAAAATCCTTAAGAATTTGATACTTATCGGTACAAGTGAGAATTTTAGGACCTTCAGGTGTCCGATTTACAAACTGATTTATTTTATTTTATGGATATTTATCTATAATTTTTAAAGTCTCAAATATATTTATATGAATTTTTTGTTAAAAATGAATAAATTAAGTAATTATATTAAATATTAATTATTATTTTATAAAAAAATCTAAATCCATTATAAGTTATATCATTAAATAACCTTTTCCATTTAATTCCCTATTGATGTCGGCTAAACAGAGAAGTTTTTTTTCCGGCTAAACCGAAGTTTTTTTGAGAAAATGAGAGAAATGTGAGGAGAGAGAAAAGAAAAATCTAAATTTGAAGGTGGCGATGTGATTTTTGTCTGTCGGGTTAGTTGGGATATTTACTCATCTCATTGTAAGCAACATTTACCCTATTTCTGATTTCAAAGATTTTGTGTTTTTGATATATTTTTAATCAAATTTATATTTTCGTTACCGAAAAACGTGAATAACTTTGTATTGGCAAAACTTTCACAGTATAACTTTTTGTATGTTATAGAGATCATGATTATGAGCATTTTTGAGTATTTATTTGAAATTTTTCACCGGATGATTTTAAAATTATAGCGATTTTTGTCTACTCAGAAATTTATTTTGACGTCTAAAAATAGTAGTGTAGTACAATAAAGTCTTAAAACAGTATTTTATATAATTCATGGTATTTTGATAATTTTATGAAAATGTATATTTTTGCCTAATAGGATTTTTGTTGCCTGCAGTTATGACATTTTGGTATTTCTGAATTATGCTCAATTCTGCTTTATTGCTACAATATATTATAAATAGATGTGAATATATGCTTGAGTAATAGTTGGTTGTTATTACTATTATAGTATTGTAATAATAATATGCGTGTGTGAAACAAACAAGTAAAGACTGGTTGACCTATTAGTTGGAGATTGATTGACTGTACATGATGGTGTGCCGACTGGCTTTCCTTTAAATACTGTGATTTGGTGTTATCCTCTACTAATTCACGTGATACACTAGTTGGGAGTTATAAAGATTATTATTGTGCCGACGGGCAAAGAGTAACGACTCTATTTACTGAACCAACGGTTTACTAACACTGATACTAACACTGAAAAATATCGTGATAGCCACGACTTCTTACTTTTTTTAGTGTGACTACGAAAATTTATGTTTTTGAGGAATTATTCTTATTATTATACATATTTATTAGTACCGCACAAATTTATTGCTATTGCATTATTCTACTGCTCATGCCACTGTTTTATTATTATTACTGATATAGATACTGATACTATTTGATACTACTTATTGATACTAAGCATGTAATATTCTGAGCACGTGATATAGAATACCTGGATAGCATATGTACATTTTTATATGATTTTATTGCACTAACATGATTTCAATAGTCTTTACCAATATTTTGATTTGATGCTTCATATGATTTCTATATTGATTGGTATTACGGATACGATGATTGCTGTATAAATTTGATACTCATACTGGTTTCTTTCTTTGCTTGATTTCGTACCGTAGTGTTTTACTATTTACAAATTCTACTATTACTGTATGTGAATTTTATTATTTCTACTTTTATTCAATAATCATATGATTGCTACTACTATGATTTGATCTTTAACATGTATATTACTCTTTTACTGTGCTTTGAATTCAGTTGTAAGTTTTGGTGACCTGTTGGGCTTTTTAAGCTCATTATATGTGGTTAAATGATTTCAGGTCAGGGCTGGAGAACAAGAGTGTGAGGCTGATCAGGATTCTTCAGGTTCTATTTCTTTTTATTTTAGCTATTCTTTTGTATTCATGACAAGATAAATATTTGATGATTGTATAGATCCTGAGTTGTATATGTGATTGGTTGGGAATGAATACAGATGTGTATATTAATATTTTGAATTATAGAATCTATTTTGTTGTTTATTACTGATATATGATATTAGATAGCTCTAGTTGTTATTTATTAAAAGATAAATGAATAATTCCTCCAAATTAGATTCTGGAAAATCACATGGACCACAAGTTTCTCGTGTTCGCTGGGGGGGGGGGGGGGGGGGGGGGGGGGGGGTGCGGGGGGTTCACCTCCTGCATGGGTTCGGGTGTACCCGAGCGCCCCAGCTTTGAACGATAGAGAGTGGAGCACCGCAGCAGTCTAGATACGGCACCACATAGGATCAAGACAGAGGTTCAAGCACAGCAGAGCTCCAAACTGGCATCGCAACGCTGCGAGATGGACTGGAAGGTTTTCTTTCTCATTTTTGTGAAGGGTTGTGTCCCTTGAGATTATTTACTTGGCTTTCTTTTTTATATTGAGTGTGTAGACATTGAGAAAGGCGTATGTGAGAAGAGAACCAAGGAATAAGTGAGAGAGAAGAGAATTCTATACTTATTTCTCCCAATTTTCATTGTGGATTTCATGGAATGTTGTGGCTTTGTGATTTTTTCCCCCTAATTTGGGTTTTTCCAAGTTAAATCCTAATGTAATTTATTTTCCACTGCTTTTACTTTCTTGTTTATTTCATCGCGGTGTTTTACCCTCATTGCCAACATGGATCTTTCCTGAAAAGAATAAAACGGAGATCAGTCTGGATCAACTTCAAAAAATTTAAATATACGAAGCAAGTAGGCATTCCTAACGCCTTTATGGGCCCCAAGGGGATTGCGAAAACATGATGGGAAGGGCCCCCATGCATTCAACTATAAAGAAAAGAAGAAGAAGAAAAAAAAGCCTATGGGAAGTAGCAGGGATGACAAAAAGAGGACGACTTCAATGACGAAAACGTTATAGGGTTGCCTTTGAAATTGTCATGAAAAATTGTTGAAAGCCAGAAGAAAAAGAAAAAGTTTGCTCGAAATAGCCCTTAACCCCCTTGGAGTTGAACACCTACTTTTTTATTATCTTTCATTAGATTGGTGTAATTAATAGCCAACCCATCTCCTGTAGGGCTAAACCTTATGGTTTGTCAGAATAGTACTACCAAAGCTTTAGCAAATGCACCAATAATTATATGCTGCGACCTAAATCAAATTGATGCTCATAAAAAAAAAATCTAATATACTAATAAATATTTTTAAGTTACAATTATAATTAAAAAAACAATACTCTAAGTGCATTCCATAAAAGAAAAAAATTCCAAATACCTCCCTATTTTTTAGTAATAAATGCAGGGATATTTTTGGAAATCCCCGTGCAAAATCAAGAGCAACGAGTACTGTTGTGGCTGAAGATGTACATTGTCATCCCCTCATACTCTCATAGCAATGTAGCACGCGAACTCAGCCTTTTCCTCTCGTTAAATTTGTTTTTATTTATTTATTTAGCAAAATTATTATTATTATTATTATTTTATATATTAAAATAAATGGATAAACGTTCATAGGGTGGATTATTGTCCTGTTTCGTCAGATACACAGTACAATTGGAGCTCAATTATTGGTGGCCTCTCTGCTCACCAATTTGCCGAAATATCTTAAATTTATTTTGCTATAATATTTTTGTTATTTTTAAAGATATTTGGGATGAGAGTGAACATTTTATAATTAAATTTATGAGAGTCTGATGCTGGTAAGAAAATTATTAATACATTTTTTAATAAATAATAAATTTAATATTCAGAATAATATTAAATTTTATTTTATAGCAATTTTATAATTACTTTATAAATAGCTGTAGTTGCCCTAAATAGAATTTTAATTTAAGGGATTCAAAGTTATTAGTAAAAGATGAATGGAACCTACTAGAGAATAAAATGAGATTTTATAGAGATTTCATGTGATTTTAACATCTGTGCTGGGGGTGTAAATGAGCTCAACTAGCTTGTACTTGACTCATCAATAAACTTGCGAGTGGAGTTTCTCGAGCAATGAGTCCGGGTTCAATTTTTCAAGCTTTGAGCTTAGAGATTTCCACTTAGAACTTCAGTTTGAGCTTGTTGAGGCTCATCTCTTTGTCTAGTTAAGCCACTTGATTAATATCAATTTGCAAGAACGAGCTAGAATTTGTCCGTCATGATTATTGAAATACCGATCTAATTCATATTGAAGTTTTGAAGTTCACGCTCTTAATAAAAATTGAAGGATATCATTTTGAATAATGTCTCCCATAATCGTAAGTTAAGAGTCATGTGACTTACGCCTCACGCATGTAGATTAATATATTTTTTTGATTAAAATCCACACAATGGGGCCTGCACGTTAAATAAAAAGAAGACTACAAGTCCTTAGTGAATCAACATCCCACTAAAAATATATCATTTGAAGCAAAACCTATGAGTTGTCGATCCAATCTATTACAAGATAAAACAAAGAAAAAAGCTAAATAAAAGAGAAGAAACAACAACCAGTAAAGGAGCAGATAGGCCAACAGAGATCAAAGCCGAAGGAGAAACCCAAAGAGAGCAGCCACCCGATCAAGATAACCATGCAAACAGCACAAGATCCACGACAACATACCAGCATAAAGGAACCTGCAAAAGAGGACACCGCAACTATATAGGAGAAGAGTTAAGAAATAGAGCAAAAGAAAGAAAAACCACAACAACAAACCCCCAACCCAACACCCTTTCCAAACAAAAGCCGAGCACCACCTCCACAACCAGCATCACAACAAGTCCTCCCAACAAGACAGCCCAAATCACAGCCGTAACTCAAGAGTCATGTGACGGATATCATTTTGAATATTGTCTCCCATAGTCGTAACTCAAGAGTCATGTGACTTACATCTCACGCATGTAGATTAATAGCATATTATAGAAATTGTTTGATTAGAGTTTAGGGTTGATCAAAAATTTCTGTTCGTTAATCAAGCCATCTTAAAATCCCTGATCGAACTTCTTTGACTATTATTCAATCTTGGAATTGATACAAATAAACTTTGAAGAATATTTGATCATTTGCAAACATGTTTTGATTAAGGTTAAAACAAATTATTTTTTTTCATGATGTAAACATATAATATCATTAACCTTTAATGACAATCGCTAGTCAATCAAACAGAGACAAATACGGAGACAAAAACCTTACATTGAAACTTTACCTAAGAATGAGAAATATAATAGAAAAAGAAAACTATATTAATAGGATGATTCAATCAATTTCTTGCTTGAAAGGTCTCTTATATAAATCAGAGAATCTATTTAAATTCTGGGAATATTTTATTCGTAAGGAACTTTCAGATATATTTCTCAAAAAAATAAAATAAAATTCTCCTTTTTTTTCTTAATAAAATGCTTTGCATTTTCCAATTACCAAACAAAACACATGTGGATTCCCAGTCCAATTTAGATAAGAGTATGTTAGGAGGCAGTGGCCATTTTTGATAAATCAAAGAAAATAAGACAAAGATAAAATTAAATTTATTTAATTTAAAAGAACTGATAATATTATTTTGTCAAGTCAATGACTTTGATTATTATTCTATAGAATAAAATAAATTTATACGTATTTTTATTATATAAATTAAATATTTTATATTTTAAATCTTTCCAACTCATTTTTTTTGTACTTCGGATTGGAATATAAGTCATCGATATTAACATTATTTATATCATAAAAAATTCGGGATATATTCCTAAATATCTCTTAACTATTTTTCACATTTTCTTTCCCAATTTCTTAGGTCAAAATTAGAACAATTTCAAAATGCTTAAAATGAAATAAAAAAATTACACAAATTTCCAATATTTTACATTTTTAATAGAAATAAATGCAAAAAAAAAAAAAAACACACACACACACACACACTTTTTTTTTTTTTGAATAAAATTTTAATTCAAATAAAAATGATATATTTTTTTTTGCTAATTTTAAATATTTTTGAGTGAAATTAAAATCAAAATTTAAGATTAAGTCAAATTTGACCTGTATGAAAATAACTCGAAAACAACGTGTTATTTGAATTGGCGAAAAATGTAAATAAAAAAATCTAATTTGACAAAACCCGAATCCTATTGGATTAGTTTGAATTCAATATAAAATGAATAAATTGACGTGAATTGCAATATTAAAACTCAATATATATATGAGCTAATAATTAAGAGTAAATATTCTTTATTAGATTAATTAAGCTTAATTTGTAGGCTGATCTAAATTAATCTGACCTGGATTTTAATAATCTTGTGAGTATTGACTCTAGATAATTGATCCATGCCATGAAAAATGGTGAACTAGAAAGAGTTTCATATGAAGTTCAATTAATGGAAAAGAGGATTAAGGTTTTGTTTGGGATAGCTTTCTTAATTATTGCTTTCTAAAACAGTTTTCTAGTACAAAAATTTCTAGTTCAAGAAAATTTTTAACTAAAAAGTTATTTTAAAAAGCAATAAGAAAGTTGTCCCAAATGAAGTCGAAGAAATATGTGCTTAGGTTTGGTGTGTGATTTTGTGAATGATCCTGAGAACTTAGAAGTAGAGAAGATAGCACTGAAGAGACTATAGAGGAAGCATAGTACGTAGAAGTTACTTCATTTTTTATCCATACAATATTACAAGTTGTAAGAGTGTTTTGACAGTCTATTTTTGTGCAAAAAATGGAATGTTATTGTAGAGGAATGGTTGTGATTTGATTGGCTATTTTGGTGGAATGATGAAGATTGGAGGGGGCAAGGATGGTTTGCTTTGTGTAGAGAAGAGAGTGGTATAATGATATGCTAACTCCTGAACAAGGTGATTACTTCAACAACTCAATAGCTTGTTTTTAGGTTTGGTGAATTGTGCCATGGAGAGAGGTTTGGTGAGGTCATTGGCTAGTTGATCATGACAGTGAATATGATGCGCAATCATTTATTGTGTTTTGATTCAGTCTCTTATGAAATGACAATCTACTTCAATGTGTTTTGTAGGGTAGGGTAGACTTATGAATCTAGATGTAGAATTTCTGAAGCAACCAACAAAGCCATCTTAAGTTAGTTGTTGCGGTTGCCAATGTTTACTACGTTGCTTTTGCGGATGATCTTTCTATAGTGCATTGCTTTTTTAACACCATGATACAACAATCATAGTTTAAGTAGGCATGTAAGGAAAGTTTTGTTTATGTAGATGGATAGTCCATATGAAAAGGTGCCTATGATATGATAAAATAGTCTTTTAAGTTGTTGAAAGTGAAGACTTAAGAGTTGGTACACATATATGTTGACATGCACAATTTATTGACAACAAAGTAAATATCAGGACGGGTTAGGGTAAGGTATTGAATTGGCTCTATAAGTTGTCGATAATATGACCAATTTAGGTAGGTGAGATTGGATTTAGTCTGAAATTTTACATTTTTGGGATAAGGTGGGAGTATCGGTTTGTGAATATTCATTCCAACTCGCTATAGGAGGGCTTGGGAATAGTGGGATTGGGTTATGTGAAGACCTAGTTTTGTAGGAGTGATTTGGATGCCAAGGTATTCAGAAATATTGCACAAATTGCAAATTTAGAAGTGATTTTGTATATGAAGAAGGCAATTATACATGGCTTGAAAGTTGTTACTTGTCAAGAGAATATGGTCAACATTTATGAGCATGCATATAAATATGTGGCTGTGTTTGTAGGAAGATGGTTTGTGTTTTGTTTTCGAGTCGACACAAAATCATTTACTTCCTCTTTTTAAATTTTTGCTTGGATGTAAAATTACGCATATGTGTAATATATGTATTATTTATATTTTGAACTAATTTTGAGCTTGCCCAATCCGATCTAGGTCCAGCTCGAGCCAAAAATTTGACACATCAATCTACTTATTCGATTCGAAATGAGCTAAAAATAAATTCAATTATCAAATGATCTTTGATCTACGAATTTCAATCTAGCTAAAACCTTAGCCCTAGCTAGGTTATTGATGAGTGGGATTATGAATTTAGGAGTTAGAAAATTAATTATAGTGAATTAAATTTCAGCCCAAATGTCGTTCGGCTTGATCATTGTGCTAACGAGGTAAAATTTTTCGTTTGTGCTCAACTCATTAACTGAACAAGCCAAATACAAGTGTTTAAACACATAAGTCAACTTCAAAGGCATATAAATTATAGAATATATATTTCACAATGTATATGCACATATATAGATATAAGCAGACGCACAAATATGTTCAAACAAGGTCTTAATCATATTTGTCTCTTAAAATATGTGCTTATAAAAATTAGTCGATCGATCACTAGATAGTTATTGAACCAACATGTTTGAATGCGTACAATAAACTTCTTTGATAACCCTAATTAATTTGAACAAGCTAATAGTGAATTTTAAGGTATTAACAAGTAGTTTAAGGCTTCGTTTGGGACTGACTTTTTTATTGCTTCTTAAAGGGTTTTAGTATAAAAATTTTAATTTTTGTACTAAAATTTTGTTTTAAGAAGCAATAAAAAAGTAGTCCCAAAAAGTCTAAGTCAATATATATCAAATAAAATAAAAAAAATATGATCAGTAATTAAAATCATGTTGATCAAACTCACTGCTTAGGCTTCTGTTAGGATGATTTTCTTAGTGTTTTCTGCAGGGATTTTCCACCATTTTTTTAAACAGTGAAAAATAATGACAAAAAAATTATCCCCAATGAAATCTTAAAATGCATCTTTCCTTCTTCTCGTTGGCCGGCCGGTTTAGAATTCTGTGAACTTGCACATGGAAGAACATGAACCGGCCCAAATGCATGAGCCATGCATGATCCCGAGCTTGATCTTGGAATTCATGGAGAATTGTTTCTTAATATTCCATAATCAATCAAGTCTTTGTTATATATTGATGCTGTACGTCTTCACAAACCATCAGCTTTTGTTAATATAAAATATTATTATTCTTTTCATTATTTCTCTGATCGGTCAACGCATCCATCTGCTTAATTCAAGAACTTTGAACAGTGACCTTCGGATTTATTTTTTATTTGCAGGTTGAGATAGATCTGCCAGAGGAGCTTTTCATATGTGACTCTATCATGGCGTGCCTTCCAACGTAAATGGCAGGATTCGCCACACTGATTGTCTGCACGTTAGGCTCCTCCACTAGAAATAACTACCAACTGCCATGTCTCACCTCCCCCCATTCTCTCTCTATCTCTCACTCTCTCTCTCCCTCTCTCACTCTCCCGCCAAAAAATTCTTTGCCCGCATTATCATTGTGATTGTAATGCACTGCAACGATATTTCGCAGCTGTTTCGAACCATTGGGGCAGGTTCGACTGAAATGATAGTTATAGCATCAGTTTTATCCGCCACGAATTTACAAAATTGATGCGGTCATAACCGCCATTATACGCTGAAAACTTCTCTTTCTTACAGATTTGTGGCTGTTTTATATTACTCAAAGCATCAATAAAATGTTGACTTGGTGAGCATATAAAACATTGCTACATTATTGCTCATTCTGTGAAACGATTTGTCCTATACACTCAGTGGTGAATAGCTCGTAAATAATATCAATTAAATGGCGTAAATTTCATGCATCTACTTCAGCATTATTATATGACTAATTTCTTTTATAAACAGCATGCGATATAAAAAATATATAAGTAAATGTTTAAATACGTAGATTTGAGAGATACTTCTCATATAATATACAATATATTTCTTTTATTAATTTAAGTCGAAGGACTAAAAGAACAGTTCGATGAACTTGTGGTTCAGAAGTGCACCAATGATTGAAGAAGACTAATAATATGAGCAAGATAAAGAAGAAGAAGAAGAATGGAGTCAAGAGTTCCTCAAGCAGGCCCCGGCTGGCATTTCCACACGCCTTGCAGTGATCAGTACGTGAAATCACATGGAAAGATGGCAATCATATCTGTTCTCTTATTATTGTCTTTGCTCACTTATCTTTACATTTATATAGTGTACATAATTTGCACCTTGGACGTCATGATTGACTGTTTCCATGAAAAGAAATGGTTGGCCATTATAGATATATGAGAAGAGAGAGAGAGAGAGAGAGAAAGAGAGAGAGAGAGTAGAACTTTGAACTCCTCTTATGATAGAAGATATAGAAAGGATGGGCTCTGTGACCTCTTTTGATGTATCTATTTTAACAAAAGTATAAAAACCAAATGATTTACCCTCCCAGTAGTGTTGGAAATTACTTAGGATCTAATTAGGATGGTTGTAGCATTTTATAAAGTTGATTGTAAATTTGTTGTAAAAAAATTGATCTAATTAGGATGATTATAGCATTTTTTAAAATTGATTGTAAACAACTTGTTGTGAAAAAATTATTATTTTTAATTTTTGTGGATATTATAGATATGTTACTTTGAAAAATCATATATAAGCTTTTTTGTAGTTGCCACTGATCATTATATAATTGAATTTGGTTGTAAAAATTAGCACCCATCATAGAAATTTTTGAAAAATAGTGAGAAAATAGTAGCTCAACGAAATTATGAAAGTCAGAAAACTATCCCGAACAAACACTTAAGTTTGAGTAAATTTTAAGTAGTTGTTAGACTCCATATATTATGCCTGCACCTGCACACATAATTTTTTTTATTATATATATATATATATACTCAAATATAGTTGCTCAGGTGGATGAGTGGATTTACCCTTAGAGACGGGAGATTATTCTGTGTGGACACCGGACGGGAGAACCGTCCAGCTCCGCTTGGTACCGAGCGGAATACTAAGCAGTACCATGCTTGGTACAGCTCGGTATCCGATTCCCCTCGGTACCTAGTGCGGTATCGAGAGGTATTGTGCTCGGTACAGGTCGGTACCGAGCTTGATACCGAGCTCGGTACACTTTTTGAGTGACGTGGAGCATTTTTATTTGCCTTTGGATGCCGTCCGAACTCTGCACCTAATAATTTTCCCTTAGAGATAGGATACGAAATGAGTATATACGTGAAAAGGTTGGAGTAGCTTCAATGGAAGATAAGATTATAGAGAGTCGTCTTAGATGATTTGGTCACATAAAACGACGGCCTTTCGATGACCCAGTTAGGAAAGTAAATGTATTAGATTTGACTTATATTAAGAAAGATAGAGGTAGACCTAAAAAGACATAGTTTGAAAATATTAGAAATGATCCTGTTTTATTATATTTAAACGAGAATTTAACTTTTAACAAGACAAAATGGAGAAAAATAATTTATGTAGCAGACCTCACGTAGTGAGACAAAGACTTGATGTTTTTGTTCTTGTTGTAATAGTATTTTATATATCCCTAACCCTTACATCCCCATTATGGCATTATTACCTCTCTTATGCTTCTCTTCCACACAAAGCTGGTCCACTCATATTAGTGTGATGGTCTTCATGCATGCATCTGCTCGCTGCTGCCATTGTGTTTCACATTATCATATGATATACATATTATATATTCATTGTATCATTCTTTGGCAGAGTGGTCAAACAACTCGTTATTAGCTTAGTTTAATTTAAACGAACTTTTGTACTTGGGAATGTAGTGCTTGTTTGGACATCAATTCTTTATTGCATTATATCGGTCCTAATTAATTACTTTTTAAAAGAGAAGGTGTTTTGGACTCTTTAGTTTATTTTTTAAGTTAGTGTGAACTAATTTAGTTCATTAATGTTTTAAAAATTATTATCAAGATCTTGAATTTAAATTTTACTTACATTAACAAAGAAAAAAAAGTAAAGTGTTTTTTTTCTTTTTCTCTTTGATCGATATTGCGGTCCAATAATATAATTTTATGGTGAAACTAAAAGAAACGATGAGACGAGTTATCATTAAGAGATTTTTTTTTTAATTTGTCTTATTATAGGAGGGGAGATTGATGACTAGGAAAGTGGGCATCGGCCTTGGTAAAGATGATCGATATCCATGATGATGGTTGTTGCGTGAGAAATATATAGTTTAACATCTTAGTTGGGTACGAAGATTCAGCACGTATACAGATAAAAGTGAGGGTGTTGTGTTTATAGGAGACACCAGAGTTTTTACGTGAAAAATCCGGAAAAGGGGAAAAACCATAGGGCCTAGCCCAGTTTGAATGAATCCACTAGTATTTACAATTGATTACAAATGAGGCATTTCATTGGAGGGAAGGCCTTTGCTTAATATAACAAATATACATCATATAGAGTGTGTTACATGGTGGAAATAAGAAGAATCAATGTTGACATGTTCGTTTGGTCGAAAGGACCATAGTCGGTGGGCGACGGAGGTCAGAAGGATTGTTGTCTGGCAACAGAGGTCAGAAGAACCGTTGACGGCCGGAAGTCCGGCGTCAAGTAGAAATCTAGCGACAGACGGAAGTCCGGCATCGGGTGGAAGTCCGGCGATGGGCAGAAGTTCGGCGCAGGTGGAAGTCCGGCATCAGGTGGAAATCTGGCGACGGGTCAAAGTTCGGCGATGTGCAGAAGTCCGGCATCTGGTAGAAATCTAGCGAGTGGCGGAAGTCTGGTCTCGGGTAGAAATCTGGCGACATGAGGAAGTCCAGAGTTGGGTAGAAGTCTGACGAAAGTCCAGCGACGAGCAGAAGTCTGGCAACCGGCAGACGTTCGACATCGGAGAGAAGTCCGACGAAAGTCTGGCTACGAGCAGAAGTCTTGCATTGAGTAGAAATCCGGCGACAGGCAGAAGTTCGGTGTCGGGTAGAAGTCCGGCAACAGGCGGAAGTCTGGCGTCGGGTAGAAGTCCGGCGACAGGCGGAAGTATGGCGTCGGGTAGAAGTCCGGCGACGGGCGAAAGTCCGACAATAAGCGAAAGTCTGGCTTCAAGTGGGAATCCGGTGACGGGCGGAGGTCCAGCGTCGGTTGGTGGCCGGGAGGTGGTCGATGAGAAGTCTGGTGGCAAGAGAACTCTTCCTTCTCTTCCTTCTCTTCTTGCTTGGGCTCCTTTCCTCCCTTTCTTCCCTCCCCTTTTCATGAGAAATGAGGGGTCTATCTATACTTTTCTGAGAGTGGCATGACCAGTAAATAAGAGGAAGATCAATGGTAAATATGGAGTGGTTTGAATGGACGGCCGATGTTGAATCCCTTGATCATATATCGTTTATTATGCATTTGAATGTCTTAATGATATCAAAATTTGACGATCTTAGACTCGTTGGATTCGTCTCGTCAAGCCGCTCGATTTGATTACAAGCATGTCATGTTTGAAAACCGAAATTATGGTTAGAACCTTCCAAATGTGCTTCTGGTCTTTGATTTGGACTCATTTGGGCTCAGATTGAGCCGAATTTGGTGTTGTTGGGTTCATATTTTCAAGACATTCAGTTTGACTATAAGTTTGCTGAAATCAGAGTTCATTTGATCTCCGATTTAATTTTTGAAATTTCTAACTTAATTTTGCATCGAGAATCGTGCTCGATCAAGATAATTTTTTGATGATATATCAGTTGCCCCCTATTTTCGAATGTTGAAGCTTCAGAAGTCTAAAAATACATGTCACAACATTTCAAATTATCCGAAATCATAAAATTATAATTTTCGAGAAATTACCAGGCGCGACCGCTCCCTTGACATCAATGTGGACCTCCCCTCAGGGCCGTGAACCATTTAAAATACCCTTTGTTGCGTCCTGGACTATTCGCAATGGTAGAGAAATATAAAGCTAAACATTTTAGCATTGTACGAAGATTCGACACACAATCAGATAAGATAGATAGTGTATTGCATTCATATGAGACACCAGAGTTTTACGTGGAAACCTCTAAAAAGGGGGAAAAGCCATGGGGCTTGGCTTAGTTTGAATGAATCCACTAGTATTTGCAGTTGATTACAAATGAGGCCCTCCATTTGGGGGAAAGACTTGGCTTGATATAGCCAATATACATCATATAGAGTGCATTGCTTGGTGGGAATCAATATATACATATTTGTTGGGTCGGCTGATCATAGTTGGCAAGTAACGGAGGTCAGAAGGATCATAGTTGGTGGGAGACAGAGGTCAGAAAGATCGTTGTCTGGTGATGGAGGTCAGAAGGACCTTAGTTGACAGACGTTATAGGTCAGAAAGACCGTAGTCTGATGATAGAGGTCGGGAGGACCTTAGTTGGTCGGGCGACAAAGGTCAAAGGACCATAGTTGGCTGACGTTGCAGGTCATAATGATCGTAGTCAGATGACAGAGGTCGGGAGGACCATAGTTGGTCAGACGAAGGAGGTTAGAAGGACTGTAGTCAATTGGCGTTGGAGGTCAGAAAGACTGTAATGGGTGACGGAGGTCGGAAGGGTCGTAGTCGGCAGGAGACGGGGGTCAGATAGACCATAGATGTAAAGTGGTGGTATGGCAGAAGTTCGAGCCTCAGATGGTGGTTCGGCAGAAGTCTGGGCCTCAGGTGGTGGTCCGGTAGATGTCTGGGCCTCAGGTGGTGGTCTGGTGGGACTCAGGGTGTCAAGCGGTGGTCCGACGGAGCTTAAGACATTAGGTGGTGGTCTGGCGGGACTTAAGGCGTCAAGCGGTGCTCCGGCAGAGCTTAGGCCGTCAGGTGGTGGTTCGGTGGAACTCCGGGTGTCAAGCGGTGGTCCGGAAAAGCTTAGGGTGTTAAGCGGTGGTCCGACAGATATCTGGGCCTCAGGTGGTGGTCCGGTAGATGTCCGGGCCTCAAGTGATGGTTCAGCGGGACTTAGGGTGTCAAGCGATGGTCTGGCGGAGCTTAGGACGTCAGGTGGTGGTCTAGTAGGACTCAAGGTGTCAAGCGGTGCTCCGGTGGAGCTTAGGCCATCAGGTGGTGGTTCGGCGGAACTCTAGGAGCCAAGTGGTGGTCTGACGGAGCTCAAGGCATCAGACTGGGGTCCGGTGGAGTTGAGGACGTATGTGGTAGTCCGGCGGAGTTGAGGACGTCAGGTGGTAGTCCGGCGGACGTCAGTGTGTCAGGCGGTGGTCCGGCAGAATTGAGGAAGTAAAACGGTGGTCCAGTGGAGCTCAGGGCGTCAGGTAGTGGTCCGACGGAGTTGAGGATATCAAGCAGTGGTCCGACGGAGCTCCAGCGGTGGTCGAGGAGGAGCAAGGAGGCAAGAGCGATCTACGATCTCTCTCTTTTCTCCTTAGAATTAGGTGCCCTTTTTCAAGAGGAGAGGGGGCTCTATTTATAGATTTCTGAGAGTGGCATGGCCCGTAAATAGGAGGGAAATCAAGGGTAATTAGGGAGTGGTTTGAATGGACGGCCGATGTTGAATCCCTTGATTGTGGACCATTCGATGGACATTTGAAGGTCTTAGAGATATCAAAATCCAGTGATCTTGGGCTCGTTGGATTTGTCTCGTCGAGCCGCTTGATTCGATTATAAACACGTCATGTTTGGAAACCGTTTGGTAATCCAAATTGTGATTTGAACCTTCCAATAGCGCTTTGGGTCCTTGATTTGGACCCATTTGTGCTCGGATTTAGTCGAGTTTGGTGTCATTGGGTTCGTATTTTTGAGACGTTCAGTTTGACTATAAGTTTGCTGAAATCGGAGTTCGGATGGTCCCAATTTTAATTTCGGAAGTTTCCAATTTGATTTTTCCTCGAGATTCGTGCCCGATCAAGATAATTTTTTGAGGACGTATCAGCCTTAATTATAAATTAAGGCTGTTCTGAAGTCAGCACGTTAATTGGAGCACAAATTATTAAAAAATGGCTCTCCAAAATATTTGAACTTGCTCGAAATTGATCATTTAGTTAAATTAATAAACTCGAGATTAAAACTCTATATGTATTATAATTGTCCCCTTATAGAATAAATGGATGATCTGTTTATGGATATTCATAATGAACGAATATATAGGCATATTTCCAAAATTAATTTATACTCCGTTGCCAATATGTCACTTTAAATAACCCCAACGAATTAGTTATGTAATTAGCAATTACACTAATATTCATAATGGGATTATATGCCTGTTTTCTGACAAACATGATTATAATATAACGTTTTAACAAATAAGCAATTTAGTGAGGAATGGAATCAATTAAAAATTTTCATCATGTCATGATATAATTATATGCTATAGTGTTGGTGCTCCAATTTTTTTTATTTATTATTTATCATTGTAAGGATTTAGCCATTTTTCTTCCCGCAAATCATTTTTCAATGTTACTTTTACATATACGACCCTACAAAGTCTTCTTTATGCAAAAGTGCATTTAGTAATTTACAATGTTTAAATGCCTGTAACGAAGGCTTTTTGGTTCATGGCTTTTTCATCATTTTTTTTAACTGCCTTTTAGGGCGGATGCTCTAACCGCCCCCTTTGTTATTTTTTTAGTGGACCCTCTTTTTTTTTAAATTCCTAAAATTGTCTCATGAGGGCCCAAAATAATTTCTAGAAAATTCTAAAATAATTTCGAAAAAATATAAACAGATTTGGAGGCAAATTTTTTCTCCATTTTCATTCTTACTTTAGAGGTTTTTCATTGTTTTTGGTAGGTGACATCCCCTACCCAAATTCAGTGCCCCTCTTTAATGTAGAAGGAAATTTTTTCTTCTTCTGTTATCTTCTCCTGTGTTCTTCTTCTTATAGTAGAAGCATTCCACTGTTTGAGATATGTGGCATCCTCTATCAAGCTTCATTGCTCCTCTTTTGTGTAGAATGAGCTTTCTCTTCCTTCCTTTTTCTTCTCATGTGTTCTTTTTCTTACATTAGAGGCATTCCACTGTTTGAGATAGGTGGCATCCTCTATCGAGCTTCAATGCCCCTCTTTTGTGTAGAAAAAGTCACGATGAGAGACTATTTTCTTAATAGATAACCCTTAATAGAAGAAGATTAAATGATGCTTGTATGCGAGGGTAATTTAAGAAGATCTGGGGTAATAGTACTTAGGAGGAGAAGTAGTGATGTCAGTAGACGAGAATAATTCTAATGATGTTTGAGCGAAAGTTCGTCGGCAATCGACAATTACGTTGAAATCCAGTGTAGATCAATGGTCTGGTGGAGAGCTGAAGGAGATAATTGGAGAGTGTTGATGGCTGATATGAAGTGCAAGACCGACGTTGAACATCAGGCAAAAGGCTGATGATAGCGGTGGTCAAATTACTTTCTGTTAAGGCAATATGCATCCATACTGACATGTGTAGACATCAGACATCCCATATGGAAGGGGTCGAAGTAGTGTACCCTATCAGTAGTCTGACGACACACTAACATTGTTAACTGAGTGGAGGCCTGATGATGATCAGGTTATAACCTTTCTTTGAAGAATAACTTGCAGGAAATGTATCAATGCGTAATAGAGAAGAGGTCACTTGAATCCTCCAAAGATATTTGACCGTTTTGAAGTTATTTATTGCTTGATGACATTAACTTGTACAGATGATGCCAATGTACTTTTAATTTCAGCTTCTTATAAAAATGAATGTACACTTGAATCTGTTGTATAATTTTATATAAGTTCCATTGATATTATATATGAACTTGAGATTATTATATGAGCTCAATGTTTATTTTTTATTTGAAATGTATTTATACCTCAGAGAAAACTAAGTTGTTTATGCATCTATGAGACATGCTTTGATATATTATACCATATACTTTTTTAAGGCTTTTTAAGCCTGCTAAGATCTTCATATGAGTGATGACCTTATCAACCACTTACTTTCATAAAATGTTATCCACTCAGAGCATTACTCAATGGTGTTGACCTCTATGGAAGAGGTCGAGAGAATCCACCAAGAATGTATGACCTATCCGAGGTTGTATGTCAGAGTGTTGCTCGATGACGATAACATATGTGAAAGAGGTTAAGAGAATCCACCAAGGATGTATGACTTATCTGAGGTTGTATGTCAGAGCATTGCTTGATGACGTTAACCTATATAGAAGAGGTTGAGAGAATCCATCAAGAATATATAACCTTCTTGAGGTTATATGTCAAAGTATTGCTCAATGACGTTAACCTATATAGAAAATGTCAAGAGAATCCACCAAAGATATATAACATATCCAAGATTGTATGTCAGAGCACTGCTCGATGATGTTAACATATATGGAAGAGGTCGAGAGAATCCACCAATGATATATGACCTATCTGAGGTTTTATGTCAGAGCGCTACTTGATGATATTAACTCATATGGAAGAGGTCGATAGAATCCACCAAGGATATATGACCTATCGGAGGTTATATGTCAGAGTACTACTCGATGACGTTAACCTATATGGAATATGTTGAGAGAATCCATCAAAGATGTATGATATATCTGAGATTTTATGTCAGAGCGCTGCTCGATGATGTTAACCTATATGAAAGAGGTTGAAAGAATCCACCAAGGATATATGATCTATCTGAGATTTTATGTCAGAGTACTGCTTGATGACATTAACTTGTGTGGAAGAGGTTGAATCGAATCCTCCTAGGATCTATTATACCTTAATTTGGAGAGGGCGAATGCCATGTGTATCCTAAATTAAAGGTGAAGAATGATCTATCTTTATACCATAACTATCATTTTGAGATCGAGATTAAGACCTTGTCAAAGGAGTAGAAGTCTAATTAGGGACTATATAAAGGTTAAAATTTATCGGAAACATCATTGCATTTACTATAAGCTTTATGATCCCAAGATATCATATTGGTTATTGGAAGAGTTGAAGGAATCTTCCTAACCATGGCTGAAGTCAAGGTTGCCCCCCGTCCACATTTAATTTCTATGAAATTGATACAGCAATAGCTGATGTGAAACCCTTTAAATTTTTAAGATTTTTTTTGGTTAACCTAGAGAAGCCCAAATCACAAGCCGTCTTTGCCAGAACATTTATAATGTCATACTTTAACTTCCCTAATTTTTTTATAATTTTTAGGCAATGTTAAAATTTCTTAAGAAATTGGTACCTATCAGTACAAATGGAAGTTTTGGGACCGTCAGGTGTCCGTTTCATAATCTGATTTCATCAAAATTTTCTAAATAAAATAAGTTAATTTATTAATATTTTTCTGTAATTTTTTGAGATTCTTAAAATAATTTTTATGAATTTTCTACTAAAAATAAATTATTATATATTATTTAATAATAAAAAATAGAAAATATCTTAGAGCATTATAAAATTTTATAAATGCCCTAAGCATCCCATGGCTAATAGAAAGCATTTTAGGAAAAAAGAGAGGAAAAGAGGAGAGAAATCAAAATCCAGTTTTTGGGCGACTTCGGGTCGTTTTCGTTCGTCGGCTCAGTTGGGAAAGTTGTTTGTCTCGAGGTAAGGCGCATAATGCACATCTCAATTTTAAAAAATGTATAAGTTTTCGCAAATATTTCAAATAAAATTTTATATCATTTAGCGAAAAATGGGGATAACTTTGCACCAGTAAAACTTTAACCGCGTAACTTTTTGTATGTTATAGAGATTACGATTATGCACATTTTGAATTTTTTCTGAAAATTTTTCACCAGAGGTTTTGAAACTTGCAGTGTTTTTATTACATAGAAAATTTTCAGGATGTTGAAAATAGTGATGTAGTATAATAAAAGTCTTAAAATATTATTTTACATAATCTCTGGTAATTTAGTAATTTTTTAAAAATTTATATTTTTGCCTAATTGAACTTTCTGATGTCTACCGTTATACAACACTGAAATTTTGATACATGCTTAATTACTTTTTAATTGTTATAATATAATTATATATGTGTATATGTGAGTAAATGATATCTGTTGGGAGTCATAATGGGCTAGAATCCCCTGGGTTTCTGTTTGTGTCAGGAAATTATTAGGAGTTATAAGGGGGCGAGAATCCTTTGAGATTCTATCTGAGTCATGGATATCTGATATATTCTGGTGCTATAAGTGTAAACAAAAAGGGTGTCATAAGGGGCTAGAATCTCTTGAGATTCTATCTGGGTCCGGGAAATGTGATCTGAACTATTCTGTGATATGAATTTCAGTTTATTCATTTATTCTGTACTGTTATTTAAATCATAGAATAGCTACTATACGTTTATTACATTTTTTTAGTTCTGTGATTCTCAGTTCAGTGATTTATTTAACTTGTATTTATTTGCTTTTATATATTTGATAAAATATTTGAAATAAAAGAAAATATTTGAAAATTTATATTAATTTTTGTGGCTTGCTGAGCTGTTGTAGCTCACTGTAATTTTGCTTCTAGTTTTCAGGATCTGGGAAGGGGAAAGAGATTGTGGACTAGTAGTTCATGATCAGATTTGAGGTCATAGGTATTTTGCACTTTTGATTTTTGTACAGTCATGCCTAGTTAAATTTTCAGTTATGTAGCTCTTGCTTGTATCCATGTACTATAGTGTAGATATTTATTTTGATGAATGAAAGAAACTTTATGGATGAGTTTCAGTATTTGGATAGTTTAGTAGCTCTGTAGTTTATCATTTATTTCAATGAATATTGGCTAAAAATTTAAAATAATTTTAAAACTAGATCTTCGGGTTTGTCTGTCACAGCTCAACACGATAGGACCTATCCTGGTCGGGTTGGATTGTGATAGCTGATGTCAGGACGTTGAGATGAACGATCTTTTGAGGTTGGAGCAAAAATTGCCCCCCAGTCGAGAACCACGTTCCCACAGACAGTGCCAAACGGTTGAATCCTAGAGTATTTGTGGCGGTAGAGAAATAAAAAGTTTAACGTCTTAGCTGAGTATGAAGATCCAGCACGCATATAGATAAAAGAGAGGGTGTAGCATTTATAAGAGACATCAGAGTTTTTACATGAAAATCCTAAAAAGGGGAAAAATTATGGGGCCTGGCCCAGTTTGAATGAATCCACTAATATTTGTAGTTGATTATAAATGAGGCCCTTTATTGGAGGGAAGGCCTTGGCTTGATGTAACAAATATACATCATATAGAGTGTGTTACATGGTCGAAATAGAAAGAATCACTGTTGACGTGTTCGTTTGGTCGGAAGGACCATAATTGATGAGCGACGGAGGTCAGAAGGACTATTGTCTTGCGATAGATGTCGGAAGGATCGTTGACGGGCAGAAGTCCGGCATTGGGTAGAAATTTGGCGATAGATGGAAGTTCGGCATTGGGTAGAAGTCCAACGAAAGTCCAGCGACTGGCAGAAATTTGGCGACAAGAGGAAGTCCGGCATCGGGTAGAAATCTGGTGACTGGTCGAAGTCTGACGACGGGCAGAAGTCTGAGGTCGGATAGAAATCCGACGACTGGTGGAAGTTTGGTCTCGGGTAGAAATCTGGCGATAGGAGGAAGTTCGGAGTCGGGTAGAAGTTTGACGAAAGTCCAGTGACGAACAGAAGTCTGGCGACGGGTGGAAGTTTGGCGTCGGGTAGAAGTCTGACGAAAGTCTGGCTACGGGCAGAAGTCCGGCGTTGAGTAGAAATCCGATGATAGGCGGAAGTCCGGTGTCGGGTAGAAGTCCGGCGATGGGCGAAAGTCTGGCGTCGGGTAAAAATCCGGCGACAAGCAAAAGTCTGGTGTGGGGTAGAAGTCTGGCGACAGGCGGAAGCCCGGTGACTGGCAGAAATCCAGCGTCAAGTAGAATTCTGGTGACGGGCGGAAGTCCATCGTCGGTCGGTGACCGGGAGGTGATCGAGGAGGAGTCTTGTAGCAAGAGAACTCTTCCTTCTCTTCCTTCTCTTGTTGCTTGGGCTCCCTTCCTCCTTCCTTGCTTCCCTCCCCTTTCCATGAGAAATGATGGATCTATTTATAGTTTTCTGAGAGTGGCATAGCTAGTAAATAGGAGGAAGATCAATGGTACATTGGGAGTGGTTTGAATGGACGGTCGATGTTTAATTCCTTGATCGTGGACCATTTATTAGGCATTTGGATATCTTAATGATATCAGAATTTGACGATCTTGGGCTTGTTGGATTCGTCTCATCAAGCCGCTCGATTCAGTTACAAGCATGTCATGTTTGAAAACTGTTTGGTTATCCAAATTATGGTTGGAACCTTCCAAATGCACTTCTGGTCTTTGATTTGGACTCATTTTGGCTCAGATTAAGCCGAATTTGGTGTTGTCGGGTTCGTATTTTCGAGATGTTTAGTTTGACTACAAGTTTGCTAAAATCGGAGTTCAGATGATCTCCGGTTTAATTTTTGAAATTTTCAACTTCATTTTGCGTCGAGAATCGTACCCGATTAAGATAATTTTTTGATGATATAACAATGGTGATGATGAATATCAATGTTGGTGATAATTATGAGCATTGGCTTTGGTATTGATTGAAGGTGTCAATAATAGGCATGATCTTTAGTGGTGATGATAGATCTGCATTTTATTAACTATGGTAAGCAGTGGCATTAGTGTTGATGGAGAGTGTCAGCATTTGTGTCAACAGTTACATGTGATGATGACTTTGTTGCGACCAAAGGGCTTCAAATTTTATAGTTATAGTAGGCATCAACATTTTTTTTTTTTTTGGAAAATGTAGACATCGACATTTGTGTTGATGGCGATCGCTCGCACTGATAGTATTCCAAACCCGGCGTCTATATTGGGGGCGATGATGGGTATTTGCATTGTTGTAAAAAGTGAGCATGTATGTTGGTGTCGAAAATGCGCATCGATCTATGTGGTGAAGGTGGATGTTAGCCTTATTAGTGACTATGAATGTCAACGTTGCTAATAAGGCCTTATTATTGACAACATGTGTTAGTATTATTTTCATAGCAAGCAATAACTTTAGTGGCAATGGTTGACATTGGTATTGATGTCGATGGTTGGCATTGGCTTTGATGGAGACGTCAAATGTCAGCTTTATTACAATTATAAATGTCGAGATTGTTGGCAACAACAAGCGAAAATGTTGGTGTCAACTTCGAGCATTGCATATGCGGTGGTAGTGGGCAGGGGAGGAAAGGTCAGGGAATTGCCCACCCTGAGTGAAAATTTTTAATATAAATAATGCCACATGATTTTCACCAATCTAATAAAATTTTTGAAGACACATAAAATATGTATATATCTTTAACTGAAAAAATAAGTTGTATTCAATTTTACAAAAAATTTGGAAAAAAAAATATTTCATCAACCTACTAACCAACATTATTGTCTACTCTCAATAGGAAGAGATTATTCCCTACTGAGTTCGTACGTGTCTGGAGGTCAATTCAGACCTGTCACGTCATCCAATATATTGCGTATTGGGTGATATGGTGCGTCCAATGGACTCTGGATACGTCCGGACACCGCACGTTTCCTCAATGGATTAAAAATAAATTAATAGAAAATAATTATTGGAAGCACAGGATTAATACGCCATATCCTTTTGGAAACATTCAAAGAAGCATCATCACTGAGCTATTAATTAATTAATTAATTAATTATCTAAATTCTATGATCTCATTGCTTCGCTGGCATTCGACGGCTCCGAACCTCAGATTTATTTCTACGATAATTTTTTTATTAAAAAGCTGAAAATTATATAGAGAAGATATTAATCAAATTTCTAATTGAAAATGACATAATATTTTATTTTATAAATATTATTCCCTTCTTCAAATGTCTTTTCTCCACGTGGTAATTAGGGATCATATCTACAATATCTGATTATTTAAAATGTTTTTTTCAATATTGCATTTATATTTTTTGATTGAAAGGGAATGAAATGTAATTATAAGAAAAATGATGCATCAGAAGATAATTATAAAAGAGATTAAGAAATAATTAAATAAATAATAGAGGCATAAAATTTTATAGGGGACACACACACACACATATATATATATATATATATATATATATATATATATATATATATATATAAATATATATATATATATATATAGATATATATGATACAATTTTTATGTGTTTATTTATCTAATATTTATATTTAGATATTCATTTATATGATATTCAAATTTAAATCACATTAAAAAAGGTATTAATATTAATTTTTTTTAAATAAAATAGATATTTTTACACACATCTTTTGATGCGATTAAGGGTTTATTTGGGACGGCTGTAGTGTTTTATAAAGTTAGTTCGGTTGTGAATTTGCTGTGAAAAATTTGTTTAGCTACTCTAATTATAAAAAAACAGCTTTCCGCTTTTCTTAAAAACAATGATAAAATGTTAGCAAATGAAATTGTAATTGTAGTCTAAAAAAATCAAGCGGTTAAAAATCTTATGACAATAAAGTATTATATAAAGAAAAATAAAAAAATTAGTGCTAGATATTTAAAAACATATTTTTTTTTCTTTTTTTTAGCAGAATATATATTTTTAAGCATATATTTTGAAGTGATTATGACACAAAAGTATTATATAAATAAAAATAAAAAATTTGGTATTAGATATCTAAAACATAAAATTTTGGAGCTTTAATTTAAATCCCCCACATTTATACTGTTCAAATTCAATCGAACTTATTTTCGTTCATATATGATAGAAGAGATCGAATTGATTCAAACATCAATAAACAAGTCACAAAATCAGAATATGCACAGTTCGAAAATTCTCACAACCCCTCACAAAGCTTTTCTTCCATCCTAACAAAGGAAGAAAGAAAAAAAAAACTTAATAAACCTTCACAATATATTTGCCTCACAAAATATTTTTCCTTCCCTTATTCAAAGTGAAGCCAACAACTTCTCTTGAATTTTCCAAGGCTTGAGAGGGTTGATAAGAATAGACCAATTGGGTATTAAAATTTTCTACCTTTTCCCTTTAGGACTATAATTAAGGTTGATGGAGATAGATAAAAAAAAAAGAATATTTTTGGTGAAAGCTTTTGAAAATAACAACAAAGAAGAATAATTGACTAAGAAATTAAGAGAAGATAGAAAGTCATTAATTATTTTTCATTAAAAACAAGACTTATCCTCTTTTAATTAATATTAATTAGTTTTTAATTAGATATAATAATTTCATGATAGAAAGTCTAAATTCTCTTCCCACTAGGCCTCATTGGAATTCCTTCATAACATTCTTTCTAGGTAGGCTATTATATATGCATGGACTAATTAGCTTTTCCTATGGTGATTCAATCAAGGCATTTACTAGTTAGTCATCTCAAAGGTTTTGATATGTAAAGTATACAATTAATTGTCTATATTCATAGGAGAGGGAATGAAGGATCAATACATAATAATCTTTGCTTTTGGGGAGATAGAAATAAATTTTTCTTCTTCTAGGTTCTCATTTTGGTTGATTTTGAATAGAATGGAAATATATTTTAGAAAATAAAATTTTATTTTTACGTATTTAATGCGTACATAAAATATGCAATGTAATTGAATAAAATATTTGATTGATAAGATTTGGTGCAGCTAAAAAATCAGAGGACCTATTTGGCACAGCTTTGTGCTACTTTATTTTTCAAATCGCATTCACATGGTCATCTGGCTACTCCACTTCCTTACTATTTCTAAAAAAAATTTGTAGTGAAAGCTATTTTTTATAATCAAATCTATTAATGTGTTGGAACTATAAGAAAGCAGACTATTATCTTTTGCAAAAGAACCCATTTATAAATGTACAACAACTTTAAAAAAAAATTATTTTACTCACAGCAGTTTCATAATCACCTTTATAAAAAGCTGCAACTACCATAATCAAAATCTGAGCTTCAGGAAAGTTGCGATAATAGCAAGGCTATTTATCAATAAATTTTTTTATTAGAATAACAACGATGTGCGGCTAATGCATCAATTTCCGTGCTGAAGCCAAAGCACATGCGGAGAAGTGCACTATTTTATTTCTTCTTAAGGATTTCAGTTGTCGTAGTTTAATTTAAGGCTTCTTTTGAGACAACTTTTTTACTACTTTTCAAAGTAGTTTTTTAGTATAAAATTTTCTAGTTAAAAAAAAATCAGTACTAAAACGCTGCTTTAGAAAATAGTAAGAAAACTGTCCCAAACGAAGCCTTTAACAAGAACTGAAAAGGAGTTTTTGCTACTTATTTGATTCAAATGTAAATATTGACGAGATGAACACACAAAAATGAAATTTTTATTTTGCAATATACAAATATTAACTTTGGACTAAGTTTGATTGCTCATAATCCCAAAATTCTGTTCAGACTTATTTTGGGAAGGATTTGAGTCTTAGTTCTACATTTTAGATTTAAACTCAATTTTATATATCATTGACATATTTTTATTTAGTCATAATTAAGAATCTGTTTGAGAAAATTTTCTCATTGTTTTGACTTTCAGATAGCAACCACAATTTCATTTAGCTACTACTTTCTTAAAGTCAGCTTGTCGTTATTTTCCAGATATTTTTATGATAGAAAGTTATTTTATGCAACCGGCGTAACTAAGCTGCTTTCCCTAATGAAACTTCACAACCAACTTCATAAAACGCTGCAACCATCCCAAATAAATCCTAAATCTACAAAATGTATTAATTATAAGAAAATTATTTTTATTTTTTTTAAGGAAATCATCTATAATACACATAATAAATTTAAAAAAATGTTATTATTCCCATAAAGATTCCACAATTATTTTACAGATAATTATTTTCGTCCCAAACAAATCCTCACAACCATCTGTTTGGGAAAATATACAACTCTATCAAAATTAGTTTAAGCTATCAATTAAGAAATCTTGAGTTGAAAGTTTGCATATGTGATGTGTGTATTAATTCGTTCAAAAGTAAAAAAAAAATTAGGAGAATATCAAGATATAAATTTAATAAGGATATATTTTAGAATATAGAAATTATTTTAGATACGTAAAATATAATAGGGGGTTAATAAATTACCTGACCTAAAAAAAACTGGGCTTGTAATCAAAATAAACCTGCCTAGGAAAAAATTAAAAAAATAATAAAAAATAAATAAATAAACCTGCCTAGGAACTTAAATGTGGCCCGATGAGCTTTTAAAAAAAAGGGCCCAATGGGCTTGCCCGTTGAATTGGGCTTAGCCCCGAATCATTTTCATTTACAAAGATCGTTTCAGCCACTTCCAATTTTTTTGCTAATGACAACCGCATCAATTCTCATTAGTTATAATTAACTACTAATCTCTTTTGTTAACACCTCTTTGACATAATTATAATTTTAATTGATAAAGGATTAAAGACTTTGTCCTTAATTTACCTGTATAATTTCAAAATAATAATGATAATAATAATAATATAATTTATATATTATATAATTATATAAGATTTCTTTTAACCTTAAAAGTCAAATATGATAGTCTCATAATTATATCAAACAATATAATATTTTTTTCAAATAAATATAATTATATAATTATATAATATTTTTTCAAGAATTATTTTTATTATTTTATGTTTTGAAGATTAAATTATTGCATTTCATATCTAACAAATAAATTTTTTTATTCCAATATGATTTACTAATATGAAAAAAAAAATGTTATATAAAATGATTAGTATTAATTGCAGTAAGCCAAACTATAGCTCAAATTCATAGAATAAAGCTCGAGTTCGATCTTGAATTTAATTAATTAATCAAGTTCAAGCTCAAATTTATTTATTTAGTAATCTCTGTATTAGTTTTATTTCTTTGACTAGAAGTAATTTTTTTAATTTAATTAAAATATTAATATTTTATAATATCATGTGATTATTTTTATTGAGTTTAAAATTTTTAATAAATGTACATATATTTATTATTTTATAATTAACTGAAATAAAAGTATTATAAATAATAAACCGTTGAAGATAATTCATTTTAATAATTGCTCCAACTACTTTTTTTAAACTAGTTTTATTATTTTTTTAATGAATGTATTGTTAGGTTGAATGTTATAATAAGTATATAAGATTTAAATAAAATTACAGCTCATTTAAATTAAAAAATTAAAAAAATTTCAACAAAAAATAGGATTCTTTTGACCAAGTTAATTTGCCTCAAGGTTCCCTTGAGGGTTGTTTCAAGCATGAGATTTAAATGCTAAAGATGCTTTAATCCTATTTTTCATCCACATAGTTCAAGTTTTGCCTCAAGATTTTGGGAATTTTCAATAAAATCTTTGATTTAAAACAGCTTATTAATTTAAATTTGAATTTGAACCTTCAACAAATTTAACCAGAGGCTAGATTTAAGAATTTAGAAATTAGCTCCTACGACATTTATTGTACATTACAATTGTTGCAAGCTAGGTAGAGTGAGTAAATTTTTCGACTTAACGATGCACGGCATCTAACACATAAATAGGTGACTTAAGAGAAAGAGAACAGTAAAACATTATATCCTTTTTACGTGGAAAACCTGAAGAGGGAAAAACCACAAGGCCTAGCTCAGGTGAAAAGATTCTACTAATTTTAAGTGAATTACAAAGGCTGATCCGGACCTTGACTTAGGGGCAGTGGAATTATAATAGTTTGGAGAGTTGGGCGGAAGTCCGACGATGGTCGGGCGGAAGTTTGATGACGTCTGGGTAGAAGTCCGACGACGTCTGGGTAGAAGTTCAACAAACGAGCGGTGATTCGACGATGGTCGGGCGGAAGTCTGGCAGCGGTCGGCGCCTGGATGGAAGTGTTGAGTATATTTATACATTTCTAAAGAGGACATTTTAGTTATTTCAACCATAAATCAAATTACTATTGGATGGTTCGAGTTGACCCCCCTCGATCATATAATTTTTTAGATATATTATAGTCCAATTATATCATAGATGAATGATCTTGTTCTTGTCGGATCTGTCTCATCAAGCTCTTTTTCATTTTAAGCATACAATATTTTTTATGCCATTTAGCCCCTCAAACAATCTCATGAATTTTCTAACTATATATTTTTGAGTGCTTCATTTAGGTCCACTTTGGCTTAAATTAAGATGTTTTTGGCTTTGTTGTGTTTGTCTCATCGAGACACTTATTTTGACTATAAGTTAATTGAAAATGAAGTTTGAATGATCCCACACTTGATTTCAAAAAAAATATTTTAATATTTGAACTTTTGAGATTTGTAAATTACATCAAAATCTTGGATAGATTTACCATACTATATGATGATAGCAATATACATGAGGCTTGACCAAATTGAAATGATTTCATTAGTATTTATCATCGGTTATAAATAGTACACTTCATCGTCATAAGGGAAAGTGTTGATATAAATTATATAGAATAAATTTTGTGGTAGAAGTTGAAAAAGCCTTAACGATATGAGGGTTGTCTTCAAAAGCTTATTTATTGTATGTTTGATCGTTCTTCTTTAAGGAGGGGAGATCAAAGACCAGGAAGACCAGCATAAATATTGGTGTTGATATCGAGAGCTAGATTTTGTGTCAATGGTTGTATAAGCCTTATAGACGATGTCGTGCATCAAAGCAATTAGCGACAACAAGTGACAAATTCAACGGATGTCAGTATAGTCAAGTGACAATAGTTAGGAGTCTATAGTGAGGTGGTAGTGGTTATATGGTCATAGTTAGGAGATGATGGTTAAGAGACTTAGTTGGACAATGATTGTTGGAGGACTTTTACCGAGCAGAGATCGTCAGAGAATTGTGGTTGGAGGACCGTAGTTGGGCGATGATGGTCAGAGCATCGAATCAGGTGAAGGTGTTCGAATTATTGTAGTCATTCAATAATGGTCAGAGGATCGAAGTTAGGTAATGGAGTTAGAAGACCATATTTAGGTACCATGAATGGAGGATTGTAGGAGGGGGACGGTGGTCAAAGGATTGTAGTGAAGCGATGGTGGTCAAAGAACTGTTGTCGAGAGATGGGTGTTCAAGAACTATAGTAGGATGATGATGGTTAGAGAATCATAGTTAGATGATAATGATCAATAGACATAAGTTAGGCTAAAATTATCAAAAGAGTGTAATCAAGTGAGAGTGGTTAGAATTAGGGGTGTCAATATTTGACACGACCCGAAAAACCCGACTCGAACCCGACCCGAGCCCTAAACGGGTCAGGTTCGGGTTCAGGAATTCGACCCGTTTGAAAAACGGGTCGGGTTCGGGTTGACCCGACGGGTTGCCAGGTCAACTCGAAAATCCATTTCAAATGAGCTGCCCGCGCTGCCCCGGCTGCCCGCGACCCTGCCCGGCTGCCCGCGCGCCCGCCGAAGCTGCCCGCGCCTGCCCAACCGCCCGCGCGCGCCTGCCGAAGCTGCCCGGCCGCCTCCGCGCACCAGCGCGCCTCGCTCGCTCCGCACACGCGCTCGCCTTGCCCGCACCCGAGCGCCTCGCCCGCTCCGCGCACCCGCGTGCCTCGCCCGCTCCGCGCACGCACTCGCCTCGCCCGCACCCACGCTCCTCGCCTGAGTTCGCCTGCATCCGCGCCCTCTCCGAGCACCCGCGCGCCTCGTGTCGGGTCGGGTCAACCCGGCAACCCGCCGGGTCGGGTCCGGGTTCGGATTTCCGACCCGTTTACCTACCCGGGTCGGGTTAGGGTCGACCCGTTTGAACGTGGGTCATTCCGGGTTCGACCCGAACCCGACCCGTAACCCGAAATTGACACCCCTAGTTAGAATGTCATAGTAGGGTGATGGTGTTAGAGAACCATAGTGTCACAGCCTAACCCAAATATAACATACATGTCATCACATGTTCTATTAGGTCGAGTGCGAGATAGAGATTGCCCAAAACTATTTGAAAGGAATTTCTTTTATCATCCAAATTCACAACATAGAGACACTAAGCCATTAATAAGCCATCATCCAACACACGCACAAGCGCGCGCGCGCGCGCGCACACACACACACATATATATATATATATATATATATAATAACCCTGACTTTTCAATAATTCCAACAAAATATATTTAATCCATGATTACAAAATAATTAATCTATAATTGAGAAGAGTGCCTCTAACAACAAACCACGACCTCATTCCACAAGAGTCTTACCCTTCACTAAAACATATAAAAAATGAAGAATGTGCAAACAGCCTAGCAGATTACACGAAACATACAACTGTATTCAATGCAAAGGAATAAAATAATATGCATGTATTAAATAGTTGATCATAAAAACTAAATATATGCATGATAAGTAAATCTCTAAGCTGCTCTTGTATAAGTAACATATGTAGGGTAATTATGACTATATCATTATATATGTCACCGAATCATATCAAAAGATTATAGCAATTGCATTATCATATAAAATAACATCTCATATTCATATATATAAGCAAGACGAGTATCATGGCTAATCATATCATATTATATGGTATTTTTTTGTACTAATCATCAAAAGTCAGGCATAGTGTTATATCATGCCATATAAGTAAGAACAGTCAGGTGGCATAGTACACATGAGTCGTTACCTCTAGCCCATCGGCACTCATAATCATATCACATTCCCCTTATAACACCCATCATGTATCGGGTCACACCTCTAACACATATTTAAAGGAAAGCACGCAAGCTCACCCTTTTGCGCAGGGTATATATCTCTACCATCTTGAATTATAATGTAGCAAATCTTTCTTGCATATACACATTTCACATAGTGTATAACAAGATAAGCATCGATATCATATTCAATGCTCAGCTCATTATATCATTTTAATACATATAAAATCTGCATATAAACTAGGAATAAAGGAATTAATTAGAAAAGGCGGTGTACTCTGTTTCACATATATAGAACCATAATAGATGGATAGTGATTAGTATGCATGTTAGACACTCATAAGTAGAGATTTTAGCAAATATTTCTCAAATTTTTAAATTCATCTAAATTAGAGTATTTGTTCAAAAATATATAAATACCTTGTAAAAATTCAATATGATCATGCTAATAAGTGCAGAACAATTGGAACTATAACAAACTAAAAGTTACACTTTGTTAAAAATTGAGATATCATAACTTTTGTGAATTTTGACCAAATTAAAAAAATAAACACACACAAAATAAGCAAAATCACTAAAATCAAAGGTAGGGTAATGATAGTCTACCTGGAGACGAGCAAATTTTTTAACTGAACTGGCCGACAAAAATGGTTCTACTATCATCAAACCCTAGATTTCTCTCTCATTCCCCTCTCTTTTCTTCTATAATTTCCTATTTGTCTTCTCTGTTAAAATGAAATGAGGATGAAAATGGCCAATTGTGGAGTTTTGTAAGTGGATAAAAAAATTTAATAATAAAATAAGCTAATGGCATATTAGTAATTATACTAATTATTTGATTTTTAACATAAAATTCTTATAAATCTTTTTATGTCTTTAAATACGGGGATTCAAAAATATGAAAAAATATTCATAAAATAGCCCAACATGTCTAGAACGCTTTGATGAAATTGATTTATAAAAAGGACTCCTAACAATCCCAAACAAATAACTTGTGCTGACATATGTCAATTTTTTTAGAAATTACAAATAAGAAACTCTTTATTTTCTGATTTGGAGAAGATAGTTTATAAATTAAACTTATGGTAACTCCTGAAATATTATTTGACTATTGTATATATGTTAAAATATATCTTATAAAAATTTAAGAGTTTTGTCTTTGTTTTTTAGCCAAAAAAATATAACATTTTTCAAATATCAAAATTAGTTAAAATATATTTTAACAAGCATTTCAGAGCATCTTATTAATCAAACTAATATTTATATAAATATTTTCGAAAAGAAATATATGTATGAGAATTATGATTATTTTATGATCATAATTGGACTCATAGCAGGTAACAATGATCAGGGGATCAAAGTTGGGCCACAATATTTAGGAGATTGTAGTCAGGTGATGGGGGTCAGAGGGTTCTATTTGGATTATAATAGTTAAAGGACCATAATCAGGCATTACTGATTAGAAGGTTGTAGTTGAGCAGGATTTAAGGATTTAGGGAACTGTTAAATCTCACAGCGAGTTAAATCCCCTAATTCCCTTTTTTTGTCGTAAATCTTGATTTACTAAATCTGGGAGTTTGGCATATTTAGGGATTTTGCCGAAGAAGCACGTGAATGGAAGAATGATGGCTACCTTTGCAACGAGCAAGCTCCCTTCATCGCCATTCCTTCCAATCCAACAGAAGATTGGTGAGGTGTGACTTCAGATCCGACTGGAAGGACCGTCATTGAAGGAGGCGAAGAAGTTATTTAGTGACTGTTCAAAACTGTCTCTCACGTGAAAGTTGAATAGTAAGAAACAATCAGAGAAGAGGAAAAGCAAACCTGAGGCCAAATAGCCCCTTTGTGTTTTTAAGGGATAAATTTTTTCATCAATCTTATATATTTTGTTTATTATCAAGATTTTGTTTATTTGGTTGCTCTTAATCAGCCAAACTTTACACTTCTGCTGCTTGAAATGCGTTTGTTTTTTTGTTTTTTATTTGATTATTCTATCTTGTGTTTTTTTTGTTTTAAGCATTTGAACACTCAGCATTTCACTTTCATTTAACACTTGCATTCTTTACAATTCTACTTGTAGCCGAACAATCCTCAGTAAGTTTTTATTTTTTGAGTTTGTTTATTTCCATTTATTGTTCTATTAATTTCAAATTTGGGATTGAAAATTTGTTAAAATAAATTTAGGCCCCCTCTAAAAAAAAATTCTAGCTCCACCACTGTGGTTAGGCATAAGTATGATCATGATGGTTGGACAATGATTAGACGGTGGCTATAAGGCAATGGTTCGATAAAGTTTTCGAAATTTTCAAACCTCCCAGCTTTCATAAATCTCAAGTGAAGGATACCCCCTCATGCAAAGATGGTAGTTTATTTATAATTTTTTTTGTGTTACTCTTTATAAATGTAGCCAAAATCAAAACACTTCATCAAATGACTCACATATATTATTTCGATCATATATCCTTTTTTAATTGTTTATGTGATTTGATGATATTGGAATTAAGCAATCTTGAGCTCATTCGATTTATCTTATTAAGATGTTCGATTTGATTACAAGCATGCAAGATTTAGAAATCGTTTAATCATCTACTTCGTATATCAAAGTTTTCAAATATACTTCAACTGATTGATTTAAGCTGTAGCACTACTCTCAACACATATTCAATGATAACTAGATGCAATTTTTTTCTTATTATATGCATGTTAACAACAATAATTATTATGTAATTGATTAATCACTTTTTACATAATTGAATTTTTGCTAATTCAAATTGCTAAGAATTAATCACTATACACATTTTGCTTGCTACATAATTATGAAACTAAAAAAAATGCTAGTGACTATTTAATAACTTACATATCATTTTTAATTCATATAAAATAAATTCAAGGAAAGCTAATTAATCACCATTGGATTAAGAAACATTATTAGTTAATTTTATAGTCATATAATCCCGACCTAATTATTTAAGGCACTATGGACATCTGAAAGGACATCGCCGTGCGGGGACAGAAATGCAGAGGATACGACCACACTATCCCGTATGATAAAATGATCGCAGGCCTCTACGCTCTTCACAAGCGGGCCAATGGGAGGGCATATTAGATCATATATACGATTAATCATTGAGGATAGCGGTTGTCGCCTACACACCTCGATGGGCAATAATATGCATAACCTGATCAGAGTCACGGGGTTTCCCCCACCCAATATATCAGCTCGAGTAGGATTTATTTGATGGTGGAATTCGGTTTCCCACGGGCGCAAGCCCCCGTGGTTAATTACAACTCAAGCCAGGGCCTGAGAAGACTTTCGATTAAGGATCCTACATTATACTCTCAGACGAGATTTACACATGGGGAAGAGACTAGAAAGTTCCTACTCAAAGGGAAAGAAATATTCAACTTGGCTAAGAGAGAAGGATGGAAGTGGCGTCATCAATGTGATGCAGTTAGGCAGAATTTATAGCCTCCGAAAGATAGAGGACTTATCCACCGATGATGCATACTATGGGTGGGACACTGATAGTAGTAGCCTTGAACCCTAAATCTAGGGTGGGTTTAGCATTCTACACACAACACTAACACCCGTGTCCTAACTAATGCAGTGCAAAACCTGGACTTATCCCGGTCTAGATTGGGGAGCCAGCTAACCACTTAGTCAATTTAAAACCATGAGTCCAATCATTTTTATGAAAGAATAGTAGGGACGTTTAAAGTTTTTGAGAATTATGACCGACATCTAGAGATTGTCCTAAGTGGTCCCTTGACATATGTTGGGTGAAAATACTAAAATAAATACAATTAAAGTTTTAGACCCACTTTTAAGTTGATTTCTAATGCAATGTATGCTGATCAACTCAATTAAATGCTTGAAATATATATGAAGCAGTTTAAAAAAAGGCTTAAAAATAAATTTTATCCTTGAGTATGCAGGCTCCTCTTAACAAATCTGTACCCTCATAGGCCAGGTGGTCTGCTAGAACTCGCAGGCAGGGAATGGCCTAGCAAATGGAAAGAATAATGCAACAAATATGCTATGCGAACTCCCGACGGTCCCAGGCTTACTTCTTAAGAGCGTTAGAGTTTCGATGTTATCTTAAAAATTTTAATTGAGTTTAAATAGAAAAATTTTGGGTGTACCCTCACGAGCCTCTGATCGAATCCAGGCTAAAATAAAGGTGGCACACAAACACCAAGAAACTAAAAAAAGTAGGCAAGATCTAATCATGATCAATTTAAATTAAACACATTAAATAATTAAATTAATCAAATAAATATCCATAGACCAACTGCCTTTTATTATAACTTAGGATCTACAAAAAAGTAATAGTGGCCAAGCTCCACCGATAATAATCTGGATTCTAATCCTAGCACTGACGCAAGTGACTTTTGAGTGGGATACTCTTTGCCTTCATTCCCTCGGTCTTCTCTTCTTTAGGCTTCTTGGATTCGTCGTAGCTAGATACCCAAATGGAAAAGAAAACTCTTCCCCCGAAAGGGGAGATTATTCTTTTCGCTTTGGGTAGTAAAAAGGATCCAAATTTGGTCTTCCAAAGGGAAAAGGACCCTCCCCCCTAAGGGGTATCCTTTCCACTTTAGAATCCAACCTTTGGATCTATGTATCCCAACTCAAATATGCACTTTCACAACTTAATATTACAAATAAATTATATTATTATAAAATGAAAAAAATCTAAACTCTCATGTAAAGTTATCCTAAGCATTTAAATATCAAGTCAATCCCAAGCAGTTATATATATGAAAAGTAAAATACTCATGCTAGCCATACTTGGCCATGCTCTTATTTATTTGAGGGCTAAGCGGCTGAAGTACCTGTAGTAATTATGATTTATTTATTTTTAGCCTTCATTTATCTTGGGGGGCTAAGCAACTGAAGCACTTATAGCAAGCATTTATATAAATTTATTTACAAATTTTAGCCCCCCTTGATTAGCACTGCATGAGCATGGCTACCTACAGAAGACATTGTTAGTATCAAAGATCATTCCTAATCTTTGGGTAATCTATCGCCCATCACATTAGTTCACAGAGTGTAATAAAAGTAAATAAATATATCAATCAATTTTCAATCACAGCATGTAATAAAATCTTTAAAAACCCAGCACACAACAGTAAAGTAAACACCACCTAGTCTAGAGCTTGAAGTGGTGCCCTATCAAACAATTCTATATGTGTGTGAAAGGCTGTATGATTTGTATATATCATATGTAGGTAGTTTAGTTAAAGCTGCTTGTGATCCAGTTGGTTGAAGGTCAAAAATGAGAAATTTTGGTTTCAATTTAAGTATAGATATTTTGGGGTTGATTTTAAGAGTTCTACTCTCAATGTTTAGTTGATTACTACTTTTGTTGCTCACTAAGGCCGTGAGGTTTATTTCATCCTCTTTGGGGCTAATTGAATAATCTCTTAGGCCTGTGCTACCTAATAGTAACCAATTTTATTAAATTAATTTAGTTAGTTTATTGATTTTAATACTTAGGGCAATATTTTATGGAGTTAGGTTGAATTAGCAGATTTTAGAAGGTCCGGGGCTACCCTACCTCCTAAGCTAAGGGGGTCCAAAAGGTCACTTCTAGAAATAGGTTAGGTTTAGAGGTTCCAATATTTTTATTAAATATTAGACCTTACAAATACTAATTATACTTTGAGTTTGCTGGATTTAGAGTTTTCTAGGCAAAGTTACAATTTTTAGAAGTTTCGGGCCCTAGTTAGTGAACTATGGTTGACCGGAGAGTTGACTTTTTAAATTAAATTTATTTCTAAAATTCTCATATTTTTAATAAATACTAAATTTTAATTAGAGTTGAATGCCTTTTAGTTTACCCAATTTGGAATTTTTTAAAATTATTTATAATTTTTCAAAGTTTGAGTAGTTAATAAATTATTAAAATTATTTAATTAGGGGCTATTTTAGGGATTTTAATCCAAATCAGCCCCAAACCTCTTGGAATCACCTCCAAAGGTCAGGAATGGCCGAAGAGGGTGTTTCCAAGTGTTTGAAGAAAATTTGGGATTTTTAATAATTTTTATTTATTTAATTTAATTAAAATAGTAATTTTTAGTCAGAATTAAATTAAGATTCATATTGAAGTCTAATTAGAGGGATTTTAATTTTTTGAGATTAAGGGCTAAATTCTAAAGAGTTTGATATATTATGGGTAATTTTTGAATTTAATTTGAATTTATTAGAATTTTTTGAAGTTATCTTTTTTTTAAAGAATTTTTCGAAGTTATCGAGTCTTAATCAAATGGGTTATTAGGGTTTATTAATTAAGGGGTTTAAAGGGTCCTAAAAATTCCTAAAAAATTTCAGCAGATTTAAGATGACACTAAGTGTAAGTGTTTCAAGTTTCAAGCCATTCGGGGGTGTACCCTAGCTCCTAGAATTTCTTTGAGTTTATTAGATGGGTCTTTAATTATTGTCCTTAGGATATCACTAGGTTAAGTAGGTTTAAATCAAATGTTAACATCTAACCCTTGGGGTAACATAAAGGGAAATGCATAAAAATATAACATAACATGTCCTTAAAGCTAGGAGAGCCTAGACTAAGTGCTTATGCAACTTATACATGCAAGGAAGACTACTAAACACTAATTAAATGAGATTAACGATGTGATTAGTGAATGATTAGAGTCCAATCATCCACTAATCCTTCCCCTATGAATGCTATTCATATGCATAATCCATGTTTAAAATCTCATTAGTGGATATCCCAAAATTAAAGGATTTAATGTATATAATTTTAAAATAATTTAAAACATATACATATATATATATTAACACATAAATATATAAGTTTAAAAATAAGGTAATTAAAAATAGTTCAATGCATATGCATGAGAGATCCACTGACCACCTAAGGGAAGGGTTTTAAAATAATTTTTAATTTCAAAAATAACTAATTAAATATTTAAATAATATTTAAATATGGAAGATAATTAAGTAATAAATAAATAAATTATAAAAATAAGTTTTAATATCTGAAAATAGATTTAAATTAAAATAAATAATTTTTTGAAAAATGTAAGGTATTATACAAATTTTTTGAATTTAAAATGAATTAGTTATGAATTTTTAAAGTTTAATGTATTTCAAATAGATTTTAAAATAATTTAAAATAATTAATATTTAAAAACAATTATTTAATTAAATTTAATTAAAGATTAAAAGTTATCTAAAATTTTAAAATAATTTAAAATAGTTTTATATAATAAATAAAAATTTAATTTAATTAAGTATTTAAATATATATAATTAAAAAAAAGAAAATTATTTAGAATAATAATATGTCCTTATTATTAAAATTTAATTTAAAATTAAATAATAAAATTGAATAAATTTTTAATTTTAAATGAAATAAAATAATTAAAAAAATAAATATTATATTATACTTTTTTCTTATTAAAAATAATTAGTATTAATGAATATTAACAAAATTATTCAAGAGTTTTAAAATTATTTAAAAATATATTTAAAATATAAAAATAAACATCATAAATTATATTAATTTTAAATTATTATATTTTCAAAATAATTATATAATAATTTGAAATGAATTAATATAAAATATTTAATTTTATACAATATTTAATATAATTACTAATTTAAGAATTAATTAAAATAATTAAAATTAGTGTTATTTAAATAAATTAATATATATAATATATTTTTAAAATAATTTTAATTTTAAATTAAAGAAAATAATTTTCTAAAAAATTTGATAGAAAATAAATATTTTTTGGATTAATAAATAATTTTTAATTAATTTTTAAAGTTCTGTTAATTAAAATAGAATTAAAACTAATTAAAATTTAATTAAAAACTAATACGGCGGGGGCGGGCTACGTGGCGAGATCCCATTGGGTGGTTCAACCTGCGGATGCGGTTTGCAATCATTGCCAATGATTGCGTCGCCACGCAATCATTGGCAATGATTAACGTGGTGTGGGAGTTAGCGCCCGTGACTTAACCACATCAGATGCGGGCGCGAAGCTGTCCGATCTTCCGCGGTTTGAAACGAGCAGCCAAGATCTCGTCGGATAGAGGATCTAACCAGCAGGGCGACTCCGCGGTTCGAAAGAAGCCGCGGAATAACGAGATCTCCGCCATTGATCAAACGATCAACGGCGGGGATCTCGTACACTCGGGCTTAGGGGAAACCGAAGCCCTATAGCGTTTTTTAACTCGTTCTCTCGAATGACTTAACCAAACGCGATAAAATTTTAAACGCAAATAACACAAGTGAAGAGCATTCATGTGGGACCATTTTTGCGGTCTGAAACGCAATATACACAAAGCTATTTGATCCTATGTGTTCTAATCTAGGGTTAGGGTTTTAGAGAGATCTAACCGTTGGATCTTCGGGATTTGAGTTCGGTTGAGCTTGTAGATTGTCCACGAGTATTCCCCTTGTTGAATTCGTGATCAAACGAGCTACGGATCGTCGGGAAATCTCCTTGGAAGGTTTCGAACCTCGGTTGGCAGGAGATCTCGCCGCCGGCGAGGGTTTGGCGGTGGATTTGACTTGGGGAAGGTAGGGGAGAGTTAGGAGAGCTCACACAAGCCCAGGTTGGGCTTAGGGGCTCTTGGAGAGAATAGATTGCAAGATCCTTCTATTTGATGCCCTAAGAAGCTTATTTAAAGCTTTAAACCTATGATCAACGGCCTAGATCTATCCTAGGGCTCATTAGGAGGGAAAAGAGAGTGATTTGGCTATGGTTTGAATGGAGAGCTCAATACAAATCGTTTAAAGGCCTTTAAATGGGTTAGACCTATTAAGACTTGGGTTGACCAAGTCAAAGGTTGACTTGGTCAACCTAGTCAAATGAGTCTCAAGGATGAAGGGCTTGAGCCTAAAGTAGGTTTGAAATGGATTTGAAATCAAATAGGGTCAAATGGGCTAAGTTGGTCAACCAGGTTGACCTAGAGATGGGTCTGGGCCCAATAGGTCAAGTCTGACCCACTGAACCCAAGGTGTGATGAAAATAAGATCAACATGCACCTTGATTAATTACTTAATTAAGTTAATAATTATTATCAAAATGAGTTGTAATCCTAATTAATGGAAGTCATTTGGGGCATTTTTAGTTTTAAAGTTTAAAAAAATTGTCTTAAGAAATCTTTTTTGAAGAATTTTTTTTTAAATTTGGGGCAATTATATACTAACATTCGTATCTTAAATATTTATAAAACTAATACTATCTTATTTTTACTTTTAAATTATCATTTAAATTTTAAATTTCACAATAGAATTTAAACTTCTATTTTTATTTTTATTAAAATTTTTATAATTTAATTATGATATAAATAAATATACGAACTCGATAGTTACAGAAGAAATTAAAATTAATTTATAAATAGATTATATATATATATATATATATATATATATATAAACTTATAATTTTTATAAAATTCTAATTAAACTGATTTGATTACCATTTCTATAATTATATTGTCCTTTTGCAAGAATAAAATAAAAAATAAAAAAGAGCTAATCCCCAAGATTAAGAGAGATAAGAAGAAAGAAGAGGAGAAGTAGAGAACCGACTAGAGAGAGAGAGAGAGAGAGACCCCGAGAGTTGCCCTTATGTTTTGGCTATGGCTTTTAGAAGAGTTTCTTCTTGTGCTTCTCATTGTCGGCTTCAACATGCAAATTCGCTGATAAATTGAGCTTCTCGCAGTTCATGTTGTTTGATTCTAGGGTTTTTGAAGGTTCCTCCATTTGATCATCTTTCTGCGAGGTAACATCAAAGTTCTGATTTTTATGTGACATGTTGGAAGCAATCCTTTTGAACTCTTAGTTGTGTTGTCTAAGCTACATTCTAAATCACAAGCCAAAGCTGGAGTGCTAATTTGGGCTTTATGATTGATATGTGCCTTCCCAGTTATAGTAGTACCGAAGAAAATTAGGGGTTTCCCCAATTATATAAAGGTCACTTTTTCTGTATCGTTTGAGCTAGGGTTTCTAGATTTAGAGTCATCTATATCTAGCAACAATTAGGCGAACAGGTAACTATGTAGAACACAATACAAAGGGGGAAATTTTAGGTTTTCAGTAGGATTTCCTTATTAGATCCTCATCATTTTCTTAATTGAGTGGGAAGTATGCAAAGAGTTAGAGTTTCATCCCATCAATCCCCAGTACGCAAGCTTGGAGATAATCAGATGAGGTTATCTCCCAAATTTAGACTGCAAATGACACCACCTCACCCATGTCCATTAGATTCCATTTTAACACTTGAATTAGGGCCTCTAATCCCTGGTCTTCCTGATGATATTGCCCTTACTTGCCTCCTCCGTTTGCCCCTCGACTTCCATTCAACTTGTCGTGCTGTGTGCCGGCGGTGGCGACATCTCCTTGCACGGAAGGAGTATTTCTTTACTCAAAGAAGAGCTCTTGGGTTTAGCAGCCCCTTCTTGTTTACCTTTGCTTTCCACCGCTGCAACGGAAGGATCCAATGGCAGGTTATGGACCTCGCTCATTTCTCTTGGCATACAATTCCAGCAATGCCATGCCGAGACCGCGTTTGCCCTCATGGATTTGGTTGTGTTGCAATTCCACAAGAGGCTTCTCTTTTGGTTTGCGGAGGGATTGTTTCAGACATGGACTGCCCTCTCCATTTGGTACTGAAGTTTGAAGTGTGTAGAAATCGGTGGACTGTCATGACAAGAATGCACACGCCACGGTCATTCTTTGCTGGTGGGGTGATTGATGGAATGGTTTATGTTGCTGGGGGGTTTAGTACTGATCAATATGAGCTTGATTCTGCTGAGGCCTTTGATCCGGGTAAAGGGACTTGGCATCCAGTCTCCAGGATGCTGACCAACATGTCTTCCTATGACTCTGCTGTGCTTGGCGGAAAGCTTTATGTCACAGAAGGATGGGTCTGGCCGTTCTTGTCTTCGCCGAGGGGGCAAGTTTATGATCCAATGACGGATACCTGGGAGTCTATGACTGCTGGTATGCGAGAAGGGTGGACAGGCTTAAGT
Organism: Dendrobium chrysotoxum; assembly: GCA_019925795.1. Taxonomy (NCBI): domain Eukaryota; kingdom Viridiplantae; phylum Streptophyta; class Magnoliopsida; order Asparagales; family Orchidaceae; genus Dendrobium; species Dendrobium chrysotoxum. The sequence continues at coordinate 5,031,137 of CM034308.1, forward strand.
GTCATTCTGGATGGACATCTTTTTGTGATTTCTGAGCATGAAGGGATGAGAGTTAAGGTTTATGATACAGAATCTGATTCATGGGGAACTATTGAGGGTTGTTCTGTGCCAGAAAGAATAAGAAAGCCTTTTTCTGTCAGCTCTATTGGCTGGACAATCTATGTTGTTGGCCGAGGTCTTCATGTAGCTATTGGTTTTGTGCAGAGGGAAAGGTCTATTGTATCTGTTGGCAATCGTGTGAAATCAACCTTCTCAATTCGGTGGCGTGAAATCGATGTTCCACTTACCTTTTGCGACCTGACACCCTCCAGCACACAGGTTCTCTTTGGTTAGCTTTCGCTTTGTTATTTATCTGCTTCTTGTTGCTTTTTGTGAACTGAATTTGATTGACATCAAGCTTTGTACAGTTTCAAGTATTCCAGATCTACTGCTGTCATTTTGTGAAGAAACTGACAAGGGTTTTCTAGATAGTTGCAGACAACTTATAACTACTTCTTTTATTTAAATTTTATGAAAGTTGTTATTATCTTGTGTGCTTAGCTTAAAGCTACTTTGTGGTTATACAAAAGTTTCATTCGCTACAACTTAGTGAATGCTAGTGTTGAGATTTAATTTTACCTAAGAGTCTGGATTGAATTGCTGATACAGAAGTTGTTTCATTTTAGTTTTCATTTCCTTAATTGGTTATGGCTGTCTATGCGCTCCGGTAATCAAATATGGAGAATATATCATTTGCATGGTTCTTTGATTGGGTTGGATCATTTCAGTTTCCTCTTTTTTTTTTTGGGTTTATGCTTACCGCCTCATTGTAGCTGCTCATAAGGGTAACTGTAGGAATTATTGAAATTCCTTGAGGTAATTTTATTAGTTCACACTTCAACCCTAACATCGTTTCTGGACTGGATGAGCAAGAGTATGATCTAGAGGAGGACCGGCTGTGGCTCCTTCTCCATGTGAGCGAACAATTTCTTGTACCAGTCACAATCAGGACTTGGGAAGGGATTGACTTCTCCTTCAACTTACTGAACAAAGAAGAGTAGAGAGATATTTGTGGCTGAGAACTTCTCTTTTAATGGATTTAGAGCTGTAACTCTTCCCGGAGATTCGGTAAGAAGGAATTTCTCTTTTTTTATCTTTTGAGAGAAATATTTCCTTAAGATTTTGCTAGGTGGTCTTCTGAACTCTTCTTATTAGTTTTGATTTAAGAGGATTTAGGCTTCATTTGAGATGACTTTCTTACTGTTTCTTAAAGTAATTTTTTAGTACAAAAATTAAAAAGTTTTGTACTAAAAAGTTGCTTTAAGAAACAGTAAGAAAGCCGTCCAAAGCCTTAGTGTCCGGGCCTTTTTCTTAGTTCTTCTTGATGTATTTTGATAGTGGATTATTTATACCTCCTCAGCCGCTGGATATAGGTCTTGTTTGGTTGAATCATGTAAATTCTAGTTTATTTTTTATATGATTATTTTATTGTTCTATCATATTTGTGTGAGGTAATACTGTAATAGTTTTATTTTTCCAGATTGATCCTATTGTTCTCTTTGGTGCTCTCTAAAAGATTTAATTTGGCTTTTTTTTTTTTTCAACAAGTTGGTAACAAAGTTTAACTATATGTAGGAGATAGTCCCATCTAATGGATTAAAGTTTTATGCTAAAAAATGTGTGCTATAAAATTTGTGACGGTAGAGTATTTAATATCTTAGCTTTATATAAATATTTAGCACTTGTAGATAGAAGTATGTAACATACATTAGAATTTTTATATGAAAAATCCAAAAAGGGAAAACATCATGGGTTATTTCTCCATTGAATGAATCCACTATATAATGAAAGATAGAATCTTTGCTTTCTCACAATTGAAAAGATGAGATCATACACTTGAGAACATTGTTTGATTCTCATTATAGGGATTATAGAAATCGGGTGTTCACAAGTGGACAGCTAAAACCCAACAACAATAGTCAAATGATAGAAGTCTAGGGATGGTGATAGGGATTGTTGATAGTGTTTGTCGACAATGATTGCCAGAATATGCGATAGAGTTTTTTAGCTCTGTAGCTCTCGAACTTCCCTTCATGTAGAAAATGGAGTCTTATGTATAATCTTTTTGAGAGGAACATCTTGGTAAATTTGGCGAGAATTCAAAACTATCTATCAAATGATCTATATTGATCCTCTTGATCATAGATTATTTATTAATCATTTGAATGATTTAATGATGTTAGAATTAAATGATCTTAGGCTCGTTTGATTCATCTCGTCAAGCTAATCGCTTTGACTAAAAGCACGTAAAATTTGGAGAGCATTTGGTCCTTTAATTAATGTTAAAAAATGTTCAAACATGTTTCAAGTGCTTGATAAGTTTCATTTGGGCTCAAATTAGATCATTTGTAGTGTCGATGGGTTTGTCTCGTCGAGATGTTTCAATCAATTATAAGTTTATTGAAATCACAGTTTGGATGGTCTTGAATTTATTTCCAAAAGTTTTTAATTCAAATATTGTCTCGATATTCATGTTGATCATGTGAATTTTCTGGAGACGTGTAAAGTAAAAAAGTTGGGTTTGTTCTAATTTTAGCAATGATGTTTCTTTTATTAAAGAGTGAATCATTAATTCAAAATGTTCTTCTTTTATGACTTGACATGGGGATTGATTTTCTTCTTAGTTTGTTGGGATGAGGATGGTTCTAATCAAGACATATAATAGAGTTGTAAGGACTTTTGAGAGGTCGAACAGGTGCCAACTTTAAAGAATCGTATCTCTTTGAGTTGTTTGAACTTCAATAGCTGTAAATACATTTTTGGAGGTGGAGAATAACATGTTTCTAGGAATGTAATAATTTTGATTTGAGCAAAAACAAAAAAAAAAACTTCATAATATGTACTTCCTCTAGGTCTACAAATGATTGTTGCAATATAACTTATTCTCTTAGATGATTTGATAATATTATGATACATGAAGCTTAAGCATATGTCAAAGTGGGCCTATTGAAGTCGAGTCATAGAGATTTTTTTATCACTTGAATTTTAGAGTTCTATGAGTATTATGTTTTAGGAAAGCATCATAAATTGAAGTGCTTTACTTATGGGGTATGCATATTTTGCTTTGAAAATATGCCACTAGTATTTGCTCTAAGAGTGGGTATAGATATATGCTTATCTTCACAGATAATTTTTAAAAGAAGATATAAGCAATATGCTCAAGCAAAAAATGATGTGTTTAAAATATTAAAAAAGTGTAAGACATAGATTGCGAAGAAAACAATCAGGAAATTTTTTAGGTTGGGAAGTGACAATGGTTTAAAATTTTATTCATCTTACTTTGATAACTTTGTCAGAAAAAAGATATTATAAGATATAAAACCGTAGTGAGTGTATCTTAGCAGAATGAATTGGCAAAAAGAATGAATGACACTCTCAAATATATGTTATCCAATGTGATTTGAGCAAGGACTTTGGGCACAGGTTGGTAATATTGCATAATATTTAGTGAATAGTCCCTGCTACTATTATTGAGTTGGAGATTTTTGAGAAGCTGTGGTTGGGTCCTGCAAATTATTTAGTTTTAAGAGTTCTTGACTTATGCTCGTGTCAGAAAGAGTACCATATAGTCGAGAACTGTATGATGTTTGGATATTTAGATGAGGTGAAGGGATACAACCTATGGTGTATTGAAACCAAATCACCTGATCTTGGCCGGTTAAGGATGTTATGCTCAATGAGTCAATCAATATTTCACTAAATGTTAATATATTAATGATTCTAGAGGGGATTGAAAAGAAGAAAGACATTTCAGATTTGAGGATGAGCATGAACTATTAGATAATAGCTCATCATAGCAGCTTCCTTTATATGGACATTTTTAGGTGGTGATACCACCACAATAATCAAAAGAATTTTTGTTTTTATAGGTTCAAGAGATAGATTTAGACGCATTAAAGATTTGATTACGAGGATTCATCTTCTTCTTATATGCTTACATATATTCTAAGTATTGTGATGTCTAATGGTGATTAAGAGCATCCAATTTTGAGAAAACTGCCAGATAAAGAGAATAAACAACTGACCTACAGCTCTGATAGATAAGTAGATAAAGGAAATTTGGGATTTAGGTTTCATTTAGGATAGTTTTCTTATTGTTTTTTAAAGCAGCTTTTTAGTATAAAAATTTTTTGAATTAGAAATTTTTTACTGAAATATAATTTTTAAAAAATAATAAAAAAATTGTCCCAAATAAAGCCTTAGTTCTACACCTTCAAGATAGAAGAAATAGTTGGCTATAAATGAATCTTCAAGCACAATGAATCAACCTAAGGTGAAGATAATATCAAATGTGAAGTATAGTTGGTTCAGAGGGCTCTAGCTACATAGATGTAAACTACTAGTGGTTGCAATATACAACCTGAATTTGAATAACTAAATAGATAACTTCTCTTCATAGTACTTTTGATGAGGAGATTTACATGAGAAAACAGGAAAGAAATACCATGCGTCTATTAAAAGTCCCTTTATAAAACATAAAATTTGATAGTCCTGTGTGAAGAAAAGTAGAGGTAGACCTAAAAAGATTTTGTTAGAAAATACTTGAAATGATCTTTCTTTATTAGATTTAAATGAGAATTTGACTCTTAACATAATACAATGGAGAAAAAAGATTCATGTAGCTGACTCCACTTAGTGTGATAAAGGCTTGATATTATTGTTATTATTGTATGTTTCATGATTTTAGTAGAACTTTGTTTGATAATCGTCCCTACCATAAGCTAATTGCTTATGATACATTGATTATGACTAGAGAGGCATGACAAATTTAGAAACTAAGGCTTCGTTTGGTATAGCTTTTTGGCTAATATTTTTTCATTATTTCTTAGAAATTTTTGTACTAAAAATTACTATATAAAGCAGTAAAAAGCTATCCGAAACGAAGTCTAGAAGCTAATGTAAGCATAATTTTTAGATGAAATATGTTGAGGCTACTGTTTTTTTTTTCCCTGAATGAAGATAATGAGAAGCATTAAGGCACTTTTTTATTTGTTCTATTTGTTCTCTATTAGATAGTCTTTTGTGTTTGCAGTAGCTTCTTTTCAGTCATTAGAAGAAGCACAATACTTGACCTGGTGCAGTTGGAAGCATCATATATATTATGAGATGCACACATTTGAATACTTCATAGGCTGTCAATATTGTGCGTAGATACATAGCTAAGTTTGATCAGGCATGTTGGGAATCAAAGGAACAATTTTTTGTGTTCTCTCTAAGGCATTGCATATTATGACTTTATGTATGATAGGGATAGATTTTATTAATGTTATGTGATTTTCTTAATTTTAATTATCTCTTAAAAGAGAAGCATTAAATTAAGTTAAGTATTACAGAGATGAGAATACTCAGATGGGTGAGTGACTTTACTCTTAGAGACATAATGTTAAACCAGCATATATGTGAAAATGTTAGGGTAGCTCCAATGACAAATAAGATTAGAGAGTCGCCTTAGATGATTTGGTCATATGAAACGTCGGTCTTTTGATAACTCGGTTAGGAGAACAAGTATATTAGATATGGTCTATGTTAAGGAAGATAGAAATAGACCTAAAAAGACTTAGTTAGAAAATATTAAAAAAGACTTTTTTTGTTAGATTTAAATGAGAGTTTGGTTCTTAATATGACACAACGGAGTAAAGGATTTATATAGTTGAGCCCACGTAGCGGTATAAAAGCTTGATGTTGTTAATTATAATGGTCATCTTAATAAGAGAACTCAAATTAGTTTGTCTTCTATCTCTAAGGAGTGTCATCAATTGGTAGGCTTTTGGTTCTTTATAATGGACATATTTGCTTGAGAGAGAATCTATGCTTTACAAAAATTGTCGAAAATACCAGATTTTTTTGTATCATGAAGATTTAGGAGAGAGAAAATACATGATAACTTCTGTATCATGAAAGAATTAAGCATATAAATGTTTTTTCTCTCTCTTCTTTCTCAAAATGTTTTTTTCTTAAAAGTTTAGGGTTTAGCTTTCTCAAAATGTTTTTTTAATGAATTAAAAAATATCGGGACTTTATAATTAATTTTTCATTCAATTAGTCACAACTTTTGCTGGCTAATTTTGTATTGAAAGACACAAATTTGCAAAGAATGTACATAAAAGGGAATCAAGAGATGTACATTGAAGGGAGCATTTGTGAATATAGACAATGTTAGATGCTCCTAAAGATTATTTGAGAATGCATCATCAATTTGTGATTGATGTTTAGGGTTTAGGTAGATTTATATACATAGCAGTCATATTTTAATCTTTAGGGAGATTTATATACATTGCGCTCAAAACTATTTAATTTACATATTTAACGTCTAAATTTTAACACTGCCGTTGCCAGGTCCCAAGTCCTGGATGAGAAAAGTGGAGGGTTGCGTTAGGTAGTCGACAGCCAGCGTAAAACTTGTCGAATAATAATGACATGAATCCTTTAAGAAATTGTGTTAATGCTAGGGCGTCCCCTGGAAGCGACGCGTTGTATGGCCTGAATACAGCGACAAGTGTGCAAGGGCCGCTACACCGCCGCCCGGGTGCAGTGTTAAATAGGCAAGGGTTCCCACATCAAGGACGGATGTGGGCAAAGAAGCTAGTCCATGAAACTAAAATTAGGATAGGAACTTGGAATATAGGTTCCCTTACAGGAAAATTAATGGAATTAATAGATGTTATGATTCATAGGAAGATAAATATTCTGTGCATTCAAGAAACTAAATGGGTTGGAGAGAAGGCTAAGGAGATTGATAGTTTAGGATTTAAACTTTGGTATTCGGGTAGGAGTCGTACTAGAAATGGTGTAGGCGTGATTTTAGATAAGAGTTTGAAGGATAATGTTATAAATATTAATAGAATTGGAGATAGAATTATAGCTTTAAAGATTATTGTTGATGCTAAGGTTGTTAACATTATAAGTGCTTATGCTTCTCAAGTGGGTTTGGATATGGATTCAAAATTAAAATTTTGGAATGACTTAGAAGAATTAATACAAAAGATACCTCTTGAAGAAAGAGTTTTTATTGGAGGAGATTTAAATGGACATGTTGGTAGAGAGGTAGATGATTTTAAAAGCATTCATGGTGGCCATGGTTTTGGAACGACAAATGAAGGTGGTAAGTCTATTTTAGATTTTTGTTTAGCTTATGATTTTTTTAATTGCTAATACCTTATTTAAGAAAAGGAATGAGCATCTCATTACTTATAAAAATGGATATAATACAACTCAGATTGATTATTTTCTTATAAGAAAATTAGATCGTTTAGATTGCAAAGATTGTAAAGTTATTCCGAGTGAAAACTTATGTACCCAACATCGTTTATTAGTTTTGGACTTGAAGATAATGGGGAAGAAAATAAAAAATAAAGTAAAACGATTTCCTAGGATTAGATGGGGGCATTTAAAGAATATTAACAAAAATATTTTTGAGAGTAAGATTTTAGATCTTAAGATTTTGTCTGTGCATGAGGATGCTAATGTTATGTGGGAAAAAGTGGCTAGTTATATTAAAAATATTGCAAAAGATGTGCTTGGAGTTTCAAAAGGAAAACCTCATAATAGTAAAAATAGTTGGTGGTGGAATCCAAATGTGCAAGAAAAGATTAAAAATAAGAAGATTTGTTATAAAAATTGGTTTAATTGTAAAAATTCTGATAATTGGAAAATATATAAAGAGGCACGTAAGGAATCTAAGAAAGCAATATGCGATGCAAAGAGTTTAGCTTTTAGTGATTTATATAATAGATTAGATACTAAGGAGGGAGAAAGATATATGTATAAGCTAGCCAAACAAAGAGATAGGAGTAGTAAGGATTTAGTTCAAGTGAAGTGTATTAAGGATGAAGATCAAAAAGTACTTTTTTTAGAAGATGATATTCAACAAAGGTGGATGAGATATTTTGCTAAACTTTTTAATGAAGAATGTGAAAATAAAATTGACTGTAGTGATCTTAGCACCCTAAATGAAAATAAAGATTTATGTTTTTATCGGCGTATTAGTAAAACCGAAGTTAGAGAGGCTTTGAAGAAAATGAAGGGTGGAAAAGCTGTTGGACCTGATGATATTCCAATAGATGTGTGGAAATGCTTAGGAGATGAAGGAATTTCTTGGCTTACTAAACTTTTTAATACTGTTTTGAAGACTAAAAAGATGCCAGATGAGTGGAGAATGAGTGTGTTAATCCCTATTTTTAAGAATAAAGGTGATGCACAAGATTGTGCGAATTATAGAGGAATTAAGTTAATGTGTCATACTTTAAAACTATGGGAACGAGTTATGGAGCATAGGTTGCGGCGTGATACTAATGTTTCTCAAAATCAATTTGGATTCATGCCGGGTAGGTCTACTATGGAAGCCATACATTTATTAAGAGGTTTGATGGAGAAATATAGAGAGAATAAGGAGGATTTACATATGATATTTATTGATTTAGAAAAAGCATATGATAAAGTTCCAAGAGAAGTGCTATGGAGAGTTCTTGAAAAGAAAAGAGTTAATAACGCTTATATTCAAATCATTAAAGATATGTATGCAGGAGCTATTACTTGTGTTCAAACACAAGGTGGTTTGACCAAGTATTTCCCTATTTCGGTTGGATTACATCAAGGATCAGCCTTAAGCCCATATCTTTTTGCTTTAGTCATGGATGTTCTCACTAGACATTTGCAAGAGGATGTACCTTGGTGTATGCTTTTTGCTGATGATATTCTTCTTGTTGATAAGACTAGAGAGGGAGTTGAAGGTAAACTAGAATTGTGGAGGTCAACTTTAGAGTCTAAAGGTTTTCGCTTGAGTAGATCTAAAACGGAATATATGGAGTGTAATTTTAGTAATAATAGACCTAGTGAGGGCATTGTGACTTTGGCCGATCAAGTCATTAATAAGAGTACACGTTTTAGATATCTTGGATCTATTGTTCAGAGTGATGGTGATATAGATGGGGATATTATCAGCAGAATCCAAGTTGGATGGTTGAAGTGGAGGAATGCATCAGGCTTATTGTGTGATAGAAAAGTACCTCTCAAACTTAAGGGAAAATTCTATAAGATGGTGGTGAGACCTGCAATGCTTTATGGTGCCGAATGTTGGCCATTAAAAGAGAAGCATAATTCTAAGTTAAGTGTTGCAGAGATGAGGATGCTCAGGTGGATGAGTGGCTTTACCCTTAGAGATAGGATACGAAATGAGCATATTCGTGAAAAGGTTGGAGTAGCTCCAGTGGAAGATAAGATTAGAGAGAGTCGCCTTAGATGGTTTGGTCACGTAAAACGGCGGCCTCCCGATGACCCGGTTAGGAAAGTAGAGGTCTTAAATTTGACTTATGTTAAGAAAGGTAGAGGTAGACCTAAAAAGACTTGGTTAGAAAATATTAAAAATGATCTTTCTTTATTAGATTTAAACGAGAATTTGACTTTTAACAGGACACAATGGAGAAAAAGGATTCATGTAGCCGACCCCACGTAGTGGGATAAAGGCTTGATGTTGTTGTTGTTGTTGTTGTAACGTCTAAATTTTATTATTTATGTATATAACCCTTAAAAGTTAAAACATCAAAATAAATTCAAAAATAGCATTTCCCTCTATTAAAAGCCTTAATCCCACCATTGAGTTCGTCGATCGTGCTTCCCACATGCACTTGAACTCCTTTTCACCTAGTCGATGCCCTTGCTTGTGAACTCCAGCAAGATCGGCTAAAGACATTAATCACGATGGCGCAAATAGTCAAGTTTAGAAGCGAAATATATAAATTGGATAATTTTTTAGTGCTATGTATCTAAATCCCCCTAATCTTTAACATTTAAATTACTTGTTACCTAATTAGAGAAAATAACAAAAATAAAGTATATCTATGTTGCATAGGAAAAGTGCACAGTGGTAAACTAATGAGTTCAAAAAAATAGTGTAAATGTCATTGTTAATAGGGCAAACATATCATTGCCTCTAAGGTTGACGCCCGTGCATGAAGACCAATGCACACTAAGCGGATGCCCGTTGTCATTAGTGAGATTATCACCTATTGTCATCAACAAAGCTGGCATCTACAATCACCAACAATGATAATGTCTGCCATCATTAATAAAATCGAATGATCGATTACTGTCAACATTAATAATATTGATGTCCAACATTGACATCAACCCTAACGCACACCAAGCATGCTACAAAGTTTCTCCTACTGATAGCTTCAATGCCTCAAGATACCTTTACTTCAACAATAGAAAAAATTTTAACAATTCATGTCCACTATATTATACTAATACATTCTTCCATAATTTGGAAGTGCTCTCTTTATAATGTCTAACTCACTAGTGAAATTATTTCAATTAAATTAGGCCATATTTTTCCTTTCTCGACTTTTGGACATAAAAAAATTTCATATCTCAATGAGTTGTGCTCAACTTATCTTATATGAGTATGCATAATTTTCATAAAATATTAGATTATTACTCTTGCATAAGTATGAGGCATAAAGACAAATCAGCAAGTTACAAAATCCCACGATAAATTAATTAGACCGGTCATTAGGTCACATTAAATCGTCGTTTCACATCGAAGTACACCGGATTTATTAGTTTAACTTACATCTATACTACTATTATAAAAGTCGTTTAAGTTTCTTTTTAGATAAAATGCTAGCCTTTCATTTTAATTATTCAAATAGAATATTGGTCTTTGATTTTATTATCTTATTATGATTAATTGATAATTTTAAAATAATTGATATGTAATTGCTTCTCATTTAAGCAAATAAATGAAGAAAATTTTGAATTTCCTAATGCTTCTTAGTCTTCTTTCATATCTATACTACTATATAAAAGTGGCTAGGGATTCCACCCAAATGCAATCCTAGCCTTCCATTTAATTTAATTAAGATAAATCTCGACCTTTCATTTTATTTATACATTTAATTAACTTATTTATTAACTTCATTTATTCATTTAAATGCATGACGTTTTTCATTTTGTTTACATTAATTGCATTTAAATAAGAGCCAATTGGTGCATTTAATTATATTTATTTTATATTCAATTAGGATTAATTAATATATTTATTTTTATTATTTCTTAATTAATACCTACTCTATCAATTAATAATATAATTCATATATATATATATATATATATATATATACTAACTATTATAAAAGAGGTTTTAATTAATTTTAATTATTCAAATCAAATCTCATTCTTTCATTTTAATTATTATAATTATAATTAATTAATAATTATAATTAATTAATTAATTAATAACTAAAAAAGCGATTTATGGGAAATGGCAATTAATGTTACGCATTATTTGATGAAAAGATGACGTTATAGACCTATTGCATTGAAGATTTTAAATCAATAACTGAAAAAGCCATCAATTGCATTAATTAATTACCACATCCGTCAATTGCATTAATTAATTACCACATCGGTCTCTTGAACTTCTAAGCTGTTTGCATTAAGCATCTCGCATTTCTGATTTTGGAAGATGAAGAAAACTGTCGATTTCTACTCCATCTGATTTTGCACCTCTTCGCATTCCGCTCCCCTCCATTTACTTATTCGCTTTATCTTCTTCTTCTGTCCTGGCTTCGCATGCTATATTATTTTCAAAGAATCGCTAAAAACCTTCGCATGAGGTCCTCGTCAATGATGCTCGCTATGAAGGTAACAATCTTTTATCCCTTTCGCACGCTTCTTCGCCTACTTCCTTGCTCATAAGATTGGTCATGAATCCTGGATGCTCGTTGTGAGGGTAACGATCTTTCAGCCATTTCACATGCTTCTTTGGCTAAATATCATAAGTCGCTAGCATTTTGCTCCTAAGATTGGTCATGAATCCTAATAGGCGGATGATTTACTTCCCGATTCAAAGTTCAAATGTAACCAGATGTAAGCAAATCACTATTTTTTTCTTTTTACATTCATAAATTTTCAAATTCCACGCATTTGGAGTTCTCCTTGACCTTCTGTTGGGAAGGAAGCTTGTTGAAAAGCAAAAAATTCAGAATTCCTTATGATAATCAGGTAAAAAAATATTTGCTCACTTGTTGGCCTCCTAAGCCTGGAAGATGAAAAGCCCAATTCAAAGATCAAATATCGTGAGATTTATTAAAATTGGATAGCTTCTTAGCCTCCTTCAATGAAGTTCTGTTACTGTCAGATCGGATTTCGATGTGAAGGTAAAGGTAACAATTAGGCTTTTTTTAAGGATTTATTGCAGATATAGCTTTTTTCTTTTAGATAAATCTTCCTTTTGCTTCTCTAAAAATAACCCTTTTAGTTTCTTCTTTTTCTTCTTTTGTGAATTAGATGTACTTAAGCTTTATCATAATTGTTTAATTTGAGCAGATATAAATGTCCATCAAAATTGAGCCTTCTTTGATGGTTCAGTTTTTTATGATTTCCTTGGGAAGATAATTAAATTCTAATGACTTAAAAATGCAATGCTCTTTTATTTAATTATTTTTAATGGTTACCTTGACATTTTTCTGAATTTTTTTATAAATCGATTCCATTTCTTAAACAATTCTATTTTGTGAATCTATATTTTGTGAATCGACCTTTTAAAGTTTATGGATTCTTTGCCTATTAACATGATTATTCGATGTAATAATGATTGATAATTTTATTTCATACATTATATATTATATGTATTAAATATTACATATGTTATTGGGAGAAGGTCATTTTATTAATATTATATATATATAATATTTATCAATTATCAACCCATAAAAGTCATGTAACAAAATCTTCACAATTATATATTTGAAATATTTTTCCTGTAAGAAAAAAGATTTTGACCATCTTGTCTTCATGGATCAAAAGAAACTTGTAGGTTTTTAAAGAATTCTGTCATAAACAGTAAGTTTGCCTTTTATCTTTTAATTGGTGGTGATTATTAGAATCTCTTGATTTGGATGCAGTGGCATGAGTTAGGATGTTATTTGACTATTGCATTGATTATTAAATCTTTTCTTTTCTTTGCTTGTTAATAGAAAAATTTAACTTACTACATTTCTTTTTTGTCAGGATGTTCTTAAAAATGGCACCCAATAGCTTTGAAGGTCTTGTCTGCACAATCAAAGTATGGGGTAAATGAATTTTTTACTAAGATTGATGTGATCATAAATGTTAGTCATCCAAATCTTGTTTGACTAATCGGTTGTGTACATGACATGAATCAAATTTTGATTTACGAATATGTGGAAAATAAAATCCTGGATCATGCATTGTTAGGTAAATAAAATTTGGTATAATTTCTTATCAAAGTTCAATCATTCATATCAACTTGCAAGTCTGAATAGTATATAATTGCACCTGTAAATCCCTGCTTTCACATGCTTGTAGTGAAGAAGCGATTTAGTGAATTATTTATGGTTTAATCCTTCAACAATTTCTCTTCTACTTGTCGTATAAATGAATTTGCATTAATTATTATTTGTATTTTTTGTATTTATTTTTTTTGTATTTAATTTTCCCACTTAAATATGTCAATATATATTTTATTTTTGGTTTCATCTGCTTTATATTTTTTACTCGGTCTTTTCCTTCTTAAGCTTCTAATTTATTGAAGTCAAGACATAAGACCATGATTTAATATTTCTCTGATTCTCTAATGAATGTATTTACTTCAAAAATTAATCATTTTTAATCATTTTATATTCTACATTGCTATATTATGATCCGTTTATCTCCATTCATGATTATTTTATTTTATTATTATATTTATTTTATGTCAATATTATATTTTATATTAATATTGTAATTTTAATTTTATTTAAGTTGTTTTCTCAATAATGTCTTTTCTATTGAAAAATATGTTCTCCTATGCAAGTAAACATTAATGATTATAACTACTTATAGTGATAATCTTAATAATTTTTTTCATCTTAACAATGATGCTATAATAAAAATATTTATAATATGAATTTTTATTTATAATTTTTTTTTTCACGTGCATTTAATGCACGTACAATAAAACTAGTTTATTAAATAGCCATTTGTATCCACCTCTTTGTATCTCCCATGCTTCATATTCCTTTTCTTGTGATCTTAATTCATATTTAGGGGTGTCAATTCGGGTCAACGGGTCGTGTTTGGATCAAACCCGGATTTGACCCGACGTTATTTGACACGACCCGAACCCGACCCATTTTTACAAACGTGTCAGAAAATTCAACCCGAACCCAACCTGCCGGGTTGACCCAACCCGACCCGGAAATAGTGAATGCGGCTATGAGCGGACGGCGGCTGAGAGCCTGAGCGGACCCGACTGCGGGTATGCCCCATGCCGCGTGGGCTGTGGTCCGCGTGGACCTGAAGGCGTCCAGAAAATGCAACCCACGGCGCACCTAGCGGGTTGGGTCTGATCGGATTGCGGAAGTGGAGCCCGGATCGCGGAAGACGGAAGCAGGAAGCTGAGCGGCTGAGCCCGGTTTGCGGAAGCGGGAGCTTGGATTGCGGCACTGAGCGCCAGTGAGCGTCTAAGCCCCGATTGCAGAAGCGGCTGAGCTCGGACCCGAGTCAACTTCGGGTTGATTTCGGGTTTCCGGGTCAACCCGACCCGTTTTTGAAAACGGGTCAAAAATCTGAACCCGAACCCGACCCGTTCGCTAACCGGGTCAACCCGAACCCGGATTTTTCCCGATCGGGTCCGGGTCAGGTTTCGGGTCGTGTCAAAAATTGACACCCCTATTCATATTTATTAAATCTTCATATCCCCTACACTTCTTATTCACTTTCAATGTTTATATTACTATTATAAAAACCTCTTAAATTTATTTCCACACAAAATTCTTGCCTTCTATCTTAATTATTCAAATAGAATCTTAACTTTGATTAATGAATTACAGACTTTTCTTTAATTATTTAGATCAATGATGTGATTATTAATTAATGAATTTATATTAATTATATGACTATTCTGACTATTCAAATGACTATTAATCAATTAATTTGTATTAATTACATAATTATTCAAGCTAACTATTCAAGTGACTATTCAGTTCACCATCTGCATTACTATTATATATATAAGTAAATTTTTTTTTTTCCAATCAATGCCCATCCAATTGAGCTACATCTCTCCTAAAAGGCCTTGGAAATGTTTTCCTTCGTTTCCAACGATACTCCTCAAGACCATTTTATGGGGAGAGAAAAATATGCATTTACGTGCGGAGTGGGCATCTTGGAGGGTTACTGCAATGGTCAAGCGGGGATCATCTCACACCTTGGTGCACTGATGGATGTGTCGATTTATAGGTCAACTCAAACCGAAAATCCAAGTGGAACCTGACCTGTATATTAAACGGATCAATTTGAATCTAAATTTTTTGTGCTAAATTCAGGACAGGTTGACATGACGGGTCAATCATCGACACCCAAAGGACGACACATCAACACGCCCAATTTCGATTGTTCATTCATACTAAACTAATTATTCCATTTATTCCTCTGAAAAGAGTGACAAAGCAATATGCTCTGATGCTAAAATAGGAATTTATGGAATACCTTCTTGTCTTTCTTTATGGACCGGGAAATAGGTTTTTAAATTTTTTAAATATATTTACTAATATTTTACTTAATTTTTTTTTATTTACTGTATTCATATAATTCTCCATAATCATTAGCATATCACCCTATTATTTAATCGATATTAATATATCACCCTAATTAAATAATGTCTTAATATTAGAAAATATTTTATTAACATAAAATTTATTCTATTTATTAAATTTTTAAATAATAAAAATTATGTTAAGATTACTTGAAGCACTGGTTTACTTTGGATGTCTATCTTATTATGTAGCCATATATATAGCCACATGTATGCCGTGTTTCTCTTTATTCCTTTCTATCTTAAGATTATATAGAGGTGTTAGTATTAATGCAATTGATTGATATGAAATAAAGTTATTCTTCTTTTTTTATCTTTTTCTCTTCTGTTGTTGTGGGTTTTCTTTCGTCTATATACCTTAACAAAAATCATAAAAAATATCAATTTATTTATATAAAAAATATAGTAGTTATCTTAATTCTTCATGATAATTTATAATAAATATTAATTAATTTATATAAATTTATTGCATGGTAAAAAATTGATCGTAATAGAGCAAGCGAGTTTTCTGTTTTAGCTTTGTGTAAATTTCTTGACACATATAGATGAAATTAGAGAATGTAAGAGACACTTAAATTTTTATGTAAAAGATCAAGGAATGGGAAAAATCACACGGCCTACTCTCTTGAAATAATTTCAGTGATTAAGTGTTGATTACCATGATTTGCTAGCCTCTAAAATTAGAGAAAGCGGGATTACAAGACTATAAGTCGCTAATGGAGAATGTCGCAGAGTTAGTTAGGATGAGAGGCAGTTAGATGGTTGTGGTCGAGTAATAGTGGTTGGTAATTGGGTGATGACAGTCCAATGATGGTGGTCGAACGACGACGATTTGCATATGATAATCAAGCGGTGGTGATCCAACAACAAAGGTTGAGTAGCTGTAGACTGACAATTGTGGAACAGTGGCAGCAATCCGAAAAATAATAGTTCGATGATAACAATCCAATAATAGAGGTCAGGTGGCAGTGGTTTGATAGTAATGTCTAATGACGACATTGGTCCAAAGAAAAAGGTTGGAAAGGAAAGATCCAGGGACATAGGTCGGATGACAATGGTTCGATGAAGATAGTAGTCTAATACGGAGGTCGAGCATTTTTTGTTCGACAGCAAAGATCAGGTGATTGTAGTTCGATCGTGGTCTGATTGCAATAGATAGGAGTTAGTCCAATGGCGATGGTCAAGCAGTGATTCTACGACAATAATAAGGCGATACCCCCACAATGGTGGTTTAGCAATGGTGTTTAATGGAGATTTGGGATTCTTCAAGTCTTTAGCTCCCTTGAATGACATGTTTCACATCTCGGGTCCGGAAGGTGGTACACCCCAGCAGCACGGGACATGACGAAGGGATAGGAATATATATATATATATGCATCAGAGCAAACAAAGGAAGTAAAAGTAAAGAGTCAAATCATTAATAGAAATTCAAATAACTAATACATCCAAATAATAATAGTTCTGATACAAGCCAACATGAATGTAAATACAGCAAAAGCATAAAAGAAAATTACTCAACCCTCAGAAAACATAAACATAATAAATTACTACAAAATAATAAATAACAAAAATAGTCTATTGCTGGTAACCCTGCTCCTAAGGTGGCAGTCCACCAAACATGCCTGAAGAACCTGTTGAAAAAGACAATGGGCGAGTTTGCAGCAAGTAACTACTATCTATCAAAGCATAAATGACAAAGGAGTTGAGGCATGCAAATTAGACAATCAAAGGGTAGAAGTAACAACCTAAAGAGAGGAGTAGTAATCTATAATCCCAAAATCAACATAGCTATGAGATATGCCATATTTTCTATGATAGAAATCTAATATGCTAGTAACATTAATGTATGTGACAAGTTAATATCAATACAATTATTTTAAATGCCTGAAAATGCAATCACACTAGGTATCATCATACCTCAAAATGACTATAATCATTTATTATTTCCAATTTATGTTGGTCATACTTTCATATATATATATATATATATATATATATATATATATATATATATATATATATATATATATATATATATATATATATATATTATTGATTCATTATATATCCATCACCGGGAAGGTAAATATCAACACAAGAAAATCCAAAGATTTTCTGTAGAGTCGTTACTCTGGTGGCTCATTGATCCCGATTAGCCCAAAACCAATAGAGTTTTACTGACATATAGACAATCATATAGTGCAAGTACTTTATAAATAACTAGCATGGATTTTCTAAATCAACTTGAATATAACAAAGTATATAATCAACATGATTTACAGCATGAGTATCATATACTGTATGAAATAGAACTGGTTGTATGAATTAAATTGTTCTGCAGCATAAACTAGTTTAAGTGATAAGAGCTCATGCATCAATAAATCAAAATAACATTATTCCTATCACACGATGCTTTCAGTATGAACAATAAATGAACATTTCTACTATGCACAATGCTAACAAATATAGAAATAAGACTAACAACCTAATATCTAAAACCTATCACATACAATAAGGATAGCGCCCCTAACAAAGAAGAGTACGTTTATTCTAAAAAAATAGAAGTTACTTATCTTAAGGTAAGTGACACAAAGCCTAAAGCCTAAACGATATCCAACCGACAAAGGCAACAACTCGAAGGTCTTACAAGCGAAGATCTAAACACAATTAAAAGAAATTAATTATGCAAAACAAAACGTAAAATTTAATCAATTTTAAATACCCAAATCCATAAACGAAGTAACATATATATATATATAAGCGAGGAAGGAGGATTTCGACGGTTGATATGAGGGAGAAAAAAGGAGAAAAATGATGCCCTAGATTCCAATTCGCCTTAAATGGAGAGAGAGAGAGAGGCAACAAGGCGAAAGAATCTGCCTAGTTAGGGAAGAAATCGCGATTGGAGAGAGGGGAAATTGCCGCTGCTTTGCATGCGGCGCTGGCAGTCGTTCGCATGCCTGAAGGGGAATGGGGCAGTGTTGGCTTACGCGTTCGTGAGAAGTCCTGGACCGGTGAGGTCCGATTCGAGTTATAACACATGTTTATAACTTAACATCTCGTAAATTTAGCCAAAGCTTGGAATACTCTATCAGACGATGTCGATCAAATGATGGTGGTCGGGCTGATCATCACCCTCAAACCTCCACCCGACAGCCGACTGACCTTTATCGACCACAATCATTACATACTCCTAAGTATCCATACGGAGTTCGACCAACTCTCCAAACTATTGTAATTTCACTGTCTCTAACTTAAGGGACGAGCCAACCTTTGTAACCCACTCAAAACATAGTGGAATCTTCTCACATGAGTAAGGCCCCGTGAAATTTTCCTGTTTGAGTTCTCCACGTAAAAATTTTTTGGTGTCTCTTTGCTCTCTCTCCAACTATTTATTTTTGTGCCGGATATTCGTGAATTGCTAAGATGAAAAATTATCTCACTCTATCGCCGTAAATATACTAGCCCACAACAAATTTGTATGGAAATCAATTCCAAGCTGATTTTCTGTGACATATCAACACTAACAATTTGATTTTCTTTTATTTGATGTTAATTTCTATTTTTACTTACAACAATCAATTCAATTCGTTTCATATTCAATATTTCAAAAAATAAAATAAAAACCTAAATCAAACCATATTTAAATATGTCGTATTTTAAACCATCAAATAAATGGTAAAGACATAATTCCAAATTAGCATAAAAATCATTTTCATACCATTAATATGCGTAAAATCAAATCAAATCCATCAATGTCTTAACAAATGCTTTGATTTGGTCAATTTAATCTTTTTCTTTTTTTTAATTTTTAGTTCGATTCGATTATGAATCACATGTCTTATAAAAATAAATTAACAAAAAAAAGAATTTTCCCAAATTTTAGAAAGACGAATATACCCCCACCGCAATTATCCAATCACCACGTGTAGCTTGCACACAGGCGTAACGTCTCTTTGTAAATATAAAAATATATATTTTTTGCGAAGTTATTAAACTTATACTAAAATTAATATTTAAATATAATAAATTAATTTTAGTATATTTTAAGGATAATTATATTAAGATTTTTTAACGCAATTTTTTAATTAAAAAGTTATATTAAATAGAAAACGGCAAAAAACACGCGCGCCGCACGGTCGCCTCCGCGACGACTTGGGCACGAGGGAGCCGACCTGGTCCGCAGCCTTTTCCGTCGCACAAGAAACGCGTGCCCCACGTGCTTTTTTTCCGTCATTCTTTCCCTCCACGCAAATCAGCCTTATAAAAATAGAAACCCACCTTACCTTCTCTCTCATTCATAATTCGCGTCTCTTTAGCCTTCTTGTTCGCAGCACAAAGCAATTCGTTAATGGAAGGAAGTAGTTCTTTCATGCAGCTGCCCCAAGAGCTGCAGCTCAGACTCTGCTCCAACTCCGACGATCACCAGCGGCGACAAATGACGATTTTCTACAACGGCCGTGTTTGCGTTTCCGACGTCACAGAGTTGCAAGGGAAAGCCATTCTAGAAATGGCAAAGAAGGAATTAAGGCTGGATGAGAAACAAGGAGGTGGAAATAGACAGGAGGAGATTAACACTGCAGCTTTGCCGGCCGTGACGGAGGCGCCTGCACCGGCAACGCAGTTGATGAGTCCGGGGCAGTCTATGAAGAGATCGTTACAGAGGTTTCTTCAGAAGAGGAAGGCGAGGATTGCCGATAGTTCTTCACCTTATGGATTTCGGCAGCCATTACTGCAGTTGTTTTCTTCTTAATTTCTTCTTTTTTTATGTGGTTTGGAGAAATGATTTGGTGTTCTTATAGGATATGTAATTTTGTATTGGTTTGGTTTATTTAGTTGTGGGGTTAGGTAGCTGCTTGTTGTAGAAGAAGAAACTGATAGAGAAAATTTTATGGCATATATACGGCCTTGTTGATCACTGTCTTCCCTTCCTCCGCTTGATCTACTATGAGGATTCTCCTCCTCACCCTCGCATTCGATCTTCTCCTCGATCTGTGCTAAGTATGTTTTAGACGCTGTACAACTACATAAGTGTTTGAAAATGTTCATAGTTAGATGAAAGTTACCTTTTCATAACTGTAATAGTTCGATAAATTGGGCTCTTAATAGGAAGGAGATTGGCATAACCTGAACCTCCGTATGTGGACAAACTTAGAATTAACAATTTTTTGTTGTCTTGTGTATGGGTGTCAAAATGGGCTTTTGGGTCGGGTTTGGGTTCAATCTAAAATTGATCGGCCTTCAACTGATTGGACCTGAACCCAACCCAATTAAAAAAAATGGTTCATAAATTCAGACCTGCACACGACCCGCCCCTTATCGATCCGGGTTGACCCGATCAGACCTGACTCGCTACCCGTTGGTGCGAGCAAGCGAGTGTCAAGCACGGGTGCAAGGCTGAGCGCTGGTGCTAGCTAGCAAAGGAACGATCGCGAGCGGGTGAGCACGAGCACGGGCCGCAGGGGAAAGGTAGGCGAGGGTGACTGAGGTGCTGGTTGCTTTCGCGGCACCGTGCAGGAGGGGGGATCGATGCAGGTCAATTCTGGGTTAGGGGTTTACCCAAACATAACCCAATTTCTAAAACGGGTCAAGAATTAGGACCTAAATCCGACTCATTTGTTAAATGGCTCGTCTCGAACAGGTCATGTCATTAATTGACACCCCCAGTCATGTGTTAGTTAAGAATTAATTATTAACACACTTATAGGTTCTTAAGGAATTAAGATGACATGTTGGGCTATAAAATCTCAATACAATAAACACATTAAATTAGCTGTTCGAATTATTAGTAAAGACAAAATAATTCATACTAATTGTATGTTATCACAAATATTATTATGTGCTGGAACATTCATGATAGTAGTTTTATATGAAGATCTAACACAGGTATAGATAAAATAGGTGAACTTAAGTGGCACCAGTGTGTTTAAATGAAAAATGAGAGAAGAGAAAAAATCATGGGGTCTAGCTTAATTGAAATAATTCCTATATGTGAGTCTTAGTTACAAAAATTTGTTTGTTCTCCAAATTGGAGATTGCAGGGTAATAAGAGTATGAGTTGCTGCCCTATCCTCGTGTGAGAGAAATGAAAAATTTTTCTATGGTGATAAGTGATGAGAAGTGCTTTGATAGTTGTGGCTAAATGATCGATGATAGAGGTTGGGCGACAAGGATATAATGATGATGGTCTAATGATGGAGATCAGCAATGATCTTTTTATGGCCATAGTTTGGTAGTAGCAGTGCAACAACAGTGGTCAGGTTATAATACCCTAGTGATAGGGCTTGGATGATGATGGTGGTCTAATGATGAAGGTCAAGCGACACTGGTTCTTTGATAGTGGTCTGAAAGCAGTGATTTGATGCTGGTAGTCGAGTTACGATGGTGATAGAGCGGTGGCAGCCTAATGAAAGTGGTCTTCTAGTGACGATTTGACAATGGTGGTCATGAGGTGGTGGCTTGATGATGGTGATTGGATGGCAGTGGTCTGACAAAGGCGATTGAGCTGCTACAAGCGGTAGTCCGATGGCGATAGTCAAGTAGAGTTTTAGGACTCTTTAAGCCTCTAAAGCTTTCTCCAATCTCCTATTTTTCTTTCTCATGTACGTAGAGAGTATGAGTTTATTTATGTTTTTGAGAAAACACTTCATAAATATAGTAAAAATCCAAATTACTCTATTGTATGATGCTTCAATGTTTGATCTAAAGTCATTTGGACTTGGATTTGGTCATTCTTTGGGTTAATGAGTTTGTTTTATCAATTCATTCATTAGCTATAAGTTTGCAAAAATTGGTGTTCGAATGATCATAAATTTAGTTCTAAAATTTCCCAATCTAAATATGCATCGAGATTCTGAGTTGATCAATATATTTTTTTGGCGTCATATCATAGCTTGATTCTTAAAAATAAAGCCTTAATAGCGAATCTTTTTTAAAGCATTTTTATAACGTACGGTGTAAAAATCACTACAAGGAATTTACAAATGATAGGCCTCTGTTTTTTTTTTTTTTTTTTTGTATTGTTAATTGCCCAAGTACAAATATATACAGCGGAATTAATTAAGACATTGCAAAATTGATGTGTCACCAAAATTATCTTGATAGAACACGTATCTCGAGATATATTCAAATTGAAAATTTCTGAAATTAAATATGAGATCATCCAAACTCTAATTTTAGCAAACTTATGGTCAAATTGAACATCTCACGAAGACAAATCCAATGCCAAATGGGACCAAATCAAGAGACCGAAGCATATTTGGAAACTTCTAAACATTTATTTGATGACTAGATGATATCCAAATATGACATGCTTATAGTTAAGCCGAGCAGCTCAACGAGATAAATCCAACGAGCCCAGGATAGCTTAATTCTGAAATCATGGGTGGAGATTAGAGAGAGCTATGAGGCTTTAAGGATCAAAGAGTTCTATCTAAACACCACCGTCGACAAACTCCTGTTGACCATCGTCGAACCACTGACTATATTTGGACCACCCCGTCTGCCCACCATCGCCAGTCGACTACAATCCCTCCAATCACAGTTGACTGTGAATTAACTGCTGTCCCTCATACCACCGTCGCGCGCCAAATACGATCCCTCAGACCATCGTCGTCCGTCGCCTACGGTCCCTCTGACCACCGTCATCTGCCGACTACGATCCATCCTACAACCATCGTCCACCGATTACGGTCCCTCAAACCACCGCCACATGCAAATACAGTCCCTCCGACCACCATCGCCAGCCCACACGGTCCCTCTGACCTCCGTCGCCCACCAACTAAGATCCCTTCAACCTCCGACCACCATCTCCCCCCGATTATGGTCCCTCTGACCATCATCGTCTGCCGACTACGGTCTCTCTGACCACCGTCGCTCTCCGACTACGCTCCATTCGACCATCGTCGCCCACCGACTACGATCCCTCTAACCTCTGTCACCCAGCTACAGTCCCTCTGACCTCCATCGCTCGACTATGTCTCTTTGACCATCATCGCTAGACTATGGTCCCTCCGACCTCCGTCGCCCGATTACGATCCTACTAAAAATGAATAGCCCAATATTCTCTTGAGAATAGCTCTCAACCCCAACTATGTAATATGTTCTATATTATGTACATTAAGCAAATGCCTTCCTCCGAGGAAATGACATCATTTATAATTAACAACAAGCACTAGTGGATTCATTTCAACTAGGTAGGCCCTATAGTTTTTCTCCCTTTTTAGGAATTTTCAGGTAAAAATTATAGTGTCTTATTACTCTTGCACCCCTCTCTCTTTATTTGTATATTTAGTTGATTTTCGTTCAAAGCTATGACATTAATCTCTTTATCTCTCTACCATTGTGAGTGTTCCAGGATGCAACAAAAATAATTTTCGAAATATTCATCAATCAAATTAACTGTAACACTCAGCATATAATTATTATTAAATATAATTATTGTGATTGTTTGAGAGTGTAAGCGTATCAATGGTTTTTACCTAATAATTGAAGCTTCCGCCAATTTTTATAGGGTTCTGAGAGGGGTACAATTTTTTTATAAAAATCATTGTAAAGCTAATGTGAAGAAAACAACTTTTTTGAAAGCTGCTGTAAAAGGCAGTTTCATAGCACAAAAATTTATTGAAAACAGTAAAAAACAATGGCTAACAAAAAATATGGTTATGGGCTAAAAAGTAAAACAGTAAGAAAGTTGTCGCAAACGAAGACATGGTTTCAAAAAAAAAACAAATGAAATTGTTCAAAGTGGTAAATGGATAAAGGATGGTTTTGATAAAATACTCGAAAAATAGAAAGAGTTAAAGGAGAAAAATAAGCATGATATTTGTTAATATTTTCTATTGAATGTATTAATGTTTTGAGTTCATGATGTTTCTATGGTTGAAAGACCATAGCTAGGTGACAGTGGCGGTGGTCTATTGATGTCAAGATTCTTCAAACTTCTAAACTCTGTTGAGGCTTCGTTTGTGACAACTTTCTTACTGCTTCATTTTTTCATATTGCAACTACAGCTTTTTTTAGCCACAGCTCTTTTATTGTTTTCAATAAATTTTTGTGCTTTGAATCTGCTATCTCTACAATAGTTTTTAAAAAGATACTTTCTTCACAACAACTTTACAATAATCTTTATAAAAAATTACAACTGTTCCAAATTGATCCTGAATCTCATGTTAAATTTTTTATTAAAAAAAAAAAAGAAAATAGGAGCTTATTTATATTTTTTTCAAAATAAGCCTCATAAAAAAATAATTTAAATTCGAAATAATCCTTCCAATAATGGCCCGCGACAGGAATGTTTTCTCTACTAAGCAACCGCGTAACTATAACAAAACGTGCTTTGAAAATGCCAGCTCCGACTTGTACGAAGCGTATTTAAGTTCACACCCTTTTTTTGACCTAAATACTAAATAGGGTCATTGGCCTTCCACTGTATATTTTATTTATGAGCACACGCTTCTCGATTAGCGATATTGGCCTGTTCATACTTCTGATGCAAAATGTCTCATGAAGAATATGCAAATAAAAGTACTAACGCTCCAATAATATCTGTGGTCCTGAACTAACTCAGGTTTTTTTAGGGACATTTAGGCCATGGAAGGCAAACTCATGCATCAATCACATATGCAGGACTTAAATTTAAGACCTCTTAATTGATAGTCAAAGCTCTCAATCAACAGATTAAGATGAACTGCATAGTGACTTTTGATTGAGGTACACAGATTACATTGATCTGTTGGTTAAGAATTTTAGCTATCAATCAAGAGATCTTGAGTTTGAAGCTTACGTATGTGATATGTATGTGAGTTTGCCTTAATTGGCTTAATTGTCTCCCAATAAAACTTTTGATTGAGGTTTGTTGCGTCCTGGAATATTCGCGGCGGTAGAGAAATATAAAGTTTAACGTCTTAGCTTTATATGAAGATTTAGCACGCAATCCGATAAGAGAGAGGGTGCAGCATTCATAAGAGACACCAAAATTTTTACGTGGAAAACCCTAAAAAGGGAAAAACCACGGGGTCTACCCAGTTTAAATGAATCCACTAGTATTTGCAATTGATTACAAATGAGGCCCTTCATTGGAGGGAAGGTCTTGGCTTGATGTAACAAATATACATCATATAGAGTTTGTTACATGGTGGAAATAGGAAGAATCACTGTTGACGTGTTCGTTTGGTCGGAAGGACTATAGTCGGTGGGCGACTGAGGTCAGAAAAAACATTGTCAAGCGATGGAGGTCAAAAGGATCGTAGTCGGCGGGCGATGGAGATCAGAAGGACTGTTGTCTGGCGATGGAGGTCGAAAGGATCGTAGTCGGCGAGCAACGGAGATCGGAAGGACCATTGTCTGGCAACAGAGGTCAGAAGGACCATAGTCAGCGGGCGACGGAGGTTGGAAGAACCGTAAGTCGACGGGCGACGGAGGTCGGAAAGACCATTGTCTGGTGACGAAGGTCGAAAGGACTGTTGACAGGAGGAAGTCTGGCGTCGGGTAGAAATCTGGCGATGGGTGGAAGTCCGGCATCGGGCAGAAGTCCGACGAAAGTCCGACTACGGGTATAAGTCCGGCAACAGTTGGAGGTTTGGCGTCGGGAAGAAGTTCGACAAAAGTCCAACAACGAGCAGAAGTACAATGACGGGCAGAAGTTTGGCATCGGGTAGAAGTCCGACGAGAGTCCAACGACGGACGGAAGTCCAACGAGAGTCCAACGATGGGCAGAAATCCGACGACGGGTAGAAGTCCGACGACAGGTGGAAGTTCGGCATCGGGTAGAAGTCCGATGAAAGTCTGGTGACTGACAGAAGTCCGATGAGAGTCAAGTGACGAGCGAAAGTTTGGCGTCGGGTAGAAGTCCGATGAGAGCCCAGCGACGGGCGGAAGTTCGGTGTCGGGTAAAAGTCCGACGAAAGTCCGGTGACTGGTAGAAGTTTAACGACGGGCGGAAGTTCAGCATCAGGTAGAAGTCCAACGAAAGTCCAGTGACTAGCAGAAGTCTGATGAGAGTCCAACGATGAGCGGAAGTTTGGCATCGGGTAGAAGTCTGACGAAAGTTCGACAACTGGTAGAGTCCGGCAACGGGCGAAAATCTGGCGTCGGGTAGAAGTCCGACGAAAGTCCGACGACGGGTAGAAGTCCAACCACTGGCAGAAGTTTGACATCGGGTAGAAGTCCAACGACTAACAGAAGTCCGGTGACAAGCAGATGTCCGAAGTTGGGTAGAAGTCCGTCAATAGATAGAAGTCCGAAGACTGGTGGAAGTTCGGTGGCGGTCGATGGCCGAGAGGTGGTCGAGGAGGAGCCTAGCGGCAAGAGAGAATCTCAGATTCCTTCTCTTCCTTCCCTTCTCTCCTTGCTTCAGGGCCCCTCTTCCTCTCCCTCTCAATGAAGAATGAGGGGTCTATTTATAATTTTCTGAGAGTGACATGGCCAGTAAATAGGAGGAAGAACAAGGGTATATTGGGAGTGGTTTGAATGGACGATCGATATTGAATCCCTTGATCATAGTGCGTTTATTGGAAATTTGAATGTCTTAATGATATCAGTATTTGATGATCTTGGGCTCATTGGATTCGTCTCATCGAGCCGCTCGATTCGACTATAAGCATGTCACATTTGGAAATTGTTTAGTAATCCAAATTATGGTTTGAACCTTCCAAATGTGCTTCGGGTCTTTGATTTGGACTTATTTGGGCTTGGATTGAGTCGAATTTGGAGTCGTTGGGTTCATATTTCCGAGACGTTCAGTTCGACTATAAGTTTGCAGAAATTGGAGTTCAGATGGTCTCCAATTTAATTTTTTAAGTTTCCCACTTGATTTTGTTTCGAGATGCGTGCCCGATCAACATAGTTTTTTGATGATATATCAAGGTTAAAGAATTTTGCACGAATTAAAGCACAATTTAATTTTCATATTTATTTGGTTATTATATTATTATGTGAACCTTAAATCTCAAATTTTAGAATCACACTTTTTTTAATTTAAGTCTTTGAGTTATAAATCTTAATTTTTCTTGTAATTTACATTCATCATATCATTTTAACCGCATTAGAAAATCCTATATCTTAATCATTCTACTTCAAAAGTTGAGCAAACATACCTTGTATTGTTCAATCCATGAGCATGTCAACACTATGGTACAATTTCAACATCACAAAAAGAAAAGAGAAAATGAAGGAAATAATTTAGGCATATCATTGTTTTGTATTTGGGGGTCTGATTGACAACTCTGTTAGAGGCAATTTGGTTGGAAGTAAAGTGGGCACAAAGTATTTCAAATGCAATGATTTTAAAATATTGATGTTTGATTGAATGAAAAATAAAATAAATGTGGTGTAAACTATTTTAATTCATTTTTGGGTAAACTAAATTTGCTCAATTTTGAGTGAGAACCATTTACACCGCAAATGTAACAGCCAAATTCTTAACTATCAAGATATTGTCCACTTTGGCCTAACAGCCTCACAGTTTTTTTCTATTGGTGTAACTTTCCAGGAGGTCGCCCATCCTACGATTTATTCGAAATGAGCACGCTTAACTGTGAAGTTTCTTAAATGAAATTCTAATCATTACACAAAAATTTGCCTCGATGTTTAAGAGTTTAGCTTCTTTTTACTTAAGGGGTCTCACAATCTCCCCCACTTAACTAACAAACATTCTCATCAGTATCTTTATCCTAGAATCATCCACTATGCAAATAGGATTCTAGAAGTGGCCCCTACAATTTCAAGTGGTGACTCCCGTCAATGTAGCACTTTGTCCCATATAAGATTCAAGAGGTGTCTCCAATTGCTAGCACTTTGTCTTATATGGCACTTAGTCCCCATCTTTCGACTGGTGTATTACTTTGATACCAATTATAATAGCCCAGACTCTTAACTATCGAATTTTTTATGTGTTGAATCTGATTGTATTGATCAATTGGGTTATTCTGTTGCCTCGAACCTCAAAGTTCTCATGATCGCTGGGGGGTGCGGGTGATTTACCCCCTACTTGAGTTCTGGTGCCCGAGCGCCCCGACGTTGTGTTGTCGAGCGTCTCAGCGCTGAATGACATAGATTAGAGCCTCACAGCTATCTAGATATGACGCCGCGGCGGATCAACAGAGGTTTGAGCGCCGCAGCACTGTACAACTAACTGGACAATTTTTTTTTTCTAAAGGATTGTGTCCCTTGCGGTTATGTACTTGGCTTTCTCTTATAGTTTTAGCTATGTTAGACATTTAGAATAATGCATGTGAGAAGAAAAGGAGAGAGCGAGAGAAAAGAGATCTGTACTTTTTCTCTAAATTTTCATAGTGGATTTTTTGATGTGGCTTAGCTCCGTAGTTTTTTTTTTCCCTATTTTGAGTTTTTCCATGTTAAATGCATTCCCCAGTATTTTTTATACCCATCCAAATAACTCCAAAATATTTCATTTATACTGCATTTTTTTAGCCAATCAAATAACTCCTTAATAAAATGACAAAATTGAGGCACAAAAGTGAGAAATCTGTCATGCTATTTATACTGCATTTTTTAGCCAATCAAATAACTCCTTAATAAAATGACAAAATTGAGGCACAAAAGTGAGAAATCTGTCATGCTATTTACACCGAACTTAAAAACTTTTAACACCTCATATGTGTACTATATTTCTTTCACTGAGGTTTCATGATCAATTCTTACTCCCAGGAAACAGATTGGAGATAAACAAAATCAAGAAAATAGATTAATAATTGAGTGAAAAAGCAAAAGCTTCTCACAGTTTTATCAGAACCACATAATCAGTATATCATCATCAGCTTTCAATATAATTGTAACAACAATAAGGAAATATAATAGAGGCAGCTGCAACTTACACCAGATCCTATCAATATATTATAGTCATCAAGTATTGAAGCTTATTAAATGTTCCAAACCAGAAATTCCTTCTTCCTTGGACTCCTTCAAGGTGACTTATAACCTGGCCGAAATGGAGTATTTTGTCTCAGATGGTGTAATGATATGGTTTCGAGTGATTTCTTTCAGAGAGGTGCAGCCACTTAAAGCCATAGTAAGTTCAAACTCATCTTTGAGCATCTGCAGCACCTTTCTTACTCCTGCTTCTCCCTCAGCAGCCAGTGAGAATACCACAGGCCTTCCTATCTGAGATTGTTCTTAAAGCATCAATATCATAAAAAAAAGTGTACTTACAGGGAAAAAAAATCTTTTTCAGCAGGAAAAACTGATAAATGAAGAACAAAATATTTTAAGCAGACTTCAATGATGTATTTTAGTCTATTTTGTGGAGAATGAAGAAATAAAGGGGGGTCAAAGTTGAATTTGATTAACCAATAATAATTTAAGCCTATGAGTGAGGGTAAAAAATTTCATATTTTAACAAATCAATACTCTCATATGACTTAATAGCCGATATGATAGTCACTTACAAAAACACCGGAGGCTCCTAAAGCTAATGCTTTGAAGACATCAGTACCGCGGCGAACACCGCCATCTAAGAACACAGGAATTCGACCTTGAGCAGCTTTGACAACCTAAATTTAGCCCAGGCAAAAAAAGGATTATGGAAAGCAATATTTCATGTTTAATCTCTCTCTTTGGCTTATGGATTGCTCATCAAATTTCATCATATTAAAAAAGTTTTCATTAATCTATAATCGTGGAAGTGAAAAAAATACGAGAGAGAATTGAGATAGAAAATTACTTCTTCAAGCGCAGTGATAGTTGCAGGAACATAATCTAGTTGGCGTGCTCCATGGTTGGATACTATGATACCAGCTGCTCCGTTTTGGACAGCAAGACTTGCTGCATGGTAGAAATTAAAGAACATGAACTTTGGATGAATATTTTGGCTTTGAAACTTTAGGTAATTTTATAAGAATAAATTTGAAGATTTCGTAGTTCTCACCATCTTCAGCAGTTAGAACTCCTTTAACAAGAATGGGCAAGGAAGTGATTGACTGCAACCACTTCACATCCTGGTAAATGGCAAAAACAAAAAATTTAATGAACCTTGCATGGAAAGGCTGATAGAAAAGAAATACATAAGAAAATATGGTTTTCCGAGTTCAGAGTTTTCAGCACATAAATGATTGCAATTCTAATGAATAGATTTGTTCTGTATGCGGTGAGCTCCTAATGGCAAAGCTATAAATCATTTGATTTCACCGTCCTAGTATTAATTTTTATCTTTCTCAAAACAACAACAACAACAACATCAAGCCTTTATCCCACTATATGGTGTCGGCTACATGAATCCTTTTTTTCCATTGTGCCCTGTTAAAAGTTAAATTCTCATTTAAATCTAATAAAGAAAGATTATTTCTAATTTTTTCTAACCAATTCTTTTTAGGTTTATCTTTACCTTTCTTAACATAAGTCAAATTTAATACATCTACTTTCCTAACAGGGTCATCGGAAGGCCACTATTTTATGTGACCAAACCATCTTAAGACGACTCGCTCCAATCTTATCTTCTACTGGAGCTACTCCAACCTTTTTACGTATATACTCATTTCGTATCCTGTCTCTAACAGTAAAGCCACTCATCCACCAGAGCATCCTCATCTCTGCAACACTTAACTTATATTAAGCTTCTCTTTTAATGGCCAACATTCTGCACCATAAAGCATTATAGGTCTAACCACCATCTTATAGAATTTTTCCTTAAGTTTGAGGGGGACTTTTCTATCACACAACAAGCCCGATGCATTTCGCCACTTGAACCATCCAACTTGAATTCTACTAATAATATCCCCATCTATTTCACCATCACTCTAAACAATAGACCCAAAATATCTAAAACGTCTACTCTTATTAATGACTTGATCACCCAAAATTATAATCTTTCACAAAACAACAACAACATCAAGCATTTATCCCACTACGTGGGGTCGGCTACATGAATCCTTTTTCTACATTGTGTCCTGTTAAAAGTCAAATTCTCGTTTAAATCTAATAAAGAAATATCATTTCTAATATTTTTTAACCAAGTCTTTTTAGGTCTACCTCTACCTTTCTTAACATAAGTCAAATCTAAGACCTCTACTTTCCTAACCGGGTCATCGGGAGGCCACCGTTTTATGTGACCAAACCATCTAAGGCGAATCTCTCTAATCTTATCTTCCACGGGAGCTACTCCAACCTTTTCACGATATGCTCATTTTGTATCCTATCTCTAAGGGTAAAGCCACTCATCTACCTGAGCATCCTCATCTCTGCAACACTTAACTTAGAATTATGCTTCTCTTTTAATGACCAACATTCGGCACCATAAAACATTGCAGGTCTCACCACAATCTTTCACAAAACAAACGAGTTAATTTAATCTTCCTTGGTAAGGGCAACTGGCCATCTTCTAAGTTAGTTTTATTACCTACTCCTAGGGCTGTCAAAAAAAATTCACCGTTTGCAAATAGTTAGACTCACTAGGAAGTTTGTGTTCGACTCGCTTATTTTGGAAGCAAGCTGAGCTTGTACATGCATTTTGAGCTTGGCTTTTAAATGGGCCAAAAACAAATAACCTTTAATTTGATTGTGTTCATCTCATGAATTATAAAAATAATATATATATCAATTGATTTGCTTGGTAAATTTTGACGAGTTGATCATAGTGGGCTTCTGTATGCTTAATTCACAAAAAAGAAGCTAGAAATTTTCAATTTTCACAAGCCAAAAAGCTCATTAGGGTTATAAGAAATCAAATAATTAACAAACAATTTCAAACATGAATTGAATTTTAACAAAATGAAATTCTAATGATCCGAACACAGCACAGGTCAAGTTTGTCCAAGCTCAACTTGTTTACACCCCTCCCTACTTACTAATAGTGAGCATATGTTCTAGTTGATCATCAAAAAAAAAATTATATATATATATATACAAGCAAGATTTACTAAGAGCAAGACAAAGCATACCTTCCAGCTCAGAGACCGATCAATTTGACCAGCAACATATGATGCTAGGCCAGAATCATCAGACTAAGAAGAACCACAAAAGAATTTAGAAAACACCTATTAACAAAAGCAAGTGGTTCATATAAGACTCACCTTCTCCATCTTGCCAAGGTCCAAGCCCTCAAAGTTCTTAAGGGTCAAGAATGGAGGTAATGTAAACCTACATGATAATGTGTGTGTTAGCATTACATTCTAGGAGAAAATGCCATTTCAACAAGATGTTTGTGCATTGATCTCTCTGTCATCAACAAATCAAAGTCAATATTTGCATGCTATCCAACAATTAGATATAAGAAAGCCTGAACAATTGAAAACTAGCCATCTTAGGCTTGGTTCTTTTCTTCTTTTCCCGCTGAACTTCTTGAAAAAACAAAAGCTTGGATTTATGTGAGAAACAAGTTTAGAAATTCACCAAGTTGTAACTGCATCTTATCTATGACTTCAGGAACATATAGACTGAGTTATGAAAAAGCTCTATACAAATATAAGGGTAATTTTTTTATTTCATACAGCAACAGTGGTACCAAACAGTCTAAATTAAGTGAATAAAATCATAACTATACAACCTATGTAAAAAAACAAAAACACTTGGCATACCTGTTCTTGATATCAGCTTCCCTACGGCCAAGTCTAGGAGTATCCACCGTAAGGGCTATTGCCTTGAAGCCAGCCCTCTCAGCTCTCCTAACAAGCTGTGCAACTACATTCCTGTCTTTGTAGACCTGAGAATACAAGTTGAATTTATTTACTATAGTACATTAGCTAATGCAATGTTCCCAAGTTAAGAGAAGGGAGATTACTTACATAAAGCTGGAAAAAACGAACTCCAGGCCCAGTTGAGGCAACCTCTTCGACACTTGATGTAGCCCACGATGACAACGTCTAGAAAAAAAAGCCTTACTTATTTACTAAGCAGAAAAGCTGTGGTAATAAATCATTAATTGGCAAAAATATGACCATATAACTGAGGCAATGGTAATAGGAAGTTCAACCCAGTTCAAGAGACACAGTAAAAGCAAATTCAACCTATATTTTTGAAAACTAAAATTCCAAAAGCCTGGCCAAGTTATTAGAAATGTCGCTTTATAATTGCAAAACAGTGTAATACAAAGGAATGGAACACTAGATAAAAGTTAATTATAAGAAAGTGCTATTTTAGAAGTTTCGTAGACCATGGTAGCAATGATTGCTAATGCCATATGTTAATTACTTTTACTTAATCCCAAAAATATAGACGTGGTTAAGATTGTAAACATCAATTAATTCCATTATCCAAAATGCTTAAGATCCATAGACAGATTTACCAGACCATGACAAGAAAAACCATGCTTGCACAACACAATGACACTCAATTGTAATATAAGAGGAATCATATTACACCTTTATTTACAATTATGTATTTTCCTTGTTGCTCATTCTATACTAAGAAGACAACATCCCTAACCTTGAATGCCAATTGTATCATTAAAAAAAAAAACATTCTGCACAATGAAGCCCTAACTTTACCTACATTCCCATCAAACCTTAGCCTCAACAGAACTACACTCCTCAAGTTCATCTAGTTGCCCAACAACCAGAACACCAAAAAAACTCCACACCCACACCCACCACTAATTGGACCATAGACTCAAATGTTCTCATCATGTCAAAATATATCTCCGTAAACTCTCCTTTCAATTAGAATATTCCCCTGCCGAAATCACTCAAATTGGCAATTGTACTGGACTACCCATCACTCACTTCAATTTAACCACTCTCTCATCTTCTTCCACATTATTTGTTTACAAAAAATATTTTATGGGTACCCTCTATAAAGAAAAGTCTTATTTTTATTTCTTAAATTTATTTAAATAATAAAGTTTCCATTGAATTCTTATGGCATTTTTTTTGTCAAAGATATTTGCTCGAAAACTATCCTTACACAAGGCACGAGTAAAGATGGAATCTATGAGTGTCACCGCCCAAAACTTGTGCTTGCTTTCACCACCAAAGCTTCACTGATCAATGACATCATAATTTTGGTCAACCCTCCTCCACTATTCTATATCATTTAGTTGCACATCTTACATGACATGATTAGATTTTTAAATAGTTCAGCACCCGATGACTTCAACATTCTCTATAAAAGTTTGGGTGAATTCTCTTATGTCCTAGGTGTTGAAGTCATTCCCTCCAAACAAGGTATTCTTCTATCATAACCAAGGTTGTGAAAATCAGACCAAACATAGAACCAGAAGGAAAGGTTCAACGTTCGATGGTTCAACCGGAGTAGAACCGGATGATATAATAAATATAATAATTATTTAAATAAAATTTAAATGATAGAATAATCATATAATAATATAAATTTCTAATTAAAAAATAAATTGAATTCACACATTAAATTTAATTCAAATTTAACAAAAATTTAGCTTACATATGAATTTATAAATTTAATATAAATTATTATTAATTTATATTATATTTTTAGATATAATTTACGTGTATAAATAATATATTAAAATCATTATAAATTTATATTTATAAAATATTAAGGTTAGATCATTTATTATTTATAAATAATTAATTAATTAATTTTTATACTACATAAATAATAAATGAAGTATAATTTATTTAACATTATTAATTAAAAATAAATGTTATTTACATCATAAAAAATTTATTTAAAAATTTTGTTTTAAAATATATATTGTATGTTGTAAATTGAAGTAAATTGAAGTTAAATTGAAGAAGCTATATAAAATGCTTAGTTGGAATTTCTTTATTTAAAATTTAAGCATTTTAAATTTAAATTAGTTTGTTAAATTATAAATATTACTTAATATTTTATTTTTAATCTATTAAATTAATTTATTTAATTATTTAAATAATTGAAAAATTAAACCAGATGATTCAAAGGAACCGGGACCGATTCACTAGTTGGCTAGTTGAACCGGCAGTTCTAACAAGTTTAGCCCGATTTGATATAGAAATAGTTTTCAAGATGAATCGGACTGGTCTTAAACCAATTCGTGGTTGAACCGGTCAGACCGGCCGGTCCGGTCCGATTTTTAAAACCCTGATCATAACACAAGTACATCCATGATCACTTCTAGCACAAAAACTAGTCAACGGAGAATATGCCAACACCTCCATAAATCTAATTCATATGCCCCAATCGTGATGGTGTCTCCATCACCAATTCCTCTAAGTTCTAATTTGTCAGTGGTAGCCTCCAATATCTCCCTCACATGATCATATATTGCATTTGCAATAAATAAGCTCTCAGTTCATGCATTGAACAACCATTGACAATAGGAGTGTTGCCAAACACATTCTATGCTACCTCCTCGTCACCGAACATCATGGTCACTTTCTTCATCAACACTCCCCCTCTTCCGATGGGTCGGGAATATTAATAATCAAATATCCACAAATGCTTATATTTCTAGGTCACAATGTTATCGGTTTGCTCATACATAGAGGTCAAATATTATGCAATTTACTATAATCACTTGAGTGCAATATGTCCATCATGAACTCAATATTCAACTCCCCCAGCCACATAGTTTATAGTGATAATATTGGAAATACCTGCATATGTGCAAATTCAATTTTTCACTCCTGAATGAAACACATCGCTTTTGAATTTAACTTGGTCAAAGAAAAAGTCCAAAATGGTGCCCTTCATATGTCTCATGTTCCATCCGCCAAACAACTTGTTGATGCTCTCACATAAACTGATAAACTCTCTCTTAACAACACCTTTATGATAGAAAAAACAACTAGAAAAAACAACTAAAATAAATATAAACTAACTAATGAACACAAATAAATCATGCTCAAATCATAACTTGATGTGATGCTTCTACAAGAATAAACGCACAAATTTCCATCAAATCTATCCATCTTAGGCAAATACAACTTCAATAAATTTAGCGTTTGATATTCATCAAGTAAATCAAGATGTAAATTATGTTCTTCGTTCTATAGAGTAATCAATGAACCGTCACAAAAAAGCCTGCCATGCGAATGAACCAAATATCTCAGAAATCCACCATCAACACCAAACACAATCTCATCATCCAAAATAGTCTCATGAACAAGCAATTTGTGGTATCAAGTAAAGTATTGAATGTGGACTCACAAGACATAGATGGAAAGAGAGATAAATTCTAGGAATTGATAGAAGACTCGAAATAAAATCAAATCAAAATTATTGAAAATTGGATTAATACCAAAATTTTTTGGAAATTTCAATTTATGGGCATTAGTTCCAATATTTTGAAAATTTTTAAATAGCCATGCTTTCATCTCATTAGTTTTTAAAAGGTTCCTGGTGAAAGCTTCTCAAAAATTAAACGAACTATGACTTAATTACCTAAATTCTATGTACATTTTGTTCACATCAATAGAGAACTTGTAATATCGTAATTAGTAACTAGCTTTCTGCGATTATCAACATGCAAAATATGCATATCTTTTATGAATATTTGTGCAAATACACAAAGCCTAGACACTATAGGATGGTCTACAAGACCTACTGGTTTTCTAGATAAATACCCTATTCTAATATCAAATGAATAAATGTCAACACACAAATTGACAGATGAAGTATATGCAAACTCAGCCATGGGTGATATCAAATCCCAACGAGGCGCATGACCTTTAATCATAAAGCATAATAGATCTCCTAAATTCTGATCTCTAGTTCAATTTGTCCATTAATTTGTAGGTGATAATAAATTGAGAATTTGAACTTTGTTCCCAATTTTTTCAAAATAGTTTCAAAGAAATGGCTCATGAATTTTACAGCCCCATATGAAATAATTGTTTTAGGCAACTACTACAATTTAACCATCTTATTGAATACAGTTTAATAATGTATGAGACATCAACAATTTACAGCGTTAAATGAAATGAGCTATTTTTGATAAATAATATGCCACGACAAAATAGAATCAAACTTTTTCAATGTTATGGGGAAACCTAACACAAAGTATATAATGGCATTATCTCAGGGTTTATATAGATGATGAAGGTGTATACAAACATGTGTTATGTTTTCTATTTTTAGCGGACTAGCAAGTCTTACATTACGAAATAATGAGATAATGATCAAAATAATCCCTTGACTCTTTATGAAAAATCAAAATGGTCCCCAACATATTAAATGACAATTTTGGTCCCTCAAATCTTTGAAAAGGAATCATAATAGTCCATTAATGAGATTATTTTGGTTCCTTTTTATGGAGTTGAGGGACTAAAATGATCTCTAAATATATTGTAGACTATTTTGATCTTTCATAAAGAGACAAGGGGCCATTTTGATCATTTTCTCATGAAATAATACACATCACATTTCATTTTATACTTGAGCAAAAATATACAAAATTTATCAACGATAATTGACATCAAGAACACAAAGATTAGTACCTTTAAATAAATACTCATCGTTAATCATATAATTTTATTAAAGATTAATTAGTATTTAATTCTTGATAAATCTCACATAAATTATTTCAAGTGGTATACTCCACTTTTGTATGAACAAAAAACAATTCACCTTAACGTTATCCGTAGAATGACAAATCTGAAAGCATCAGTAGGTTTATTCTTTCTTCTAGCATAATATTTAAGGAAAAAAGAATATTATTGTAAAAAGTCAACTCACTTTGGCATGTATATATTTTAACTCTATTTTAACTCAAATATTTCAATTTTGATAAGTAAACAATATAAAGTCTTTATGCAAGAGATGATACATCCATTAATGAAGATCTTGTACAACTATTATATTTTGAATATGTTTATTTAGCTTCATTCAATTTCTCACTAAAGAATATAATGGGATATCCTTCCTAACTTAACTCTCCTCTAATAACAATATCATTAGCATCATATGAAACTTCAAACACATTATTTAAATCCGGTAACTTGAGCACTTAAGCATTTAAAGTCTCTTTTTATCTCATTAAAATCACAGTAAGCCAATACATTTAAATTCTCCTTTATACAATTAATAATTGAAGTCATGATAGTACTAGACCATTTCATGAAGCATCTATAAAAAATGTAGCAAAGTCTTATAAACTGAGAAATATAATATATATTAGAAGCTTTTTATCCATCATTAACCGATAAATGAAGACAGTGAACAATAAGAAGGCAGATATGCTCTCATAACATCCGATGACTCAGGCAATACTGTGTAACTTTATTGGCACAAGGGGTAGACTGACTTATATTAGCTTGATGAAGACTTTCAAGAAGTTCTAGAAGGCAACCGTGAGGATGGGTACATCATCAGAGGACAGAGAAATACTTCTCAACAAGATGAAAAAACTGTTGTGTCCCTAAGAATGATGACCAAGTAAAGTAGATAAGAGAAGTGCACACTTCCAAGGTAGCCATAAACTTTGAAGTGACGGAACCAGTTTTAAACCTATAGAGATACGTTTTCTGGCTGAGAATGCACTTGATATAGCCAAATTCTTGAAGGGCTGTGTTCTATGCTGGATCATAAAACCTTTCCAATATGAAGCTAGAATTGTACACTCCTCTGCCTTTGTGAATTTGAATATCAAAAAGTATAGTGAATCTGTAGTGGTCATAACTATATTTTGTTGTGGTGGACAAGCTCTCAAAGATGATAATACTCATGGCAATGTAAGTAGAGCATAACAAGAGAAGAAGAATTAGGTTTCTTTTCAAGAATGCTTGGGTACACTTTGATTTACCAAGCTCAATCATCTAAAATTTACCCTCCCACTTTCTTAGTAATTTTTGGAAATCATTATGGGATATAATAGATACTACTTTGAAGAGGAGCACAATCTTCCATCCACAAATTGACAGCCAGCTGAAGTGGTAAATAGAATTGTTATCAACTACTGAGAGGATTCAGCTTAAGGCACTCAAAAACTTAAGGGTGAAACTATGTCAAATATCAAATTCGTATTCAATAGGATGCCACATAGTTCAACAAACCAGCTTCAGTTCTAGGATACCTACCTAAAATTCTTTTTAAATAGGATTTCTTAGCATAATAAATGGCCAATCTCAAGAGTAGAGATGAAGGTCTCAAGAGAGCCAAAAGATTTCTAGACAAAAGCAAGAAAATTCACTAAAAGTGCTGACAAATTAGAAATAAGTTTTCGCATGGCTTCGCATCAGCAATGAGAGATTAAAAGAAAAAGGTAGAAAGATCAAATCAAATCAGTATAGGTCGTTCATAATTCAAAAGAAATCGGAGATAACACATACTAATTGGCCCTGCCTGCCTTCATAGAGAACTACTTCACGGTGATATGTCCATTCGAGCCTTCAATGTTGGATGACAAAGTTTATAACACTTCTAATAAGAATCTTGAGAAATTACTGTTTATTTAAGAGGATTTTATCATAATTGAAAAAAAAGGCTAGGTTGGGAGGAACATAGAAAAAGTCCGAGGAAGATGCCCAAGAGCTAACTTTGTGATTGAGAAGATTGTTGCAGGGTGACTGAGAAGATGTTGCAAAGCGTATATAGTGCTACCCTGGCACCAATTGATAATAAAAATTGAAGTCAAAATTAACGCAAAAGTCTTATATTTGTATTCATGATTTCTTGTAATGAATTTGACATCGTAGTTGTCGTCATACCAAGTAACTTCATATTTTCCCACTTTTTAATGTAACTAATATTTCATATTATATAAGGGGATGTTGTAGGAAATAGAAAGGGTGAATTGGAGATAGAGATATATTGGGAACTTGATATTTCAGAACTAAAGAGGTGAGAGTTCATATTTTAGAGAGATAATCATAGAATCAGAGACTTAGAGAGAGGGGAATTCTATGAAGAACCATCTTCATCCTTATATGATTGTCTAGTTTTTATGTTAATGAAAGTTTGTTTGCTTCTTACTTCACTGTAGAATATAAATTAAAAATCGCTTGTTTACCACCTTTTTTAGTATTGATACTAAACATCATTTACCTCAAGTCTATTTTGTTGGCATCATATGTTTCATTCAAGGTCATCGGTGAGAGATTCATCATGAATTATGCTACAAGGCTTTAACGAGTCAATAAACACAGATATGTTTCAATCATTCTACTAGAGCTGATGTAATTGAAGTCCTTTAAAAAATCATTATCTTCTCCTCTAAAGCTTCTTAAAGATAAATCAACACAAAAATCAATTGCAAAGGAAATTGATTCTATTGAAGACATTAAAGTTCAAGCTTGCACATCAAAATGACACGCATATTTTCTCCCATAGGTATTTTCTGTTCTCACAACTTAATATATCATCAGTAAAGAAAGAAGTATGGAACAATGTTGCAGCATAATGATATCAGAAGGATGAGTTCC
Source organism: Dendrobium chrysotoxum (assembly GCA_019925795.1). Taxonomy (NCBI): domain Eukaryota; kingdom Viridiplantae; phylum Streptophyta; class Magnoliopsida; order Asparagales; family Orchidaceae; genus Dendrobium; species Dendrobium chrysotoxum. The sequence goes on from CM034308.1 coordinate 5,072,042, forward strand.
TCTTGCATATGTTGCAAAGGTAATTAATTTTAAAATATTGAATCTTACATCACACCATGATGAAAATCATACATATCACCATGCGTCTGCATGCATATAATGCTCAACAAAACAAGGACACTCAAGTTTTAGATGGCATAGGTGTATTTTTTATAAGTAATTTTCATTTTTTTCGTAGTAACTGGATATTGAGTAAAAACGAGAACACGAATAGAATTACAGCTATTTTCTAATCAACCTCACATATCAATCCTCTCTTTAGGCCAGAGATTTTTCATTCTAAAAAGAGTAGCCTGGAAGGTTCCAGAAAACTTATTACAAAAATCATGCCATTTGCCAATTCTTTGACAGAAAACTAAAGATTTTGAAGCAGAGGCTAAATAAAGCTTCACTGCAAAAAACTTTGCACACTCTCTACAGTAATAATGATACATGCACAAAATTCATTCTAGTTTATAGACCAAGATCTAGATTTTATCTATTCTTTCATTCAAAGCATAAATAACAGTCACAAACCATAATAGTGCCAGCTGCTGATGCTGCCCTTGCGGTTGCATACTCTCCTGTCGCAATGCATCATTACATTCGTCAGAAAGAATTTCTTAAAGAGAATCACACCTAAAAAATATTATTAAAAAAAAGATGACTTGTAGTTCTTATTAAAGGAAGTAAAAGGAAGGGGGAAAAATCATATCTTTAGATATAAATTCCAGAAAGGATTCAGAGCTGCTTAAAAAAATATCCAAGGGTAAAATGATTGGGGTATAGGGAATTACGATTAAACATGCACAAAGCTAACCATACAGCCCAATAGAACTTTATCTTCAAGCTCAAACACGCAGTTGGTGTACAACTATTAATGAAATTATCATCTTCTGGGTGCTTAATATAACCAGAAGAGGAAAGCCATTGGCTATAGAATTAAAACTTCAAGCTCAAAACAGTCTATGTACAAGTTCTAAAGAAATATTTACCTTCTGGGTGAGCCATTTTCTGCATAGCAGTTGGAGCAATCATGATGGGCATAGAGATTTTGAATCCCAGGACAGTAGTGGTCATATCAATTCTTGATACATCAATAAGTATACGGGGCCGAAACCTGAACAATCAGGAGAAGATGCAGCAACAAGGATAAAAGACTTTCAGAGACATTTCATAGTACTTGCAGTTGAGCAAAAGGTTCTGAAAGATGAAAAATATTGTAACTCACAAAGGCAATATACATTGTTCATGAGTTCATCCATCATATATTTAGATTTTATGTAATTTGTGAGAAATAAACCCATCTTTAACATCTTCTAAGTACTGATCATCATATCATAGAAATAAGGACAATTGAACTCAGAAAATGATTCTAATCCGAAGTCATTCAGTAAGGAAATACCAATTGATATATATTTATACAAGGATCACTTGAGCTTCATTTTATTCAGCAGTACAAATGGTCATTTGTCGTACTGTCTCTTATTAAACTGTACAAGCAAAAGTAAGCAGAAAAAAAAAGGTGCTTTACGGTCATAACCGTGACTTGATTAACCTTCCCCTCTTCATACAAAAAGGTTTAGAAGTGGTCTATTAAGAAGTTTCAAAAGCAAGTAATAAACATAACTTTCTAAAAGCAAATTTTTCAAAACTCGAAAAAGAAATATTATGCTCCTAAAAAATATATATACACAAACAAACTCATACCAAATATTATTAAAATTATATGGGCTAAATAAAACTCTTCCTGAACAAAAGTATCTAATGCTCCCTATTTGTTTTGATCATCAAAAAAATGGACATGAAATGCTTTTTATATAGATTTATTTGGGGAGTATAGCAATACTCTTCTTGGAAAGCAATTTAAACTTTTTTTTATCCAACCCTCTTTGTGACAGCTTTGTGCTTCCGATAGTAAAATGCTCAACCAAACCAGTCCCAAAGATTTGTTTGGCAAAATTTTAAGAAGGAACACATGTAAATCCTATTTTAGCAATAGGAGCGTGATTCAGGAAAAAATTAAAAAAGAGCAAAAATGTTCTGAGTTTAGATGGTTTTAACTTTAGACTGAAAACATCTATTTGTAGGCATTTTCATAGAAAACACTCGTAGTATGGTCGTTTTAATGAAAGCATTGTACATGAGGCAATTTCTATGAAAACGCCCATGGGCTTTCATTGGATCTACTATTTCTTTCATCTAACAAAATATATATATATAATTATAATAACAATACTGTACACTCAATATTTTAAGAGCTTGATTTAAGTAAAGTTAAACTAGTCCAAGCCTTCGATGAACTTAACTTACTCATGAAAACTACTCCTAAGCTAACAATATTCGGCCATGAATCAAGTCGGTTATGCAAGAAGTCAATCACACAATAGGATGACTACCAGACAAATCACCTAGCAAATTGACGACATTGCCCTATAAGTCTGGGACGTCAGCCAATAGGTTATTGACCTCCAAAATACATCCAACAACCGAGGTGAGGAGACTCGATATAGCCGACAAGATTGACGGTCGACTGACAACGAGCTGGCTTCGTACACTAAACTTGTGCAAAATTACTCCAAACGACCTCCAATCGTGGAATTTCCCAAATAAGACCTCTCACGATTAGATCAGGCGAAGGCAAAAATCCCCAGAAGAGTGCAATATACTAAAATGCAATAGTCAAATACCACCTTCGTCATCGGATCCAGAACCCCTCGTATAAGCGGACAAAAAGTGATACCCCAAAATTCCTCAAATTATAAAATAAGAAGGCGAGAATTTAGAATTTACATGATCAACGCTTACACGGATTTTGTAATTAGCTTTCAAATTCCAATGCATAGCGCTTCAAAATTTGTACAAGAAAGTTAAAGGTGAGCAAAGTGATCAAACTCGGACACTTTCAGGACACATACACACATCTCGAGGTAAGCTCTAAATCTCACCAAAATAATCTTGAAAAACATGCAAATGAAACTAGTGCACTGGATATCATATGCAAATGTCATACGGATGCACTAAAAGTCATGTAAGTACGCAAACCAAGTACACTGAAAATTGTATGAGAAAATAAATCTTGCAAATGGTGAGTCTACATATGCTCTGACGAGCACAACAAATATGCAAACATGACGTCCGAGAATGCTATGCGGATCGAAAGATCAGAAAATGAATTCTTAAATTCTCTATCCTGATAACCATGCAAATACACTAATGATGGTGCAAGTGCATTGAGAATGTGCAAGTGAATTATGCATGAATACAAAAGATATAATATGCAAATACATGTGCAAATGCAATAAAAGTGCACTGAAAATTACATATACATTATGAAAATGTGTTGAAATACAAATGCTGAAAAATGCAATATGCAAATGCACCGAGAATTTGTAAGTGCATTCTACATATATACTAAAGATACTCATATATAATATGCAAATATGCAACATGCAAAATGCACTAAAATGCACAAATGCATGCACTGAAAAGCGTACACTCACATGTGCTCCAACCATTATAGAAAACTTTTAAGCCTAAGGTCCGAGAATGTTGCAGGGGTTAAATCCCAAGTCCGATCCTCCTCCTCAAAAGGACCGAAATCGACACAACTTGAATCAACAAATGAACATACAACCATGAACTATACCGAGAAATTTCATTTTTAAGTTCACATTAGGCCTTGAAGGCATCTTCAAAAGAAACTCATTCAAAAATAAAAATATACAAACTCTCAATTATCAACACCAATATGATAATCCCTAAAATCAATAGTTGATAGAGTTCATACTACGAAATGAAATTACTAGAGAAGTATAGAGAGAATAAGAAGGATCTACATATAATATTTATTGATTTAGACAAAGCATATGATAAACAAGAGAAGTGCTTTGGAGAGTTCTAGAAAAGAAAGGGGATAATAATGCTTATATTCAAGTCATTAGGAATATGTATGCATGAGCTATTACTTGTGTTCAAACACAAAATGGTTTGACCAAGTATTTTCCTATTTCAGTTGGATTACATCAAGGATCAGCTTTAAGCCCATATATTTTTGCTTTAGTCATGTATGTTGTTATTAGACATTTGCAAGAGTATGTACCTTGGTGCATGTTTTTTGCTGATGATATTCTTCTTGCTAGTAAGAATAGGGAGGGAGTTGAAAGTAAACTTGAATTATTGAGGTCGACTTTAGAGTCTAAAGATTTTCATTTGAGTAGATCTAAAACCGACTACATGGAGTGTAATTTTAGTAGTAATAGATCTAGTAGGGGGATTGTGACTTTAGGCGATTAAGTCATTAATAAGAGTATATGTTTTAGTTATCTCAAATCTATTATTCAAAGTAATGGTTAAATAGTTGGGAATATTATTAGTAGTGATACGTTAAATTTGGATAATGTTAAGAAAGGGAGACGTAGACCTAAAATGACTTGGTTATTAAATATTAGATATGACTTTTTATTAGATTTAAATGAGAATTTGACTCTTAATAAGACACAATGGAGAAAAACGATTCATGTAGCCGACCCAATGTAGTGGGATAAAAGCTTGATACTATTGTTGTACCTATTCTCCAATTGCTAAGATAGGATTCACACATGCTCGTTCTCAAAATTTTTCCAGCCTTGTTTTTGGTGATTTATTTCCAATATTTTGATAGCCAAGGGAAATTCATGGAAACTCACACCAACAAATTCAAATTCCAAGAGCATCTGATTCAAATCCTTGTCACAAAAACAAATACAAAGAGAATTCTCATAATGCTTCTTGTTAGAAATATATATTATAGATGTCCATCAATCTTAAGGCAATGAGAACTCATAACTCCAAACAAAAACAGCAAAAACAAACATCATGAGAGAAAGAACGCAAAGATAAATACAAAGAAGCTTACAGTATTCTAGAAAATGCTTCCATGTTCTCTTTTAGCGTCCACTGATCCTCTGCACCAGAAGCATAGTAGTCATAAACCATCTTCGGCAACTTCTGCTTGGCGATGATATCGTACTCGGAAACATTAGTTATCTCCATACTTGCAGTAAAATCTCCTACACCAAACCAACAAAATCTAAGTAATCAATGAGTTAAAAATATATTCTGCAGAAGTTTGCAATATGCTACACAAGAATCTACAGCCTTTAAAAAATAAAAGAATCAAGAATAAAAAAACTTAAAAACGGAAAAGGAAACCTTTTTCAAATTAAAAATTGCGTTTTTATCAATTCCCAAAGGAAGAAAACCTCAAAAGCGCATGTGATGGGAAAAGAAGCAGACCTAAGTGGCTCCTGCAAGCAGGAATAAATGCCCGAGGATTGAGAAATCTAGAAATGTGACGTCGTAGTTGGAGATTAGAACAGGAAATAGAGAGCGAGCGAGTGAGAGAGAGAGAGATGAAAGGGTTATCACTCAAATGGAGACAAGGAGGGCTACTATGACGTAGGATGGATAAACTGGCGACATTCTAGATGAGCTTTACAAGGTGGTAATGTACACAGCCTTCGCATCCACAAATAACAGATTTTTCAAAAACCTTTTTTTTTTTTTCAGCTCGCGTTCGTCCGATTGCTGATCTCCAGAAAATTTGAGAGAAACATGAAAATGAAGAATAAATATATATGAAAAATAAATTAATTTGCGTGCTCAGGCTTCTCGTTGGCTCAATGAAAGGCGAAGAAGAAGATAAGTATAAATAATTTCGCGAGAGGAAGAGGCTTATCTCGCTCGGAGTTGTCTTCCCCCACACTGCGCAGGGCGCACTCAGGCGAATGTGGTCGTGCAAATACTCTACACTCGTCAATTATCTTCTCAGGCTCAACCCATTCATTCCACTTGGACATCGCTGAAAATGATTTTTTTTAATATTTTTAATTTAATTTTGATTATTAGAAATAATGTGAATAACTGAGAAATTTTTTATTTATTTTATTCTCTAGCGATTTTTTAAATATAAAGCATGTATATGTTATAGTTCTCAAATATATATATAATTTTTAAAGTTTTCAAATACTTCAAAACCTTGATTTTGTTGTATTTAGAAAAAAAATTTAAATCTCATAATGAGTTTCTTATTTTTATGGGACGCCCTCTAAATTTTTGATATATTTGTATATAATATATATAAAAAATTTTACTTTATATGACTCGTAATCCGCAAAAATGGTCAAATATGTTTGATAGTTATTTCTTGAAAAAATATGCCTATAATTATTGGGGGAAGTAAAACATATAACAAACACAAAAAAGAAAGATTAAATGCAGAGGAAAGAAAGAACACTAGGATTTATCTTGGAAAAACTCGAAATCAGAGAAAAACAATGGAGCAACACCACACTAAGAAATCCAATATGAAAATTGGTAGAAATAATACATATCTCTTTTCTTTCTTACTGTCTTTTTGTGTCTCTACACCATGGCATTGTTCTTACATAAGAACAAACACAGAGATACATAGAAACCACCAAGGGACATAAAACTTAATGAAAAATGATAAAAAAAATTGTCAACCATCTTGCAACATCGTGGCACCAAGTTTGGAGGGCCACGACACTCAACTCTATCTCATGTCAGAATGACAACGCCGCAAAACCTCAATATGTGTCTTTTCAAGCAAACTATGCAACGTCGAAGTACTTGACTACGCATCGTCGGGGCACTATACGATTGTACCGGAAAAAAAAAATTAGCTCGATCGATAGAATTGATGTCCAAGGCAGCAGTACAACCTCGATTAATCGACACAATCATATTCCACACAGAGCTAACAAAATTTTTTTGTGATAAAAATGCCCCACTTTATAAAAATAGAATTTGAAAACCTTGCTCAAGCAGTCATGTGAACTTTCTAATAAGAAGTTGCTCGACCCTTTCTCCATACTCAGCGATCGTCATTCAACAGTGATCAGTTTGTGTTAGAGCCTTCATCTCATCTTCGACTAATTATTCAAGGTTAGCGATGTTATCTATTTAGTTTTTTAAATTTGAAAATAACATTACCACTCTTTAACCCACAATGATGTTAGACATCAACATTACATGTTGTGAACATATTTTAACCATCTTTGAACCTTAATTAAACTTTGTCAAAATCTTATTTGTACTTTCGGAGAAGCTTCGAACAAAACTCAAAGATGGTTCAAGCACCACTCTTAAAAAATTCAAAAATAGTTTAAACAAGGCTTCACAAGGTTTAAACATGGCTAGAATAAGATTAAAATAATGTTTGAAGATTGTTCGAAAAGATAATTCGAATAATTTTCAAATATAATTGGATTAAGGATTCAACATTCTTCAAATATATTTAATAAAGTTTGAACATGGTTTGAATAATATTTGAATATGTTCGATTAAAGTTTGAACAAGTTTGAATAAAGTTCTCATAATTTTTTTCTAATATTAATATTTGTTTTTTTTTTTTTTGAGTATTTATAAATTTAAAGCTAAAAATTAATTTTTTTAGTTATAATGTTTTATTTGATGTTCAATATATAAAAGTCTTTAAAAATCCATAAATAAATTATATATTATTTTAGCATTAAAATGAGAAATATTTATATGCTACATGAGAAATATGAAATCTATTTATATTTCTTATTTCTTGTTTATCATACAAAAGTATTTCATAAACCTCAAATAATTTATACATTTTTTAGCTAAATAGGCAAAATTGATAATTTGCATGCCAGTGATTTATTTAAGCCCTCTTCAAATTTTTAATTATGTCTATTATACTATCAATCAAACAAAATTTTTGTTCTTAATAAGACCAGCCGCAGTCGCTACAATTGATTGTGTGAGGACATTACAATTCTACCATGTCCATACTAGGGGTGTAACTGAGCCGAGTTGGCTCGAGTTGCGTATGAATTAAATAAGCTTAGCTTGATTAGGTAGTTACTCGACTCGTTTACACCCCTAATCCAAATTCCCCACTCAATAATTTTTTTATTTTATTTTAACATAAACTGGAAAAATTGGATAAAAGCTTTGAATAGTTTGCCCTAAACAAAATAACAACCAAACTCATTATTTATTTAAAGATCATTAATGATGCTATAGTATATCTATAATCAATTATTTTTCTATTTTAATCATTTGCTTTGTATTTATCACACAGAATTTATAGGCAATTATTATAATAAAATTATAAAAAATTAAGAAATTAGAAGAGAAATAATAAAAAATTAGTTGATATAAAAAATTTGAGATAAATAGCTTTATTGTTGAACTTCTAAATTCTAATATACTTTTAAGTGTTCTTTTATAGCAATATTTTTTTTTTAATGAGGTAGCTCGAGAACTAATAAGTTGAGTGATGTTAACTCACACTTGGGTCATTAGCTCATTGAATTTGACTCACGAGCCATTTATTGAGTCGAGCTTGAGCCAACTCACGAGTCGGCATGACTCACTTATACCTATATATAATATTGATGTCGATTTAAAAAACTATTAACATATTAATCATGTAATTATGTTCATAATTACATAATTACAAGGCTCTAAAGGCATCCTCTTTTTTTTTTTTTTGATAAAACCTACGAAGGGGCCTACGCGTTAATAAAAATAAAACTAATGCAAATCCTTAATGGATCAAGAGCTCTTTAAAAATACATCATTTAAAACAAAACCTAATGAGCCTATGATCTAACTAACACAACAATACAACAAACAAAATGAAAAGACAGAAAACCAACGAGGAGCCAAAAACCAGCCCAACTAAGGGGCACCAACATAGAGAAGAGAGAATCAGAGACTTCAAGAAGTAGAGTAGCAACACAGGTGGAGTATACAGTAAAATCAGCATGAACATCTACAAGACAAATCAATCTCCAACGAAACATAAGTTTTGAACAAAAGAAACAAACGACAAGCAAAACCATCACCAAAAGAAAAAGGCAAGGCCCAACAACCAAATTAGCCAGCCAGTAAAAGACCCCATAGCCGAGCAACCACACCCAACCAAAAGCACCACAGCCGAACCCTAAATCAAAAGAACACAGCCCATCCCCAAACCCACAACCAAAACGACCACAACCGAGCAACCAAACCCCCACGAAAGAGGGACCTAAGGCCACAACAAACGGACAAAACTACCACATCCGAGAGACCAAACCAACCAAAAAAAAAAAGCCAACCCCAACCAGACTATCATAGTACTGACCTCTTTTTAGGTCATATATTCATGTTTTATGGTTATGACAGCATCTTTATTTTCTTAAATCATCATTGAAGTAATATTGGATAGAGTAAATTGCTTAACTTATTTTGCATGTGGTTGACTTCTGATAATAAATATAAATTTATTAGCAAATTTTAGTCAGTAAGAAAATAACTGCATTGTATGTCTTTCTCTTTTAATTTGTCTTTCTATTATATCTCAACTTGAATAGTTTTTATTAATATAACTACTTTACTTGTATTTCAGCTAATGATGCACATTAGGCTTCCATATTGGGGTGTAAATAAGTCAGGTCGAGCTCGAGTCACTCATGGCTTGAGCTCGAGCTTGATTAATTAATCGAGTTCGAGTTCAAGCTCGAGCTCAAGCTTTATTGTACGAGTTCTAGCATGCTCTTTTATTATGACAGAGAGAAAATGATTATGATTCAAGCAATTATAATAAAATTAATGAGAAATTAAAAAAACAATAATAAAGAATCACTTGATATAAGAAAGTGAGATATATTTTTAATCATTTTCTTACAACTTTTTAATTAAAATCATAAATGTTAATATATTTTAAATGTATTTTATATTAATATTTTTTAAATGAGCTGGCTTGCAAGTTAACGAATAAATTCAGAGCAAGCTCAAGCTTGAACGTTCATTAGCTCATTGAACTTGGTTCATGAGCTATTTATCGAGCTTAGCCCGAGCCGGTTCTTGAGTCAGCTTGACTCACTTATACCCCTACTTTCATATATTGCCGATGATTCATGTCAATTTTTGAATGGACAAATTAAAAATTTGGAGTATATGTAGATGTTTCATCGTTATTTGATTGATGCCACCATTACTTAGGCCATTCTCTTAGTCTATAATGTGAATCTTAAAATTTTAATAAAGATTTTTTTAGTAATGCTCGAACATATTCTTTCTGTTTTTATTTATAATGCTCGAACATATTCTTTCTGTTTTTATTAGATTTTAATTAATATAATATAAAATAATTCATAATTAATTTAATTTATGAAGGGACAAATATTTTGTGAATGTAAATTTTTTTAATTTTATGGTCATGATCAATTGATGCATCTATAAAGTCGGTGTAATATTTCTTTATTCAATTTTAAAATATTTTTATAATTTTAATTAAGTTTTGAATTTATTCTCATATAAAAAAAATGATAAATTAAGAATAAAATTATTGTGTTAGAAAATCTGAGTCAGTAGAGTGTATATTTTACGTCTCAGCGTTGTACAAAAGTTCAACACTTAAAGATGAAAATAGTAAGACCAAAGAAGTTTTGACGTGGAAAACTCGAAAAAGAAAAAATCATGGAATCCAACCCAATTATAAAATTCAATAAATAGTAAGTGATACCAAAATCATCCTTTCTTCACTATAGAAGAAGAGGGAGAGTACAAAAACCAAGTATCACAATTAATATCCAACAATATAGCTTGATTTTTCCAATAGGGATTATAGAAAGTAGATGTCAACATATGAACTTTTATGCCAAACAGTAGGGTTAAATCTTGTCAATACTCTAGAGATGGAAGAGATTTCTAATATTGATTCTCAGTGTCAATGGTGGTTGTCGGCAGCAATAGCTAGTGGTGGTCGTCGGCGACAATGGTAGGAAAATGCAAGAGAATTCTTTCGAGTACTCTCTATCTTTCCTCCTTCCTCCTTCCCTCATGTGAAGAATGAGAATATATTTATAGATTTTTGGGAATAGCATGCTCCTTAAATATGAAGAAAATCTAAGGCAAATTCAGAGTGCTCCATAAGATGGTCCATATTGATTCATTCGATCATAAAGCTTTCATCAAGCATTTAAGTGCGTTAATGATGATAGAATTAAGTGATCTTGGACTCGTTGGATTCGTCACGTTGAGCTACTTAATTTGATTATAAGCATGCCATATTTAGAGATTATTTGGTTACCCAGTTAATTCTTTGAAGTTTTTAAATATGCTTCAATCCCTTAATTTGAGCCCATTTGGACTCGGATTAGACCGATTTTAGTGTCATTTGGTTTGTCTCGTCAAGACGTTGAGTTTGACTATAAGTTTGCTCAGATCAGAGTTCGGATGGTCCAATTTTAATTTTGAAAGTTTCTAATTGAAATACGCCTCGAGATTACTACATGATAAACGTGATTTTAGTGATGAATCAATAATTATTCTATCTGCCTACTAATTATACTTCAATTATTTTTTAAAAATAAATATATTAACAAACAATAAATGATAATTTATTATTAAATGAATCACATAGCCAATGTAACAGAAAACCCAATTATAAGTGGGCCAAATCTGGCACCAGCAGAGCTTGAATTTCGTAGCCCATTGGGAGCTTATTTTTCGTGGGAGGCCCAATGGGAGTGCTTCACAATATTTTAGAGAAAAAAGAAGTATGTTAAGATATCATCATATTGAGAATCATTGAATTAATTTGGGATTAATGCAATCCATAAAAATTTTATGACTTATTAACCTTAATATAAATATAACAATTTTTAAGCTCATACTTATCCAATTTTAATTATGTTGTTGTAATATAGAATATTCACAATAATAGAAAGAGTTTAATATACAAATAAAAAAATGTAATAGAGATACCAAAATTTTTACGTAAAAAACAAAAGAAAAGAATAAGCCAAAAGTCTAGCCGAGTTGAAATGATATCTTTCTCCATAATTATAGAAGATACTGATATATAATATAATAAATATAAACTACATAGAACCGATTCCATATTGTAATATGAAATAGTCTTGTGGCGTAGGAGTTGTCTTCATAAGATTATTTGCTATTTATTTCATTATTCTTCTTTAAGAAGTGGAGACCATAGATTAATGCTTCGTTTGGGACCGCTTTCTTACTGTTTCTTAAAATAATTTTTTAGTACAAAATTTTTAATTTTTGTACTAAAAAGCTGTTTTAAGAAGCAACAAGAAAGTTATCCCAAACGAAGCCTAAGACTACGTTTGGGATAGCTTTTTTATTGCTTTCTAAAACAGCTTTTTAGTATAAAAATTTATAGTTCAAAATTTTTTTGTATTAAAAAATTAATTTAGAAAGCAGTACAAAAATTTTTCCAAATGAAGTCTAAGAACTCTAAAATAAATATTTCATTGTTGCTATATATATCACTTTTTTAGATGAAACAAAGCTATCTATTTCCATATGGACAGATTCAATAATGCTTTGTCTTATAAGACTTATAGCACGCTTGATGTGAAAGTTTTTTTAAGTGGCGGCAACAAATAGTTTAAATAAGTAGGTTTAAAATTGCGTATTATCGTTTAATTATCAAAGTCCATAATTAATGGTACTTAACACAAAGATAGAATGGTATGCTTATTATAAATTTATGGATATTATAATTGTATTAATCTCAATATTGATCAATGCTGAGCATATATACTACATATTAATTATTTTTTTTCTTGAGCTAAGATCTAAGAACAAAATTCTCAAATTTCAGTAATTCTTAAAAATTTTGGTTTCATGAAAAATTGAGCTATATTTTCTTGCCTATGTAATTTGATATTAAGGGGATTGTTTACTCCAAAAATTATAAGTTTTTTAAAGATAGGGTTTGGTTTGTAAGATACATTTACAAAAATCCTACCAAAATTTTACACTTTTACATGATTAGTGATTTTAAACTCGCATCAAAAGCAAGAAAATTTCTTCGTTTCAGATCTGTATAATCTTAAACTCGAGATAAATATCTTAAAAATTAACAAATATATCGTAGATGTGTCAAAATTGGGTTGTGGGTTGGGTTTGGGTCGAACCTGGAATTGACCAGACTCGTTTTGACACCATCCGAACCGGACCCATTTTTGCAAACGGGTCATTAAATTCAATCCGGGTCCAACCCGTCAGGAAGGATTGTCGCAAGCCGCTGGCGGCCTAGGATTTAGCCTAGGGCTAGGAAGGAATGTTGTCATCGTCGATAGGACGGCGGGAGAGGCAGAGTCTGCGAGTCGGCGGCCGCGTTGACTCATGAGTAACGAGTGCGAGCGGGAATTGAATCGACAGACGAAATTTTGGGTCGGTCTGGGTCATTGTCGGGTTTTCTGCTCAACTTGAATCCGACTCGATTTTTGAAATATGTCGACTTGTTGAACCCAACCCGTTTAACAAACGGGTTGACCCTTATCTGAAAATTTCGGGTCAAATTTTCATGTCAGATTAAATATTGACACCCCTAATATATCGCTTTAGTCAAGACCTACTGATAAATAGCTATGATGATTAAGTTTTACAATTTTAATATTAAATTTTAATTTCTCATATGTATTTTTTTATATAAAATATTCATTAAGCATTACAATTTACTAACTCAAACAAATGAGTAATATAAATTCAACTACCTAATCATAAGATTATAAGCATGGAGCAATTAAGTTATCATGCTTTGTTTTTTTTCTCAACTTCCTTTTTGTCTAACCAATAAGAATAATCTGAAAAGCAAAATGGAACAAAAGGCAATAACAATGATCAATTGACAACAAAACAATACCTTCCAAATTCTCCCTTCCACTAAGAAGTCCATAATCTTTAACTTCCTTCACAAAATTCTCAAAGAATCCATGAAAAAAAGCCAAAGTGACATTGCTTGGTGAAAACTTAACCACAAAGCAATTCCTCACTCCCACACACATACCTCCCTCTTCAAAAGCCCTACTCTCTTCATCATATTCATCATATGTAAAGCCTTTATATAAATATATTTTTATAATATTCCACAATTATTTAAAAGAGTTTGAAATGTTAAATATTAAAAAAAAATGTGAGTTACGTGTTCATTCAAATATTATACATTGCAACTTTATATTTAACTGTTATGTCGGTTGATGATATTCTGAGAAATTTTTCTCCATATGCTATAAATTTAACTAAACTTTGCTATCATTATAGAATATTATGTGTTCGATTAAGACCCGACGGACTAATAATTATGAATAATTTAATCATTTTTATATTGGTAGAAGCTTTACTGTTATTTTTTAATAAATAAACTATATGTTTTCTTTTTTATTCGTTCCTTAGAAGAGCTCATCACAACCATCAAAGAGATAGTTATCAAATTAAAATATAACTCATTTTTTTTGTAAAGTGAAATACATTATTGGCCCACTAAGAGTCAAACTAAATAATATTTCTATCATTTATCCTAAAAATTGTTCAATTCCCAAAATGGTATAATAAAGTTGGAATAATCTCAAAGGCCCCTTCTTTTCATCATTGTCCCAATTGAACTCAATCATTTAATTTACCTTTACACTCCTCTATATAAACCCTCTCATCCACTTCACAACCTTAACAGTTCCCACATCAATGATAATCAACTTCCATTTCCACATACAATCTCACACCACTTAACCAAAAAATGGAACAGCCACAGAAGTGCCAAAACCTCAAACCCTTCTTCTTCCCAAATTCCACTCCCTCCAAGCCCTTAACCTCCATCTCCATTTCCATCACCATCTTATTAGTCATCTCCCTCCCTATCTTCTACATCTCTCTCCTACATATTCCTCCCTCCAACCTCCTCAAAGACACCGGCTTTTGGTTCCTTCTTTCCAACTCCATCATCATCGTCATCGCCGCCACCGACTCCGACACTCTTTTCTCCAACCACGACACGGGCACCGACACCAGCCGCAACATTTATGATGAGTTCATGCTTCACAACAAAGCAAGAAAACAGAGCTTGATGACTATAGTACCAATGGAGAAGCCTTTGGCTTTGCCGCACGAAGAAGAAGAGGAAAGAAGAAAGGAAGTGATTGTTGAGGAAAAGGTGAAGAAAGAAGAGGTGGTTTGCCTAGAGGAGAAGGAGCCATTGGGGGATTCTGTGAGGTCTGAGTTGAAGGAGCATTGTGACTACTGGAGTATGTCGGATGAGGAGCTTAATAGAAGAGTGGAGGAGTTTATTAGGTTTAATAGAGAGATTATGCTTCAAGAGGCGAGGAAGTAAGATTTAAGTTAGGAATTTTGATTGTATATCTACTTATTGTAGTTTGTAAAATAACTAATGATAATAACAGTAATTAAGTTTAGTTTCTTCAAATATTTTCCTTAATTGTCAATTATTTTAACTTACTAAGAGTGTTTTTTGGGATCTATTTTTATTTTTAGTTTTAAAAAATATTTTTAAGATGTATTTTTAATTGTTTTTATCTTTTTTATTTTTGAAAATAAATCAAGGTAATTTCAAAAATACTCAAAATAACTTTTAGATTTTTTGAGACTTTTCAAATTTTTATTTTAATTAAAACCATCCTAACCACTACTTGCTTCCGATGACTACCAACCACCATCCTCGACTGTCCTCATCGATCATCGTCATCATCTCATGCAAACATTCAATAAAAATAAAAATAATACTAATTTTCGGCCGTTAAAATACTTAAGCTTTTGCATAGTTAAGAAATCATATTGTATTAAGACCCTAACCAAGGCTTCGTTTGGGACAGCTTTTTTGTTGCTTTTTAAAATGGAGTATTAGTACAAAAATTTAAATTTTGTAATAAAACTTTGTTTTAAGAATACTACAAAAAGCCGTCCCAAACGAAGCCTAATTCATATTTGACTTGAATTGCTTTTGTTTTAGTTGATTTTTCTTACAAAACCTATAATATTTGTTGATTTTGTACCCTACCAAATATTAGATGGTATGGGGACCATTTTTATATTATGAATAAGATGACATGATTAAAATAAAAAAAAATAAGCTTTTAATAGAAAAAATATCATGGACCAATTATTTGTGCATTTATTTACTTTTTATTTTTCCTTATGTGTTCTTTATTTTTAAGAATTTATTTTTAAATTTGATCATCAATTTTTACATCCTAACATTAAAATATATTAAAATATTCTTATTTGTTACAACTCTATGATTGATCAAGACAAGTGTATGAATTGCTCTTTATGAAAAGCTATTTGGAGTATTAATGAAAAGCTAATCATTCTTTTCATTTTTCATAACTTGCCGCCGCAAGTTACTTTGGATCAAAAATTATTTTGGATTAAAGAGTCTTAGAATTTGTGCTGAGATTAGTGCAGTATACAACACTGTACTAATTTCATCATATATCTAAGATCTCTTAAGCTCATGGGCGGATCCACTATAAGCTGAGGGGTAGCAAGTGCCCCCCCCCTAAAAGTTTTAAAATATTATAGTCTTTAGGCAATTGCCCCAACATAATTAAACACATTATGTAAAGATGTTATTGTTAGGGAACAATGAATAAAATACAAAGAGAAATAGTAAAGAAAATCCAAAAATATCCTTACAACCAAAATTTGTTCCGGGGGCGCTGCCCCCAGAAACCCCCCGCAAGAGGGCGCTGCCCCCTTGGACCTCCGACATATTTGCGAAGTGTACAACGATCAAGGATATGAACAAATAGGGGTCGAGGGACAGCGCCTCCAGAACAAATTTTGATTGTAAAGATATTTATAAAAAAAAAATTTCTACACTTTTACTTATAAGTTTGCCCCATTGAAAATTAAGATTAGTTCCGCCCCGGCTTAAACTCATCCTGGCAGATTATATTTTTGTCTCAAAATAATATAAAGATGGTGGGATAATTATTACATTACATAAAATAATAAAGATCATCTCAGCATCATCAGAAGACAATAAAATAATAATATGATGTTCAAGAGACTATACAATGTCAAGACATTTCTCATCACAATGGAAGCCCTCTGGACTAAAAGTTTTAAGGCAAAATCAATGGTAATAAACAGAATGCTAAGTTATTGAAGAAGTTGCCGCTTCTAATGAGCTTACTAAAAAAGGACATTTTTAGGAACTTTGCCTCTTTGTAATTAAAAAAAAAAATTATTTCGTGGTGTTACGTCAAAAAAATCGTCTTGATCTGACATGAATCTAGAGATATATATCGATTGAAAATTTCAAAATTAAATTCGAGAACATCCGAAGTCCAATCTTAGCAAACTTACACTCAAATTGAGCGTCTTGATAAAACGAATCGAGTGATATCACAATCAGTCTAATCCGAGCCCAAATGGGCCCAAAGCGATGACTCGATATACATTTTAAAAGTTTTAGAATATTAATTGGATGATCAAATGATCTCTAAATATGACATACTTATAGTCAAATCGAGTATCTCGATGAAAAGAATCCAACGAGCCCAAGATTGCTTAATTTTGACACCATTAAGACACTTAAATGCTTAACAAACACTCTATATCGAGGGACATTTAGAAGCTAGGATCTTGGGCAAGAGATTCCAAAGACCTCTAAGGCATAAATCCCAAAGCATAATTGTCAGCAATCCCTCACCACCTGGCCACCGACGTGGGACTTTCACCGGCCAACTGTCGTCGGATGTCCATCCAGTCGTCGTCGCTACTGTATCTCATCCCAGCCACTGTTGCTGGACCTCCACCAACCATTGTTGTCGGACCTCTATCTGGCCACCAACGGTGGGTCTTTGCCCGACCTCCGTTGCCCACAGACGACGATCTTTCCTACCACCACCGCCAACCATCTTTCTTACCACTACCGCCCGACTATAATCCTTCAACTCCAGTCACCTAATTATGCCGATAATAATCTTTCGACCTCCATCGCCCAATTATGGTCCTTCTGACCTTCGTCGGCCACCGACTACGGTCCTTCAAACCTCCATCATTCATACCCCCATCGCCCATCATCTAAGGTCCTTCCGACCACTATTGCACGACTACAGTCCTTTGGCCTAAGTTGCCTGACTATGATCTTTTCGACCCCCGTCGTCTGGCTATTATGTCCATCAAACCAACATCGCACAACGGTCCTTCTGACCTCCATTGCCCGCCAACTAAAATCCTTCCGACCTCCGACCTCCGTCCTCCGTCGTCCGCCGACTATGGCCCCTCCGACCCCCATCACACGACAATGGCCCCTTCAACCTTAGTAATTCAACTACGATCCCTCCGACCTTCATCGCCTGACTACGGTCCCAATGACCACAGTCACATGCGGACTACAGTCCCTGATCCGACCACCATCTCCTTCCTACTATGGTCCTTCAACCTCAGTCACTCGACTATGATTACGATCCCTCTAACCATACTCTCCCGCCGACTTTGATCCCTCTGTCCAACGTCACACAACAGTCCCTCTGACCATAGTCGCTCGCTGACTATGATCCCTCCGACCACCATCGATTGACTACAGTCACTCCTACCTTTGTCGCCCGACTACGATCCTTCTAACCTCTAACACTCACCGACTAAGATCCTTGCGACCTTCATCGCCTGCCAATTACGATCCTTCTGACCTCCGTTGGTTAACAATGATCCTTTCAACCTCAATCGTCCGACTATGATCTTTTCGATCTCTGTCGTGCATCGACTTCTGATTGATGCACCCTCTCTCTTATTTTTCTGTATGCTAGATCTTTATTCATAACTAAGACATTAAACTTGTTATCTCTCTACCGCCGCAAATGTTCCGACACGCAACAAGTGGAAAATATATAATTTTTTTTAAGAATACAGTCATTGAGGAGAGTATTCATAAGAAATTTTAGGTGAATTTTATAGACATAGAATTTATAAAAATTCTCAATATATACAATAAGCTAAGGCACATATTCAATAATGCCATTTTTTTATTATATAAATTGATAATATTTGATATAAACAATTTAAGGAGAGAGCCGTGACGTGAAAGATGTTCACAAAAAAATTTGGCCCGTTGATTCTAGAGATGTATTAATTTAAACATAAAAATAGTGAAAAATAATCTATTAAAAATAAATAAAAATAAATAAGATAAATTTACTGCTTTATTTTTCTTTTTTATTAAAAATATTGAGTAAAAATTTCACAAAGACTTGTTTTAAATCTATACTCTTCCAAAAAGAAGGAATTTTCCAACCATTAAAGTAATTGTCGACCATCATTATTTTGTTATTGATTAATAGATATTTTAATTTATCTTAATTATTTGTCATTTATATGTTTTTTTAAATAAATATTAGTATAAGTATTGAAAACTTTCTTAACAATATTGAGCACAAATTTTGTAAGTATATATGCCCACTTTAAAAGAAAATGAAATTTTTAATAATTAAGAAATTATTTATTGAGAATTACATATATAGTTAAAGTTGGAGAACATAGCTTTATACTATGTCTAATTGTAGCACATAAATGTACATTATTGACATACAATTATGATTTTATTTGGAACAACTTTTTTATCATTTTCTAAAGTAATTTTTCAGTATAAAAATTTATCGTTAAATTTTTTTTTGTATTAAAAAACTATTTTAAAAAATAATATGAAAGATATTCAAATGAGGATAACTTTGGACAGCTTTCTTATTACTTTCTCGTTCAAAATTTTTTTTAACACAAAACTTTTATATTAGAAAGCAGTAAAAAAGTCGTACCAAATAGTCTTAGGCTTTATTTAAGACAGCTTTTTTTGTTGCTTTCTAAAATAACTTTTTAGTACAAAAAAATTCTTGAATTAGAAAATTTTATACTAGAAGTCATTTTAAAAAGCAGTACGAAAGCTGTCCAAACGACACCTTAATCCGAACCAAATAGTTTCTCTTATTAAACAAAAATAGTGGCACAATTATTTTAAAAATTATTTTTAAAAAGTCACAACTTTAAATAATATAATTTAATATATATTGCTCTTCATTAAAAAAAAAACTAATAATGAATAAAGCAGAGTAACAAAAATAGCAAAAATTAGTGGAAAATTTTATGTTAAGATATTTTGATATAAAATATATTAAAATTTCTTTTAATAATTTTGAATTTACATTTAAAATTAAAATAATTTAATATCTCATATGTGATATTAACATTTACCATAAAATTATTATTTTTTATTTCTTTAATTTATTTTCAGCAGTAAATTCTTACAAAAAATTTTGTAAAGAGGAAAGAAACCGCTAAGTGCTAACGGTATATTTAATTTATATATTCTCCATAGCCAAAGGCAATGAAGCGTGGATATTGCCACAATCACAAGAATCTGTACGGCCGTATGAAAAATCATGGGAGTGGGTCCCACTGTGGGCCCATGACAAAATTCCTGCCGGCGATTCCTTCCTCTTTTCCTGCGTTGGCCGACGCCACGTATAATAACGCACTCTCGAAGCACCACTTCCTTCCAAATTAATGCGTGGAGATTCGAGAAAAAAAAAATATTTAAGTCCATTAAAATAAATATAAAAATATAATATATATACTAAACTCTAAATTCAAAATCTTTTAATTTATGATCAAGACTTTCTATTAATAGATCAAATTGAGCTACTTATGAAGATAAAATATAATGTGATTATGATAAAATTTTCTTATACTTTATTTAGTCTTTTAAATGTCAAAAATGTAATTATTCATAAAAAATTTTGAATTTGTATATAATTAGTCAAATATCACCACTTTATTTTTTTATTTTTTTGAAAAAATTATGTTAAATTTGCATATAAATAAAATTATATAGAGAGCTTCTCTTCTTTGGCTTCTTATTCTTCTATACTATGTTATAGATTTATTCACTCTATGTTTTATATTCATTCTTCTTCATGGTATCAGGGCATTGAAAAGCTCTATAGCTACTGCAACTAATTAATTCAATACATTTTTTTATTTCATCTAGTTCTCCTCTTGCTTCTAAGAATTGGCCGAGTGCCTCATCTTCGTACAACTCACAGTTACACGTGAGTTCACCTTTTTTTTTTCTCTTGAAAATTTTTATATTCCTTCTTCTCTAAAATTTCTTAAACGAATATTAGGAGTGTCATTTCTACTCACTTGACAAACGAATATTAGGAGTGTCATTTTTTAAATCTAAGGTTCTCATTTAGGCTTCGTTTGGAAATGCTTTTTTATTGCTTCTTAAAATAATTTTTTAGTACAAAATTTTAATTTTTATACTAAAAAGCTATTTTAAGAAGCATGAAGAAAACCATCCCAAATGAAGCCTTAGTCTCCCACTATTATTACATATTGAAGTATGTTGAACTCATTCTGCCCCTAAATAACCAAAAATATTATATACTTCTAACATTGAAGAAGATAGTGAGAATGTAGAGACTATCATTGTGAAGCTTTATTACATAAAAGATCACACGAGCTCTAAGATTGCAGAGAAAAAAATGTGATATTGCTAACAAATTAATAAAGATATTTGGTCAATTATGTATATTATGAGGCATATAAAATCTAATTTCTTCTATTGATATATATACACATTTATATTATTATTTAATCTTGCCAACCGCACATATGATATGATAAGCATTACAAGCTTATAAGCCATTGTGAGCACCATAAAATAACCCTAAAAATCTTAGATTTAAAAAAAAAACTCTAATCATCAATTTATCAAACCTAATTTTTAGGTCATTGTAATCCATACTTATTAATAAGTGATATTAAAGCCAAAGTATCAGTCGATACCAATCGATTCATTTAATTAGTGACTACAATAAATTTTGATGGCTTCTAATATGATCAAACAATTTCAAGAGCAAACAACTCCATATGATTAAATTGGCTCTTCATAAAAGCCTTTTAATGATATATATATATATATATATATATATATATATATATATATATATATATATATATATATATATATATATATAATTTAATCTCTATTTAAAAAAAATAAAAATTATATTAAGGTATATATACTAATCATTAATTATTTTTTTCTTCAAAGAAATAAAATTTTGAGCCTAATCATAAGCTTAATTATGCTTTCATATGCTGAAAACTCTCCAATCTACATATAAAATCATGTTAACAATAAAATTAAGCTCTAATTAAACTATAATAAAATATTTATACAAATTTACTTCAACGGCTATGGCCTTATGACCCTTATCTGACTCTTCCCGTAAAGAAACAAATAAGAAGGTATTTCAAGCCATCAAGTGATGGTCTTAGTCTAACATCACTTCACCTTTTTTTTTAATAGAAAAATATATAAGCTTTTGTTTGTTTGTTTTTTTAAATATTATTGGCCATAAATAATGCAAGCTTAGGCTCTAAATCCCCCCTAATAAATAAATAATAATAAAATAACAAAGTTTGGAAGCACAGCACATGGGAGCTTAGACTTGCCATAATGGTGACAATCTTAGTAAGTTCTAAATTTTGTGTCAATTAAAATCAAATCATGTCACTTTGTGTTAAATCATGAGTCAAATTTTTTATTTTTTGGTCTGAAAAGACAATTTAATTTAAATCAACTAAAATCTCTCAAATATATTTATATTTTATATTATTATTATTTTAAAATATTATAATTATACATATCAAATTCAATTGATATATGTGTACCCGAAATAAAATCATTCTTTAGATTTTTTTTTGAGACATTTAGGTCAATTAAGTCAAACTCACATATACATCACATAAGACCACTTAAGTTAGTAGCCAAATATCCTAACCAACAAACCAATGTGAGCTGCAAAGGGTTGTTTGATTTGCTGAAAAAAAAAAGAATATAATTTATTTGAAAATTTGTGGAGTTGTTTGATGAGTGTAACATAAATGCAAGTATTTTATTTTTTTTGTTTGGTTTAAAGTAAAATGAATGATGTGTAAAATCCAACGATGATGATAGCAGTTGTTGTCAGCAGTGAAAAGCGAGTGGTGGCAGGGGTAGCAGAGGTGACCAATTAGAGACAGCGATAGCCACGGTGGCAATGGAAAACAAGTTAACAATGTATTTAGAACTAAGATCAAATCTTATGATTTCCAAAAACATAGAAATTACTATATGGTGAATTTTAAATAATTCAAACTTTCACTCTACATTTTTTTTTCTTTACATGAAAACCAATATTTTTAAAACCCCTACATTTGAAAAAATTTGCACCTATTTTAAATTTTTAATTCAAACCAAACAACCCACCCCTTAATAAATAATTTATTGAAAGACAATAGATTTTGTCTTGAGATGAAGCTAATTTTAAAACATGTATTATTATTATTATTATTATTATTATTATTATTATTATTATTATTAAATTATTAGATAATATAATTAAATTAAATTAAATATAACTAAACTATCATATTTATCCAATAGTTTAAATGTGTAATAAAAATATTCAATAACAACATAATCACATGTATGAAAGACTAAAAGAGATATTATTTATAACATTAAGGACAAATTTGATATAATCACCCATCAGGCTTAGCTTGATTGGTAGGCGAGCATGGTTGGAACCCCCCAACCCATGTTTGAATCTCATCTCAAGCGGCCCTCCTCCTTTGAGGGGAGTAGTAAAGCGTAGGCCCGGTGCCTGTGGGTTGGCTCCGCTAGGTTCCGCCGATGGATTAGTTATGCCGCCAATCACCTCCTAAAGGAGAGGCAGCATGTAGATACCCCGTTCAAAAAAAAATGATATAATCACCTATAGATTAAAAATATTTTGCATAAAAATTGTATCATTAAAATCATTAGACAAACGTATCAAGTTATCGATATGATATGACAATTCATTTCTATCAACAATATTTGTGGACATAATTGTAATCACTTTTTTGTTATTAGTTCTAATTTACAGTTATTTCATGTGATGTGTCATTTTATTTCAGTTCTTAGTTTTAGGCTGATAATTAAACCTATCACAATCCGTGCAATAATCATCCAATCATAATTATAATGCTTTTATAATAAAAAAAATAATCTCATTGAGTCGAGTTCGAGCCATCAGCTTGAGTTTGAACTTAGTTATTTAATTAATCAAATATGAAATCAAGCTCAAGTTTAATTTTACGAGTTCGAAGCCGGCTCATTTATCATGAAAGAGAAAAAAAAACATAATCAATTAGGTATTATAATAACATGATAAAAAAATAAAAAAGTAAATGAGAATTAATAAAAAAATACAAAAAACAAGGAGGAGAGATGTAATTTTAAAAATTTTAAGTAAATTTATGCAAAATTTTTCAATTCGAATATATTTTAAATATATTTTATATTGATATTTTTTGAATGAGTTGGCTCATTAATCTAATAACATGTATTTTGATCAAAACAAATAGTTTTTTCTAGGAGTTATTTTAAGTCTAAATCATAAATCATGTTCACCATAAGATAGATATTATTGTGTTTTAATTATAATAATTGTTTCATAATTTTTGGGCCCTGGTGTAAATCCTTAAGAAATTGACACATATTTGTATGATTTCAGGTCAAAGAAGGGGTTAGAATCGTGAGCAGTGATACTGATAAAGATTATCAGGTTCTTCTTTAGATTTTGTTCTATATTTTCTTTTATTCTTTTGTAGTCAGGAACTTGTGATAGATTAGTGATTGTAATGATCTCCTGATTAGTGTAAATATCATTTTGATGAATGAATAGTGAAAATATTTTGATGTATATGATTTTAGTTGCTTTCACTAGTTAATATTTATATTAATGATTTATAAAATCTCTGGTACATTCTTAAAATGATAAATAGATAATTCTTCTAAATTTGATTCTGGGGAGTGACAACTGGTAGACAAGACAAGTTGGGGCTCGCTCAAATTTAACTTGTTAGCTCATTGAGCTCAAGTCACGAGCTATTTATCAATTCGAGCCTAAGCTAGCTCACAAACCAACTTGACTCGTTTACACCTCTATGCTTAGGAAATTGACATCTATGTTTAGATGGTTCCCTAATCAAGATAATTAGACGATTATGATCTATATCCTATTTGATAGGCATTAAATGATTGAATGAAAATAATGAATATCTATATCCAGAGATAAAATAATAATTTATATTTATAAAATGATTAGGATTATTAAAATTTCAAGACATTGATTAAAAATTAAGATTTTTAATTATTGAGGCAGTTATAAACCTCATTCAAATTTGTTCCTGATTATCATCTTAACCGCAAATGATGAAATTAAAGATCTCAATCATTCAATATATTTTGAATAGTTGGATTTCTTTTATAATGACAGTTCTTTTAATAGAGTCTGAGGTTCATTAATTTATTATATATTTTAATGATAAATTTTTTACTCCTACTAAGACACAATGGAGAAAAAAGATTCATATAGTGCATACAGGCTTGATGTTATTGTTGATAAACGATGAACTTTTAATATCAAGTATTTTTATCAAAAAAGTTTAAAAATTGTAAATCATAATATTCTAATTAAGACTTTATTTAGGATAGCTTTTTTAATCATTTTTTACTTTGTATAAATCATTTATAATTTTGAGTTGATAAAAATATGAGCTTTATCTAACAAGTTTAGAATTTTGGGGCCATTATTATCAATCCAATCAAGTAATATTTTCATCTTAGTAAATCTAAATTATAATACTTAGCATTATCTAATTAATGAGATAATGACCAAAATCATAATCTCACTATTTAAGAAAGACCAAATGGTCATAAATTATTTAAATTTTCTATTTTAGTCACTTCACTTTTTAAATAGGGATTTAAATGATCCTTTGAACTGATTCATTTGATCCATATTTAAAAAGTCATATGATCAAATTGGTATATTTATATAGTCGAAAATTATTTTGTTCCTTCAGAATAAATTAGAGGATCAATTCAGCCATTTTCTCAATGAAATTCTCAAAGCTTATGAGGGTGCTATTTATGAATAACACTATAAATAGGATATTAGTGTCTATATAGATATGACAAACATCAATAAATATGGATGTAATGATCGATTAGGCGTATTTAATAATATTTATAATATAAAATAGAGCTATGTAGTCATCTAACCCTAACATAAAAAGTATTATCTTATTCTCTCCCTCTCTGTCTCCCCCTCTCTCTCTCTCTCTCTCTCTCTCTCTGTATATATATATATATATATATAATTTATTTATTATAAAGCTTAACCTGTGGAAAATGCGCAAATAGTTAAAACTTTGTAAGTAATGAAAAAATGAGGACTGCTTACTTACTAAATATGGGCTTTAAACATGGCCTGCTTGATCGCCTGGCCTTCAAGAGTTATAGATACCCAAATTAGGCCCAACAACAATAGTGGAACTTTTGGCCCAGGTCCATCTAAAGAATTTTAAGCTTGTTTGCAGCATGGAAGATTTGTATACCACAAGACAATTTTTATACACTGTTACTATTAATTTTTTAAAGATGTAAATATTTTTGAATAAATTTACAAATAGGAAAAGATGATTTTTACATATGTATGATCACTCAAGCAATAAGATGAAAATAAAAAAATGGAGTATGTTTGATTTTAAAATTCTAATATTTTGTATTATGAGCTCCTAATATTTTGTAGGCATACAATTAGATTAATAGATTTTATTTGGCATCTAAATCTTAATGTTGTATGATTAAAAATTAAGTTGAAATGAGATTAATAAAAAATATGTATTTATAAAATTGATCTTAGTGTATCTTTGTATCTATCAATTTATCTAATTGAAAGTGTACCTTATTAAAAAATCCACAAAAATAGATGAAGAGTTTGCTATATTGGTGGTTAATAAAAACTTTGTAAATACAAATAAGCTTAAGAGACAATATAGGTGAAATTAAATTTTTTATATAGAAAATTTAGGAAGTGAAAAAATCATGGAAAATAGTTCTATTAGAGTGAGTGAGATATTTCATAGGATATAATTTCATGTAATTGTTGAAAGCATTAATATACTGAAACATTCATAAAATAAGAAAGGCATTTACTATGGTGGTATTATGAGGAGTTATGTAATTCTATATTTATATTTGAGTATAAATATAAAAGTTGAGCGAGAATAGGGATGTCAATTCGGGTCAACGGGTCGGGTTTGGGTCGAACCCGAGTTAATCTGAGTTCGGGTCGAACCCAAGTTAACCTGGTTCTAAATAAGTCAACACGAACCCGACCCGTTTTTGCAAACAGGTCAGCTATGTCAATCGGGACCCAACTCGCTTAGGTTGCCGGGTTGACCCAACCGGACCCGATTTTACTAGATTTGGCTTAAAAAGGGCCAGCTGACCTCCCGTCGCTGGTCGCTACTTCCAGTTCTGATTCATAGCCGGCGGCGACGCAGCTACAGAGGTAGCAGCGACTCGAAGGCCGAACTCTGAAGTGACGCATAGGCCCGCAACGGCAGCGGGCACGCGACACGAATTCACGAAGGCCGAAGCGACGCGCAGCTGCAGCGGGCACGCGACACGAAGGCCGAACTCCGAAGCGAAGCGATGAGACTCGACGCGTCAGGCAACACGGGCAGGGCTCGTTTCCAGGTTCCTTGGTCAACCCGAATCCGACCCACTTTTGAAACGGGTTTGTTTGTAGAACCTGAATCCCACCCGTTTCACAAACGGGTCGACCCGAACCTGAATTTTTTTCGGGTCGGGTTTCGGGTCGTGTCAAAAAATTGACACCCCTAGGTGAGAATGTGTGGATGATCACTTAGGTTTTATTTGGGATAATTTTCTTACCAGTTTTTAGTACAAAATTCTTTTAAAAGATGTGAAAAATTAATTGTCAAAAGTTACCTCCAATATGATATATTAAGAGAGAAATTAGGCGACGTGAAAGACGGACATCAAACATCAGTTGAATTATGAAATTTATCTCTTTAAGCCTTTGGCTGAACACTCCTCACTAGAAGAACTTTCAAGATCTCGGCCAAGTACTTGCAGCACCTTAAAGAACCAAACCAAGAATTTTCTTGCATGGAAAGAGGAAAGGGAATCAATCCTAAGTTTTCTTTTTCTTTTTGGCCAATTTAGTGCTCAAATTATTTTCTATTAATTTTTCTTAAAAAATTAAAGGAATCAAATAAAACAATATAATATTTTTCTTTATTCAATTTTTGGGTGTTATAATATATAAATAATAAACTTTTATAAATTTTAATTTTTTAAAATAGTAATTGAAAAGGACTTGTGCCTATATATGGCTACTGTGAATATAACGCACGTTGCATCCCAATGAATCACAGCCGTAGATCCTGCAGGAGTTGACGTATCCACCGTACAAATTAATTCTCGGGACTTTCTCAGGTGACGTGAGCAATGACATTTAAGCAAAAAAACGGAACACTCCAGAAACAACTTACCGCCTCATTTTCCCTTATAAATACCGCAGCCTCACGGCCTTTTCATCAAACAACTTGCGTGCATATTTACCAGAGGCTCAAACGAGAGAAAAGAAGAATGGCGGAGGAGAAGGGAGTGAAGTTGCTGGATCTCTGGTCTAGCCCCTTCGGACAACGATGCAGGATTGCGTTAGCGGAGAAGGAGGCGGAGTATGAGTACAAGGAGGAGAATCTGTCGGATAAGAGTGAGCTGCTTCTCAAATCCAACCCGATCTACAAGAAAATCCCAGTTCTCATACACGATGGCAAACCTGTGTGCGAATCGCTTATCATTGTTCAGTACATCGATGAGGTTTGGCCCAGCAAGACGCCGATCCTGCCTTCTGACCCGTATGCACGGGCCCAGGCCAGATTCTGGGCTGACTACGTCGACAAGAAGGTATGAAATCTCTTTCTTGATCCATCGCGAGTTTCAGTTTGGTTAATATGGTTTTGATCGAAACTCAATAGTTTCAATTCTTTTTCGGATTTTTTTTTTCGATGAGATTTAGTGCATGTCGGTGTTGTGTGGAGGTGCTATATATTCTTACCGTATAGTTCATTTTAATTTAAAGAACAATGAGATTTTCTAAGATTTTGTTCTGAATTGTTCAATTTTAATGAGAATTTTGGTTGGTCAAGCTTCGCTATCAACTATATATGATATGAGGACAATTTTGATATTTCTTTCATTTAATTTTATATTCTTACATTCTTCTGCCTTAAAGTAGCTATATTTATTGCAGTTATTCGTTTTAAAAGTGATCAGAATTTATTCTGGTTATCCAAAAATGAATTGATAAATCATAGAAAGGATTCAAATCCACTAACAAGTAAAAAATACTTGCATTATTTGAATATAATCAGAGGAATTTTGTGTTTGAAAATTTTCTCGGAGTAAAGCAAGCATTTCTTTCACACTCCAGTGAATGGGAAACTCTGATCAAAATTATTTCTTCTACCATTCTAATTACAGGTCTATGAATGCGGTACCCGGCTGTGGAAACTAAAGGGCGAGGCCTTGCAGGAAGCAAAGGAAGAGTTCATCCTGATCTTGAAGACACTGGAAGCCGAGCTCGGCGACAAGAAGTACTTCGGGGGCGAAACCTTCGGGCTAGTCGACATTGCTCTGGTTCCCTTCACAAGTTGGTTCTACAGCTACGAGACCTACGCTGGATTCAGCATTGAGCAGGAGTGTTCCAAACTGGTGTCCTGGGCGAAGCGTTGCAAGGAGCGAGCGAGCGTGGCCAAAACCCTTTATGAACCGAAGAAAATCCATGAGTTCGTTGGCTATCTCAGGAAGAAGTATGGAGTAGAGTAGTGTCAAGTGGGATTTAGGGTTTCTGACTTTAGTATATGGATTTGAATTTAGTTACCGTTTGAGTGTGTTTTGTTATTTATCTGTTGTTGTGGATGTCAGCAATTTTGGTTGCTTTGCATCCATCTGTGTCCCTCTTTTGATGGAGAAGATTGGCAATTCAGGTTGTTTTGTATCCATTTCTGTTTTAAAGTAAAAGGTAATTAAGATTGTTCGATTTGGGTTAGGGCTGTCAATAATCGACACGACACGAAAACCCGACTCGAATCCGACCCGAGTTTTTCGGGTTCGAGTCAACCCGATTATAAAACGGGTCGGGTTCGGGTTACATGTTTCGACCCGTTTTAAAATTCGGGTCGGGTTCGAATCAACCCGGAAAAACCAAAATTGACCCGCTTCAACCCGATTCAACCCGCGATGTCTTAGGAATAAAGGCGATAAGCCGATAAGGCGGATAAGCTCAAGCCGCATATCCAGATATCCGCATTCCACATTTCGTCTGTTCAAAGCTAGGGTTTTCTCGCTCTCGCATTGCTTCGGCCTTCGGTGCTTCCTGCCTCCTGACCGGAGCTTTTCTCCTCCTCGCACCCGTCGTTGTCTCCTCAACTAATCGATTCATCTATCAGTATATCTTAAAACTAATTCATGTCTTCATGCCAGAAGCTTTTTCCTCCTCGCCATTTCTTGCTGTTATTTTTTTTTATTTGTTGTGCTAATGACTTAGTGTCAGTTTAGACTCTAGAGCTATCTTCATTGAAGTTTGATAATTTTTTGGTTATTTCTTCCAAATTTAGCTGTTATGCATTTGATGTGCCGATTAGGGCATAACATTTGGCTATTTTTTCATTCATTTTTTGGGGGGATTGTATATTTTTTGGTTATTTGGGCATTTAAGAATGATCTAAGCATGTAATGTTGTTGAAGAGTGTAGCCCTAAATGCCTCATGTTGAAGACTTGAACTGTTGAACGATTATTTGGCCTGTCGGTTAGGGATCTTAGGGTTATTATGCATATATAAACTTTTTTTGGGGGATTGTATATTTCGGTGCTGAAGTGCAGCCTCTGCCTGTTAATATTCTCTATCTCTGTTACATACTTACACATTGTTACACATTGTTCTCTATCTCTGTTGCATGGAAACTGGAAAGCATGTGCCTGTTGCCATTCTCTATCTATGTTATGTTGTTTAGGCTTAGTATTGAAAGTCTGTAATCCTACATGTAGGATGGAGATGGAACAAAGTGAACAAACTGTTATTTGAATTATTTATCATATTTTTCTATTAGCTTTTTCAGTTTATTCTTTGTATAATATAGATTATTTGGTTCAATAGATGGAGGATTCAAACACACTTCCTGAACTTTTTATTGATGAGAATGAGGAAGTTCGCATTGAAGGTAATGTGGTAGAGCCATCTGATGATACATGTAATGATGGTTCAGTTGAAATCAAGAAGCGTAGAAGGATGACTTCCAAGGTTTGGGGGCATTTTGAGATATTATCTAATCCTACAGATGGTAAGCAAAGGTGTAAATGTAAAAAATGTGGAGCACAATACTTGTGTGAGAGTAAAAATGGGACTGGTAACTTAAGGAGACACTTGCAAAATTGCAAGAGAAGAGATATACGTGACATAGGTCAGCTCATATTGCAAAGTACCTCTAATTCATCTATTTCTATGACTGATTATAAGTTTGATGCAACAGAATTTCGTGATTTATTTACTGCTTGCATAATTATGCATGATTTGCCTTTCCAATGTGTTGAATGGTTGGGCGTTAGAGCACTTTTGACCTATTTTCGTCGGGATGTTCAATTATTTTCTAGGAATACAGCAAGGAATGATTGCAAGAAGTTATTCAATAAAGAAATTTCAAATATTCCTTCACAACTATCTAAGTGCACTAGCAGAGTTTGTGTTACTTCTGACCTGTGGACATCTATAAACACCGATGGATTTATTTGCTTGACCGTGCATTTTATTGATAATGATTGGCATCTACATAAAAAGATCATTAGTTTTTCTTTTATGCCACCACCCCATGACGGTATATCGTTGTATGAAAAATTGCTAACTCTTTTTGTTGAATGTAAAATAGAATACAAACTTTTCAGTATTACATTGGACAATGCTTCTGCAAATATTATTTGTGTTGACTACTTGAGAAGTCAATTGAATTTGAGGAGTGCCCTTCTATGTGAAGGTGAGTTTTTTCATATTAGATGTACCACACATATTGTTAATCTAATTGTCCAAGAGGGATTGAAGGAGATTGATGGTTCAATATGCAAAATCAGGGAGAGCATAAAATATGTCAAAGGCTCTCAGGCAAGGAAACAAAAATTTCTTGATTGTGTTAAACAAAGTTGTTTGGAATCTAGAAGGGGTTTAAGACAAGATGTTCCTACTAGGTGGAACTCAACTTATATAATGCTTGATAGTGCTATGTATTATCGAAGGGCATTTCAACACCTAGAGTTAGGTGACTCCAACTACAAATCTTCTCCATCAAGTTCAGAATGGGAGAGAGTAGAGAATATTTCTAAATTTTTGAAGCCTTTCTACGATATAAAATGTGTGATTTCTGGCACAAAGTACCCAACAGCAAATCTTTATTTTCCATGCATCTCGACGGCTTATGCAGCATTAAAACATGAATTGTCAACGGGTCATGATTATATAAAACAGATGTCTTTAAGGATGATTGGAAAATTTGAAAAATATTGGTCAGAATTCAGTGTTATACTTGCAATTACAGTTATTCTTGATCCAAGATATAAATTCACATTTGTGGAATGGTGCTACAGGAGGTTGTATGAAGGTGATTGTGTATTTGAGCTTAAGAAGGTAAATGATAGCTTGTTCTCATTATTCTCAAATTATACAAGGAATAGTGGAAATGTTGTATCATCTGGGTTAGGATCAACTTCAGGAGAAAAGCTACAAACTGAATGCTCAAGCACTTCTTCTTCCACTGTAATCCAGTCTCAATTCCTTCAGGTAGTTAATGTTCTACAAGTGTTTGTTCCTTTAAAATATTGTTCACAAATAATATTTGTGCATGTGTCCAATTCTAATTTTTTCAAACAGGATTTCGATTCATTTGAAGAGGAGGTTTATATGCCCAAAAAATCTGAATTAGAGATATATCTTGATGAACCTAAACTTGATAGGAAAATTGAGTTAGATATTCTACATTTCTGGAAAGGCAATCAGTATAGGTTCCCTGAAGTTTCTGCAATGGCTCGTGACGTTTTGTGTATTCCCATTACAACAGTAGCTTCGGAAAGTGCATTCAGCAATAGTGGACGAATCCTAGATCAATATCGAAGTGCTCTAAAGCTTGATATTGTTGAGGCTTTGGCTTGTACAAAGGATTGGTTATATGGTGACAAGGGTGCAATTTCATCTTTGTTTTTATTCAAATTTTGCTAGGATTATTTTAGTTATTACTTATCATCTCAACTACATATTCTTATTTGTTGCAGTTTTACATGACCCTGAACTTGAAGCTGTGACTGAAGATATCCTTGCTTTAACAATAAATCGAGTTGAAGCAGAAGCTGGGGAAAGTTCTGCCATTAAATGATTTTATGGTTTTATGTTTGGGAATTTATGTTGCTAGTTAGCTACTTAGCTAGTTAGCTGTGAGTTTGATGTTTGGGTTTGCTACTGGAGGTTATTTGCTACTTTGCTGTGATATCTGCTATCTATTTTGCAAGTTTGTTGTATATTTGGAACAATATTTGTATTGTTTCGGTCTATCTGCTTACCCAAAAACGTGCTCGTGGGCCCTTGGCTAAATGCCTAAATCTGCTTGTGAGTTATGTACTTAGGCAAGCTATTTCAGTGTTTTGGAATTTGGAGTTTGGAACATAGATGTTGTTTTGGACTTTGGAGTTTGGAGTAATTTCTAAATCTCATTCGGCTACCTGTTTTGGACTTTGCGGTTTGCCTGTTTGGAACATAGATGCTAATATTCATGTATTATTTGTTTTAAATATGAAGCGAATAAGCGATGATGATAGACCTTCTAAAATGAAAGTGGGAATATGCTAATATTTATCACAGTATTAGTGTAAGTGGCTAAGTGCTATTACAACCAGGAGACATTTGTATTCTCTTAAAATGAACATATACTATCTACTTAAAAGAATAGATATTAAGTTAATACAAATTGTTTCCTTGGATGGTAATATGCTAATACTTATGAACTTACACTTCATTATGTGCTTAATGATTTGGAGGGTTTAATCTGAGCAATGCATTATATAATAAATACTTAAAGTTTCATATTTGACTATTTGTTTAACTAGTTTTATTTCAACCTTTTCAGATATTCTTGCAGGCTTGCAGTAATCGAGTTCAAAGTTCGAGCAATTGAAGATTCAATATTCATTATTCACATTTATTGTAACCTTTTTGTGTTGATTTATAAGTGATTTATCATTTATAAATGAGATAATTACTTAATTAGCAATTGATATTTGATATGTAATATTGTAACTTTGTGATTGTAACTTGAGAGTAAATTGTAATATTGTAACTTTGTAATTGTAACTTGACAACCCTAGATATCAGATATCTTGATCAATTCATAATTTAAAATGCTTAAAATTTTCATTTAAAAAATTTTTCCACGGTTTGCTGTGCATTCGGGTCAAAACGGGTCGGGTCGGGTTGACCCGGACCCGAAGCGGGTCGGGTCTGGGTCAGACTAAATGACCCGTTTCTAAAAACGGGTCGGGTTCGGGTTGACCCGAATGGCTTCGGGTCAAATTCGGGTTGGACTCGAACCCGACCCGAAACCCGTTTTTGACAGCCCTAATTTGGGTCTAGTTTTGATGTTTTAAGATGATTTCATATGCTAATGTACATGTTTAAGATTTCATTTGGGACATCTTTCTTAGTGTAATTTTTTTGTACAAAAATTTTTTGATAAAAAAAAAATTTTGTAGTTGAAAATCACTTTAGAAAGCAATAAGAAGCTGCAGACAATTTTCTTACGGCTTTCTACAGTAGTTTTCTCATGCAAAAATATCTAGTTTAAAAAATTTTACACTTAAGAACTTTTACACTAAAATATTATTTTAGAATTTCATAAGAGAGTTGCGCCAAACAAAATTTAAGTTAGATGGATGACATCATGACAGGCAACCTTTGATACGGTTGTTCTTTTTTCTTTTTTTTTTTGAAATAAATTCACAGAGGGGCCTAGGTCATAATTTAAAAAAGGATTACAAGTCCTTAATGATCCATCAGCTCTCTAAAAATATAATATTTGAAGCAAAATCTATAAGCTAATAAATCAATCTATTACAAGCAAAGGAAAAAAAAAACCAAAACAGGCAATCCATCAGGAAGAGGAAAACCTAGGCCACCCAAGAGCTGAACCACCAATGCAAGAGCCAAAACAGTAGCAAACTGCTCTAGCCAGTAAAGAGAGCATAAACCCACAATCACTTGCAAACACAAACCTGCAGAAGAGAAAAACAGGAAGAAAAAAAGACAACATAAATAAAAGGGAATTCACAACAATAGCCAACAACCAACAACCCAGGCCAAAGAGTCACACCAAACCCCAAACAGGTCACGAAACACAACCAACAGGCCAACAGCCTCAGCAGGCAAAACCGACCAGCCACAACCAATCCAGAGAAAGGGGATCAACAGCACAACAGACTCCCACCAAAACACAAGACCCACCACCAACCAAAACAACACCAAACCCAAAATCAAAAATAATAAAGGAGGCCAATAACAAAAGATAGCCACAACAAACATAACAACTTACTTTCTTTTAGTTTTTCTCCTACGCCGTCTGCCACTTCTACGACAAAGTTTTCTCAAGAATTTGAGCAACATTCAAACTATACATTGCCTGAAAATCATCCACAAGATCATCCAATTCTTCCCCAATACCCCGCTTAGCGAGGAAACATGCCCCTCTAGCCAATCAAAGTGATCCAAAGAAGTATCATTCATGTTCAACGACAATTGTGCTTTCTAAGCATCATTTGAAATAAGAGAATAATTTAACAATATTAGGCGAGAAATCCGTTTCCGAAGAAGTTAGTAGAGAATCAACATTAACATTACTAGAAGATCCAATCAACACCGCTGTATTAACAAGGCAAAATCCTTCTCAACAACACTAGGTGTAACAGCTGTTTGAAAAATAGTAGGAATTAAAGCCAATTTGTTAGCAAGTCCCACACCATCCTGTTGAACTGAACAAGGTTGATCCAATATAGGAGAAGCACACTGAATACCATAGTAGCACAGGAGCATCAATTAAAGCAATACTCACACTATGATCCTTATCTGACACAGAACCAAGAATATGAAGAGCCACAGGGCCCTCAGAACCTAAATTGACGAAGTCGAACGAATGCCCAACATCAACAACATTCAAAGGATGAAGCATAATTTCATTTTCCAATTGACTCACAGCGCCAACATCCACATTATCATTTAATGATAAGTCAACACCAACATTGCCTTGGACATTATCATGTGCATCATTAGAAAGCATATCACGCACATTTACAATAGGGTTAAGTAAGTGAGAATCCAACAAACTACCATTATTGTTCACATTTTCCCTTGGCAAAGTAGGATCCTTAACTAAATGAGGATGAAGGCGAGCACGTTCTTTTTTAAAATGACCTAAAGATTTACAATGATCATAGAAATGATGGAAACTCATCCATCACAACACTTTGAGTATAACCAATTTTTAAGGCCTATCCAAAACTATCAGGATGTCGTTTCTTGATATCGAGCTCCACCAACACTCTAGCAAATGACGGACGAAAGCCTACTTCAGTGCAGCATCCATACGAAGGGGATGACCAAAAATGGAGCCAAGACCATGAAGGATATAGGGTGCAAAAAAAGTGAGGACGAAGGTTCGGGAATGAAATCCAAACTGGAATAATGGGGGATTCTTCTGCAATATCCACAAAGGGAGACCACTTTGTCAATTTCATGAAGCAGATACTAACAAAATAAGATCGGTGAGCAAAAACTCTGTAATAATTCATATCACAACGCAAATTTATTAAAATTAATTTAAAAATTGGAAATGATGATTTTTACGTATGATCACTCATGCAATTTGATGAAAATAAATAAATGGAGTGTGCTTGATTTTAAAATTCTAATATTTTTTATTATGAGCTCCTAATATTTTGTAGGCATACAATTAGATTAATAGATTTTATTTGGCATCTAAATCTTAATGTTGTATGATTAAAAATTAAGTTGAAATGAGATGAATAAAAAATATGTATTTATAAAATTGATCTTAGTGTATATTTGTATCTATCAATTTATCTAATTGAAAGTGTACCTTATTTAAAAATCCACAAAAATAGATGAAGAGTTTGCTATATTGGTGGTTAATAAAAAATTTGTAAATACAAATAAGCTTAAGAGACAATATAGGTGAAAATAAATTTTTTATATAGAAAATTTAGGAAGTGAAAAAATCATGGAAAATAGTTTTATTAGAGTGAGTGAGATATTTCATAGGATATAATTTCAAGTAATTGTTGAAAGCATTAATATACTGAAACATTCATAAAATAAGGAAGGCATTTACTATGGTGGTATTATGAGGAGTTATGTAATGCCATATTTATATTTGAGTATAGATATAAAAGTTGGGTGAGAATAGGGCTGTTAATTCGGGTCAACGGGTCGGGTTTGGGTCGAATCCGAGTTAACCTGGGTTTGGGTCGAACCCGAGTTAACATGGATCTAAATAGGTCAACCCGAACCCGACGCATTTTTGCAAACGGATCGGCTATATCAACCGGGACCCAACCCACTTGTGTTGCCGGGTTGACCCGACCCGACCCGATTTTACTAGATTTGGCTTAAAAAGCGCAAGCTGACCTCCCGTTGCCGGTTGCTACTTCCCGTTCTGATTCATAGCCGAGGGTGAAGCAGCGACAGCGGCGACGCAGCTGCAGAGGCAGCAGCAACGCGAAGGCCGAACTCCAAAGCGACGCGCAGGCCCGCAACGGCAGCAGGCACGCGACACGAACTCGCGAAGGTTGAAGCGACGCGCAGCTGCAGCGGTCACGCGACACGAAGGCCGAACTCCGAAGCGAAACGATGCGACTCGACGCGTCAGGCAACACGGGCAGGGCCCGTTTTCGGGTTCCTGGGTCAACCCGAACCCGACCCAATTTTTGAAACGGGTCCGTTTGTTGAACTTGAACCCTACCCGTTTCACAAACAGGTCGACCCGAGCCTGGATTTTTCCGGGTCGGGTTTTGAGTCGTGTCAAAAAATTGACACCCCTAGGCGAGAATGTGTGGATGATCACTTAGGTTTTGTTTGGGACAGTTTTCTTACCAGGTTTTAGTACAAAATTTTTTTTGAAAAATGTGAAAAATTAATTGTCAAAAGTTGTCTCAAACAAAACCTTATTCTCATGATAGATTAAGAGAGAAACTAGGCCACGTGAAAGACGGACATCAAACATCAATTGAATTATGAAATTTATCTCTTTAAGCCTTTGGCTGAACACCCCTCACTAGAAGAACTTTTACAAGATCTCGGCCAGGAACTTGCAGCACCTTGAAGAACCAGACCAAGAATTTTCATGCATGGAAAGAGGAAAGAGAATCAATGCTAAGTTTTCTTTTTCTTTTTGGCCAATTTAGTGCTCAAATTATTTTCTAATAATTTTTCTTAAAAAATTAAAGTAATCAAATAAAACAATAAAATATTTTTCTTTATTCAATTTTTGGGTGTTATAATATATAAATAATAAACTTTTATAAATTAATTGTAACTTTAATTTTTTAAAATAGTAATTGAAAAGGACTTGTGCCTATATATGGCTACTGTGAATATAACGCACGTTGCATCCCAATGAATCACAGCCGTAGATCCTGCAGGAGTTGACGTATCCACCGTACAAATTAATTCTCGGGACTTTCTCAGGTGACGTGAGCAATGACATTTAAGCAAAAGAACGGAACACTCCAGAAACAACTTACCGCCTCATTTTCCCTTATAAATACCGCAGCCTCACGGCCTTTTCATCAAACAACTTGCGTGCATATTTACCAGAGGCTGAAACGAGAGAAAAGAAGAATGGCGGAGGAGAAGGGAGTGAAGTTGCTGGATCTCTGGTCTAGCCCCTTCGGACAACGATGCAGGATTGCTTTAGCGGAGAAGGAGGTGGAGTATGAGTACAAGGAGGAGAATCTGTCGGATAAGAGTGAGCTGCTTCTCAAATCCAACCCTATCTACAAGAAAATCCCAGTTCTCATACACGATGGCAAACCTGTGTGCGAATCGCTTATCATTGTTCAGTACATCGATGAGGTTTGGCCCAGCAAGACGCCGATCCTGCCTTCTGACCCGTATGCACGGGCCCAGGCCAGATTCTGGGCTGACTACGTCGACAAGAAGGTATGAAATCTCTTTCTTGATCCATCGCGAGCTTCAGTTTGGTTAATATGGTTTTGATCGAAACTCAATAGTTTCAATTCTTTTTCGGATTTTTTTTTTCGATGAGATTTAGTGCATGTCGGTGTTGTGTGGAGGTGCTATATATTCTTACCGTATAGTTCATTTTAATTTAAAGAACAATGAGATTTTCTAAGATTTTGTTCTGAATTGTTCAATTTTAATGAGAATTTTGGTTGGTCAAGCTTCGCTATCAACTATATATGATATGAGGACAATTTTGATATTTCTTTCATTTAATTTTATATTCTTACATTCTTCTGCCTTAAAGTAGCTATATTTATTGCAGTTATTCGTTTTAAAAGTGATCAGAATTTATTCTGGTTATCCAAAAATGAATTGATAAATCATAGAAAGGATTCAAATCCACTAACAAGTAAAAAATACTTGCATTATTTGAATATAATCAGAGGAATTTTGTGTTTGAAAATTTTCTCGGAGTAAAGCAAGCATTTCTTTCACACTCCAGTGAATGGGAAACTCTGATCAAAATTATTTCTTCTACCATTCTAATTACAGGTCTATGAATGCGGTACCCGGCTGTGGAAACTAAAGGGCGAGGCCTTGCAGGAAGCAAAGGAAGAGTTCATCCTGATCTTGAAGACACTGGAAGCCGAGCTCGGCGACAAGAAGTACTTCGGGGGCGAAACCTTCGGGCTAGTCGACATTGCTCTGGTTCCCTTCACAAGTTGGTTCTACAGCTACGAGACCTACGCTGGATTCAGCATTGAGCAGGAGTGTTCCAAACTGGTGTCCTGGGCGAAGCGTTGCAAGGAGCGAGCGAGCGTGGCCAAAACCCTTTATGAACCGAAGAAAATCCATGAGTTCGTTGGCTATCTCAGGAAGAAGTATGGAGTAGAGTAGTGTCAAGTGGGATTTAGGGTTTCTGACTTTAGTATATGGATTTGAATTTAGTTACCGTTTGAGTGTGTTTTGTTATTTATCTGTTGTTGTGGATGTCAGCAATTTCGGTTGCTTTGCATCCATCTGTGTCTCTCTTTTGATGGAGAAGATTGGCAATTCAGGTTGCTTTGTATCCATTTCTGTTTTAAAGTAAAAGGTAATTAAGATTGTTCAATTTGGGTCTAGTTTTGAATTTTGATGTTTTAAGATGATTTCATAAGCTAATGTATCTATTGAAGATTTAGTTTGGGACATCTTTCTTACTGTAACTTTTTATCTTTAAAAGTCGCTTTAGAAAATAATTAGAACTGTAGATAATTTTCTTATTGCTTTCTACAATAACGTTCTAATATCAATTGATCGAATGGTGTCAATTATGATCCATGAAGTGTTTTAATTTTTAGGAATTTCGAAAGAATATAAGACGCAATTTTGGTAGTGATTTTTGATAATTGATTATATGTTATATTTTAAATAGTATTAATTTTTAAAAGTTCGATAAAAGTAAAGTCTTGTTTGGAACAACTTTCTTTTTTGTTTTTTAAATCTCAAAAAATTCAAGAACGAGAAGTTTTTTTATTAAAAAATTGTTTTAAAAAAGTGATAAAAAAACTATCTCAAATGAAATATAAATTTGTGTAAAAAATTAAGACTATTAGTTTTAAGAAATTGGCTTTATTCAGAATATTAATGATTTTTGTAAGGCAAATATACCCTAACTTATTTTGATGTAATTACAAAAAATTCACTATGCATTTTACATTAAATTGTAATTTTGAGCGTTTTTCATGAATAGATGTTTTAAGTTTTTTCCTTTTTTTTAAATAGTAATTGTTATTTCATAATTTATTTATCAATTTAATTACTATTTTATTATTATTTATATACACAAATTTTTCTATCACATTAATTAATTCAACCAAACTAACAAAAATTATTTACATAATAGAACAAAACAGTATATCATAATAAAAAAATAGCACAACATAATATAGTATTAGACACCATTGCCAGATAACTCTAAAAAATGAGTTATGGTTTTGCTGGTAGGAACCTTTTAACTCCTTTTATTTTAGAAAAAATAGTCAATAAAAATTAATATATTTTTATATAATTTTTTTATTTTATTTTTAAAACTTTATTTTTTAAAAAATCTATTTAAAATTATGATTGAAAAAATATTTATTTTAAGTATAAACTAGTTCAAACAAACCTTATAATTTATTTGGAAAAACTTTCTTCTTGTTTTGCTATTTTAGATTGCAATCACAATTCTATTTGATTATTAATTTTTGACTGTTTTCATGAATTTGTATACTAGAAATTTTTTTTTTAAAGGTGCTTTCAAAAAAATCACTTTCCACACAACAGCTTTATAACTATCTTTATAAAAAGTTACAACTGTACCTCAATGCTCACATTCCAATTTTGTTTGTTATGCTTAATACTTTTCCATTTATTTTTATTTGTATTTATTTTGAATTATTCATATCAATTAAGGCTTCGTTTGAGACGACTTTTTATTGCTTTTTAAAATAGAATTTTAGTTAAAAAATTTTAATTTTTGTACTAAAATTCTATTTTTAAAAGTAATAAAAAAGTCGTCCCAAACGAAGTCTAAACGACTCCATATTTTGATTAAAAAGAAACTTCATTAGCTAGGCAGTTTGACACAATGCAGTAAGAGTTGCCGAGTGTTATCAGGATGCTTCTGCTTGATCACATTTTACAATAAACAGTTATATCCCTTAACGACAATTAAAAAATAATGATAGAAAAAATCAGACCTTAAATGACAGCAATAGACCGCTAATTGTTGCAGTAATTTGAGAGCTGCTGCACTTTGCAATCTGATCAGGAACGGCACCTTCATCTCATCATCTGCAATTCTGCATATACCATTGTTGCAACCTGCATCAGTTAAAAACTTGTTCAGAATCTTTGAATTGAGAAAGGTTAGTCAGGTTTAAGAGTACAACTGGTTTTTTGTTTAGGCGTAAGAGAACAATGGGAAACAATCACATATGCTACAGATCAAATCAATCCAAAATATTTGGCCATGCTTGGTCTCTATAAATAAATGATGTTCTGTAGTAAGTGAGATATGGTGTAATGATGAAGATTTTCACCGAAATGGCATGCAGTATTAAGCACAACGATTGCATATTTGCATCCTTGGGAAGAAAAGATGTGGCTAAAAGGTGTGGATGATGATTGAATTTGAGCTATGTCTGCAAAAGAAGATAGTAATTAATGTGCAGGTTTGCCAGTATAGATAGGGATGAACTCATTGCTGCTAGAGATGTCAGAATTATTAATTTTCATTTAAACATTAGAGATGTCAAATTTTTTTTGCCCAAAACAGTCCTTTTCATGGCCGGGGGTTCTAGGTGGGATAGCCTTTCGAAGATTGAGATCCTCTTTCAAGGGACCTCTATAGCAGTGGAGGTTTCGCTGAGTATTGCTTGCAGCATGGTAGGGTGTGCATGTTGTGCAGGTGTTTCAACTGAATGAGGCCTTTCACCACAACCTCAAACAAGCATGCTGTGAATAGAAACGGCAATAAGCATGGCAGTAGAAGCAGAAATTTTTAAGCCACCAAAATGAATGATAGCTTCAGAGTTTCTAGTATTAATGATGGCGTTAGCCAATAGGATGTTGGCTTTACATCCCAACTGTACGGTGAAAGGAGTATCTTGAAGATTCATTATACATAAATGAAAGATAAGAATCATTAATCAACACTTAATATTTCACCTCATACATTCAAAATACAGAGGTTCAACAAGACATAATATTGCAATAGATGAGCAGGTTCTATATGATAATTGTAAGAATTTAAAATCATGTTTACTGTGGGGTGTTGGTCCAATTTTAATTAGGTTATTCCTGCATGTTACCACAATATTGTAAAGCTCTGTAAATAGAGGCCTTATAGGATGTAAAGATTTGGGAAAATTTTAATAAAGCTTTAGGTAGTTTTCCTCCACCAAATTTCTGTGTCTCTCTCTTCTCTCTCCCTCTCTCTCTCTTGCAAGAAAGCTCAAGAGCTCTCAAGAATTCCTCCATTCTATTCTTAACACTTACAAATATCAATTTAAGAGAGATTATTTTTTAAGACTTTAATTTGTAATTTTCAAGTGATTTGGATGTTATTATAGTTAATGTACGACTAGCCTAATATGGAAAGAGAAACCTTCTTCGATGGAATCCCCAAAAATCTGTGAGCTCGAACATTCGCACCCAACTCTGTTAAGAGTGTTTATATATCTTGTTGAATACTTTCATACATGTCTTATATCATATTCACACCTATAATAGTTATCTATTAGAATGTTGAAAATGATGTTCATAGTTTAGGACACGTAAATAATGCTTGTGATTGCCAATCCATTAACTTTCACTTCTCTTAATCAATATATAGCTTTGTTCCTTGTAAAGTTGGAAGCAGTTCTTTGATAAAAGCAATATTTTATTTATATCTTTCAATAGCTAAAATATTGGCCATCAAATTTGTTGATCTTGATTTGCCTGTCATCTATTGCTCAGATCTAAGAATTTGCTTAAACAAAGGCTCTGATATGAATTATTAGGATAAAATAATAACAAATAGCAAAATACATAAAGACGAAAAATCAATAACAGCAAACGCATAAACAAAGAAGCAAGTATATGTATATGATTCAGTGAGATCCACCAGAATTCATAGATGCATAACGATCAAAATATTCCATTAAACATCAAAAATATGTATTTGGATAGAATAAACTTTAATATATTTTGATAAATTAAAAAGACATACAATTAACATATGAATGGAGAGGTGAAAACTTGATTCCTCGTGTTGTTGTACAAGCTTTCAAGAGGGAGGAACAACCATTGTAAGATATATACCCCTCCCATGTTCATGAAGTAATGAAATTAATGGACTCTGATTCAAAATTTGAGGATTCATCTCCCAAAAAAGCTAATGGTGTTACTGACTTTATTCTTCATAATTATGAGTCTCATCCCAAACAAATTCTACTGATGCTCAGAATGTGATTTGTGCTCTCCTCAACCTGAGCCTTAAATGATAATTTAT
The DNA here is from genome assembly GCA_019925795.1 of Dendrobium chrysotoxum. Taxonomy (NCBI): domain Eukaryota; kingdom Viridiplantae; phylum Streptophyta; class Magnoliopsida; order Asparagales; family Orchidaceae; genus Dendrobium; species Dendrobium chrysotoxum. Next base: position 5,116,095 of record CM034308.1, read on the forward strand.
GAATTTATGGATGATAGTTTCATCTCGATTCATTGGAGCAGGAGTAACACAAGAAGTTTGAAAATTATATAATCTTCTGGTGTTAATAATGTTATTGTTAATAATTTGAAAAATTAAAGCTATTGTCAAACTACATGCTAATGCTAAGATAAGACCTAAAAATTTTCTTAAAATTCATAATCTACAAATTATCACAATGTTAGAACCTCTGGTTAGTTCAATCATTTAGGTTTTTAGGATGCCTTCAAAAACTGATCCAATAAAATTAAGCTTTTCTAGAGGAACCGATTTAATGTGTTTCTATTTTTTATTCACATCAACTTTTACACGCTAAAATATTCTTTGATGATATGCCTATCAATGCTTATTTCATTTACATTTCAAAAGATGGTAGAATCAATCTTTGGCCTGACCTCTGCAAGATTGCTCATATTACGAATCTTCCTTCCATGGTTGGAACTTGAGAGAGATTTCGATATTTTAATGAATTCAAAGGAAGGGCTATTCATTAAATAATAAAGAAGTTATGGAGCACTTTTGTGATACAATATATTATATTACTATGCTCACAAATGCGTCAATTGTAGTTGTGATAAGGAGAAATTTATTCACCTTTGAAGGCTCTGATTCTAAGTAGAATGATATATGAAAAGTGAAAAAAAGAGATGCAAAAAATAACTTAGTATAATAAATAATTATATATTATATTAATATTAAATACCTAATTAAAAAAAATCATTAAAAAATTTAATTGAATCATATGCGATATAAATAAGTTGGATCATATTTAAGCTTAGTTTATTTAACCTCTATTGGATTGCTCTCTATTCTGTTATAACAATTGAATTGTACTCTATTGAATTGCACTACAACAACAATACAACAATAACAAGCCTTTGTCCCACTACGTGGGGTCGGCAACATGAATCCTTTTTCTCCATTGTGTCCGGTTCAAAGTCAAATTCTCGTTTAAATCTAATAGAGAAAGATCATTTCTAATATTTTCTAACCAAGTCTTTTTAGGTCTACCTCTACCTTTCTTAACATAAGTCAAATCTAATATCTCTACTTTCCTAACTGGGTCATCGGAAGGCCGCCGTTTTATGTGACCAAACCATCTAAGGCGACTCTCTCTAATCTTATCCTCCACTGGAGCTACTCCAACCTTTTCACGTATATGCTCATTTCGTATCCTGTCTCTAAGAGTAAATCCACTCATCCACCTAAGCATCCTCATCTCCGCAACACATAACTTAGTATTGTGCTTCTCTTTTAATGGCCAACATTCTGCACCATTGAATTGCACTCATCAACAAAAATGTATAAAACACATATACTAGTGATATAACCATGAAACGTGCATAGCAATTGGAACACTAGATGTATGCTTAAGTTAAATGTAACTAACCTCTTAAACGTCAAGGTCGGAGTCTCAGAGAGGCACCGATGAGAATGGGACGAAGTCGGAGAGGCTCATCGAAGTCAGAGACGCTCGTCAAAGTCGATGTCAAAATGGCTGCCAAGTCAAAGAAGCACCGATGGGAATGGGACAAAGTCGGAGAGGCACCGACGAGAATGGGAAGAAAATCAGGCCAACATGAAAATGACGGGGGAAGAAAGATAGAAGTAAGAAACCGAAAGCTGGAAACTTACCTTCGCCTCCGTTCTTCGCCAGGTACGTCAACTTGGAAGCGAGAAGGCAAAAGATGCTTGCGTTTCGTTTCGAGACAGAACGAGAGCGGCAAGTATAATTAAACAAAAGCCCTAAGCGTGCTCTCACTAAAGGAAATTCAGGTTTTACCGGCATCTATTACCTGCGGTAAACATTTTTTTTCTGGCGGTTTTCGAATTTACCGGCGGCTTACCGGCGGTTCCTAAACCGCCGGTATCAGGCGCGTAGGAAATGTTTTCCGGCGGCTAGTTTTCGACGGTTAGAAAAACCGTCGGCTTTCTAGCGGTTCAAGCGGCCGGTAATTTCCGGCGGTTATAGCGCCGGTGACCGCCGGTGATTAACCGGCGGCTTTCCGGCCGTAAAAAATGCCGATTTTACTGGCGGTATTTACCGTCGGCTTTTTATATTTCCGGCGCTATGATAAGCCGTCTGGTATCGATGTTTCCGGCGGCAAAACCGCCGACGGCCGGCGGTCTAACCACCGGGTAACGTCGGTAGTTTCCGGCGGATTCATTATACTTCCGACGGTTATAATAAGCCGTCTGGTATCGAGGTTTCCGGCGGCCAAACCGCTGATTGGCCACCTAAAACCTGTAGCATTTGAAAAAAAAAATTAACATCCCCCCTCTATTTACTCAGATTTCTACAAAGCTGCACAGAACTGAAAATTATTTATCACAAATATGGGCAACACGCCACTATAATCAATCCACAATTTATAGAAGCCATACACAATTGAAAGACATAGAAGATGAAAAATCCACAATAAACATAACATATAACATTTAAACCAAATAAATTCAACAATAAACATAACATATAAAGTTTAAACCAAATGTTCATCAAACCAAATATTCATCAAACTATTTAAACCAAAAGTTTAAACCTTCACAGAACTAGTTCATCAAACCAAATATTTAAACCAAATGTTCATAAAACAAATATTATGCTTCTCTTTTAATGGCAAAAATTTTGCACCATAAAGTATTGTAGGTCTCACCAATATTTTATAGAATTTTTCCATAAGGTTAAGGGGGACTTATCAACAAAAAGAATATCATCAACAAAAAACATACACCAGGGTACAACCTCATGCAAATGTCTAGTGAGAACATCCATGACTAGAGCAAAAAGATATGGGGCAATGAAATAGGAAAATACTTGGTCAAACCACCTTATGTTCAAACACAAGTAATAGCTCCTACATATATATCCCTAATGACTTGAATATAAGCATTATTCTCTCTATACTTCTCCATCAAACCTCTCAATAAATGTATAACTTCCATAATAGACCTACTTGGCATGAATCCAAATTGATTTTGAGAAACATTACTGTCCAGTGAGAATATTCATGTCTAGTGAGAACATCTATAAATCAAGTTTACCTTGAACTCCCTCTCTAGTCTTATCAACAAGAAGAATATCATGAGCAAAAAGCAAACACCAAGGTACATCCTCTTGAAAATGTCTAGTGAGAACATCCATGACTAAAGCAAAAAGATATGGGGCAATGAAATAGGAAAATACTTGGTCAAACCACCTTGTGTTCGAACATAAGTAATAGCTCCTACATATATATCCCTAATGACTTGAATATAAGCATTATTCTCTCTATACTTCTCCATCAAACCTCTCAATAAATGTATAGCTTCCATAATAGACCTACTTGGCATGAATCCAAATTGATTTTGAGATTATTGTCCAGTGAGAACATCCATGTCTAGTGAGAACAGCTATAAATCAAGTTTACCTTGAACTCCCTCTCTAGTCTTATCAACAAGAAGAATATCATGAGCAATAAACAAACACCAAGGTACATCCTCTTGAAAATGTCTAGTGAGAACATCCATGACTAAAGCAAAAAGATATGAACTTAATACTAATACTTGATTTAATCCAATCGAAATATGAAAATAATTCTTCGTATTGCAAATTTAGGAAAATATACTTGATTTTTGCGGCTTTCGCGGGAGGGCTCGGCTGCCGGAGTGGGGGCGAGATTGTCGGCCGGAGGGAGCTCGTCGGCAGCCGGATTCCTGCGGAGTTAGCCGGAGGTGCGATCACGACGAGCAATCGTATGCAGGACGTATGCAGGAGAGTAAACTGAAGAAATGAAGAGGAAGGGCTCGGGGTGGCCAATATTAGGTCTAATTCCGGCGGTTATCACCGCCGGAAAAAATTACTTAACACCAGCGGCCAAAGCCGCCAGTATTGGCGACGATAAAACATGAAATCGGCGATCTTACCGAGGGTTAATAAAGCGCCGCTAATTCCAGCGGTTTGTTATTAAAAATCGCCAGAGAAACCGCCGTTTAAGACCGGCGGTCTAACCGTTGGGTTAACCGCCGGTTGTACCGACGGTCTTTTAGCCGTCAGTAATAGCCACCAGTAAAGCCTGAATTTCCTGTAGTGTCTACTCACGCACACACATATATATTCTGGCGAAAAAAAAGAAAAAAGAAATAAATAGAGGCGCTGCCTCGATTCGCCTTTGCGCCTCGAGCCTTGAGGCGTACGCCTCAATGCAAAAAGGCGTAAGCTTCATCCGATCGGTTGAGGCTTAAGCCTCCGTTCGCACACGCTCTGCCTCGATTCGAGGCGCGCCTCGAGGCGGATGCCTCAACCACTTTTTAAATGCATGCTGTGGATTTAAAATTAAGTCCTATTTAATTTCAGATTTGTAATGATTGGGGGGTTTTCCTAAAATAAGTTATATCATTTATAAAAGAATTTGAATTTCAAATTTATTTGAATTTGAATTCAAAATCTTTCTAAATTAATAACGAAATATTTTAGGAAAGTAGTAAATCTATGAGGGAAAGGGGTGGCTAGGGTTTGGAGGGGAAGGTCGACGGCTATGGGAGATGGTGAGGCTTAGGCTAAGTGAGGCTAGGGCTGGCGGTGTTAGGGCTTAGCACGGGTGGTTTGGAGGGAGGAGGGTGGTGGTAGCCAGCGGTTTGGAGGGGAGGGGAGAAGATGGTCGGCGGCTTGGAAGGAAAAGAGGGGTGGCTTGCGATTTGAGGAGGAAGGAGGAGATGGACCGTGAGCCCGGACACTTCCTGCGACTAACGGGTGATACGTTGCCCTCACCTAGGGACTTCAACTCTCTCAAGAGCTCTCAAGACTCACCAAGACACAAGTGGAGAAAATAATTTCATAATAATCATCATCCCCGCTCAAATAGCCAAGTACAATAATAAACATCAAAAGCCAAAAGTGCCCCTAAGGGGTCACAAGAACCTACTCCCTCAAGTGAGGGTAAAATCAGAAACAATGTAATAATAAATAAAAATACAAATAATAACTCAGAAATAAAGGGATGCAATTGTGGCCGTCGATCTTCGGCTCCGTCTCTGATAAACCCTCCACTGTCGGATGTCCTCATCAGCTTGTGTGTCAATAATGCTTAAAAATCAAAAGGGCCACGACACTCAGCCATATTGGCATCTGGACAAACTAAAATCAATTTCGAGAAGTAATCTCTACTTCATAAAATCTATTTATTCTGAGCTTGAAAGGAAAGGAGTGTGATGTGCTTGGCATAAAAAACTTTTTAATATGCAATTTAAAAGTAACGTTGAGAATATGTTAATTTGAATCGGTGGTGTGAACAATAATTCCCAGAACTACTGAAAACAGTAGCATTTCTTATCAATTAATGAATGCAGCTAAAAAATCATGAAAAAAACAAGCGTTCTCGCTTCTTACCGGTAAAAACAGGACCTCGCAATCTCCGGTATTGCCATGGCTACATCAGTTCTTCCCTTTTCCTTTGAGATCAGAGGAAATGTAACCCTCCAGTAAAAATGGAGTCGGCGGCTCCCTGCTGACCTGTACACGACCTTCTGATCCGGAGCAGAAGAAATTCTCAGTCAATGAAGCGGCTGACGCCGGAGTCACGAAGTGCAAGTTTGGTCCAACCATGAAAGAAGAAGGAGGGGAAGAAAACCGTAGCAATTGGTGATGAAGGTGCTGTTGTGTCAAATGAACCGATGAATTGGACTGAAGGGTCCCCCTCTGCAAACCAACAAGACCTGAGGCGGTCGGAAAGTTGAAATTATAATCATTGTAATCTTGCATACATGAGACTTGCTGCATCTCCAATTGGTCTCCAGTGGCTGCCATTTCCACTAGCGGAGAGCTGTTCAAACAGTGAGTTTGAGCTGGCAGCCGAGCAAAAAAGCTAGCTTGGCTAAAGTAGTCCGCCATCACGATGGTCGACGGCAAAAAAGTCTGAAATTGACCGCCTGCGGTCACCGGAGTCGAGTCAGAAACAGAATCAGATTGATCAGTTAGTAGCTTTGTGAACGAACCACGAGGATGATCGGCGCCGGAGAAATGCTCCCCGCCGTCTTCCCCGTCCTTCTTCTTCTCCTTCACAGATACCTCGCGTGCTTGTTCCATCGCCTTGACGCAAATCTCTGAACGAGGGAGGGAAAGAACCGAGCTTTTGCTTGTCTCTGAAGTGCTGCTACAGCCGGACTTGGAGGGGTGCGACTGCTCTGCTTGGTTCTGCTCGCCGGTGGGGGAGGGAAGCTCAGTAAAGGAGCTCCCGAGAGATGGGAGCTCATCAATGGCAGCGGAAGCGGCTTGGATCAGCCACTCGATGGCCTTGCTGGGCTGGTCAAAGCCGAGGCGATCTTGGAGGTCGTAGAATTGGATGGCGGTTGAAACAGAGAGACGGACTCTGCGATCACGGAGGCCTTTGGAAGTTAAAACTTTGCTGTGGCGGTCTTTACCTCCAGAGGCGCGAGAGACGCGAAAGATTCGAGACGAAGGGAGCTGCCACTGCCGGAAACTTCCGCCGGCACTGGATGCCGCCATGTTTACCTTTTTCTCAGAGCAGCCATCTTTAACGTAGCGATGGCTCTCCTTCGGTTCCAGCACGATGGATGGATCACCGCCGTAGACGAAGCGGGTTCGCTTTCTAGCGTTGCCGTTCTCCTCCATCTGCATCCCGAGGTCATGCCTGTGTATGCAAACTCAATATCGAAAGACCAATGGTAGCGCAATTCAGAAGGCCAATGGCGTAGGGTTATTTTGCTGAACTGGTGTATGAATAAAAGGAGAGGAGACCAGAGGGGGGACCATTGAAAGACAGGAAAAAATAATTGTTTTTAGGGGGGGGGGGGAGGAATAGATAATTTAAAAAAGGGAAATTTACATACATACCACTATATACTTATAATTTTACATATCTAACACCTCATTTATTAATATTACACTTATACCACTCAAATCTCTATTTCACATCATTTCTACCACTCCGTCTCCGCGCACGCTAACGACGTCGTCTCCATGGTTCGGCAGCCGCCTACCGCCGTCGCTTGCCATCCTCGACCTTCGCCGCACGTGTATTTACGGGGAGATACCTTACTCTCTTGGCGGAGCCACTGGCCTCACGGTGCTCTCGTCGCGGAAAACTCGGTCACCGGCAGCATCCCTCCCACACTAGGCAGATTGAGAAATCTCTCATTTCTCGATCTCTCCCGGAACTAGCTCTCTGGCGATGTGCCCGCAGAGTTTACAGGCATCGAAAACGTCACTTACCTCACCTCTCCTCTAATTTTATCACCGGAGTAGTACTGCCGGAGATCGGAGACTTGTCGAACTTGGAAACCTTGATTCTTGCTAATAATAGCTTCACTGGCTCCATCCCTCCGGAGCTAGGGAACGTCTCTTCCCTCTTTACACTTGATCTCTGTTACCTGATAGCTTGAGTAATCTTAGGAATTTGTGACATCTGAAATTGGGGAGCAACTTCCTCAGTGGATTTCTAAGATCGAATATCTTCTCTGGTTTGTCAGTGCTTGAGTTGATCACATTGAGCCGAAACAACTTCTCCGGCGAGCTTACGGATTCACTGTGGTCGCTCTCGAAGTTGCGATTCCTTGATGTCTCCTACAATAACTTCACGGGCAGTCTGCCGGAGCTCTCCTCTACCATGAACCATGGAATACGACGTCGTTAGTGGGCGTGGAGACGGAGTGGTAGAAATGATGTGAAATAGGAATTTGAGTGGTATAAGTGTAATATTAATAAATGAGGTGTTAGATATGTAAAATGATAAGTATATAGTGGTATGTATGTAAATTTCCCTTTAAAAAATTTAAGAAAAAAATAGACAGAGAAAGGTTGCAGGTGGAAGATGATGTCAGCTCGCAGCCTTCTGTAGCTTTCTTCTAGCGCGTCATAAAATTTGTTGCTAATCTCTTGACGCTTTGATTCGGAATTTTAGCACTGAATTTTGGGATAATGACTTATTTATTACTCAATCCACTTGATATTCCCGTTCTGAATAACTGGAAACTCTTCCTGCTGAGTTACCGTTCTGATATTTTTCTTCATGGCTACCTTTTACGAAAATTGTATATTTTTTGAGTAATTTATTGTGATTTATGCATTGAATTTTCTTTTATTAAAAAATATAATTAAGCTATATAATTAAAGAATTTGAAAAAGATCTCGCAGAATAGAGACCAGATAACTTCTGAGTTTATGCAACTCGTTTAAGATCTGTTGGTGGAGAGTTAAAATTTTTAATTAAGTATTTAATTATAATTAAATTTACTTGAATTTTTAAAAAAATAGAGCTTAGCTGTCCTCCATAGCTGGCAGCACTCTCACGTGTTTCTTGCATAACTCTACTATTTTCTCAATGCTGTCAGCTGTGCGCAAACAGTTTGCAGACTTTCAGTACCGCCGAAGCAGGAAATCAGCAAAGAGATTGAAATCGGAAGATTTGCAGCAGTTGATATCATATGTATTAGCATAAATCTGGACTCCGGTGTGAAAGTTTTAGGATCTATCTCAAAATTATTATTAAAAGAAAAGTAAAATCAAACCTACCGCCATTGACAAACAATAGGGAAGAAATTCAAGAAATAGAAGCGAGAAGGGATAGAGTGAAGGGCAAGAAAACCAACGCCGAAACAACACTCCAAACTTGGACTCCAAAAAAACGCAAAAGACGGTGAGATATACGCTTACCAGTCCATGGCCCCGCCGATCTGCTTACAGATTCGGCGTGTTGATCGACCACTCTCGTGATTCCCGATCTTGTCGAGCCCATCCCAGCGTGAATTGGGGCCGAAAATTATTCGCTGTTGCTTTCGATGTGAACCATAGGCGGACGAGAAAGGGAAAAGAGATAATTTTTTATTTAGGGTTTTAAGCGAGATTAAATTTATTTTTAGGGATAGAAAGAGAGAGCGCGGGCGCACGAGAGGAGTTGAGGAAGTGATGGGCGATGCTTCCATCCTTGAAATTGCCAGAGAACTAATAATATACCTTCTATCATATTTAAATTAAATTTAGCTAAATATTTGAATTAATTAAAATTCTCTCAAAAAAACTAATTATCATTTTTTTTAATTTAATTGTTTTATATCATCAAATGATAATGTGATTTTAATTTTATGGGAAGCAATAATACTATGATAAAAATATATTTGATGCAACCAAAAAAATTATTTTAGGTTAATTATTTTATATGAAAGATATTAAATTACTCAAATTTATATAATTTTAGCACTCGTAGGGTCTAAGATATGACTATTTAATGGTTTAAATTTAGATCAAATAATAGTGAAGAAGTTTTGTGAAGAATAATTTATTATCATCAATGGCTTGATCAGCAACATACATTTATATTAATTGAATTGGAAAATTTAAATTTAAATTCATAATTATATTAACTTCAATTTCAACAAATGAATAGTCAAACGGAAAATTTCAATGAGATGACTATAGGGACACCAAAATTGATCCTTTTTGAGTCCAAATGAGCCTAAATAAAATACTTGAAGCATGATTGAAAACTCTAAACATTAATTGAAACTCTGGACATTAAAAAAGTCAAGCCCGCAAAAAGCTAGACTAACCAAAAGCATAACTATATCACATATCAGAGTTTAATATCAAAACCACTAAGCTCACTCCTTTTTCTTTCTCTAGCCTGAAAATAAAAGCAAAAGCTGGAGTGAGCTGACACGGCTCAGTAAGCTATCATAGCTTAAAATAAAAGCTAAAAATATTGAAATAATAAACTGAAAGATTGTACAGAAAGTCAGAACTGAAACAAATAAAAATATTGAATTTTAATAAGCATTTAAATAACTATTGAAATCATAATGAGACTAGCTGAACTATATTAACATTTCAGATTAATTATTAGAATAGCTGAAAATATCGAAATATTATATAGAAAGCTGGAACTGAAACAAATATAAATACTAAATTTTAATAAGCATTTAAATAGCAACTGAAATCATACTGAGATTAACTGAAATATAAACAAATATTTTATAGTAATTATTAGAATGGCTCTCATGCCTCAATTTTCAGTTTATACAAACAAACAACATAATCTCTTTTCGCCGCCAACAAAATCCCTTCTCCCCGCCAAATAGAACTCCTTCATTGGGAATATCTCAGACTTCAGAGTTTCTAACAAAAAATAAATAACATAATACCTTTTCGGCGCCAGTAGAATCCCTTCTCATCGCCAATTCAAATATTTCAATCAAACATATTAAAAATAAAGTGTATTCTACACTACTGAAGTAATCACAATATTGTTGTGCAATTTAAAAAAAATGCTTTTGCGACTGTCAAATAACTCTCACATGATATTTTATAGTTTGTCAAAACTAAGTTTTCAGAATTCTACGACATTACCAGGGATTGTGTATAAAAGTGTTTCCAAGCTTCAACTGAACTAAAACATTATTTTTAGATATCAAAATAAAATTTTGAATTGATAAAATTACTAAATTTCAAAATTACATGATGAAAAATCTCAAATAAATATTCAAACTATTAGAACAGTCATGCTGATAATATATCAAAAGTTACAAGGATGAAAGTTACCAGAATTCTAGAAAATCAAGTTTTTGTAAAACCAAATTATAATTTCAATCAGAAAAAATCATAAAATCTTCAAATTATTAAAAACTGAGATAGTAAAAATGTAGCATACCTTATCCCAAACAACTTTCTCATCTTGGCTAACGATTGACAATGACCTAAAGCATCCCAAGATAGAGTTTCTCTCACTAGAAAATCCTCTCTCTCTCATTAGGCGGGTGCTTAAAGGAAGTAGATCAGGTGGAATAATGAATTTGAATATTTTTAAGAGCAAAAATTTGCCCAACGACAAGCACTCCAGGAAAATTATTTCAGATTTCACAAACAAGCATTCAGACCCCTAAAACCCACTTTACAACACATATAGATCTTTTTTCATACACACAGATTATTCTTAGAAACATGCAATAAAGTTTAAATGCAAAAAATCAACAGTTTACTTGACTTCTAGCTGGGTTGGGCTAGCTTGAGTAGTACTCTGTTCTGGATGTCTCACACCTACGATCCTTAGACTAAAATCATTTGACAACAACCCCCCGACCACTATCTCCCAATTATGATCCTCTGATCTTCAACGACACTCATCTGATCTCTACTACCTAACTACATTCCTCTTACCACCTTTACATGGCTACTTTCTGTGAAACCCTTAAAATTTTTAAAAACAAAATTTGTTGATCTACAATAGTCAATAATTATTTCATGAGTCATTATAAGTCCAAATAACAATTCGTCTTTACCATAATAAGTTATAGTGTTGTGCTTTAATTATCCTATTTTTTTCATAAGTTTTAGAACTATTGAAATTTCTTAAGAAATCAATATATGTCGGTACAAGTAAGGTTTTTGGGACCGTCAAGTGTCTGTTTTGCAAACCAATTTTACCAGAACTTTCTAAATCAAATTAGCTAATTTATAAATATTTTTTTGTAATTTTTGAATTTTTGGATTTAAAGATATAAAGGCATTTAGATAAAATTAATATTTTAATATTAAATAATTAGAATATTTAATATTTTAATATAATATCAAATTCCACTTACATACTTTATTAAAATTTCATTTCATTTTAAGCCAAAACATTTAACAGATAATGACTAAGGGATTTAGGGAAGAAAGCGAGTGAGAGAAAAGGAAAATTTAGTTTTTGCATGACTTCGAGTCGTTTTCGTCCATCGGCCTAGTTGGAAACTTGTTCGTCTCAAAGTAAGTCACATTATGCCCATCTCAATCTTTAAAAAATATGCAAATTTTAACAAATTTTTTATTAAAATTTTGTATATGTTACCGAAAAACGCAGATAACTTTGCACATGTAAAACTTTCTCCGCGTAACTTTTTATATGTTATAGAGATTACGATTATGCATATTTTGAATATTTTCTAGAAATTTTATAACTAGGATTTTGAAATTTATGGGATTTTTATTGAATAGAAAATTATTTTGGATGTTGGAAAATAGTGGTGTGCTACAATAAAAGTCTTAAAACATCGTTTTACATAATCTTTGGTAATTTGATAATTTTCTAAAAATATGCATTTTTGCCTAATAGGATTTTATGTTATCTATCGTTATACAACACTGTAATTTTAATACATGCTCAATTATTCTTTAATTGATATAATGTGATCATATATGTGCATATGTGATTAAATTATATATGTTGAGAGCTATAAGGGATCAGAATCCTCTGAGATTCTGTTAGTATCAGAAAATTACTATGAGTTATAAGGGACTAGAATTCTTTGAGATTTTGTTTGAGATAGAGATATGTGATATATTCTAGTACTATAAGCACAAATAAAAAATGAATTATAAGGGGCTAAAATCCTTTCAGGTTCTATCTGGGTCAAGAAATGTGATATGAAATGCTATGTGATACGAATTTTAATTAATTTATTTATTTAGTATTGTTATTTAAATTAGGGAATAATTGCTATGCATTTATTATATCTCTCAATATAGTAATTTATTTAAACTGTGTTTAACTGCTTTTAAATATTGAGTAAAATTTTTGATAAAAGAATATTTAAAAATTTAGATTAGTTTTTGTGGCCTGCTCAACTATTGTAGCTCATTATGGTTTGACTTTTATTTTTCAAGATCTGGGAAGGGGAAAGATATTGTGGACTAGCAATTCATGATCAAATCTGATGTTATAGGTATTTTGCTATTTTGATTTTGAATTACTAGTCCACAATCTCCTTCCCTTGTCTAGATCCTAAAATACTAGAAGTCAAATCACAGTGAGCTACAATAACTCAGTAGGCCATAAAAATTAATCTAAATTTTTAAATATTTTTTTATCAAAATTTTTGCTGAATATTTAAAAGTAGTTAAATGCAGTTTAAATAAATTACTATACTGAGAGATGTAATAAATGCATAACAATTATTCCCTGATTTAAATAATAATATTGAACAAATAAATAAATTAAAATTCATATCACATAGTAGTTCAGATCACATTTTCCGGGCCCAGGCAGAACCTCACATAATTCTGGCCCCTTATGACCCCCTTTTTGTTTGTGCTTATAACACCAGAATATATCACATATCCATATTTCAAACATAGTCTCAATGGATTCTGATCCCTTATAGCTCCAAATAATTCTCTAACAAAGATAAAATCTCAAAAGATTCTGAACCCTCATGACTCTTAACTGATATAATTTAATCATTTATATACATATATCATTATATTATAATAATTAAAGAGTAATTGAGCATGTATTAATATTTCACAGTATTGTATAATAGTAGACAACAGAAAATCCTACTAAGCAAAAATATTTTTTTTCAAAAATTTATTAAATTATCAGGGATTGTGTAAAATAATATTTTAAGACTTTTATTGTACTACACTATTTTTCAACATCCAGATAATTTTCTATTCAATAAAAATTTCATAAATTTCAAAACTCATTATAAAATTTTCAGAAAATATTTAAAATGTGTATAATCATAATCTCTATAACATATAAAAAGTTACGCAGTGAAAGTTTTACCTGTGCAAAGTTATTCGTGTTTTTTGCTGACGGATAAAAAATTTTAATAAAAAAATTTGCTAAAAAGCACATATTTTTTACAATTGAGATGGGCATAATCTGCTTACCTTGAAACAAACAAGTTTCCTAACTGGGCCGATTGATTAAAACGACTTATAGCAGCCCAAAATCAGATTTTTTCCCGTCTCTCCTCTTTTTCTCTTAATTTCTTCTTAGCCATTCTCTGTTAAGGGAAATAAAACAGAAAATGCGTATATAATAATTAGTGGAATATGATATTATATTGAAATATTAATTATTCTAATTATTTAATATTAAAATATTTATTTTATAAAAAATATTCATAAATTAATTTATTTTATTTAGAAAATTCTGATGAAATCGTTTTACAAAACAAACACATGATAATCTCAAAAATCTCACTTGTACAGACAGGTGTCAATTTCTTTTAAATTTTCAACAACGCCCAAAAATTATGAAAAAATAGGGAAGGTAAAAAACAACATTATAAATGTTCTAGCAAAGACGATTTGTAATTTGAACTTATAATGACTCCTGAAATAATTATTGACTACTCTAGATCAAAAAAAATCTTAAAATTTTTAGGGTTTCATGCTTGTCCTGGTTGGGTTGGGTTGTGACACTTTCCCTTGATAACCATCCCATAAATATATTCCTTTGACCTATGTCTCTTCATTATATTCCTCTGATTTCTATTGTCTAATTACTGCACTCATCTAACCATCGTCACCTAATAATTGTTCTCCAAAAACCAACACACGACTATAATCCTCCCAATCCTCCCACGAATGTCAGTCTATTATAATCCTCCAATTACATTCATTCGATTACAATCTCTCATCCACCATTGCTCGACTAGAAACCTATAATCATCATCACATGCTCAGTATCAATATAGTGAATCAGTAGTATCAAATAGCATCGATATTCATATCAGTAACAATAAAATTAGTGACCTGAGCAATAAAATAATACAGTAATAGTAAATTCGTGCAATAATAATAAATCCATACATGAATATAAATAATGCCTTAATAATATATATATCACTAGTTACACTAAATAAGTAAGAAGTTCTGTCTTAATTGGTGTTTTTCTAATAAGCAGTAGTCTGTATCAGTATCCTGTTAGCTCAATAAACAGTCATCACTCTTTGCTCGTCGGTATAATAATTGTCTCCCTATAACTTTCAATCAGTATCACGTGAATCAGTAGATGATAATACTAAATCACAATATTTAAAGGAAAGCTCGTCGGCCAACCATCCAGTACAGGTCAGTTAGTCTCCAACTAGCGTCAATGAAACCAGCTTTTACTCGTCCTCATACATATTATTACTATGGTACTTTAATAATAATAGTGATCAACTATTACTCAGCTATATCTATATTTGTTTTAATTGCTTGTATTAATAGTATGCTTACAATAAAAATAGCAGTTATTCAATTAATAGAAATATAAAATACAATAACTTCCATTTTACCCCGTGAAATTTAATAAATATTACAGTTAAAATGTCCATGATAATCATTATGATAAAATACAGAAAATTGTGCGATCAAAGTTCAATAAACACGAGAAAAAATGCAATAAAATTAGTTTTGAGAAGAATCAAACAATTAAAATCAAAATATTTGAAAATTGAGATTAGATTAGAATCACTTATAGCGATCCGAGCAATTTCTACAAAAGCAGCAAAGCAATTTGGCCGCTAAAAATTGGCTTTCTTCTTTTCTCTCTGTTGTGTTGCAATTCAAACAGGAAATTAGTTTTTTTTTCATTTTAATTATTTTCTAAAATTCGTATTGTAAAACATGATCTTCCCTCTTTAAAGGTTTATGACAAATATACATACAAATGATATCTTAAAGATAACTCATATGCAGTCATACCACTGGGTTGTTCTGACTTAAACCACATAACATATTTTATACATTATATATTTATTATTGTATCAACAAATTCTTCTGAGAAAGAGCATTATTTGTAACCAATGATAAATAATAATATAATAATTTTAATTAGATCCAGCCTTATAATTTTTTCATTTTTTTAGATTTTTCACATAAAAATTCTAATATTTTTTGGACTCCTCGTATCTGTGTATGTGTGTTAGATCTCCGCACGATATTAAGTCATTAAACGCTCTCACTTTACCATCCCAAATATTCTAATACTCAATACAAATGAAATTAATCAATGGAACTCACGCGAATAAAAAAATTATCATAATCTAAATTGCATGACAATAAATGATTTACGCATAATCAAAAGATTTTACATCCAAATTCATATGTTAGCCCGAACTAACAATTTATAAATTTATGGGTGTTAAATTTAAATTTCATGTCTCTTAAAAAAAAATCATCTAATTAAACATATTTATTTAATGAAAAACTTTTACAATCAACTTCAATATTGTAAAAACTCTATTTTTAGTAAACATGCGCTATAATAATTTCATATCTTGCTCATAATTAAATATATATTCTATATATATGTCACCAAAAAATTCATTTCATTAAATATTTTTTTATTAAAAAAACTTTTAGAATCAGCTTTATGATGACGTGGACTCTAATTTTAATAAAGTTTTAGTTGAAACATGTATCTCAATGAGATGAATATATTTGGAGGCTCATCAACGTTATTTTGGAATCATTGTTGCTACAACAATTTCTTACAATGATTATCTCCCTATTAAGAGAAAAGTAAAGCTTCAAAATGAGGTGAAAAATAACTCAAAACAGGGTCAGTAAACTCTCTTTCAATACGAAGATCGAAGCTCTACTACCAATATAGAAATCCTGAATATCACTTATAATTCTATTTGTAGGGTGGTTCAGTACTCATGATTTAAAAAAATACTAGGGCTTGACTATATTGAACAATATTTTATTAGAGTTTGAGAAATGAAAATTGTGTATTGCCTATACAATACAATGTCAAATCTTTTTTAAGAGGTAGAACAAGACTTCTCAAAGAAAAATTTGAGAGGTTTGAATTTTTCTCATAAATATGAAGAATAATTAATTACTCTTAAAAGATGGTACTGGAGCTAGGGTGAGCCGACCTGGCTCAAGCTCAACTCGTTAATGAGTTTTCGAGCCAAGCTTATCGAGTTTTGAGCTCGAGCTAGAGCAAAATTTCAAGCTTGTTGGATTATCGAGCTCAAGTTCGATCTAGATGATGCTCTGTTTGATCACTCGTTGAGTGGCTCAAGTAAACGTGGAAGGCAGAAAGGCGGGGCGGAAGCGCATTTGTACGTGTGGAACAAAGAAGGCGGAAGCTAAGCAGAGGCGAATCACGCATTTGAGTGCAAAGTTCAAACTGTGCCTTTGTGTGCGAACCATGGAAGGCAGACCGATGGACTGTGGATTTTGCTCATGAGCTCATTTTCAGTGGCAAGAGCCAAGCTCA
Organism: Dendrobium chrysotoxum; assembly: GCA_019925795.1. NCBI lineage: Eukaryota > Viridiplantae > Streptophyta > Magnoliopsida > Asparagales > Orchidaceae > Dendrobium > Dendrobium chrysotoxum. Next base: position 5,133,086 of record CM034308.1, read on the forward strand.
ACTCAAGTTTGAGCTCATGATTTGGCTCGCGTGTCTAACTCGAGCTAGACCTGACCGAGCTCAACTCCACTTGTTTGTAGCCCTAACTGGAGCTTGAAAGGGAGATACACAATACATATCCATAACATTATTTTAATAGAGCAAGTGAAGGGGGAGGCACCGCTTATATACAATAGCAGAGAGCCTCTCTTAAGAGAAGAATTGAATATGAGAAGACCATAAAAGTTTCTTCCTTCTCTGAGAGAGTCTTTATATCTAAAGGGGAGGGGTGCTAGTCATAATATATATATATATATATATATCTTGAAGAGAGAGAGAAAGTAAAAAAAATATCTCAAAAAATCATGAAAAAAGGTAGTAATTAAAATAAATAGATGAAAAAGAATAAAACAAATTTATATATATAAGTAGCTCATTTGAGTCGCCAAAGTAAAAGTCCTAGGCAGGTGTTGACACCTACTGGCACTGTCGCCGACAGGAGGAGGTTGGCCGAGTTCAGTCCAGGCCCAATTGTTTGGGCATGGACAAGCCTATTCCAATATTCTTGTTGTCAATTGGGAACGTTTTTTGAAGTTCAAGATTTAATTTGGTACATTCGAAGTCCAACAAAGCCTTTTTGATAAAATTTGAGCTAATTTGAATATGTCAGAGCATACTTTTTAAATAGTTTTTGCTCTAATTGACGCAATAATTTTATAAGAAGCTAAAATTATAATTAAGAAAATTTTACTTAGTTCGCGGCCCCGATGAGGGGTCCACGTTGACGTCCAGGGAGCAATCGCGCCCCATTTTTTGAAAATGTAATTTTATGTTGCGAAATATTTTGAAGTTTTGAAATATTTTTTTTGGCATAATAAACTTCAATGTCTGAAAATATGGGGTAAATAATATGACTCTAGAAAATTCATATGAGTAGCAAGAAAGTCAGAATAATATATGAATTGAAAACTTCTAGGATTAAATTAAGGATCATCCAAACTCCAATTTTAGCAAACTTATAGTCGAACTGAACATCTCAATGAGGCAAACCCATCGAGGATACAAATGATCCAATCCGAGTCTAAAGGAAGCTCAAATCAAGTACTTAAATTATATTCAAAATTTTATAAACATAAATTGATAAACCAAATGACCTTCAATTATGACATGCTTATAATCAAATCGAGTGACTTGAGGAGCGAAATCTAACAAGCTCAATATCATTTGATTATGACATCATTTTGGCATTCAAATGTTTGATGAATGATCTACTATCAAGGAGATTATTATGGGCCGTATGATAGAGTGCTTTAGATTCTGGACAAATTTACTAAAATGTTCATCTTAAAAAGCTCGACTCCATTTTTTATTTGAGAAGATGATTCAAGAGCTGAGAAAACTAAATAACTTTTTTACATTTTATGGCTATAACTATCGACAACCACTGCTATAATTAAATATCTGTCAATATTTAACTATATTGTTGGATTTTATTTGTACTCTGGTGGATGCCCCTCTTTTTTCATTTTTACAAAAGAAATCCAATTGTTGTTCTTGATCTCATTTTCTTCAATTGCGAAGACTCTATTTTATAGTGTAATGTTACAGTCGGGTTAGACCCTATTCTTTTTCTCCTTTTTATGCTATTCATTTAAATTTTTTTTTTATCTCCTATGAACTTTTTCTGTGCGTGTTATTTTTTATTTTTTTTACAAAAATTAAGTTTTTAAAGATCAACTCTAGTGACATAAATTTTTTTCTGATAAAATAATTATAATATAATAAATATATAAATTTAATTACTTAATTTAACAAAATTTATCTGGGAAAATTTTAAAAAGGATCTTAAAGAAAGAAAGAATTAGCAATAGGATCATAAAATCAAAAAAATTTAAAAAGGATCAACCCAGTGAACAGTTATAGCGTTTTCAGACGAAAACGCAAAGGAAGAGTGCGTTTTGTGATGAAAACGCAAACCAATTTCTCGTTTTCTGAAGAAAACGCAAAGCATCTATGCGTTTTCTTCAGAAAACGCAAAGCAGCTCTGCGTTTTCTTCAGAAAACGCATAGCTGCTTTGCGTTTTCTTCTTCTGGTTCCCGGTTCCCCACCCGCCTCCGAAAATTCCGGGATTGAAAGAGCCGGACCCCTCCTCACGTCCGTAATTTAAGGGAATAAATTCTAAAATAGGAAATAGGGAAGTCATAGGGAAGTCACGGGCATGCAAACCCGTGAGTTTAGCCAAAAATTAAAAAAATTGTATTAAATGTTATTTTTGGGCTATAAATAGGAGGCAAATTGTTGGAGAAATATTGTTTGAGGTGTGGCGAAGCTCTGAATTAATTAGGAGGAGAGTTTACACAATTCTAAGGTTAGAATTTATATAAGTGTTGTACTTATATTTATGTATGTTAGATTTGTAAATATTCCAAATATTATTTCAAAGTAGAAGTTGTGTGTTTATTTTGTTAACATTGCATATTATTTTGTTTAAGATTATTAGATTTTGCTGTATATGTAAGAAGTATACTGAAGTATGTGAGAGCATAAACATTTGTAAAGAAAAAATATACAGTATGTGACTTTTAATTTTGTGAAAGAAATGGTAGCTTAATCTTGTGCTTTTATTTCCCCAGTAATATAACGAAAAAAATAAGCGTGTCTCTGAGACAAGCCTTTATGTTAAAACCTTTATTTTTCAACAGTAAATTATTTTGCATGAAATTGTAATGTTAATCCGTTAGATCATGAAAATTCTGTCGGGAAATGACCTCGAAGCTATAGAGAAGTATAATAAAATTGTTATTAAAGAAGCATATTAATTAGTGTAGTATTTAAAAAATATATATTAAAAGAAAAAGGAAACAATAGTTATCTAATTTAATGAGTCGTTGCAAAGTTCTTAAACATCTATTTTGGTTATTTTTTTTTAATGTTTTTCTTCCAATCTTCCTAGAAATTTTTGTATAGGAATATAATAGAAATTATTTGTAAAGAAATGTATATATAACTTTTATGAAAATTTGAGGATGTTTCTTATTTATTTGTTGATTATAATTGAAAATATATATTAAAAAATAATTAAGATAATTAAAAAAATGCTAATAAAAGAATAATATTAATTAATAAAGTATATGCATATATATATATGATTATATATTGAAATAATAAGAACAATAATTATTCAGTACTTAAGGAAATTATTAAAATATAAATAATGAATAGTATTTAATTCTATGGAGACAAAGGAGGAAATTAAATTTGCAAAAGAAAAAGTAGAGAGAGAGAGTCGGATAGAGTCGGATAGAGAGGAAGAGAGAGAGCCGGATAGAGAAACTGAGAGAGAAAATCAATTAAAATTTAAATTATTTAATTTTATATTTTTAATAATTTTAATTAACTTTTAATTATTTTAGTAAAATTTTAATTATATTTTAAATATTTAATAAAATTAATGGAATATATTAAAAAAACTTAACACGATGAATATTATAAATATTATATTTATTTTAAATCATATAAATATAATTTAAATTGATTTATTAATCATAATTAAAATACTTAAATTTAATATACTTTAATTGATATTAATTTAATATGATTTATTTATTTATAAACTTTTAAATAATATTAAAATACATTACTAAAGTATTTAACTTAAATATGTTACTATTTAATTCTTAATATTATATATGATTAATCTATTAATTTTAATTATATATATATATATATACATATAATTTTAATATTAAATATTATTAAATATATATATTACTTGTTAAATAAAATAATTTTATTAGTTTTAATTATTTAAATTTTTAAATATATTTAAATAAAATTCTTTTATTTTGTCATAAAAATAAGTTAAAAAACATTTATTTAAAAATTAAAAATAAGTTAAAAATATAAAAATTGTTTTAAAAATAAGTTATAAATAATTCTATTTAGATGTTAAAATTAATAAACTCTATCTATCTCTCTCTCCGCCTCTCTCTCTCTCTCTACATTTAATAATAATCAAATATCTAATATTAAATTTTTTTAATAATATATCTAAGACAAGATTTAAAATAATTTTATTATATAAATTGTATATTTATAACGTTATTATAACAATTTAAATAAACATAACGCAATTTAAATAAATATAACGTTATTATTATTTGTAAAAACATATTTTAATTATGTATTAACTAATATTATTATAATCGATATTTGTAAAAATAATTTAAATAAATATTAACGAAGCAGTCGGAGACTAATAAATAATTTATATCTCAAAAAAAAATTTAATATTTAATTTAGTTAAATAAATAATATTTTCAATAATATATTAATAAACAATTTAAAAGTAAAATGATTTTTTAATATATTTAAATAAAATTATTTGTAATATCTAAATAATATTATCTATATTTTAAATAAAATTTGTTTTAAAAAAAGTTCAAAACATGGAAATTTATTTTAAAAATAAGTTAAATATAATTAAAATGTTACTAAAAAAATTTATAGTTAATTAAAATATAATTAAAATGTTATAAAAATTTTTAGAAGTTAAATTTAAATAAATTTTTCTCTCTCTATTTCTCTCTCCGTTTGCACTTCTGTCTCTTTCCATCTCTCTCTATTTATTTTTCTCTCCCTCTCTCTTTCCATCTCTCTCTATCTATATCTCTAAGAAGTTGAAGACAAAAAATTTATTAAATAGAGAAAATATTGAGTGAAATTATTTAAGTGAAATTATTTATTTTAAATGAAATTATTTAAGTGAAATTATTTAAGTGAGAAAATATTAGATAGTTTATTTTAAGTGAAATTATTTAATTTCTTAAATAGAGAAAATATTGAGTTTTATAAACATAAAATTGTCAAATAGCAAATTCCTATCATTAACCAAAAGCAAACTATAAATTAAAACTCTCATTATGTCATTAAAATTAAAAATGAATTAAAAAGCAAAATTTATGTATTAAATACTCCATACATCATTAAAAATCATTATGAGGAGGCATGAATCTCAATGCATTTTGAATTGAAAACGTTCAAAATTAAGTTTAGGCTAAACTCTAATTCTAACAAACTTATAGTCAAAGTGAGTAGCTTGAGGAGACAATAATTGTTTGAAAAATAAAGATTTTAAAAGCTAATATGAATATTATAAAGCTTTTTATTGGTTAAAAAGAAGAGCATTAACTTCTCATCGTTAACCTTTTACAGCATTTAATTATTATAATAAATAAGTAAATTCTAGCTAAACCACCGTTATTTCATAGGAATATAATACCATATAATTATTATATAAATAAGGAAAATAATAAAAAAATTGTTTAAAAATTTACTAATTTAGTAATGATTGAAAGCTTATAATTTAAATAAGCATATTAACTATGTATAAATATAATTATATATATTTTATTTATGTAGAAGTTAAGTAGTATTATAGCATTTAATATTAAGATTATTAAGTAAATTAGTTTAATATTAAGTAAGGAATATACTAATTTAGTTATTATTTGTAGCATATAATTTAAATATAATATTTGTAGTAATATTTATAGAAGTTATAATTTCACAGGAAAAGTTTAGTTAGTTTATTTGGTATACTTGTTTTTCTTATCAGTTATATGTTACAGAAAGAATTCAGATTAAGTTTATAGGCTGGAAACTTTCTTCTGGGGGGCTACGTGTCCTAACGGCACCTAAGGTGGAGAAATCCGCTCTGGGCAACCAGAAACCTGTGCCATGAAGGATGAACAACGCCACGAACTTAATTTGTGAACATTAACTGACATATAGTAAGATGCGGTGTCCTATTTTATCATTTACTAGCCGAAGGGACAAAAGCATCGCCGAGAATATTAGGCGTTGTCCCCAATTCGACGAAAAGGATATTATAGTAATCCACTGGAACTTACTATACGAAGTTAATGATCTTAAAATTAACTCTGTAACATGTAATTTATAAGTTTCTTAGAGTTTACTTAAAATACCGAAATACTAAACTCAAGAACATCTCTTTATCCTATTTATTTACCCGTCCGAGTTAAAGGTGAATAATTGAAACTCTGTAACCTCCATGATTAAACAAAAAATTAATATTTGTAGTAAATTAAGTAAATATAATATTTAGAGTAATATTTATAGAATTATATTATATTCGAAGTGATATAATAAGTGAAAGAACTAAGTATAAGTAATATTTATAAGTTTAAAATCATATATAAACAAATTTCATTTACATCTAATAAAGATAGATTAATGCATGGTGTTCATTCTCTCAACATTGTTTATTAAGAAATGTACCTCAATTCATATCAAACTTAAACTTATATTAAAACTTCGCATTACTACGAAAATGCAAGATATTCTCTATGACTTATGTTTTGATTGATCTTCAGAAATTATGTCACGACTCATACTATTCTTTGACGGAAACCTACAACTTGGCGACGATTTTACACCAACATATATTGGCGGAAGGAATAGACCTCTAGAGATTAAGAACATGATAACACTAGAAGACCTGAAAATTAGCATCTTTAGAGCATTACGTCGTGATCACACTACGCACACGGTGAATCTTGCATGTCGACTGCGCAATAATGGCGGTCACACTGCCGTTCGTATCACGGATGATGAGGTCTGTTCATTCATATTGGCTGAAGCCAGGCGGAGGACCGTGATTGTGTACGTTGAGTTCGAAGAAATACCGGTGCCAGTGGCACGACCCGAGTCACCGCCACCCATAATATTCGATAACCCTCGACACTCGACCTACATATCCAGGTCATTGTCGAGCTTGAATCATTTAGAATGTAAGGCTAACTATTAAGTTCTAGAAGCTAATAATATGTCTATGTGTTAATTTTGCTATAGGCCCACACCCATCCTTAATGATCCGTCTTCATCGCGGCGCATGAGCATGAGCTCAAGGCCCACATTCGACCTGAACATACCAGCATTTACCGCAAACTCACCCACAACAATGCATAGCATTGGGGATTGCGATGGACCCGTTGAACAACATTCAACCCATCCTACCATTGAAGCAACAGTGCCCGCTTACGAGACAATGGATAGTGGTTCAAGCGAGAACTCAAGCGAGGATGCCGAAGTACCTCCTATAGAGGACATGGATGTCAGAATGCATGCGGATCAGATAATTCAACGTCATACTGCTCAAAATGTCCAAAACTTAGATGATATGGTCGTCAATAATGATTTCATCCGTAATATACGAACGACGGAGGAGTGGGATGCTTCTGATGGGGTGGATGCTCCAATTAATCATCATCAAGAATACTTTGATGCCGTCATTCCAGATCACTTATATGAGGGCATGACCTTTGGGAGCAAGGAAACACTTCAATGTGCTATATCTGGTTGGTCAATAATGAAGAATGTAAAGTATAAAAAATCATGCTCCAATAAGCAACGCCTAACAGTAGTTTGTGTTCAATATGAGAACCAAAATCGGCCTTGTCTTTGGCGGCTTCATGCGGCGAGTAGTAAACGCCTCGGAGGGGCATGGAGGATTTCATCCATAACCAGCCGCCACACATGCAGCAACCCAGTATTGTCGGCAAGTCACCGAAATTGTTCTTCAAAGTTTATCTGCCAGTATATAACTGCAGTATTGCGACAACAACTGGATTTAAAACCGATAGAGATAATAACCCGCATTAGCTCGAAATTTGATGTGCACGTATCATACATGAAAGCTTGGGATGCACGAAGAAAAGCAATACGATCAGTATTTGGTAGTTACGAAGAATCGTACTCCTCATTATACCGGATGATGGAAGCTATACGCTTAGCAGTCCCTGGGTCTGTTTATAATATTCAAGTAACACAAGGTATTCGATTCAAGAGTATATTTTGGTCGTTTGGCCCAAGCATAGTGGGTTGGCAATATTGTCGGCCCGTTCTCTGTCTTGATGGTACATTCTTGCTAGGAAAATATTGAGGAACATTGCTTGCTGCCGTAGGTATCGATGGAAATGGAGGTTTGTACCCACTTGCCTTTGCGGTTGTTGAATCTGAATCAGTCGAATCATGGAGTTGGTTCTTGTACATGTTGCGTGATCTTATCGTAAGTACACAGTCTCGTCAAGATTTATGCATAATATCTGACAAACATGCAGGCTTGATACGGGGGTGTAGTGAGATTTTCCCCTGGGCTGCGCATCGGCATTGTCTCCGTCATCTACGAGAGAATTTTAAGAAAGCCCTACGTCGACTTGCCGTACCGGACTGTGATGCTATATGTGACAAAATGTATTGGGCCGGGAATACAGATGATCTTAAAATTCATCAGAGGTACATGACAGACATCCAAAATATAAAGAAGGAGGCTTATGATTGGTTGATGGAGCGGGATCCAACGAAGTGGGCCCTAACTCATGACGGTGGTTCTCGATATGGAGTTATGACAACAAATTCCTCTAAATGCTTTAACGGTATTCTACGAAGGGCACGTGGATTACCTATACAAGGCCTTATCATGTCTATATATTATAATCTTGTATCATTGTTCCTGAAGAGAACAAGTAAGGTTGAAAATTGGAATGCTTCAGCTGGCTCAACATTCGTCCCACGCACGAAGGCAGTCTTGGAGTTGGCAGAACGACAGGCACGCAGAAGTCCACAACCAACTCAAATTAACAGTTATGAGTTCGAGGTTTATGACATGTCCTCCAGATCGCACCGCTTTGTTATAACATCTCCAGTTACATGCACATGTTCATGCGGCCACCCACAGATATATCATACTCCATGCAAACATGCAGTTATAGCATTGGGTTCAAGACGTTGGGATCACAATGCATTTGTTTCGCCCTACTACACGTTGGCATACTATAGAGAATGTTATGCAGGACAATTTCACGTAATCCCCGACTAGACACTATGGCCACCATTTAATGAAAATGAAGGGATAATGCCAATGTTGGCACCTGCATTTAGACGTCATTCCGGTAGACCAAGAACGAATCGATATCGTAACAGCATGGATGAAACACGCACAACCACAAGCCGAACTTGCTCCTTCTGCCACAAAAGAGGTCACAACGTTGCAACATGCCCTACCAATCCACGCAATAGTAGGCGGACAGATTAGGGTAACTTAACTGGTGTTGGGGCTGGTTTACTATCATTTTATTTTGAGATGGCATGTATATTGTAATTCTATTATTAATGATGTAATGAAGTTTGCTGTGTTCACATATAATCTTCTTAAAATTTTATGAATCTTGTTTTTTTACCTCATCCTTCAGCTTTAAATAACTATTAATATAAACTGAAAGGTCTTATCGATTAGGAATGATAGTAATCATCATGTTTGGTTAATTTTTATGTATATACATCCAGCTATTTGAGGGAATGGAGGGGAGAGGTGGCAGAGGTAGACAACGACGTACACGACGAGCTACTAGCCGTGCAGATGTAGAGGCGACAGAGTTAGATGAGCAGCTGAGCATAACTCAATTGGGGGATGATCATAGAGCTTCAAATATTAACGAGGTTTATTATGTTTTATCATATTCAGTTGTTATGAATGAATTCATAATTTTATAGCTCATCCGTTGTATATTATTTTATAGTCTGTTCATCTTGTGGCTTCAACCCACTTACATATGGCACGTGATTGGCCAGTTCATTGCCCGCGACTGATCCATGCACTGCAGATTACGGGCTTGGATTCTGTTAGGCACCAACACTTCATACAGCTTGACCACTCTTTGATAGCTGCGTTGGTTGAGAGGTGGTGTCCATTAACAAACACCTTCCACCTACCGGTTGGGGAGATGACGATCACGTTGCAAGACGTTCAATTGATCTTGGGCGTCAGAATTGACGGTGCTCCCATGATTGGCAGTACGATTGTTGGTGAAGGGTTACGTTGGGACACTTGGATTGAGTGCTGCAATGAGCTGTTGGGATCCCACCCTGACCCAAATGCAACGTACCATGATCCTGACAACCAAGACGTCGAAGTAGTCTTTAGAATGGGTCATTCGCAAGCATACTCGATTCTACCGTTACGATGGCTAAGATGGACCTTTTTTCGGGAATCGTATAATGATTTGCCCCGTCATGTCTTCTTCCGACATGTTAGGGCATATATTATGTATATGCTTGGTTGTTACTTATTACCAGATACCTCTGGCTCGCATATACATATGCAGTATCTACCATTACTTGAACACATTGAGGAATTCGCCCAGTACTCCCTTGGCTCGTCCGTATTGGCACATCTATATAGAGAATTAAATCTTGCAACACGGCCTTCTCGTATGTACATAGCTGGATGCCTCCCCCTCTTGGAGGTCTGGGCTTGGGAGAGGATGCATGTCGGGCGGCCGACACTTCGGGTTCCATTCCCACGAGATATCATCGGGAAGCCCCTTGCGTTAAGGTAATTTTGAATTTACATTACATACCACAATGTGTAACAGTTACTGAACAATGTTAATAACATAAATTCATTGTAGGTGGGCCGAGGAAAGAGTGAGAGAAGTTCCATCTGGGAATATAATGACCTATAGAGATGAGTTGGATGGACTTCAGCTAAGCCAGGTAACTTCAATTTACATATCCTAAACTAGAAATTATTTATAAATCTAATAATATAATCTTCTACTCATTACAGGCCATATTTATGCCATATACTGATTCTATAATGGGCATGCTACCTCCGATATGTCATGAAGCCAACGACATATGGACCGTTCGCACCCCATTGATTAGCTGGAAGCGTGTAGAGTGGCATTTGCCTGACCGGGTCATGCGACAATTTGGTGGGATACAAACAACCACGATCGAGCCTATGGAGAGAGCATTCCGTCGTGTTGATGGTAGAGGAAGAGCTGAGGTAGATTGGGTTTAGTACCATAGAGGCTACATTGAGTTATGGAATAATAGGCGGGCGCTTATTATAACCATCAGGCAACCATTGGGAGATGGTAGAGAGGAGTTAGCTGCTTACTTGCGATGGTATAAATCTTGGGCCTCTCTCTACTTACTGAAAGCACCTACATCTCCACCAGAAACTATATACCCACGGTCACCAGGGGAGAGGATAGTGGTACGTGCTTTTGTGTACATTTTAAATCCTGCTTAATAAACACGAATATGATATTTAATTTTATGTTTACATTCAATAACAGGTCGATTACTTCTTACGTAGCAAAGATATTGTTGAGTCATATGCTACGGGCCAGATGGACAGTACAGGGTCAATGCACCAAGGATATGCAGACATTCTCGAACTTGCAAGACAAGTAGAACAATCTGTGTATATAGACACCACTGGCCGACAAACTCGACGAGGAGGACGAAGTGCACACATGGAGCAATTTGCTAGGAGATCAACATCTCATGCGTCTGGTTTACAAACAGATCCTGCAGACCCTCCGAGACATTCAATGTACGTTGGATCGGCGGATACTGGCAGACATTTCGGAAGGACAGGGGCAGCCCATTCTTTAATACGAGGAGAAGGGAGTTCATCCCAAGCTAGAGAAGCTCCATTCGACATAAATAATCCCATGTGGACCACCCTATTTGGCTGGCCCGGAACTCCAGCACAGCATGTCATGACTAGTGAACAAGTATTAACAGACATGGCCACTACGCAGGAGGAAGAGGAGCATGAGCAAGAAGAAGCACCACAGCTCCAGAGGAGGACTAGGAAGGAACCTGCAAGATATACCCCTGGCACAGATGCTCTTAGACATAGGAAGAAGAGATAGTTGAGATTAGGGGTGAATGAATGTGTATTATGCGTGAACTTAATTTTGTAAAAATGCACTGCGCTAGTTCTTACTACTATAGTATGTCGTGATTTATGAACAAAACTGATGAATATATATTATCTTATAAATTGGTGTATGCAGGTCGTTCCTTCCATTCTGAAGTTGATATATTGATTACCCTTTGCTCAGTATATATTATTCAGCGATGCATCGGAGAGATAAAATCCCTTTCAAGAACATGATTATGGAGGGCAGTACTAGGCTACAAGAATGTTTAGCATTTTCCCCTGATGATGCTTTAGAGGCGAAGGCAAGAATAAATGAGCTTTATCGTTGCTGTGTGCATTCGTGGTCCAACATGGAAGACACCATATTATGGGATAGACACAGCATAGCTATGACGATCCGCTCTTATAGGGATGAAGATGGTTTAAACATAGATGGTTGGCAATACGTGCAAAGCAAGGGTATGAGAAAGGTTGGACACTTAGCACCAATAAACTTTTTGAAGGCTAGACATGCTGAAACAAGAAGGCTTCGAGATGGGTCGGTTGAGGTGATTGTTCAAAACCCAACTGCCGACGTACGTCACTGTATTCTCTACAAAAATTGGGATTCTGCGGCAGATGTATTCCTTGTTAAGACGTACGAGAATCTGATTTATTGGCCAGGAAAAAGGCGGAAGGAGTTTCTTGAAGCGTCGGATTGGCAATGTGTCCAGCAGTGGTTCCAACAGAGATTCGGCTGCTGCCTAACCCAAACCCAACTCCAAGCTCGCACACGGATTGTGCTAAATAATCACTGAAGTTATTATGCTTGTACAACTCCTACATGTCCTCCTTCTTCTGATTTACTTTAATGTAATGTAAAACTTTTTAATGATAATTATCGCTGAAGTTAGTGTCTTAATCATCACTACATTCATTTATGTACTTGTTCCTTGTATGACGTACATTAATATATAAGAAATTATTTGAAGGAGTTTCAACTTATTGATGTATAAAGGCAACCATTTAATGAACATTACAAATGTCTTATGACGTAACCATCTTTTTGTCATCTAACATCATCTTTATCTGCATGCTATATAGGAAAATAGTGGCTAAGGAACAAGTACTTTGGAGCTTCATAAAAGATATAACTTCAACTGCATTAGTAAAAATGTACCCTTATTTCATAAATAAAACAGGAGGCGTAACGACGCAGCAACTTATTGAAGAAGGAAGTAGCCGCTTACATGAAAGTTTGGCTTACTATACTGATGAGACCCTAGAAGCAAAGGCAGCTTCGAATGAAATTTTCAGATGTGTTATGCATACTTGGGGGGAAGACGAGGATTGCGTCTTGTGGCATGAACATGATGAAGTGAAGAAAATAAGGGAATATAGGTCAGGCTTTGAACTTCACGCCGTTGGTTGGAAATTGGTACAAGATAGATTTTGTGACATGGGGATGCACCTCGTATCAATAAATTTTTTAAAGGGCCGTATTCGAGAACTTGGTCGTGACAAAGAAGGTACTGTTGAGCCAGGGATAGGAAGGTCGATGCTTGACATAGATCACTGTATTTTATACCATTATTGGTCCCCTAAACATGATCAATGGCTCTTGGATTACCATAAAATGCTAATGAAATGTTCTGAACATGGAAAGAAAAAAGATTTTTTAGATGGAGAAGATTGGAAGCGGCTTCAGCACGAATTTGAGTTAGAGTTCACATGTTGTCCAACACAAACACAACTCCAAGCTCGTGTACGATATGTACTTAGGAATATATGACATAATTGTAATGTACGATAAGGCTATGTACTGCTACATATGGTAATGGTGCTTCTTCTCTTATAAATATTTATTTCGAAATTGTTACATTTCAGGAAATCATTTCACTAGTTCTGTCTCAAATTTTAAAAGGAGATTATACTAATTTAGTAATAATTACGAGCAAATAAATTTACGATGTTTATTAAAGATTATATTTCTTTTAATATTGAAGTTATTGAAAATCACCCCGAAGGAAATATGCCACAGCTTTAACGAATAACACAGAATAATCCCTAAGATACCTCTGCCTTCTATCCTAAATTTTTTAGACAAAATATATAATAATCATAGATCTGTATCTTATAACTCAAAACACTCACAGTAGTCATCTTTTATTTTTTAAAATTTAGAATATGCCCAATAGTTTGCGGCGCAGTCGTGCCGGACGGAGTCCGACGGAGCATGTCTCCGAAGAGGAGAGTAGCCCCCTACAGATGAGCATAGCATCCCTTGGAAATTCGCATAGGGCTCACGATCCAGAACGGGTAAGAAGCTTCATTGGCTTTCTATTTATTGAACAATAATTTATTTGATTTGTAAATAATCGACGGTCCTTTTTTTTTTACAGGCCTCCCCTTTGATTGCTGCGAGACATTTACGTATGGCCCGTGAATGGCCAGTCGACTGCCCTAGGATGATATATATATTGAGAGAAATTGGCCTAGACTCGATACGCCACCTACAGTTCATTCGCCTAGATCATGACCTTATTACAGCATTGGTTGAGAGATGGTGTCCTCTAACTAACACCTTCCACTTTACAATTGGTGAGATGACGATGACACTACAGGATGTACAGGTGATTCTGGGTCTCCGAATTGATGGTCCGGCAATTCTGTGGCCAAGTGTCGTTGGTGCAGAACGTCGATGGCTTAGCTGGCCAGATTGTTGCGAGGAGCTTTTGGGTACACATCCAGGGAGGGATATAGTGTACCATACCCCTGCTGATGAGGATGACAGTGCTACTTCTTGGATGGGTACAGGAGAGGCGGAGGCAACGTTACCACTTCGATGGCTCCGCTGGACATTCTATAAGGACTCATATGATGACTTAGCACCGAGGACATTTCTCCAGCATGTCCGAGCCTACATACTCTACATGATCGGTTGTTTATTGATCCCAGATGCGTCACGATCCCATGTCTCCTTGCAGTGGCTACCTTTGCTTGTGGATTTGGACACATTTGGCAGGATGTCCATCGGTAGCACGGTCCTAGCATATTTATACAGAGAGCTATATCATGCAACAAGCCCGACATGCACATACATTGCTGGGTGCCTAGCTCTGCTACAAGTGTGGTCATGGGAGCGATTACAAGTTGGACGACCCATGCTACGACTGCCTCATGTCTACGACTTAGGTGGCCGCCCATTGGGATACAGGTATAACAGAATAATGACTTAAATTTATATTTCATATTTTGTTCGGCATATCCTAACTAAATACTTTATAGATGGGCTGAACATCGCATTCGGGACCTCCCATCAGGAAACATAATGACATACCGTCATGATTTAGATGGGTTACAGATGACTCAGGTATGATATTACTTTTTCCTCATTATATATATATAAACCAATGTGCCTAAAAATTTTTTATCTCAAATCTTCAATGATAGGTTACTATGGAACCTTACACGGAGCAAGTTTTCTCCTCTCTGCCGCAACAATGTTATGATGGGTTGGAATTCTGGAGGGCACGTGTCCCCCTAATCAGTTGGAATCGTGCGGAATGGCACCTCCCTGACCATGTGATGAGGCAATTTGGGGGTGTCCAGCATATACATATTGAACCTGTGGACCGATCTTTTCGACGGATTGATGGTCGAGGAAGATCAGATTTAGATTGGACAAAGGAATATAACTCGTACCTTTATTTGTGGGGTAGAAAGAGGTCATACATCGTACCAATTACTCCACCAGATGGCACAGAAAATCAGGAGTTATTGACATACCTACGTTGGTACAGATCATGGGCATCAGTTTATCTTTTAGAATCACAAACGGAGCCATCAGAGAGCTTCTTCCGACAATCTCCTCGTGAAAGATTATTGGTGCGTATATTCTTTTAAACATTTTTTATAACATAATGAAGAAAATTCATTTCAAGATATTTTTGTAGGCTGAGTACTATATACACTCATCTGCCATTTTGGAGCCACTCGCCGGGGGACACGGAGAAAATGCTAGTTCATTACAGTTGGCCGTTGACCATGTCATTGAACTTTCTACCAGAGTTCGTCGCTCTATCTACATAGACTACACCTCTTCCGACAACACCACCGAGGTAAGGGTAGATCGAAGAGAACGTGCATCGAGTTCTCAACGCCGTCGACGAAACGTGCCTCATAGATATACTCCCTGGAGTGGGTCTACCCCCCGTCATCGGTAGATGTATGATTTTAATGTAATCTTATTTGTTGTACATTACCTATGTGTGAAATCTATTTGGTCTTTCGACGGCATAACTGTTCTCAAAATATTTGAGTAATCTTTCTTAATATTTCATTTATGTTCTCAACTATTTCTTACTATCATTATTAGTAATTTATAATGGCTATCATACTTGTTCTTTTTTTAGTATTAATGCTATTTATTATTTAAATATTAAATTTAAATTTAATATTTATACCAAATCTAATTAATAGAAAGTTTTTACTTTTATTTCAAAATAATTTTAAATAAATTCTAAATAAGTTATAAATATTAATATTATTATAAATTAAAATAAATGTTAAGCAAAAGTTATAAATTATTTTATTTAAATATTAAATATAAGTTATAAATTTGAAAATTAATTTTTATATTTAAATATGAATATTATTATTAATATGAAATAATCAATACAAACAATAGATAAGAAATTCTTTCTTAATTCAATTCAATCCCTAACGGTTCTAAAATAATATATGAGATTTTTTTAAAAAATACTTCCACTTTTAATTTCTTTAATTAAATATATAGGTTAATATATAAATATAGGTCAATATTTATAAATAGGTTATTATACACTATTCACGCATTATTTCAAAATAAGTTAATATGCATATGAATAATTACTTAATATTACATTATATTTATATATTTTTAACATTATAAATTAAATAAAATAATTAAACTAAATATAATCACATATCTAAAGTAAAAATTTCTTGTTAATTTATTAAATCATATGTTACTAAATTATTTTATAATATATTTACAAATACATTACAGTTTAAAAATAATTAAGTTTAATATATTATATTTGTTGTACATTATATTTAAGGTAATTAAATAGAAAATATTTGTTTTTAAAAATGTAATTATTTTTAATAGATTTAAATAAATTATAAATTAGTTATAAATATGATAATTATTTTAAATTTATTATTAATAAAAGATTATAAATTTGAAAATTAATTTTATATTTTTAAATAGAAATTTAATTTATAATATGACCATTTATTAAAAATATATACATTATGATAAATATATATAAAATCAAATATATGCAATGAATAATGCTATACATAGAAAATGCAAAGCCTAATTGCGTTTTAAAGGGAAAACGTGGTTACTATTCACGTTTTCCCTTAAAAACGCAATTATGATTTGCGTTTTACGTTAAAACGTGGCTAGGCTTTACGTTTTTGATCCTTTTTAAATTTTTCTGGATTCATAATCCTTCTTATAATATACTTTTTAGAGCTGATCCTTTTAATAATTCACCCAATTTATCTCCAGGGTAAAGTAGCCCTTGACTTCGATCTCTTCGATGGAGGACACAAGTCGATTTGACTTCGATTGCCTCGTGTTCCGCTTGTTGTTGACTACTTGTCTCCTTGCTTGACTTCTTGTTTGGCGGTCCGTTTTTTTTGGGTAAATATTTGGCGGTCCGGTCATTTGAATTTATTATGCGGCCGTCAGCTCCCTAATTTAAAAAAAAAAAAAAACCGGAAAACATTTCACCGCTTCTTCTCCCTCTCCTCTGCCTCAGACATCAGTCTAGGCAAAAATAGAGAACCCTAGTCGAGAATAGGGTTTGAAGGAAAACTTAAAACCCCTCGATCATGAAGACCAAGAATCCACTGGGCCAGCTCAAGCTTGCGGTGCCCTGTCAAGAAAAGCCGGTAACGGATTTCTTGTAAGTATCGAGCCTTCCTCGACCAGTCTCATTGTGTGTGATCTTCACGATAGGGTTATCACGGAAGCCTGTGGATTATGTGGGAGATCAATTATGTTTTTCCCCTCCCCCATTTTTATGTGATTCCTCCGTTGATTTTGGTGGGTGATTTGAAATTTTTGGCTTCGGGTTGTCAGGACGGCAAGCGGGACGTTCCAGGACGGGGATTTACTGCTCAATAAGCAAGGGTTGAGATTAATATCCGAAGAAAGCAGTAGCCAGGTACGCATATCTATCGCTTAATCCGTTCCTAATTAAATTTCATTGCCAGTTTTAACCGATTTTAGGGGGCCGTTTGGATGTACGTAGGAATTTGTAAACTTAGGTAGTTTAAATCCTGAGAACTACTGGGGTTGCACAATTCTTAAATCTGGCCAAATCCCTGGACTGCTTGACTGCAGCATGGATGATTTGAGGCTTTAAAGAGAATTACATGATTTTTCTTGGATGAAAACAACCAAATTATTAAATTCCTTAATATCATAATCTCCATGATTAATGAAATTAATCTAAATCCATCAACTCGTTTATCATATTCAGATAAAAAGAAAAAAAAAAAAACTGGAAGAATGTCCCCTAAAACTTCACTGTGTGATTCCCTATTAGTGGCATACTTACTAAAATCTCAACAGTAATATTTATCACCACAGTTTCAAGCATAATGAGAATACCTATAACCATTGTTTACCATCATTATTAATCTAGCAACATCAACATAGCAACTTCAAAAGTATTCCATTTCAAATCATAGGACAAACCTCATAACAGTAATGAACATGTCAGATCTCTAAAGATAAATTAGAGTGTATAAACTTCAATGAGAATAATGCAGGGAGCAATTGAGACACCTCCAAAACCTCCTCTTAATGTGCGAACATGCATTTAGGTTTCCTCGCTTTCATTTTTTTTTTCCTCGCTTTCATATGATTATTAATATACATCAAACAACTAAGAGACTCTTAAAGCGTGTGAATGTGTTACTGCATGAATAGCTTAAAGCCATTTACATTGGCATAACATGCTTCTTAACTACTGTTGATTCCTGGCCTTCGACCTATAATCAGTGGCCGTGCCAAAAATTTTATTCAGGGGGGCCTAAATTAAAATAGTTCTGTTTGTTGTCTCATTACCGAGCGATCTCCGTTTGAGGGCGAGATGCATATATACATTTAAGATTTATAAATCTCTTATTTAATTTCATATCTATCAAGAAATTTCATATACATATATGAATAGAAATATATTTTTATGATTGAATTTTTGTATGTATGATTAAAATTTATTTTATAATCATTGAACTAATCTAATAAATCTTAATCTAAAATCACTAAAATTTAAGTGAAGGTCATTAAATTCATGAAATAACTAATGTTTAAAAAAATATTTTTATTAAAAATTAAAATAAATTGAAAATATTTTTGCAAGGTGTACCTCATTGCATAAGCAAATGTGAATAGAAAAATATTTTCTAAAAAGAAAAATGTATAGATGAAAGAGGAGCTCCTTGCGGAACTGAGCAGCCATTGCATTTTCTAGGACTGGAGCTTGCGGAACTGCTCCCTTGCTGCTCTCTCTTGTTATAGGTTGGTCTCTCTTAACAAAGAAAAATGAAGAGAGAGAGAGATAGGGAGAAGAGAGAGAGAGGGAGCAAATGAAAGTTAGGAGCTCCCAAAGTTGTAGCAACCATAAGAACTACAACAAAGAAAACATGAGAAATACGCAGAGAGAGAGAGAGAGAGAGAGAGAGAGAGAGAGAGAGAGAGAGAGAGAGAGAGAGAAGACATATATAACTTTTTTTTTTTAGGCGGGGGGGGGGGGGGGGGGTGGGGACGTGCCCTGTCCCTTCCTCCCTCTGCCCATGCCTATGATGAAATGTAATATGCCATACGTAGGAGAAATTGTGAGCGTATATGATTGAGACGGTTTAGCATGTAGCGATGGAGTTTAACATACTTTGTTATACTGATAAACAAATGTATTAAGTAAAAAAGCACAATGTAATATTTAAATACGAGAAAGTAATAAAGAAATAAAGCATCGTACTAAGCAATAAAATATATACTGTAATAAAATTTTTATGTTAAAATTGTGTTGCCAACTTACTTTTCATAATGATGAGGAATGTAAGGTGTGTTGCTTTTGTTTTTTCGTTCAGCTATGCAGATTGCGTGTTGTGCTCTGGATTGGCTCTTTGATCGATCCAGTTGGCAACTAGGGATGAGTGGCTTATACGTACTGGCTGATCTCCATAATGATTGATAAGCTCTTTTGCTTATTTTTGTTAGTTTTGTTTTCCCGAGTCAGGTCATCTTTTTGAACCCTTTTTGTGTAACTTTGGTTTCTCTTTCTTTCTTATCCGGTTTTTAGGGGTATTGTTCTCTTTGTAACCGTTTTATTTTAATATACGGGCTAAGCCCACAAAATTTCCAAAAAAAAAGGTGTGGCCGTATTGCCTGTCAATCACCTTGAGAAATGTTGCCAATGTCGTTGATATTATTTGTAATATTCAATTATTCAACTGGCAATAACAATGCTATTGTATTAAAAAAATATAAATGAATGCCTTACAAATGTGACCTAGATATATGTAGTGATTCTACGGTACAACTACTTGTCTTGAAATCACTCTCCAATCATTGCTTGTGAGTCAAGATATTCATCATATAACTTAATTTCTACTATATCCTAGACATAGCTCATCTCTTAGTGTAACATATTGTTGCCATGACATCAAGTTATGAAATCATGCAAGATTGCACAAATAATGATTATATCTATATGAACTTTTAATGGGAGTTATCATGCAAGATTGCACAAATAATGATTATATCTATATGAACTTTTAATGGGAGTTATCAGATAAGTGTATGCGACTTGACACCTGGCTGTCCTTGTTTGATGCGGACATCCAATCATCTATGCCTATCCTAGGAGGAGCTGAAGATTGACGACCGTGATCGCCCTACGTTATCTTAAATTTGTGTAGTGAACGAGTAGAAGTACGCGACACATATTGGCATTGACCAAAAAATGTCAAACAAGGTCTTCCAAATCAAATAGGGTATGATTTGGAAGGGAAAGAAAGCTCTATGAAAGTCTAAACTTGGATTTAGACAAGATTGACAAAGCTCAAGGAGATTTCTTTATATCACCTTAAGGAAAGAGTTTTAGATTACTATTGTAAGAGAATCTAGAAGCATTTTGACAACTTCTAAAGATGTCTCTAGAGATGTTTGATATCTTTAGAGAGAATTTGAATTGATTAGAAGTATTTTGGTGACTTCTAAGAGGTTTCTAGAGACATTGGATATCTCTAGAAAGATTTTAGATCAATTAGAAGTATTTTGACAACTTCTAAAAGAGATTTCTAGAGATGTTTGGCATTTCTAGAAAGAATTTGCTTGGATAGAAGAAATTTGATAACTTCTAAAAGAGCTTAGGGATATCTTTCTATCACCTAAAAGGTTGGGGGTATTTTGGCTACCACCTACAAGTTCAAGGATATTTTAGCTATCACTTTAGAAGAAACAATTAGAGACATTTGGTGTCTCTAACACGGTCTTAGGGAAATTTTGCTATCTCCTAAAGGTTTAGGGGTATTTTGGCTACTACCTACAAGGCTTTTAAGGATATTTTGGCTATCACTTGAAAATGTTATGAACATTTGTTGTTTTCTAAAAGGTTCAAGAGGTGTTTGACACCTATTGGAAAGCCCTAAGAGATATTTTGGCAACCAATTAGAGATAGAACCTATCATATTTAGGTAAGATAAGATTTAAGAAGGCTAAGTCTAAGAGTATTTTGGCTACTACTTAGACCGTAATGGTATTTGGTGTAAGGTCAACTATTTTGGCTAGATAAACCTTAACATTTGGCAAGACTAAAGGGTATTTGGGCTACCACTAAAAGTCTAGATTTTGGTTGATTTATGACGTTCAATTTGGATAGAACAAGATCTAAAGGAATGAGCTAGGAGAGACCTTGGAAGATTTGGATTCTACCCTCACAAATTGGTAAGAAGAGGATGTCTACACTTAGCATTTGGTACTAAGATTTGAATTTGGCTTTCTTTTATTTGGAGAAATAAAAGATGAACTTTTTTTTTGAGAAAGATAAACATGAACTTTCATTTGGAAAAATATGATTTTGATTTTCCTATTTTGAGAAAGACGAAAGGTTTAAAATCTCGAATCGAGGTTTTGGTAATCCGGACCCAGTCCACAACCGGATCAGAAGAACATTTCTACTTGAAACAAACATTCATTCATTAAAATTAAAATTTGCATACAATCAATTATAATATTTCTTCAGGTAACGTCCATTGATGGGCAACATAGGACGTTCACCATTACAATCAATTAACTGGTATGATCCACCTTGATAGACCTTTTCTACTACAAAGGGGCCTTCCCAAGTAGGCTTAAATTTGCCACCTATTTTACGGTGGGCTAGAATTAGTCTGCGAAGAACTAGGACTAAGTCGCTAACCTTGAAAGTCCTAGGACAGACCAATTTGTCATGAGTTTGAGCCATGCGGGCTTGGTATAACTCGAGGTTTTGTTGAGCATGCAAATACTTCTCATCTAAACTATCAAGTTCCTCCAACCTTAGTCCGGCATTTTGTTCACTTGTAATTTCGTTATTCATTGCTATTCTGAGAGATGGAAGTTGTACCTCCAAAGGGAGAACAACCACCGCTCCATAGACTAGAGCAAACGGAGTGGTCTGTGTTGGAGTTCTATAAGTGGTCCGATAGGCCCACAACGTCTCAACCAACTTTTCATGTCGTTGACGCTTCTTCTCATCTAAAGTTTTCTTTAACAATCGAACTAATGTCTTGTTGAATGCTTCTGCCAATCCATTAGCTCGAAGATATTATATCGTACTATACCTCCAATCAATGTTATGCTTGTTAACAAATTGATTAAGCTTGGTACTTTTAAAAGCAAAACCGTTATCGGATATGATTCGACGTGGAACAACAAATATGTATACAATGATCCTTCAGAAATTGTAGTATATGGCTAGTTTTGACTTTTCTTAGCGGTATGGCTTCAGCCCACTTTGAGAAATAATCAGTCGCATCAAGAATAAACCTATGACCCTTAGAAGGAGGATCAATGGGCCCCACAATTTCAGTTCCCCAGCTCTCGAAAGGTGATGTAGGCAAAGGGGGGGTCTCCACAACATAAAAAAATTCTTGTCTTTGGGCTGTTGCTGTTCTTGGTTTGGCTTGGGCTGTTTGGGTTGGAGCTTGTTTTAGTTGTCCTATTTGGGGTTGTAGCTCATTATTGTTGGAGGCTCATTAATGAATAAAGGTGTGTATTTATTTCCAAAAGGTTTTGGGGGAGTAGAACTTGTGTGCCTCATTGGTTTCTTCTTGGAGAGTTAATGTGGCTGCTTTTCCTGTGTGGCTTTTCCCCTTGCTGCCTTCTCGTTTTTCCCCTTGCTGCCTTCTCGGTTTTGGTGGGTTTTTGCTGTTTCCCATGTATTCTGCTGGGCTTCCTGTGCCTGCTGCCTTGGTTGCTGGTTTGCCCCTTCGGTTCCTTCCCATCTGGGCTGGTTCCGTGGTTTTCTGGCTGGTTTCCTGTGCCTGTTTCTTTGGTTTCCTGTGTGCCTCTTCGGTTCCCTCACTGGGCTGTTCCGTGGCTGTTTTCTGGGCTGTTCTGTGGCTGTTTTCTGGCTGTTCCGTGGCTGTTTCTGTCCTGTTTCCTGTGCAGAATTTTTGGGGCTGCTGTTTGAAACTTTTGAGCTGCTGTTTGGGGAATTGGAAGTTGCTGTTTGGTAACATTTAATAAAGAATTTGAAGAGTTTTTGGTGGCTGTTTGGCTGCCCTCTTTCCTCCTCTAAATATAAGTTATTTTGTGTGTTTAGAGAGAGTTGAAAAATGTTATTTTTGGAAAGGAAAAACCTGAGGGTTTAATCTTGCGAGCTTTGTCCACTTCTTCTCCTTCCCTTCTAGGAAAGCTTGCGAGCTTCTCCTCTTTCTTCTCGACTTCTAACCTATTTCTTCTAATCCGCAAGTGACCACCTCATTGTATCCTTCTTCTCGATCCAAGGAATGCAAGTTTAGGATTTTATTTCATAAGTTTATAAGTGTCAAAGTTTGTAAGAGTCATCTTTATAAAAGTTATATTTTGTTTAGATTTATCTTGTCTCTTTTGGGTATTTTTCTTTCCTAGTGAGCTTATGTTTTTTCTAGCAAAAAAATTAGGGGCCTCCTAATTTTTTTGCTTGCATCAAAAGGCCAAGAAACTATTGCTGGATGCAAAACATTTGGTGGCTGATGCAAAACTACCTTATGTACTTGGCATTGGTGATGTCATCATGCTACTTCAGCACAATTTTTGATCATTGAAGGCCAATATTACCCAAGCCTTTTAATTTTCAATTTCATTTTGGGTCCCGATTGGTGGACGCCACACAATCCCGTATGTATCGCGGTTAGTATCTTATGGGCTTCATCCTTTGCAAGGCATCACAATCACATTTGGTCAAATGATCGTCGATACAAGGTATTATTAATTAGTGAAAATGACAATGCTCTTTTCTTTATTTGTTGAGCAACATATTTCTCCTTTGGGAGTTTACCATTTTGGAGATATTCAATGAAAGGTTGGCGTCAATCATCCTCATCATCTACCACAAACAAAAATCTACCAGGGGAAGAAGGTTCAATTAAATTCTCAAAGTCAATAGGACACAAAATTTGGCGATCTTGAAATTCCATTTAGATTGAATCTTTTTCAGGACATGACATTTCCTTAGCAAGCTTTGCTAGAACACGTCATTTAAAATGCAAAATACGCCACGCTGTGGCGACACATTGTATTAACATACAAAATGTATTATGTATATGCACATTGCAACATACGAAATGCATTATGCAAATACATTATACATGTAAAATGCACTGTGTAGCGATAGCGCGCTGCGCTGACATGCAAATACTTCATGTACTGCATGAAAGCACCGAATCATTGTGTAAATGTATTATGAAGCAAACAGGCGATATATGATGCACCGACACTTCTCCTCAAAGAGGCGTGCAGTGTCCGACACGTATCTGACACGACACGCTTCCGACACTCCTCCGACACGTGTCGGACACGCCAAAAACGTGTCCGATTAAAAAATATTAAATACAAATTGGACACGCGTGTCCGACACGCGTATCTTAAATATTTTATGATTTTTTTTTAAATATAATTTATTGCATTTAAAATTTTTACTTATTTAAAATATAAAAACTAAATTCTAATTTCCTATCCACAACACCAAATCAATCTCCAGCACTTAAAACCCCATTTATTGAATACTCTTATTTTCATTTCTCTTTGGCGGGTTATAACTTTGATTTCACAATAATGTCCGATGTCATCTCAACATCGATGTCTAACGTCGTTACAACATTAGCATTTCAAAACGATTTATATATCAAAATCTGACACTGTCTTTATATTGATGCTCAATGCTAGCAATTTCTACACCCACAATTTGACATCTCATCTTTGTCCAATGCCTTCTCAACATCGACGACTAACGCCCTCTCAACATTGACGATAAATGCCCTCTTAACATTGACACCCAATATTTATTGCATAACATCAATGCCTGACTCTCGACAACATTGTCATCTCCTCTCTCGATGACTGATAAACGGCATCAACGCCCAACTCTCGACATCCTAATATTAATCATTTTAAGCACAAATTGTAGTTAAATGATTTATTATTTCTAAATTACTGTTAAACATATACTTATTCAATTTTTATACACTATTTTTAAAATATAAAAACTATAATACCGTGTCCAACCCGTGTCCGTGTCCTATATTTTCAATAATTGACTTGTCCCGTGTCCGTGTCGTGTCGTATCTGTGTCGCCGTGTCCGTGTCTATGCATCATTGGGCCGATGCATACTTATCATACGCTATTGCATTAAACCATCATGCATACATGCAAATAAACAAGTACATATATAGGTAGTTAACATGTAGATGAGAGAATAAGTGTGTGTGCGAACATGCAAATATGTCACATACACTCATTGCACTGCATACATATAACTGATATACAAATACATTATGCAAAATACATGTAAAAGCATGTACCCACATGGGTCCCAACAAGCATAACGTATGCACACATGTGATGTCTGAGGATGCTACGTGGGTTAAGAAATGAACTTAAGTTCAAGCCTGATCTTTTGTTAGCAAATAGATAGAGTCCACACGGCTTGAATCATCAAACAAATACACGATTGTAGCGCTGACTAGAGTATTTGTTTCATACGTTCATATTAGGCCATCAAGGTTTATTACAAGACGAATTCACTTAAAAAAGGCATGAAGCTAACGACAAACTTGATCCTCTGTCGGTAAATAGATAGAGTCGACATGACTTGAATCATCGAACAAATATACGGTCGTAGTGCTGATCAGAGTATTTGTTTTATACGTTCATATTAGGCCATTAAGGTCTATTTCAAAGAAGATTCTTAATAAGAGCATAAAATTTACATTGACCCGATCTTCTATCGACTAGTAGATAGAGTAGACAAGATTCTGCTAATAAAATGAAATTGTCCATAATCCTCATGATGGTCGTGTTAAAGATAAATCTCAATTGTTGGAGTTAATTCTCAACGACCTATTAAAAATTCAAGAACTTTATATTCATAAATGATATTAATGTTAAAATTAAAATCAATCATTAAACACTTAAAGCAAAATTCTCATCCACCCTCTGCAATAGTTTGCCGAGATGGACAAGTCTGAAAATCACTTCAGCTTACAAAGAGCAAATGTCTAGTCGAGAATATCACTAGGATTCATTCTCAAATCATCTTTTGCCAGTAAGGACATGACACACGTCCTCTAATCGGTGGTTTCACTGCCAAATGACACTACATGTAAACGGTTATGATCGAGATCCTCTGACTTGGTGGTTTTGCTGCTAAATGGTATCATTAAATTACGATCATGGTTAAAGCCTGTATGTTCCCCAACGGCTCTAAATCAATATGAGTAATGAATAATAAAATATGACTGATAGGGCACAAAGCCCTATGTTAGCTAAGGTGGACTCAAATTTGTCTCCTTAGACAAACATTCACCTCAAGTCTACAAGGTACCCTTGAACAAAGTAACTCATGGCTGCCGACAAGGATCCTTTGATCAGGTTGGGTCGACTACCTCCTTTGACTAAATAGTCTAGGGATCATGGTGATCCTGAACGATAGAATCATGAGATCTTGATTGGGTTCATCATCATTCCTCCACCACCCGCTTTAATTGCACAGTAATAAATTTCAATTTCAAATACCAAATTCTGCTGCTACTATACGCCGAATACTACGAATCTGTTTGATGACTAGCCTTAATTGAAAGTTCTCTCTCGTTACCGAAAGGGGTAAATACTATAAGGGCTTGCACGTATAGGAATCCTAAACTCAAATCATAAAATCCTCGTAAAATGAGGGTGAAATCTCTGGGTAATGACTTATCTAAAATCCAATCTGCCTTATGAAAGTTTACATTGGAACTTAAACGTTAAAACTCTCCTCGACGACCCTGAAAAAAAGGGTCGCGGAGAGAGCGGGGAGCGAATTTTCGGAGCCCACAAGAATTTTCATATAAGTTGCTTATTTTGGAAAATAGTTATACTAAAATTAAAGAGAACATTAGTGTTATACCCCAAAAAAAGAAAAGAATGGTTTGTATATAAAATTATAAGAAATGTACTTGAATATGTGATGAATATTCATCATGTTCTATCAAAATCATATTTCTTTGCTCACCCGAAAAAACCCCCAATTTTTTCTTCAAATCTTGAATTTGAATCCAAATACTTTGCTAATGGCGTATCAGATTCTTACATTGTTCTCCAGTGACATTCACGCTAAACCTTTCTTTCATTTTTTAAGCTGCCTCCTGATGCACAAAATATTTGAATCCGCAAGCTTTATATAAATTTGCATTCACAAAAATCGCATGTTTTTTTGTAGCAGAGCAGTGATCCATTATCGGTTCACACTCCACTAGAAATTTTCTCTCTTTTTTTTTTCTTTTTGAAGCTGAGATATTACTATTGTGTGAAGATTCCATGTGGTCTAAAAAATCAAATAGACATTTAAAAAAAAACCAATAATTACTAAACAATGTCAAGTAATGCTAATTAATGGTAAGCAACTAAGCATAAACTAATATTTTGCATGCTTTATATATGAATCATCTTAAAATAATAAAACACTAATGTGTTCATTACACCACAATAAACATAAAACATAATTTATAGAATACTCAAATTATAGCCAATAATATTTGTTTGATTCCACATGATGGTAGCAATTTGTCTCTTTTTTCAAGCCTCTCAAAATAATCATCCAGGCATTCCCCAAAATATCTTCTAGTACAAACTTGAATACCTACTCTTATTCTAAAAAGATTAAATAGTCACCACCTTCTGTAATTAGTCAATTATGTAGAATACAACAAGACAACAAAATGTCAAATTGAGTTTCTAATTGAAAATATTTATCACATTTTATTATTGTGAAATAATTTTTTAAAGATCTAAATGCACATTTCGTAGTTGTGCGAAGATATGAATGTTTATGATTAAACAACTCGTTATAATTTGCAGGTTGAATGCTATTGAACTCTTTCGAATGATACCTTATAGCTCAATACGGGGATATAAGGCCTTTCTTGGCAGAGTAACCTCTACCAACTACTAGATAATATTTAACAGTGGTATAATATAATATTATAAATGCATAACTATGTAAGATAATATTATATAGGCATAGGGGTGTAAATGAGTCAAGTCGAGTCTAGTATCTGCCTAATTGAGCTAAGCTTGTTTAACTCTTGCTGAGCTCGAGCTTGGCTGGTTTGAAAATTATTATGCTCGAGCTTGGCTCGTTTACTCGGAACTCTTTAAGAAAGCTCGAGCATGACTTGTGAAATAATTTAAAATATTTAATATATATTTTATTATATTATTTTAAAAATAGATTTAAAATGTAAATTTAAATGAGCGGCTCGACAAGCTTACGAGCCGAGACTAGCTGAGCTTGAGCTCGTATAGGCATATCATAGTAACCTTTGTACTTTCAAGTAATTGGAAACCATCAATTATTTTAGTGCACCCTTTAAACAATTACATCATGAGCTGAACCCTCCCACTCAGCTAAAACTTATGCATTTTAAGATGAAATCTACTCTTGCTAATACATTCGGACTTGGATAAGGTTTTCTTCTCCAAATACATCAACATGTTTTGTCAAAATCCTAGCTTTTATGTACGTTCCATCTACAGCTATCACACAATCCTAATTTAGAGCATAGTTTAACATGATAAATACATATTAAATAGCATAGCAAATAACTAAGTTTGTGTTTGTGCCTTAAAAAAAGGGCATAAATCAATTGTTTGAGTGTATCTTATATGGAGTTTGGAGGCCTGGATTTAGATAGACAAGGAGAAACACAGAGAGAGAGTAACAAAATAATAAAATATAGATTAGCGGTTTAGGTTAATATTAGTTGGGCCAATTATGGGTACTCTAAGGCTAGGAATTGAATTTGCTTTTTGGCATCTCGGGTATTTTTAGCACGCTTCCACAGTCCTACTTTATCTATTTGTTTGATGTGTAATAGACTGCAAATGTCACACTCATATTTAATGGCATGTATGTTGTACCAATAATTTTGATTGATTATGCTTGTATTTAGCCGCCAGATGTTAAAGATGTGGATGTGCAATTCACGATGGAGGACTTTGAGACTGTTAAAATTATTGGAAAAGGAAGTGGCGGTGTTGTTCAACTTGTTCGGCACAAATTTACAGGAGCTTTGTTTGCCTTGAAGGTATTACACGATGAACATTTGCCCACCAATTTATATGTTTTTTAATTGGTTGCTTACAGAGGCAAATATTGTGCAATAGAAATATTATAAATGTTATATGTATCTTAATTAGCCCATCCGGAGTAATATTGGAGTTCTATGAGGCATTTTCTAGCTCCAATTTGTTGGAATTTTTAAATGTTAGTAAAGGATAATGAAGTTTAAAAAAATGATCTTATATTATCTTTTATAAGTAGTCAGTGCATAGCATGCTTCTTGTGAATATATTCAGAAGAAATTGACAAGGATTTTTGTTATTCTTCTTTATTACACGTTAAGAGCATTTGATTCTGAATTTTCTTAAAGGGAGAGTTTAAATTTTGTCCTGAAATAGCGCCGGTTTGATTTGCACATTAAATTATAACCTGAAATGCTGCATGAAACCTCTTTTTCTGGTTGCATCATTATATAACAATACCATTTAACCAGAAGGTAAATGGTAAAAATATTTTCCCAGTGCATGAAACTCCCTTTAATATACGATTTGAGGAGTATTACGGAAGTAAAAGAGAGCAAAAAATAACTGAAAAAGATGGAATCTTACTTATTTTGACTTTGACAGTTTACTCTTGTATAGCCAGTATATAGGGTGCTTAAGGTTGGCATCAACTTATATATATACTTGAAAATTAGAATGAGAAGAAATGAGAGTAGAGCATGAGAGATTTTGTGCTGGATTTTATGCCATTGTTATGCGTAAAGAAAGATAAAAAGTAATGCATAAATGGCGGAGAAATAACTATTTTGAATATAAATAAATTTATTAATCTTTAATTATGGAATTCAAAATTGACTACATAGCAGAAATTGGAATGATGGTGTTCATAACTTGCTTTATTGTTGTAGATGGATAGTTGTTGTCCATGGATTGTTGGAGTGTTGTGCTAGAAAGTTGTTGTTCATTAATTGCTAGATTATTATAGATTGATGAGTGTTAACCACAGATCTCAAGATTATTTCAATTCTCCCGCTCAAATTGAGCTGTATATGTTAATCATGCTCTTCTTTTTTATCAGAGCGTCAAAATTCCTTATGGGTAAAGCCTTTGTGAGGATATCTATGGTTTAAGAGTTTGATGAAGCTTAATTTAGTTAAGCTAATCCGTTTTTTTAAATTTTTTTAGATGACATGATTGTTTATTTGGTCATGGTCTTGTAATAGTGTGCAAGTTTTTTTTTGTAAAACTTACAGTAAATTGGTTGTCATAGTACAATTTTAGAGATTTTTTCATTTTAATAATCAGATTCTTCTAACAATCATTTTAACCACATTCGTTAGCAAATACTAAGTATCACTGACATTTATTTATCTTCAAAACTTCTTCTCGGGACTATAAATTGTTTCTTACGCCTCCATGTAACCAGATTTTCCTATATATAAATGCAATATTCAGAGGTGGATCTCGGTTTGATGCGTCTCCAACCCAATCAACATCTATGACAATTGCTATGTCATTGATAGAGACTTTTTATATAGCATGCATTTTTCTATTGTAATATTAAGATACTTTAGAATGTGGCTAACTTTCATGTGGTCTTTTATGTATTAGATTACAATACTAACAAGGAACCCAATACAAGATTGGCGAGAGAGTAGTTGATGTCTTTTCCCACAAGGCATTGCGTGCTTGTTGTCACCAATGATCCCAATTTTCTTTGTTGGGCCATTATATAGTTTTTGCAAGCTTACATCCAAGCCTTTTGATTTCTTGAAGTAGATCAAGAATATATTTCATTTTAGAAATAATAATACATTGTTTTAGTTATTCCATTTTCACACCAAGAAAATATTTTAGATTTTCCTTTCACCTCAAATTTTGTACCAAAATTTTATTGTAGTTACTCTTCTTCCAATTCATCTATCAATATCATATCGTCTACACTCACAATCGTAATCATCTTTTTCTTTAGATGAGTACTTGATAAAAAGAGTGTGATAAACTTTGACATTAAGTGTAATAGCACCTGTCACCATATTTGAAGAATCCACCAAACCAACCATGAAGGGATTGTTTAAGGTTATATATAATTTTTTGCATATAATATTGGTATTCTCTTATTTTTCAATTTTGGTGGGATCTTTATTTACTTCCTCCTAAGGATGCCATTTATTTTTAATGACAAATTGATGTAGAGGTTTGTCCAAATTTATCATTAGAGAGAACAAAACTTGAATTGTGTTGAGTTTGACGATGGGAAATGGCCAATACCAATGATTAGGTGAACCCTTTTACAACAAATCAGCCTCTAAACTTATACATTCTCTTAATTTCTTTATATTTTGACTGTGAATATTCATTTGCATTCAATCCATTTTTTTTTCTGGTGGAAGTTTAAAAGCTTCCCACATATCATTATTTTTTAAGGCCTAAATTTCTTCAATTATAACTTTTTTCACTCGAGTATTTTGAGAGCTTTATGATCGTTGTTTGGATATGTATTTTATTAAGAAAAGTAATAAAATTTAGGTGAAATTTCTTTAGAAGTCATAAAATCATAGATTGAGTGTTTGGTACATGATCTTACCTCATTCCTTAAGGTAATAAGATAATGGATATCAACTTCATGATCTATCAAAAATTTTCTCATAATTATGTACTTTATTGGTCCTTGAACTAGCATTGGGTTCTTGGATGTGTTAGAGATGTGTTGATTGCTCCCATTCTTTATATCCTTCATGTATAGGTTATGCATATTAACCAAGTGATGAGGGAGTTTGTGGTTCTTGTGAGGCTTTAGTAGGTCGGATGTATTGATGGTAACTAGAAATTTTTCAACTTAGGTGAGGCTTTATTAGGTTGAATGAGGGAAAATTAGGAATGTTCATTGTTCAAGGTTTTATGAAAGAGAATGGTGAATGATTAAATAAGCTTCAACCTTGAAATTCTTCTTCTTGAATTTCCTCTTGTTGAATTTTGGGTTTGAAGTGTTAAGGTTGGTGTTCAAGGACGGTTACGTCTTTAGAATAGTAAATTTTTTTAGTAACTAGAAATAACACATACTCTTTTTTATTTTAGGTGAACCCAATAAAGATATCCTTAATAGATTTATGGTCTAATTTACTCCACTGCTCTGAATGATTGTTAATGAAGATTGAACACTTAAAAATATTTTTAGGATAACAAAAGAAATGATTTTGATCCTAGGAATATAGAAGGGTTTGAATTGGGTTTTTAAATTTAAGCACTTTCAAGGGCATTATATTAATGAGATATGTAACTGTTAGGATAAAATTTACCCATAGATTCTTAAAGCACTGACCGGCTCTGTCCGTTAGCCTTGCTCGAGCAAACCCACGCCACGCCTCCCTCTATTGTTTGAAACGTGAGTGGGAATGGGGGGAAAGAAGGATTTGTATATGTAAAATATATAGAATAATATACAAATAAATAATAACAGCAAACAGGCGTTGCTATCACTAAATCGGAGGAGCCAAAGACCAATATCAGGGTCGATTCGCTCCCCCAAAGATCTCAATCGTTGATTTGATCCGGCCGAGCGAACTCGAAAGGGCAAGTGCCCTCCTTAACCTCCCCTCGTGGGGAGGGGACGTCGGAAGGTTGCCGAAATCACTCCGTAAGACTGTCAAAATTATGCCAAGAGATTGTCGAGTATCTCTTTGAGAATAATTGGATAAATTTAATAATCAAAATGCTTAATTAATTTAAATAACCAATTTAATAAATTCATTAAATTGAAAATATAATTGATTAACTAAGTGATCTAATTAATTAAAATAAAATTTAAATATTTAATTAATTAACTAATTGATTGATTAATTTAATCAATTTAAAACCTAATTTTAAACAATCAAAATTTTAATTTATTTTAATTAATTGATTTAAAATTAAATCTTTCAATTAATTTGATAATGAATTAACCTAATTAAACAACTAATCAACTCAAAATAAAATTGAATTCAATTAATTAACTTAAAATATAATGAGTTAATTGATTAATAATAACTTAATTGATTAATTAATATTAAAATTTATTTTATAACTAAAAATCTTTAATTAAATGAATTAATGAATGTAAAACTTTAAATTAATTAATTTAATTGAGTGATTTGTTTTAAATTTAATTCATAATTTAATTAATAATTAAGTAATTTTAAAATACATTTAAAATTAATTAATGTGCTGAGAGTTTAATTTTAATTTTAATTTAAACTCTAAATTAAACTAAATTAACAAACCAATTAAAAATGCAAACAAAAAATACTGAGGGGAGAGCCGCTCGGGTGAAATTTTGTATTTTTGAATTAAACAATAAAAAAAAAGAAAATGAATGTTTGTACTATACAACCTAAGTACAACGTACACCAACTAACACCAAATTCCTAAAACTAAAAAAACACTCAAACAGAAAGAAAAGCTCCAAAAATCTTAACCTAAACCCCTCCATCTCCTGGCAAGCTTTAGCTCCTGCAACTGTTGCAAGTGCAACCTACTTGCAAGCAAGTAGACAAGGCATTAGTTTGGTGTCATAAAACTAAACTAGTACTAAAACAAACTGGTACTGAACAAATAAGTAGGTAAAGCTACTACTACAGGCAAAACTAGTGCTAAAAGAAAACTAAAACTGTAAACAAAACAAAGTGCTAGAAATAAGATACTAAAGCTAAAACAACGGTACTAAAGCAAAAGCCGAGCTACTAAAGTAGAAAAGAAAAGCACTGTAAGTAAAAATACTGGTGCTGGTGTCAAAGTAGTGAAGGGTGCAAAGCTAAATGTTCTAAGCTAAAATCTCGCTAACCACCTAAAGTTTAACCGACAACTTCTAATAGAGGTCATAACTTCGAATTTAGTTAATGAGTTAGGGGAAATCTTTAGGTAAAAGTAATCTAATCCTAAATCCCACCTACGGACCGCTTAGGTTATAGGTCTAGGTTGTCTGACGCATCATCAGACTACTTCTAAATATAGAAGCCGTAAAACCTACTAAAATAGCCAGACATCTTTCAAGGAAAGTTATAAGACCTGCAATTTGTAAACCTTTACAATAAATGAGGAACCTTCAACCAAACCCCTAGGATACTTCTAAATACAAAAGCCATAAGACCTTCTCAAACAATCAGACATCTTCCAAAGGAAGCTGTAAGACTTGTTATTTGAGAGATTTCTTAGCGAAATACAAAACACTTAATCAAATCCCAGACTACTTTCAATGAAAGCAGTAAGACCCAACCCTTTAAACCCTCGGGCTACTTCTAATAGAAGCAGTAAGATCCACTCAAATGCAAAATTATATGTCTGCTGTTAAAATCCCGCTAACCTAATGTTCAACCGACAACTTCTAATAGAAGTTCTAAGTCCGACTTTAGGGAAAATCTCTAGATAAAAATAACTTAGCCTTAAATCCTTGATAACGGGTCACCTCTTATAGAGGCCGTAAGTCCCACTTTAATTAGTGTTGGGAAATTTTTTTCCAGAACAAATAACACATCCTTGATAACCTTGGCAACCTCTAATAGAGGCCATAAGACCCGGTACATGGGCTATTTTCAATGAAAGCAGTAAGACCTAACCTTTAAAACGCTATATGAGCCACTTCTAAGTGAAGCCGTAAGACCCGCCACACGAGTTATTTCTAAGGGAAGCTGTAAGACCGCTACACGGGCTACTTTTAATAAAAGTTGTAAGCCTCGACCCGAAATCTAAATTAAACAACTGGATAACTTCTAAATGAAGTCATAAATTCCAAACTAAATTAAATACTGATTATTCTAACAATTGTAAGCCTCAAATCATAATAAAATTAAAACCCACGTCTATCTACTTTAATTTACTCAGGATCTCTAAGAGGAGGCAACCCATGATTGCTAATTAGATTTTATGGACACTACAATTAACAGTTGTTAGTGTTGGTAGACTGAAACCTACGGTATTCCCGGGATGATGGAATAATGAGATCTTGATCGGGTCTACCTTCATCCGCCACAGCCAAAATTTAAAATGGTTGCACGTTTAAACATTGATTTATCCTTAATTGAGAGTTGTTTTCTACTCGTTATGATGGGCAATTAACAATGAAGGATTGCATTGATAGCAAGTGAAACCTCAGAACTAAGTAAACCCTGATGCTGATCATCAGGAAAAATCTGGTTAATTTACAATCCAATCTACCTCAGGGAAAATGGGACCTAAAGCTTGCAAAGGCGAGGTTCGTGCCGTAACGCCATCTTTTGCTGAGCGAACAAACGATAACCCACAAGGGCTGGACTAACGAAGAACTGGATCGGTCGGTCCAGCAGTTGGTGCACCAGGGAGGGGCGAAACCTGGGCAAATTTTGGCTCCCCTAGTGGGGCCCAACAAACTATTAATTCGCTATATATGAAAGGAATTAAGAAGAGAATTAATTAGGAAATGTTTCGTAATTGAAGAGAGCATATTTGGGGGATGATTTGGAGGAGATTAATTAGGAGATATTTCCTAATTAAAAAAGGCTGATTTGGGGGCTGCTTTTGAGGGGATTAATTAGGAGATGTTTCCTAATTGGAGAGGGCAGATTTGAGAGGGAATTGGGGGAGGCCTGTTTTGGAATTTATTATTTATTGTTTGTTATAAGTAGTAGGGTTTATGTTATATTTTGTATGCAGAATTTTGTAAGTGATTACTGTCTACTGTTTTTGTGAGGGATCCTAGCGACGTCTAGGATTTGGGAGAGAATGTCCTCTTTTCGAAAGAGGACCATTGTATCTTGCTTTTGCATACTTCTGGGTTTATCAATAAAAATCTATTGTTTGCTGAATTTGTCCTTGTTTGTTGGATGCTTTTGATGCCAAGGCGTATCAAATTGGTATCCAAGCGGCGTACTGGACTAAAATCTCAGTTGTTTTCGCGGATTCCTGCAGATATTTTTCCTTTATGTCCGCTGATTTTTGCCATTTGAAGGCCAAATTTGCGTCAAAGTTGCTGAGTTTCGCTGTTAAAGCCTTAATTTGGGTACCGATAGCCGAAAAAAGAGTTGAGCCGTTGGAAGAAAAGTTGGAGGGGGAAGTAGGGCAACTACGAGCGGATGTGAATGAACGTATTTTAGCATTAGAAGGAAGGTTTGGGAATATAGAGGTGGTGATGAAGCGGATGTTGGAGCTTTATACTAAAATGGCTTCGCCAAAAGCAAGAAGAAATCAGGAAGATGACATGTTGAGGGAAGATGGAGAGGGGGAAATTTTAGGAGGGGAGGAGGAAATACCCCACTTGGAGCCTCTACCGAGAAGGGGGATGGGTAGGGAGGGAATATGAACGGAGAAGGGATGAGAGTGAATCATGGAGAGACCCTAATGCTCGCTTCATGGGAGGCATGGGAGGAGGAAGGGGACATTGGGGCGGGGGAGAACAGAAGATTAGGAAGCTAAAAATATCTGTATTTAAAGGGGAAGATGAGCATGAGTAGATATATAGAGTGGAGATATATTTTGTGGTGAACTGGTTGACAGAAGATGAGAAACTAATGGCTGTCGCTCTATGTCTTAAAGGGAAGGCACTGTTATGGTACTAATGGAGAGAGACAAGTTATCCAATGCATTCGTGGGAGGAGTTCATAGAGCATTTGTTAGAGCGCTTTCGAGCCCAACAAAATGGGGATTACTATGAGCAATTCTTTGCATTGATACAGGTCGACACTGTGATTGAGTATCGGGAAAGATTTGAGCTTATGTTAGGACAAGTAGGGAGGTTGTAGGAGAACAATGTTGGAAAGCAATTTCATGAAAGGCTTCAAGCTAGAGCTGAGGGCAGTAGTGTGGGTGGCAAGTCCCCGTGATTTGGGAGAGGCAATAGAGTTGGCTCAGATGATTGAGAATAAGAAATCACTAGAGAAGAGTAGTAAAGGGGTCAGTGGAGGAGGCTCTTACCGCACGATGTCCACTTTCCTGACACTTAGGATGCAAACTGTACCAGTTAAAAAGGAGACTCCAAAGGAGGGCAGCTTGGGATTTTGACTTGGGATTTCGACAAGGAGGGAATTTCAAGAGGTTGACTGATACTGAACTGCAAGACAAGAGAACTATTGGGCTATGCTTCAGATGCGACGAGAAATTTACACAAGGGCATAGGTGTAAAAATTGCACCTTGTTGGTTCTCATTGTGTGTGATGAGAAGGAGGTGGACGAGGTAGAGGCAATGAGGGAGGAAGAAGAGGATGAGCTCTTGCATTTGGAGGTGGCTGAAGTTTTATTGAACTCGGTAGTGGGATTCACCCCGATTCACACTATAAAAATGAGAGGATAGATAGGAGGAGAGGCGGTGGCGATTCTGGTGGACAGTGGAACTACCCATAATTTCATATTTAACCAGGTGGTAGACAATCTGGGGCTGAAACTGGTAGGCATGAGAAAATTTGGAGTGATGATGGGCACAGGGAAGGTTGATAAGAGCAGAGGGATATGTTAGAATTTTGAGGTAGAGCTGCAAGAGATTAATATCAGAGAGGATTTCCTTCCATTAGAGTTGAGAAGTACTTATTTGATTTTGGGAATGGAATGGCTACAAACCTTTGAAGAGAACAAGGTGAATTAGAAGACATTAGCCTTGGAGATCCAGGAATATGGTAATTAAGGGAGACCCCTGTTTATCCAAAGCAATGGTTTCTTTGAAAACCATAGTTTGTAATAACCAGAAATCAGGTATCTCTTTTACAATAAGTTTAATTAAAATTTTATCTCAATGTGCAATTAAAATGAAAATAAAGATTTATGTTTTTATCGGCGTATTAGTAAAACCGAAGTTAGAGAGGCTTTGAAGAAAATGAAGGGTGGAAAAGCTGTTGGACCTGATGATATTCCAATAGAGGTGTGGAAATGCTTAGGAGATGAAGGAATTTCTTGGCTTACTAAACTTTTTAATACTGTTTTGAAGACTAAAAAGATGCCAGATGAGTGGAGAATGAGTGTGTTAATCCCTATTTTTAAGAATAAAGGTGATGCACAAGATTGTGCGAATTATAGAGGAATTAAGTTAATGTGTCATACTTTAAAACTATGGGAACGAGTTATGGAGCATAGGTTGCGGCGTGATACTAATGTTTCTCAAAATCAATTTGGATTCATGCCGGGTAGGTCTACTATGGAAGCCATACATTTATTAAGAGGTTTGATGGAGAAATATAGAGAGAATAAGGAGGATTTACATATGATATTTATTGATTTAGAAAAAGCATATGATAAAGTTACAAGAGAAGTGCTATGGAGAGTTCTTGAAAAGAAAAGAGTTAATAACGCTTATATTCAAATCATTAAAGATATGTATGCAGGAGCTATTACTTGTGTTCAAACACAAGGTGGTTTGACCAAGTATTTCCCTATTTCGGTTGGATTACATCAAGGATCAGCCTTAAGCCCATATCTTTTTGCTTTAGTCATGGATGTTCTCACTAGACATTTGCAAGAGGATGTACCTTGGTGTATGCTTTTTGCTGATGATATTCTTCTTGTTGATAAGACTAGAGAGGGAGTTGAAGATAAACTAGAATTATGGAGGTCAACTTTAGAGTCTAAAGGTTTTCGCTTGAGTAGATCTAAAACGGAATATATGGAGTGTAATTTTAGTAATAATAGACTAGTGAGGGCATTGTGACTTTGGCCGATCAAGTCATTAATAAGAGTACACGTTTTAGATATCTTGGATCTATTGTTCAGAGTGATGGTGATATAGATGGGGATATTATCAGCAGAATCCAAGTTGGATGGTTGAAGTGGAGGAATGCATCAGGCTTATTGTGTGATAGAAAAGTACCTCTCAAACTTAAGGGAAAATTCTATAAGATGGTGGTGAGACCTGCAATGCTTTATGGTGCCGAATGTTGGTCATTAAAAGAGAAGCATAATTCTAAGTTAAGTGTTGCAGAGATGAGGATGCTCAGGTGGATGAGTGGCTTTACCCTTAGAGATAGGATACGAAATGAGCATATTCGTGAAAAGGTTGGAGTAGCTCCAGTGGAAGATAAGATTAGAGAGAGTCGCCTTAGATGGTTTGGTCACGTAAAACGGCGGCCTCCCGATGACCCGGTTAGGAAAGTAGAGGTCTTAGATTTGACTTATGTTAAGAAAGGTAGAGGTAGACCTAAAAAGACTTGGTTAGAAAATATTAAAAATGATCTTTATTTATTAGATTTAAACGAGAATTTGACTTTTAACAGGACACAATGGAGAAAAAGGATTCATGTAGCCGACCCCACGTAGTGGGATAAAGGCTTGATGTTGTTGTTGTTGTTGTAATGTGCAATTAAAATATTAAATAGAAAATTTAATTTTTTATTGAAAAGATGCTGCCTTTGGATTATCAAAGGAGAGAGAACAGTTATAGTCCCTTCATTTTTATTAAAATGAAGTTTTAGTTATACGTTGCTTCATAATGTTATTTAAATAAGCTTTATGTTATTACTGAAACGGCTTTAGACAAGGCTATTGAAATTCCTATGTGGCTGTGAAGGTTCGGATAAGGACAATAGGCAGTTATTTTGAGTGGGCATATATTTTTCTGCTTGTCTTAACGGGAGAAGCAAAGAAATAAGGCAAAGAAAGAAAATAGCAGTTTCATGCAAGCCAGAGAATTGATGGAGGCGGCATAGTGCTTTTCTCTGTAGGAATTTTCGCATAGAGTAATATACATTGCTGTATAAGAATTTGGTGATGTTGATTCCTGTAGCAGAGTTGGCTAAGAATTTTGATTCACACAATGAATGCCTGTAGAGCAAGCAGCAGTTAAACATAAGTTCCTGTAGAGAAAATTCGGCATAGTGGGCAAAGGATCGTAGCAGGAGGCGGAAGAAAGCAGAATTCGCAGATTTCACTGTAGCAGGAGGCGGAAAAGGCTGGGTTTTGGCATCCTGTAAGCAGTTCAGCACAGTTTCTGAAGTTCATGTAGGAGTTGGCATCATTTGAAGTATCCCATAGGCGGCACTGTGGCATGACTCCTGTAGGAAAGTGGCATATTTCCCTATAGCAGAATTCGGAATAAGGGCATATGCAGGAACTATTGTAGTTTAATTCAGTATTGTGTTCATAGCATTGTAGAGGTCTTCTACATAGTGAATTCTGTACAGTAAACTGCTGGAGAAGTATTCGGCACAGGAAATTGAAGATTTCGGCTGAAGGAATTTATTTTGGTGACGGTAGAAGAAAGGAAAAATAGTAGTACAGTTTGAAGTAACTTGAAGGAACAGTGATTTTGTTGTGGTATTTTGGAAAGTAAGAGTTGAAGAAGAATAAGTAATAGAAGAAAGAAGGAGGATTCACCGAATATATGAATAAAGAAAGTTTTGAGGTGACTTATAAGCGTAAACGAGTAAGAGGTAGAGAATTGGAAGAGACGGCTCGTTAGGAAGGTAAGTTATGTAAATCTTAATTTACAAATGCAAGAATTAATATTTCTAGATATATTATAATATCACTTGATTTAAGTGAAGTGATAAATGCATTATGAAGATTCCAAGAATGCAAATGATTATGCTTCCAAGTGTTCATGTACAATCAACCACTTGCATATATGTATCATTGAAGTTTTAACATAAGATTCATGATGATTATTGTAATATTTTTCTAGTTGATTATAAATTGAAAAAAGCTCAATTATTTCATGTTGTCAATACATTCTGGCATGTAAATGTTAAGAAATAGATTCTTATACAAGTTTCTACATGACAAGTCAAGTATGAATAATGAATATGGAATGTGTACTGAATATCAATTTAAAGTAAAATTTAGCTAGAGAATGATGTATAATTTATAATTGCAGATGAGACAAAAGGGTTCTCATGTACATTGTATTGTAAATGGGGCAAAAGGGACCCCAGAGAATTATGATGGCTGCATAGCATGTGGGGCAAAAGGGACCCCTAAAGAGACAAAA
The DNA here is from genome assembly GCA_019925795.1 of Dendrobium chrysotoxum. Classification (NCBI taxonomy): domain Eukaryota; kingdom Viridiplantae; phylum Streptophyta; class Magnoliopsida; order Asparagales; family Orchidaceae; genus Dendrobium; species Dendrobium chrysotoxum. The sequence continues at coordinate 5,174,572 of CM034308.1, forward strand.
TGAACCTCTATGTAATTCAATGGAGATAATGCCAGGTTTACCTGGGCTCCATTAAATATTGTTATGAATGATAGCCAAATCTTTTAATGAATACAATTAATATTCAGTATAGAGTTCAGAGAAAGTAAAGGTTAATGCCAATTGAGATTTTATGATGTCTTCTCAAGTTGTTTTACTTTAATTTATATTTTCAATGTTATGAATTTTATAGTCATGCATATTAAAATGTTATTTAAAGTGGCATAATTTACTGTGCCTCATAGCTCACCAGTATTTTTCTTACTGGCTGTTGTTACAGGAAAGGGAAAGGAGAAGATCATAGCAGATTAATTTGCAAGTTATTTCTTCTTATATGTTAATGTTATCTTTGTTAATGAGTACACTTGAGGTTAGTAAGCAATTCAATGTGGTATTGCTTTGGATTTATTCGGTTTTTCTTAGTAGCTCTGTAATTATATCTCTGTGGGCATTTTTAAATTATTAGATGCTTCCATTTGAAGAGATGAATGATAATTGTTGGATGTTTTATAAAGACCTCCAAATGTTTAAAAAGTATCATATGATTTCTTAATTGATTTATTAAAATGTTATGTTTATGTTAGTAATACTCCATGTATTGTTAAGGGGTACTGTGGGGTGTTACAATAGTTCGTGTCTTATAAAGGGAAGGAGGGGGGTTCTTGGTGGAGCTCCAGAGTCTGGAGGGAGGAGAGACAAGATGGGGAGGACATTCTAGAAATTATCCAGCCCCTTTAACAGTTCAGGGAGGTATTCTATTTTCCCCAGGGATTATCACTCCCACGGGAGCACGAGCACTCTATTGTTCTAAAGGAAGAAGTCTCTCCCATTAGTGTTCGGCTGTACCGTTACCCTCAGATCCAAAAGGATGAGATTGAGAAACTAATTCGGGAGATGCTTGAAGCTGGAATTATCAAGCCCAGTGTAAGCTCTTTCTCTAGTCCTGTATTGTTGTTGATGAAGAAGGATGTGAGCTGGAGGTTCTGTGTAGACTACTGTGCTCTGAATAAGAAAATTGTAGCTGACAAATTTCCCATACTAGTCATTGATGAGCTATTAGATGAGTTGCATGGATCTGTGATATTCTCCAAAATCGACTTGAAATTCGGATACCCCAGATCAGAATGCGACCAGGAGATACCCACAAGACAACTTTCCTGACACACGAGGGATACTATGAGTTTTTAGTGATACCCTTTGGTCTCACTAACGCACCAACCATCTTCCAGTCTCTAATGAACAAGGTATTTCAGCCCTACTTACGAAGGTTTGTGCTGGTATTTTTTGACGACGTATTGATGCAATCAAAGCTAGCTATTATATATATATATATATATATATATATATATATATATATATATATATATATATATATATACATATATATATATATACATATATATTATTTATCACTTATGTTTCTAGCCCTCTTTCTTCTGTGGTTTTTTGTTTTGCATACTGTTTACTTAGTTTTTCTGCTATGTTCTCATTGTCCATGTTGTCTACTCATTTTCCATGCTACTGCCTTTCCCTATGCTGGCTGTTTTAATCATGTTGATGTCCTGTTTTCCATGCTGTTGACTTTCCCTATTCTAGTTGTTTTGCCCATGCTGCAGTCCCCTTTTTTCTGTTGCTGGCTGTTCGATTTCCACCTTGTTGTTTTCCTATACTAAGTGCATTAACTCCTATTAAATGGGCTAATTTGGAGGGGTTTTAGTGGTTGTTTTGGTGGTACATTTATGTGGGATAATAAATGCCCTTCCCCCTTCTTTCTCCTATAAATTGAGGCTGAATTTCTTTGTGAAGATAGAGTTTTTTAAAGAATGTTTGGAACAAAAATCTACAGGTTTATATAGCTTGCGAGCTATTGTCTTCTACCCCTATCTCCTAAAAAATTCGTCTCGGACTTCTACCAACTTCTTCTCTCCACAGTTTTCATTCCACCTGTATCTTTCTTATCGAAGCTTTGATTAGTTATATGGTGTTGTTGTGTCCTTTTTTTGAAGTTGTAAGGTGTTGTGTCATTTTATTTGAAGTTGTAAGATGTGATTGTGTTCTAAGGTTTTGTTTGTCTATGTTTTAAGGAAAGGAAGTCTTTAATTTGCAATTCTAGTGTTGTTTTTTTTTTTAGTTTCATCACGTATTTGTATGTAGTAGGTCTGAGGGGGAGCACTTGGAGCATTTGGGAGTGGTGATGTCTATGTTAAGGGAGCACTCCTTATTTGCCAATCAAAAGAAGTGTTCTTTCGCCCATCCCGGAGTGAAGCATTTAGGGCATGTGGTATATTTGGAGGGGGTGGTAGCTGACCAGAGTAAAATCAAGGCCATGCTCAAATGGCCCATACCCAAGTCCTTAAAGGAAATGAGAGAATTCTTGGGAGTCACAGGCTACTATCGGAAATTGGTGAAAGGATACGGTTCTATAGCGGGGTCGTTGACAGAACAACTCAAGAAGGACAATCAATGGGCAGAGTCCGCCACCTAGACTTTTGAGGAGTTGAAGAAGGCTATGACCAATGTGCCAGTCTTAGCTCTCCCTGAAAAGGTGTGGGAGGTGACCATGGACTTCATTGAAGGGTCACCAAAGTTAGGATATACTACGATATTGGTGATAGTGTATCGATTAAGTAAGTCAGCAATATCAATAGCAATGATTTTTATGAGGGAGGTGGTGAGACTACATGGGATACCGAAATCGATTGTATCAAATCGAGACAAAATATTTCTGAGCCAGTTCTGGAAGGAATTGTTTAAAATGTAGGGGACTGTTCTGAAAAGGAGCACTGCTTATCATCCTCAGATGGACGAACAGATGGAGGTAGTCAATCGTAGTGTGTAAACTTATCTACAGTGCTTTATATTGGATACACCAAAGTTATGGGCAAAATGGAAGGCTTGGGCAAAGTATTGGTATAACACTTCCTATCATTCAATAGCTCAGACTACACCGTTTAAGGTGTTATACGGAAGAGATCTGCCTCACTTGATATACCATGGAAAAGATAGTACACTGGTTGCTTCGGTAGAGCAGTACTTGGAGGACAGAGACAGGATCTTGGGGGAGCTGAAGGGGTATTTGTTCAGAGCTCAACAAATTATGAAGCAGAATGATGATGCACAAAGAAGAGACATTCAGTTGAAGACCTTGGCAAAAACCCTTGGCACAAACAGGGTTTATTTGAAGCTTCTTCCTTACATAATTGGCACAGAGATGGAATGATAAGTTATCACTCCAATATTTTGGTCCTTACAAGATAGTGGAGAGCATTGGGGCAGTGGCATATCACCTACAGTTACCGCCATCATCAGCCATCCACCCACTGTTTTATGTGTCTAAGCTGCGACGGGTGATAGGAGAGCACATTCCATCTTCTTCACTTCCCCCGACTTTGACGGGCGACATGGAGATGTTGTTGCTATTGGAGGTCAAAGGAGTCACTACAGGAAAACCCGTTATTACAGCGGACTAAATCTGCCGGTAAGTTGAAAATTTTGACGGAAAAACGACGTTTCCGGCGCATTTCCGTCAGATTTCCTTACGACAGTAATATGCGCGTTAGAAAAAAATTCCGGCGTACTTATTACGCTGGAAATATTTCCGGCGGCTTTTCCGGCGCATAATCGGCAGAAAAGTAGATGTGGTTACGTCGTTCCGTCTTGGCCTGCTCCGGTGTTAAATCCGTCGAAAATACCGGCGTATTAATACATCGGTAGCACCAGCGGAAATTACGTCGTTGTTTGCGTCGCAAAATTAGCTGACGAATGTAACCGGCGCATTTTCCACCAGACACGCCGGCATATAAATACGCCGGAAAATGATACATAATTCGTTGTATCGTAGTTTCCGACGGATTACCATGAGAAGTCCAATACCAATATTGTGGCATGAACCCTCTGCGATACAGATCAACAATTACATCATCAGGTCTTAGGTGCACTTGATTTTTTTGTTTAGAACATGGACATCGAAACATTCCATCTGATATGAAGCTGGGCAGTTGTTTCGCTGTCTGAATGAAAATGTTCACCCCATTAATGAATTCATTTGTTAATGTCTTTCTTCCTTGCGTCAATCGGTTATACATCCAACTTCTTTGATTTTTAATATCCATAATATAACCTACATATAATATGGAGCTATTAGATATTATAAGTCGAGCAATAAATGTTAGATAATGTAAGTAAGGAGATATGAAATTTGAGATATTTAGACCTATGTGATATCTCCAAAATCAAGTTAGGTCTCTTTAATGCGGACAATGAAAGTCTAATTGTAAATTATCACCATTTTATGCGCCCAAACCATCTAAGGTGACTCTCTCTAATCTTATCTTCCATGGAGCTACTCCAACCTTATCACGTATATGCTCATTTCGGATCCTATCTCTAAGGGTCTAGCCAAACGGCCTAAAATGCAAAACCAAATCTCATGAAAAATGAAAGCCGCCGTATATGGAGAATTCTGCCTTTTCGTTGTAAATCCGGATTTCCGAAATCCTCTTGTTCGGCGGATTTCTGAAATCCTCTAGCTCTATTGGCGCGGGAAGGAAGAAATTCCTTCTTAAATCCTGAATGGAATAGCCAAACAGTCATATAGGATTTATCATGAATGTTACCAATCAGTTTTCAGGATTTAACCCCCTCAGGATTTCGTAAATCCGGATTTGGAGGATTTACAAAATCTTACTTAAATGAAATCCTAGATTCTACCAAACAACCCCTTTTTCTCCATTGTGTCATGTTACGAGTCATTGGAAGACTGCCGTTTTGTATGACCAAATCATCTAAGACAACTCTCTCTAATCTTATATTCCATTGGAGCTACTACAACCTTTTGACGTATATGCTCATTTGATATCCTGTCTCTAAGAGTAAAACATGTACTCTTCCTAACGACTTGATCGCCCAAATTTACAATCCCCTCACTAGGTCTAGGACTTTAACTCTCTCTCTAGTCGTATCAACATGAATAATATCATCAGCAAAAAGCATACACCAAAGTACATCCTCTTGCAAATATCTAGTGTGAAAACAATTAAAAAAAACAAACTTACAGCAATGTTTCCGTCCGGAGGCGAGCGCGGGTCGCTCGGTCTCGGCAGCAGCGACACCGGCTAGGTTCGACGGTGAGGCAAGCTATGAGAGATAGTAATATCATCAGAAAAAAGCATACACTAAGCTACATCCTCTAGCAAATGTAAAGCGAGACCCTAAACCCTAAAAAATTAAAAACTTACGGCGCAAAACATCGGGTTTCCGCCGGCGACAGAGGCGGTGAGCGTCGGCAAAGTCGTTTGAAGCCCGTTGGTTCGTCGGTCGGTCTCGGCAGCAGCGAGTTTCGGCTAGGGCGACGGAGGCGAGCAAATGGCGTAATGAAATAATCAGGCAGAAGGAGGGGAAATAGCGTTTCGACCGACGGATTTTCCGGCGGAAACTGCGCCGGTGATGTTTCCGGCGCATTTTTCGACGGTACTTAATTGTTGTGTTTTAATATGCCGGCGTAATATACGTCGGTAAAGGCGCCGGAAATTGCCGGCGGAATATGCCGCAAAACACAATGTTTTCACAATTTACGACGATTAGACCGTTGGATTTTACGTCGGACAATTACCGGCGTAAATTGCGCCGGTAAATCCGCCGTAAATCTTCCGTCGCATAAATCGTCGGTAAAACCGCCGTAAGTTCCGGCGTATATTATTCCGCCGGTAATCTCTGGTTTTCCTGTAGTGAGTGCGACAGGGAGTAACAGGAAAGAAAGAAGTGCTGATCAGGTGGAAGGACCTACCAGCACATGAGATCATGTGGGAGTCCTACCAGGTTATTCAACGGCAGTTCCTTTCATTCTACCTTGAGGACAAGGTGATACTTTTGGGGGTGAGTATTGATACAACGGCAACCCATAAGGGTTGGACCAAGGAAGTGCTAGATTGGTCAGTCCAGCAGTTGGCGGACCAACAAGGGGTAGAACTTGGGCAAATTTGGGCTTCCGTGGTGGGGCCCAACAAATCATTAATTCACTATGTTAGGAGAGGAATTAAGGAGGGAATTAATTAGGAAATATTTCATAATTGAAGGGGGTAGATTTGGGGGCTGATTTGGAGGGGATTAATTAGGAAATATTTTCTAATTGGATAGGGCAGATTTGAAGGCTGATTTGAGAGGGAATTGGGAGAGGGCTGTTTTGGAATTTGTTGTTTGTTGTTTTCTATAAGTAGTAGTATTTATGTTATGTTTTCTATACAGAATTTTGTGAGTGATTGTTGTTTGCTATTTTTGTGAGGGTTTCTAGCGGCATCTACGGTTTGGGAGAGAAGGTCCTCCTGTCGAAAGAGGATCATTGTATCTTATTTTTGCATATTTCTGAGTTTATCAATAACAATATGCTGTTTGTTGAATTTTTTTTTATTCGTTGGCTGTTTTTGATACCAAGGCATATCAGAACTACCAATTTATATAGATAGATGATAAATTTCACAGTCTAAAAGTCCTTTGAATTCTTGCGGGTGAATAGAGTTGAATTAATTTTTTAAGAGAAGTAAAGTTTGGGTGTTTAGGAGATAGTGTCAAAGCCAAACATCACTATTATTATTCGAAGTGTGTTTAGAATTTGAAATGGGTAGTTTAGGCGGACACATTGCTCATTGTATAAATCCATATCTTGAATGATCATATTCTTTAGAAAATCCTGAATGCATCTCCACACTATTAATCGTCCTCCCCGAATTCAGTCCTAAAAGTGACAAACATTAGAAGAGAAATTAACAGCATAATTTTGCTCGAGTGAGTTTGTTGATTGATAATAACTTTCAATCTAAGATATGTACTAGAAGCACATATTTAGGTGTCAGATTTTGAGTGAATGATATAATCCGTTTTGACCACTTCTGATGGTGACCAATATATATTCTAGACATTATAATTTTAATTATGGAAGATATTTTTGTCTTCTATCATATGACATGACCCTCCCGACTATATTATCCAGATAATAATTTTCTTCTTGTTTGCAATGAGGGCATATGAGACATTACATTTTTGAGCAACCAAGTTTATTTCAGTGATGTTCAACGATAAACTTATGCTGGGTGAATAGTTTGTTGTCTTCACTTTGCTTTTAACATTGCTAAAAGAGGGAGGAGACAATTATTGTGATTTTTCTTTACGGTTATTCTCTTTGAAAAAATTTCAGTCTAATATTTCATTATGGATTTTTCATGTTTTGGATCTAAATTTTTAATTTTGAGATTGATTTTCAACTTTCAAGTGGCAGAATTCTTAACCACCTGCTTTTTTCATTATAATGTTCATTGTCTTCTCTCTAAGAGGATTCTTCGTATATATTTTCTCCACTCTTGCTAGATGAAAATTGGGATTTAGTGTTGGTGAAGAACCCATTGGGTTGGAGGAGGGATTCCATGTTGAAGCACCCATCGACCTTACAGGAGGTGGAATCTTAATGTCAGAGAAATAATAAGATATTTTTTATTGAGTTTATTCCACTGTTCAATGTAAAAAAAATGATAAAAAGTTTCATACCAGGAAAGAAATAAGTCTAGAAACTAATCTTTAATTAGGGAATTTATAATTAACTGTTCAACATAAATGGAATGTTGGTGCGCACAAATTATCGGATTGTTGTTGATGAAAAAGCTGTCTTTCACGGATAGTTGGATTATTGTAGATGGAAAGCCGATATCTACTGATTGTTGAACATAGAAAGATGTTGACCACAAATTTAAGATTATTTCAACATTTCTTTCCTATGACATGGGCGAACTTGAAGTGCTACACAAGCATGTGCGGAGTTCTCATTCCTTTTTCCCAGTCCTATTGTAATAACCACATCCTTTAACCCACATAGTTTGTTGAAAAATAGCTTTGAGTTATATGCAAAATACGTTTAGAAGAACATTTTGCACACTCACCTTATTTATGACATGAAAATAAGACCAACGTTCATTTGGACGGAAACATCTTTTTTTGTAACACCCTCAAAATGACTAATTTGTCCTTTTGGATGATTAAAATCTTGTATTGATCATTATTTCAAGTCCTTTATCTACAAGTTGCTTATTATACTTTTCACAAAAGTGAAGTCTAACCAATGATTAGAAGCTGGTGCTTGAAGCTAGTTTGAATTCTAAACTACATGGATCTCTTACGTGAGAAGTGTATGCAAGTTGTTATTTCTCCAACGTGTAATATTGTTGTGCTTCCCTGACTCATCACAGGCCTTGTATTTCGCAGGGTATCCAGATGAATATTCAGGAGACAGTCCGCAAACAGATTGTCCAAGAGATTAAAATAAATCAAGCCTCGCAATGCCCCCATGTTGTTGTTTGTCGTCATTCATTCTACCATAATGGAATTATATCTCTTGTCCTCGAATACATGGATCGTGGTTCTCTTGCAGATATAATCAGACAAATCAATACAATTCTTGAGCCTTATCTTGCAGTTCTCTGCAAACATGTAAGACAGGAATTGTTACATAAAATCCATTTTGCTACTTGTCCAGTAGTGAAACGCGTTATTTGTATTCAGGTTTTGAAAGGTCTGGTGTATCTTCACCATGAAAGACGTGTAATTCATAGGGATATAAAGCCATCAAACTTGTTAGTGAATCACAAAGGCGAAGTAAAGATAACCGACTTTGGTGTGAGTGCAGTGCTTGGTAGCTCCATGGGGCAGCGAGATACATTTGTGGGTACCTACAATTATATGGCGGTACGTTTAAATTGTCTTGTTTGGCTTATTGATGGAAGCCATTGCCTTCACCAGTGAATAAGCTTTTTTTCTTTTTAATCGTTTGTTAAATTCTCACTTACCCTACTTTTTTCTCAGCTTTTAACACTTCTTTGTTGATCTTGTTCGTGTATGTCAGCCTGAGCGGATTAGTGGAGGTTCATATGATTTTAAAAGTGATATTTGGAGTTTGGGTCTTGTTATACTTGAGTGTGCTATAGGCTGTTTTCCTTATAGGCAGATTGAAAATGACGAAGGCCCATTGAGCTTTTATGAGCTTCTAGAATCTATTGTAGAAGAACCACCACCTAGTGCTCCATCAGATCAGTTCTCACCGGAGTTCTGTTCATTCATATCTTCTTGGTAAGTTCAACGTTCTCATATGCTGTCTGTAAATCCTTACTTTTACTTCGATTCATTTGTTGGCATGTATCCTTTAAATCTCAAACCAATACTTCTCTTTGTCGATTGTTCATTGTCTTTATTGTCTATGACTTGCAATTAATAAATTAGTACATAAATCCAGTTATATGGGCCCACGCTAGCAGAACTTGACTGAAGTTCTAATTTGAAAATTTGATTTAAGAGGTCCCAATAATGCGGAAACCTGTAATTGATGAGGACATCCGCAGGAGATTTCGACACACTTACCATCGGAGGAATCGTAAATCGACGGCTACGATTGATAGTCTCTATTTATGATGTTTTATTATATTTCAGTTTTTCCATTTGTACCCCTATGAGGGATTTGTTACATGTTGTAGCCCGAGGGCATATTTATCTTTTACGTTTTTGCTTTTGAAGGCCTAGTCATTGTATTATTTGCTAATGATGATTTTGAATGAAAATTCCACTTTTCTTGCTTGATCTCTTTGTGAGTTCTTGAGAGAAGAAACTCTAGGTGAGGGTGAGAGTAGTACCCGTCTACCTTTGGAGGATTCCAAGGTTCGCGGTTCTTCGCTTCCTTCCTTTCCTCTACATCCGGCCACCCTATTTTCCCTAGCACCCGCCGGCCTCCGCTCCCCACCGTCCCATCTTCTACTAAACCGAGCCCCTTCCCCAACCCCCACACCGTCGGCCTCCCTTGGCCGCTCCACACCGTTGGCCACCTCCACTCCAACCGCCGACCCTCCATCCCACCACCTCTCCAAACCCTAAGCTTCACCCGCCGGCCCTTTCCCTTAGTCCCATTCTGAAATTCAAAATTCAAAGGGACATTAATGACCTTCTTAAAATAAGTTCTAGTTAATTAGGAAAGTTTCCTACTTGGGTTTCAATTAAAAAAATTGGAATTCAAATACTTTCTTAATACTAAACTTAAATTAGGAAACTTCCTATTTAAGATAAATATGAAATTAAATTCAGATTTGTTTTAAAATCCTTATTTATTCCTTGGGGCCCACTTGCTAAAAACCCAAATCCCTCCTCTCTCTCTATATGGCCGGCCCTCCCTTTCCCTAGCTCTCTCTCTCCAATTTAAAATCAAATCCCACTAAATCAGCCCCTAATCACCTCCTAAACCGTCGCCCCTAGCCCCTTTGAGGAATAGTTTCAAATTCAAATTATTCCCTCCCTCCCCTCTTAGGAAAATCTGAATTAATTTCCGATTTTCTTAGAATCCCTTCTCCTACAGTCTCCTTTCTTCGATCCCGATTTTGGATTTGATTTCACAGTCGAGGAATACGTTGACCGTATCCTTTTCATGTTGGTGGAAGTTATCGAAGAGCAACAACCTTCCGGTTCGTGGCAACTCATCGGTCGTCCACCGCCTTCTCCAACTCCGACTATCTCTCCGGCGAACAAGATCCTACGCACCACTTGTCTTGTGGTGGCATCTCTAAGGTTGCTTCTACCCCTTCTCCGCTAAACCCTAACTGCAAGAGCGAGAGTGAAGGACTCTAAGGTGAAAGTTCTATTTGTTAAGCTCCGGATTTTTGTTACCCACATGTTTGATTTACTATTTGTCGTGTATTATTTTGAATTGTTCTATTATTCTAATGTGTAACCGCATGCCGAAAGCAAATCAATAATCACGAAAACTGAAAGTCTCAACTTAGTGAAACATTAATTTTGCAATTTCATTACTAAGTCAACTTTCTTATTAATTCCTGCAATTTTGTTGATTGTTTCACATCAGTAATACTCAGAAACTTTTTGAAATTATCGTAACTTGCTTATATCGACATATTTGCTCAAAACAAAAAATGTTTAATGGACTTGAGAAATGATGGTCATGTAAGGAATTACTATATTCTGAATGTTTATTTTGTTTTCTTTGTCTTCCTGAATATGAATAGTGATAACCACTAACCATGACGAAGATATTAGTCAGTACCTATTATCTCATCAAAATTTTACAAAAACAAACGCCAGATCACAGATTCTAGCTTTCAAGAGTGCCGTCAGGTTGATTATGTCATTGTTGCCACACTCTGTACATAAAAAAGGATTTTGGTACCCCAAAAAACTTACGGTTTTCTTGTCATGACTCATGAGTTTCCCCCTTCCAACGAGAAACAAACTCCATCGTCCCATCCAAAAGAATAAATACTTAAAACACCCTCCCGAAATCTTACTTTCTTGCTATTACCTTCAACTAACATACAATTATAACTCTTCTTGGTATACTTGATCAGGACTTTGACAGATTTTACACATGATGCCTAAGATCTTAGTCTTATTTTATTTCATTTAAAATTTGTCTTTGAATCACTTCCTACCTCCATTTGCAACCCTGCTTCTTTTTTGGCAATTTATTATCTTCTTCTTACTGTGGAATGGCCGCCAGTTGGCATCCATTTAAGCCGAGGATATGATGGGTTACTTCGTTGTAGCAGTTGCTTAATCGCTGGCAAACAAAAATTCCAGCCCCTTAGTTTCGTTAATAAGTAAAACTACTTCATAAAATGGATTTCTAGAAGCTCTCTAAAAGGAAAATGTTTTCTTGGCATTGGAACCTGTGTTTTATTATGTTTTCTTTTTATGATTTTTTGCAGCATTCAGAAAGATCCTCATCACAGAATGTCCAGCTTGGAACTTCTGGTTAGTGTTTCAAAATTGAGTTATGGAAGTATTCCTTCTATTAAGGCTTCCATTTTTATTAGCTACTCTTGATTTGATTGCAGAGTCATCCATTCATTAAGAAGTTTGAGGACAAAGACATTGATTTAGGGATCCTTGTCAGCAGCTTAGATCCTCCTGTAAATTTAGTCGACTAGGACATTGCTACATGAATATTTCTTTGCAAAACAAGCTTTACAACCACAAATAGAAATGAATGGTGATGTATGACTATGGTATCATGTAAGAACTTCGAAATTAGCTTCTTGAATGTGACTTGGGCATGCAGGTTGAAACATCAGAATGCTATGTTTCATCATGATGGACAGTTGGTCTAACATTTTTGGCAATTTCTTTGGCTGAAGCTATTTTTTACTGCTCAAAACTAGGAGATTTCGGTGGCAACAAAACCATATTCAGGCGATTATGCTGTTGTTTTGAATTTAAAGTTTCACTCCCCACCCCTCCACTTCTCTTTTCAGAAAATCTGTTATCATTTATTACAATGCACAATACATTAATTTAAGTTATATATAGTGTGATTGCTTGTTTATATTTCACTATGTGAGAACCAATTTTTTGTTGCTTCCTTCTCATAAGATGCAATATATGCCATTTATTTTGTTGTTAGTAACAGATGTTGCTATACTACTTTACACTAAACTTTCTAATGCATTAGTCTTACACAAATGCTGCTATTTCAGAGGAAAGCATAGCCCAATAGAGAGAGGAAGTTAAAATTAAGGAAAAGTTGATTCTCATTTTATTCTCTTTCAATTGTTTTTTGTCTTTCTTAGTAGTAAACGCCGTTTGGAATATGTTTGATAAGTAAGATTATACTTTTAGGCAAATTCAACATAATTAAGGTTTCGTTCGGGACGTCTTTCTTAATGCTTCTTAAAATAGCTTTTCAGTACAAAAATTAAAATTTTTTTAACTAGAAAGTTGCTTTAAGAAGCAGTAAAAAAGTTGTCCCAAACGAAGCCTAAGTATTTGTTTCCATGATTTTTTAGTTGTATCATCATCATTTGCTTCATGGCAACTGACATGTTGCTATCTCTACCATTGCATGTTTGAACTATCGATGAAGTTTTAACTTTTTATGAAGTTGATTGTAAAGCTGTTTTGTAGAAAGCAGTTTTTTTTAAAGCTGTTGTAAAAATATATTTTAGTAAAAATTTTTATTAAAAATACTGAAAAAATAGTGATTAAATAGAAATTATGGAGAAGTCTAAAAAGCAATACAATAAGAAAATTGTCCCAAACTAAATTTTAATGGCCATTGATCTCCTTTGTATGCAAGTTGATGTGATGGCACAAAATTTGAACTCATGATATTTTAGGGAAGATAGTATGATTATAAGATTAATCATAAAATTTAAACTTTTGATAGGGGTGAGAATTTTTCTTCATGTTGCATTGGCCGAATATTAGATCCAAGACCAATACTTTAAAAATAAAATAAAAAGAGTTCTGCATGAGTTAAAGACCATTTGATATTAGAAAAGCTTAATATCGTATGAGACCTCATTCTACTATTTTTACACATGAAAAAATAACAATATTAGATCTCGAAAAACAAAATATAATGAAATTGTTGATTGAAAATTTTCATAATCTCAACATGAATAAAAAATGAATATTAATGATTTTTAAAATTATTTTTTTTAAGTTATTGTGATTATTAATTATATATATTTTCTAATAAATTAGATAATAATTTTCTTATAATTATTACATTCTAATAGGCCTAATTATAAAAAATAGATTTCCTCCACATAAATTTTTAAAAAATAATAAAAAAAGCTCTCCAAGTATGCTCTAAATCAAATAACTCCAACAATGGGCCTATGGCTTGGTATTCCCACACTAGTTACTACATAGTATTTATGGGCAAATTTGACTTTATATATATATTATAATTCTAATTAAAGAAAGCTCCCCACTGTTAGCTTATTTGCAAAAATGTGCATTGATTTTGTTTGACATAAATGCCCTCGCTATGCATGTATTCTTGTTCCCAAGTTCTTCACACTAAAAATACTAAACATGGTTCAAACAAATGTTCCAATAGTATTCAAACTATGCCCGAACCACTGTTCGAACCTGGTTTAAACCTCTTTGAAAACTTATTAGGCTTATTCAAACAAGGTTTGAATCATATTTGGGCATGCTTTATACAAGGTTTAAATCATATTCAAACTTGTTTGATAAATGTTTGACAAAGGCATGAATTATGTTTAGGCATGATTCAAAAAACTTGTTCAGCTTATTCGAACAAGGTTTTAATCATGATCGAGCATGGCTTTAACAATATTTGAATCGTGTTCGGGTATGCTTGAATAACGTTTTGAGAAGGTTTGAATCGTGTTTGGGCATGATTTAAATAAGGTTTTAACGTTTATTTGAACCTTGTTCAAGCTAGATAATAATCTTACATATGCTTATACTATAAGCACTTTTTAATGATGAATCAAGCATCAATAATCTTGTGCTATATGGGGGATAATGGAAAAAAGATGGCCAAATATGTTCGATATTTTCTAGAAAATAAAGCCAATGATTGATGAATATTTCTCATAAAGATCTCATAGATTTTATATATAAAGTTACAAAGACTAATAAAAATTGATTTAGCTTGAAGCAAGAGGTGATGTGCAACTTTGGTGGAGTAAAATTAATGATATCAATTCCTCTAATAGAGAAATCAATAGAACAAATATTGCTTTCCTCTTGAATAAGATGTCCATATATATTCAACGTTAGTCTCCCATTTATATGTCTACTACTCCAAATGGATTTTAAGCGTAGATTACAGGGCAAATGATGATGATCTAAGGTTAGTCAGTTGATCATCTTTTACTAATTGAATGATTGATGATGGTGATTCAACAAACATGTATGTTACACATGAAGGTGATGTTTTAGACATACAAAATGTAGATGATGGTGGCTCCATGGATGCTTCAATACTAAAGCTTCAAATATATATTACAACTTGTTGCGGACTCAAATATACGCGGCGATAGATTTTAATTTTCCGTCTCAGCGTTGTACGTATATCCAGCACACAAACAGAATCGAAATAGTAACACCAAGATTTTTACATGGAAAACCCTGGAAAGGGAAAAAACCACGGGGCCACGCCCAGTTGAAAGAGTTCCACTAGTGTTGTTTGAAGTACACGAGGCTGATTCGTCCTTTAAATTCAGGACGATCAGATTACAATGAGTATCAGTCACCAGGACAAGCAGAGTTTCGACGTCACTTGAGTGTCCGGCAGAATTCCGGCGTCACTTGGAAAGAAGTCCGGCGTCACTCGGGCGTCGGGTAGAATTCCGGCGTCGGGCAGAATTCCGACGTTGCTCCCGCGTCGGGCAGAGCTCCGGCGTCCCTCGGGCGCCTGGTGGTGCTTCGGTGGTGTTCCGGCGGTGTTCCGGCGGTGTTCCGGCGGAGTTCCGGCGGTGGTCGAGGAGGAGTTATTCCCTCCTAGGCTTCTCTTCTCTTCCTTCTCTTCTTCTCTTCTTGGCTTGGGTCCCCTCTTAAGAGAAATGAGGGGCTATTTATAGTTTTTCTGGAGTGGCATAGCCCATAAATATGTGAGGGATCAGGGGCGAATAGGGAGTGATCCGGATGAACGGCCGATATTGAATCCCTTGATCGTGAACCGTTTATCAAGCATTTGAAGGTCTTAATGATATCGGAATTCTACGATCTTGGGCTCGCTGGATTCGTCTCGTCGAGACGCTCGATTCAATTATAAGCTCGTCAAAATCGTAGACCGTTTGGTAACTCAAATTGCTGTTTGATGCTTCCAACAGCACTTCGGGTACTTGATTTGGGCTCTTTTGGGCTCGGATTGAGTCGAATTTGGTGTTGTTGGATTCGTATTTCCGAGACGCTCAGTTCGACTATAAGCTTGCTGAAATCGGAGTTTAAATAGTCTCCGAATTAATTTTTGAAGTTTCCAACTTGAGTTTTTCCTCGAGATTCGTGCCCGATCAAGATAATTTTTTGATGACGTATCAGTTGCCCCCCTATTTTTGGACGTCAAAGCTCCAGGAGTCCAAAAATATGTGTCGGCTTTTCACTTTGGCAAAATCGCAAAAATTTGCGTTCCAAAAATTAAATGTTTGCTCGAACTTGATCATAGAGGCCCCGTTGAGCTCCGAAAGTGTCAAAATTGAGTCCGGAACGTCGAAAAACGTGTCCGGGGACCCCAAAAACATCGAATTTGGACCGTCCGGGCCCGAAATCGGAGCCCGGGAACGCGTAGGCGACCGAACCGGCCGGGCGGCCGCCGCCTGCCGCCGCCCGCGCCAACCGGCGCGTCCGCGCGCGGAACCGCGCAGGGCGCAGTTAACTTTAAAAATTTTTTTTTTTTTAAGTGGCGGGGCCCAAAAAATTCCGAAAAAATCCCAAAAAATTTGAAAAAATTCAGGGAATTTAATAAAATTTTGGAATCCTCCCCCCCTCAAAAATAATATAAATAGACCCCCAGGGCCTAGGAGAAACTCGCCCCTTCTTCCTTTCTCCCTCTGACTTTTGGCATTTTGAGGCTTTCCGCCATTTTTGAGTTGGTGACTTTCCCTACTTGACTCGGCGCCCCTCCCTTTGCGCAGAAGTTAGAGTATTCCTCTCTTCTCCCCTCTAGTTTCTGGCATTTTGAGGCCTTCCGCCGTTTTTGAGTAGGTGACATTCCCCACTCGACTCGGCGCCCCTCCCTTTGCGCAGAAGTTAGAGTATTCCTCTCTTCTCCCCTCTAGTTTCTGGCATTTTGAGGCCTTCCGCCGTTTTTGAGTAGGTGACTTTCCCTACTTAACTCGGTGCCCCTCCCTTTGCGCAGAAGTTAGAGTATTCCTCTCTTCTCCCCTCTAGTTTCTGGCATTTTGAGGCCTTCCGCCGTTTTTGAGTAGGTGACATTCCCCACTCGACTCGGCGCCCCTCTCTTTTGCACAGAAGTTAGCGGTTTTCCCTCTTTTTTCTCTCATTCTGGCTTTCTGACAGTTGAGGCATTCCGTTGTTATTCAGTATGTGATTTTCCCTACTTGAGACAACGCCCCTCCTCTTGTACAGGAGTTAGAAATTTCTTTTCTTTTTCATTCCTTCATGTGGAGGTGAGATGTTAGTCGGAGGGAGTCTGAAGATGGTCGGAAGTCAGGCGTCGGGAAGAAGTACGGCGTCAGGTAGAACTCCGACGAAAATCCGTCGGCGGGAAGAAGTCCTATGACGGGTAGAAATTCAGTGTCGGGTAGAAGTACAACAAACATCCGACGACGGGCAGAAGTCTGACCAAGTGGGGAGCAGAAGGAGAGAGTTCAAGGGTGCTGCTACCAGCAGTTGAACGAGAAGCCGATGATGGCTGATATGAAGTAAAGAGCCGCCGATAAACATCAGGCGAAGGGCTGATGATGACAAGTGCCATTTTGCTAAGGCAATATGTATCCAAACTGAAGTATGTCGACATCAGATATTACTGAATCAAGGGACCGAAGTAGTGTGATATGCCAATATTCTGGCAATACACTAACACTATCAACTGAGTGGAGGTCTGATGATGATCCAGCTATGTCCTTTCCTTAAAGGAGCAGTTGTAGGAGATGCTTGCGTGCAGTAAGGGAGAAGTCACTTAAATCCACCAAGGATATTTGACTGTGTTAAAGTTACTTGTTGCTTGATGATACTAGCTTGTATGAATGTCACCAGTGTACCTTTTGATTTCAACTTCTGGTGAGAAGTAATGTATATTTGAATATGAATTTATGTAACTCCAATGATATTGTATATGAAAATTTGTCCCCTAAAGGGAGCTGAATTGTTATTGCATCTGTAAGACATGCTTTGATATATCTGAGATTGTAAGTCAAAGCTCTTGCTTGATGATGTTAAGGGAAGATGTTAGATTAAATCTCTCTAGGAATGGTCTTCCAATGAATGAGATACAAGACATCCTCCTATGACGTTTGACCTATATGAGGTTGTATGTCAGAGCCCTGCTCAATGACGTTAACCTGTATAGGAGAGGTCGAGGGAATCCACCAAGGATGTGAGACTTATCCGGGGTTGTATGTCAGAGCCTTGCTCGATGATGTTAACCTATTGTTGACCCTGATATTCTCCCAGGCTTGGTCAAGGGAGTTGACCAGGTCAAATTGACCAAGTCAGGGCCCAAGACCCTCTCCCTTGTGTTCAATGGGTCAACCTGGTTGACCAGGTTAACCCAGGTTGACCCATTAGACCCATATGGGTCTAAACCAAGTCCAAATCAGATCCAAGCCCAACCAAGGGCTTCATGAGCTCAACCCCTCTTCCCCTGGACCCATTTTGACCAAGTTGACTAGGTCAACTCATGCCTTGGTCCAACCTAGCCTTATATGGTCAAACATGACCTGTTCTGGTCAAATTAATCCATACAAGGTATCCGACCTTTCCATAGTCATCTCATGGGGGGAGATCCCGTCTAAATCAACTCCCCTATCTCCCAATCAGCTCTAGGACCAACCCAAGCCGTTGATCTTAGGTCTAGGACTATAAATAAGGTATTAGGGTTTGTTTAGAGGGACTTTTGAACTCTTGCTCTCTTGGAAAACCTCCTGAAGCCTCGAGACTTTCTGTGAGAGCCCCCACGACCGATCCTCACCCTTCCCAAACCAGACCCGCCGCCAAACCCTCGCCGGCGGCGAGATCTCCGGCCAACCGAGCCTAAGAACCTTCCAAGGCTATTTGCGATGGATCTAGGCGTCGAGAGCCCAGGGTGTCTTCTACAATCTTGTGCGTGGACAATCAACAAGTTCAGAGAGTCCTTGAACGGTCCAAACCGTCCACGAACCGAGGTGAAAACCCTAACCCTAGTTAGAACACTTAGGGTTAATTAGCATCGTCATTAGTGCGTTTTAATCCAAATGAAACATCCCACATGAATGCTCTTCATGAGTAGAGCATAGGGTTAAAATTTCATGCTATTTGATCCATCCAATCGAAAGAAAACTCCAAAATATCGTTTAGGGCTACGGTTCGCGTTCGCCACCCGCTGGAGTTCGATCCGGACCGTTGATCCCGTGATCAACGGTCGGGATCTTGTCTTTCCGCGGTTCGGATCGACCGCGGCTTCAGATCCCGCTGTTCCGTCTGCGATCCGGCTCGATCTGAGCCGTTGATTCGAAATGGCGGACGATCCGACGGCCGGCAGACCGCGCTGACGCGGCAAGTGAAGCCGCGTTATCCGCGGCCTGATTGCCGCATGATTGCGGCAATCATTGGCGGCGGCGCAATGATTGCGCCGCCTCCCAATGATTGGCCCGCGTCCGCGGGCCCAATCCGAGCCCGCCACGTGGCATCCCGAGAGCCGCCGCCTGCCAATGATTGGCCCGCGTCCGCGGGCCCAATCCGAGCCCGACAGCTGTCCCGCGCCGCCACCGCCGGTGGATTTTTTTTTATTATTATTTTTTTATTTATTTATTTATTTATTTAAATAAAAAAAAATCAAAAAAATTATTATTATTTTTTTATTATTATTTAAATAATAATGTTATTACTATAATAATAATAATATTATTATTATATTATTATTATCATTATTATTATTTTAATTATTCTTATTATTATAATTATTATTATTATTATTATTATTATTATTATTATTATTATTATTAATATTATTATTATTATTATTAACCCTTTTTTTTCTTTAATTATTTTGATTATTATTATTATTATTATTATTTTAATTATACTTATTGTTATTATTATTATATTATTATTATCATCATTATTTTAATTATTTTAATTATCTTAACTATTTTATTATTATTATTATTATTATTATTAATTGTTATTATTATCATTATATTAATATTAATATTATAATTAATAATAATATTATTATTTTCAATAATAGTATTATTATATTATTATAATATTAATTATTATCATTATATTAATATTAATGTTATAAGTAATAATAATATTATTATTTTTAATAATGATATTATTATTATATCATTCTAATATTAATTGTCATCATTATTAGCATTATTATAATATTAATATTATAATTAATAATATTATTATTTTTAATGATATTATTATTATTGTTAATAATATTATTATGATATTAATTATTATTAGTGTTATTATAATATGAATATTGTAATCAATAATAATATTATTTTAATAATATTATTATTGAAATTAATATTTATATTAATATAATAGTAATATCTATTGTTATTAATATTATTATAATATTAGTATTGTTAACTAATAATAATATTATTATCTTTAATAATGGTGTTATTATGTTAATATTAATATTATTATAATATTAACACTTATTATTTCATATTATTGTAATATTTTAATTATTATTATTTAAAATTTAAAAATTCCAGATATTATTATATCTGATTTATTTTAAAATTATTATTTATTTTCAAATATTAATTATTTTAATTTTTTTTTAAAATTACCTTTAAACCTATTTAACTTCAAAAATTCATAACTTTGCCATTTTAAATCGGATTTTGACGCACAATACCTTAAACTTTTCAGAAAAATATGAATTTTAATTTAAAAATATTTGTTATATGTGATTCTGTCATTTCTGAATATTTTCTGTATTACTGTGTTATTTACTTATTTAAATATTATTTAATTAATATAATTAATTATTTTAAAATAAAAATTATTTTGAAACCCCCTCGGTGGCTGGTAGACCTCCCATGCTTATGAACTGAAGTATTTTCAATTATCTTATTTTTTAAACTTATATTATTATTATTTATAATATTTATGTATTTTAAAGATGATTTTAAAATTACATATTATTTAAATCCTTTAATTTTGGGAGGTTCACCTCCTATGAAACTTTAAACCTAGGACCTATATGTGAACAGAATTCATGTGGGAGAAGGATTAGTGAATGATTGTGTCTCAATCATTCACTAATCACTTCATTAGGTTTCTTTACTTAGTGTTTTTCGTAGTCTTTGCATGTGTAGGTTGCACAAGCACTTAGCCTAGGCTCTCCTAGATCTAAGGACATGGCTTGGTGTGTTTATATTTGCTGCATTTACCCTCTGTATTATGCCTAAGGGTTAGTTACTTCATTTCACTCCTATATAACGTAGTGACACCCTAAGGATAACAATTAAGGACCCGTCTAGCAAACTTAGAAAAATTCCAGGAATTAGGGTAGAACCCTGAATAGCTTGAAATTTGAAACACTTAAACATAGTGACATCTGGGACCCTCTAGAATTTTCTAGGAATTTTTTGGACTCTTTAAAACACTTAATTAGCAAACCCTAATCTACCCGTTAATTAAGCCTTAGAAACTTCAGTAAAATCTAATAAATCCATTTTAAATTAGAAAAATACCCATAATACCTCAAACTCTCCAGAATTCAGTCCCCAACCTTAGATAATTAGGGCCCCTTAATTGGACCTTAATCTGGACTTTAATTCAACCTTAATCAAAAATCACCTTTTTGCCTTAATTAAATCATTAAAAATTATTAAAAATCCCAAATTTTCCCCAAACACTTGGGAACACCTTCTTAGGTCATTTCTGACCTTTGGGGGTGATTCCAATCAGCTTGGAGCTGATTTGGGCCAAAACCCCCAAAATACCCCCTAATTAGGCAATTTCGATAATTCCTTTAATTGCCCTAACTTCTAAAAAATCATAACTAATTACAGAAAATTCCAAAATGGGCAAACTAAAAGGCATTTAACTCATATTAAGGTCTAGTATTTGTTAAAAATATTAGGTGTCCAGAAATCAACTTAAATCAAAAAGTCAACAATCCGGTCAAACCTAGTTCAAAAACAAGACCAAAACTTCAGAAATTCATAACTTTGGATAGAAGAATCCAAATCGGGCATGCTAACTGTCTAACTGATCAGGTTAAGGCCTAGTATTTTATAAAAATATTAGCTGGTCATAAATACCCTTTAATCAAAAAGTCAATTTTGGACCCTCTTTTACTTAGTGTATAGGTGGACCCCGAACCCCCCTAAAACTCGCTAATGCAATTTAAACTTTAAATATTATTACCCTAAGAACTAAAATTGATCCACACATTAAATCAACTAAGATAGATCTCAATTCACTAATATTTGGACTTTAAATAAAATTCACTTTTCAGACCTACAACCAACCTGGACAGTAGGCAACTGTAACTAACTACCCAGCCTAGGATCTACCTCAGCTACACAGCTTTTCACACACATCTAGATGGTTTGTTAGGGCACCACTTCTAGACCTAGGCTAGGCCGGTGTTTACTTTTCTGCTGCGTGCCGAGCTTTTCCGGATTTCGTTGCATGTTGTGATTGAACTATTGATGTGTTTGCTTACTTTCATTGTACCCTGGGATTTGATGTGATTGCACGATAGACTACCCATAGGTTAGGATCGAGGTTGATACTAACGATGTCTTCTGTAGGTGGCCATGCTCATACAGCGCTAAATAAAAGGGGGGGGCAATAATCATGATTTAAATACTAATGTCATTTTATGCAGGTACTTCAGAAATTGCTCAGCCCCCCTAAATAAATGAGGGCTAATTGAAAATCATTATAAATTGCTATAGGTGCTCCAGAGCTTGCTTAGCCCTCAAAATAATTAAGAGCATGGTCAAGTGTGGCTGTGATGAGCATTTCATTTTCTTATAACTGCTTGTGATATATTAAACTGCTTGGGATGACTTTTATTAGGATAACCTTGCAGGGGAGTCTAGATTTACTGCTTTTCATTAATGTAAATCACTTGTAATCTGGTATAGAGTTGTGAAAGTTTATTTTGAGTGGGGATACAAGAATCCAAAGGTTGGATGCCCAAAGAGAAAAGGACACCCAATATGAGGATAGTCATTTTCTATTTGGGAATCCAAATTTGGATTATTCTACTACCCGAGGAGTCCAAGGAGGCTGAGGTCCAAGGAGCCCCCAAGGAAGCTGAGATCTAAAGATTCCTACAAAACTAAGATCCGAGGAGTCCAAGGAACAGAAGATCAAGAAGATGAAGACCCAGTGTATCCCACTCAAAATAACTTGCGTCAGTCTTAGGATTAGAAATCCGGGTTGTTGGCAGTGGTGCCCGGCCACTTTAATTTTCTGCAGACCCTGGGTTGTAATTAAGGGCAGTTGGCCTATGGACATTTATTAATTTGTTTGGATAATTTTGATGTGTTTTATGATTGTGTGCCTCTAGGATTGTTTGCTTTTCTTAGTTTCTTGGCGTTTTGCATGTCGCTTTTGTTTTAGCCTGGATTTCGTTAGGCTCTTTAAGGACTAAAACTTTTTCTACTCCCAACTAACATTCAAATTTTAAGATTTAAATAATTTAGAAACTTAACGACCTAGGGAATTGCCGGGATCGTCCGGGGTAGCATGCATATCGTTGCATTTCTCTCTTTCCTTCTATAAGACACTTCCCCGCCCGTGGGTAGAGTCCGGATAATCTGACCTATGAGGATGAGGTGCCGGACCTGGGGAAGCCCAGTCTAATTCCAAAAATTATTTTTATAAGCCTTTTTAAAGTTCTATGCATACCTGATTCGGATACTCTAACTAGCATGCATTGCATTAGAAACTAACTAAATTAAAATTTTAATTGCATTAGTCTTAGGAGCATACACCCTACATAAGTCCAGGGCCAATTAGGAAATCCTCTAGATGTCGGCCCTATCTCCGAGAACTATAACCCACCTACCCATCCTTCATAAATGACTGGACAGCATGGTTTTAAAGCGATTAGGTGGTTAGCTGGCTCCCCCTTCCAGGCCGGGGTAAGTCCAGGTTTTACATTGCATTAGTTAGGACACGGGTGTTAGTGTTGCGTAGAACACTAAACCCACCATAGATTCAGGATTCAAGGCTACTATTGTTCCGTAGTACGCCTCATCAGTAGGTAGGTCTTCTGTCTTCCAGAGACCCTAAACCCTACATATCCGCGCCACACGGATGACGCCACCTCCATCCTTCCCTCCTGCATGCTTCGAGTGCATGATTTATTTATTTTTTTCTCCAGTTTCTTCTCACTACCTTAGTCCCTCCGGATGCTGATGTGAGCCGTGCATGTTGACTAAGCCTAGTTGAACCTCTCTTTCCCTTCGAGTAGGACTTCCTAGTCTTCCCCCTATGTGCCAATCCCAATTTCGAAAGAATAATGTAGAATCCTTAATCGAGAGTATTCTCAGGCTCCGGCTTGAGATGTAATTAACCACGGGGGCTCGCGCCCGTGGGAAACCGCATCCCACTCTCAAATAAACCCCATTCGAGCTAATGTATCGGGTGGGGGAAACCCGTTGTGACGATCAGATCATATATATTATTACCCATCGGGGTGTGCTGGTGAGAGCCACTATCCTCAATGGTTAATCATATGCATGATCGAATCTGCCCTTCCATTGGCCAGATACTGTCTCCCCTCGCGGGGCGATGGTGTCTGTAGTTCCTTTCGGAGGTCCACAGGTTTCTGGCGACCACGGTGGGACAAGTTTCTCTCTCCATCTTTGGATTCTATATTATTCTTTCTTGTGTGTACTCCGGGATTGGTACTCCTTAGATTAGGTCCGTCCCACTCTTAGTTAGGGTCCTTCCTTAGTTAGGATCGTCCTTCTTTTTCTTAGTTGGGGTTCCCCCCCCTAGCTAGGTTTCTTTCTTTCTGTTCTTCTTAGTTAGGGTTTTCCCCTAGCTAAGCTTCCTTTCCTTCTGACCTTCTAGGTCATTCCGTTCCCTATCTATCATTCATCTTCTCGTTATTTCTTACTAATCATTTTAAATTTCTTTTCTTCTTCTTGGCAGACAGTGCCATGGCTTCCTTCGTGCCTTCCGTTACTTTCAGTTTTGGTTCTGACGCGCGGGTGACACTTCCTGAGTCCCTGCTAGCCAGTCCTCCCGCTGGAGGAATCACTTTTGGTTCCTTCACTGACTCGGCCTTCGTCACTCTTGGCGGGCCGACCCCTGCTGAGGCTGCTGCCTACTCTCCTCCCCAGAGGAGGGCTCGCGCAGCCATGCGACCTTTTGGACGTCCAGTTGCTCGGCGGACAGCCCGGGCACCTGCTCGTCCTACTCCTGTTCGTGTGCAGCCGGCACACCCTGTGGTTAGGCAGCCAGTGCCTAGACCACTCCCTGTTCAGCCCACTCGTCCAGCGGTTAGGCGACCAGTGCCTATCGCACCTGTTGTTCAGGCTGCCCCGGCCCCTCAGCGCCGGCAGGCAGTAGTTACCCCTGTTGTTACTCCGGCAGAGGTAGCTCGTGTTCGGGTTCCCCCTCCTTCTTCCTCCAGGAAGAGGGGTGCCCAGACCGAGGCTCCTTCGCCTTCCTCCCGTCGGGTTTCAGCTTTCGCTCGACTGTCTCACCCAGAGACCCTCGTGCAGACCCCGACACTTCCCGTACTTCCTGTTCCCCCTGCCACTCAGGTGGTGGGTTCAGATGTTGCTTTGTCTTCCGCCTCCGGCCTTGGGAGAAGGGCCCGGAGGAATAGAAACCGTAGACTTCGGTTGGCTGCATCCGAGGCAGACAGACAGCGGATGGCAGATTCATTGGCTCACCAGGAGCCAGTTCAGAGGAGAGTGGTCCCTAGGCAGCGGGCACCACGACCAGTTGCAGTTTCCCCTACCCCGGACGTTACAGTTGCCCCTGAGATAGCAGCGGTTCAGGGAGGACGCTTTTCCCCACTGACATACAGTGGTGATGAGGAGGACGTTGCTCGCATTGCGGCGGCCCCTCCTGTCGCTACTACTTTACCACGCGCTAGGGTCCCCAGGGATGATGCTGCTCGAACCCTCTCTCAGAGGATTCGGAGTATTATCCGCTTAGCGCGGGGTCGAGGCCCTGTCAGTCGAGAGAGGTTACTCCACCAGATTTCTCAGGCGTCCGTTCAGTTGCAGAGACAGACTGCTAGACAGAGGTACAGGTGGCAGAGAGGACAGCCACCCAGGCAGCCTGTTAGTTCAGTTCCGTTGGAGAGACCACAGACAGTTACTCCGGTTGTTGGACGACGCCCACGTCGTCATGGACAGAGGCAGCAGTTGGAGCCTCCCAGACCCCAGCTCCCTTCAGTTGTAGTAGCCCCGCAGCAGTCAGTTGCCCCTACTGGGTCCCGTCGCAGCAGATGGGTGTGGAGACGACGACAGGCAGAGTCCCCTGTCGATGCAGTACAGCCAGTTCAGGCAGTTGAGCAGTTAGAGGCAGTTGTTCCTTCCGGATCAGAGGCAGTTCCGATGGTCTGTGATGCAGCAACGGACGGTGATGTTGCAGTTTCTCCTAGTGGTTCACCGGTTCGGGCAGAGCCAGCCCTTAGCCCTTACGAGACTTCTTCCCCTTTGAGTCCGTATGCAGAGGACTTCCATCAGACCCTCTACGAGGATGAGGCACTTGAGGATGACTTACTCGAGGAGGAGTCAGATGGAGACATACCGGTACACAGAGTGTGTGTGGTTACTAGACGTGGCCACTCAGACGAGCAGATAGAGGCAGATGATGATGATGAGCAGGGAGAAGCTGAGGTAGGAGGATCTCCCCGGTCAGTTGAGACAGATGCCACAGTACTACAGTTACAGACTCAGATGGCAGAGATGGCCAGGGCCATGGCAGCGATGACAGCCCAGTTGACAGCTTTGGGGGCGATGCCCCAGATGACGGGCGTAGGCACTCCTGCTACGTCCAGGGACGAGCCAGCAGCACCACCTGTAGTAGCACCAGGTCCTGTGGGAGTAGACAGGGCCCAGAGAGCAGTTCCAGTGGCACCGACAGCAGTTGCTTTTACTACCCCGGTCCAGAGTCAGTCAGTTCAGTTGTCAGCCGGACAGATTCAGGATCTGATTGCCCAGAAGGTCGAACAGGCCATTTCCTCCAGGAAGTCTGGAGAGGTAGTTAGCAGGGGGCGTCCTTACCCAGTAGAGTACGAGCACGACCCTACCCCCCTGGTTTTGTCCCTCCTAGGTTCAGAGTCTTTGATGGGTTTGGGAACCCGAGGCAGCACGTGGCCCAGTACCGAGCCATCTGTTGCAACATAGGAGGGAACGATGCACTGATGTTGAGACTCTTTGTCAGCAGTTTAGTTGGGGTGGCCTTTGCTTGGTACGCCGACCTCCCCAACGATTCAGTACGCACCTTTGCAGAGTTGGAGCAGTTGTTTGTTCAGAGGTTTGTCAGTGCAGAGCACCGAGTTACAGTTGGAGAGCTAGTTGTGACTAGACAGCGGCCCCGAGAGCCTCTCCCAGATTACATAGTCAGATGGAGGAACCTCAGCCTACAGTGTGAGCCCCAGTTACAGGAGCAGCATGCAGTAGAAATTTTATTGAAGAATATAGATGGTCCGATAGCACCTTATCTGAAGGGTTTCAGCATCAGAACCTTTCAGAAGTTGTTGACAAAGGTGATCAGTTTGCAGGACAGCATACCCGATGCAGTCCCTCCTAAGGTTGAGAGTCAACCTTCACGTAGACCTCAGCGGCAGGAGTCATCAGGAGCACCTCCACCTAGGAGAGGAGAGGTACACAGTACTTATGGGCCATCAGATAAGGGCAAGAAGCCCTTAGTCAGTTCAGCACCACCTCAGCAGTCTCACACATCGGGCCAGTCAGCAGTGCAGTCTAGACCCTCCCGTAGGACCCCAGAGAGTCAGCAGTACCTACGGGAGAAGCTTAGTAAGGAATATCCCTTTAAAAGGGAAAGTGTGATGAAGATCTTCAAGTTCCTTACTAAGAGAAACATCTTAACATTCCCGAACAACAATAGAGTGGAAGAGGAAGGGCAGACAGAACACCCACTCTATTGTCCATTTCACAGACATATCGGGCATGTCATAGAAGACTGCTATGTGTTCAAGGACAGAGTTGAGAAGCTCATGGCTAGTGGGCAGATCCACCTACAGGACAGCGACCTGGTTCAGCCCAAGGGCAAGACACCTCAGACAGTTCAGATGATCTCGGGCTCCAGTAGTTGTAGTGACAGCCAGAGTGGCAGACAGAGCAGTCGTAGCAGATCACCCAGAGGTTCTGAGGGGGAGTGGCAGTTAGCACTCTCTCGGAAGACGAGGCAGATGATCCGGCAGACAGTTCAGAGTTCAGAGGCAGTTGAGAGGAGGCCTACCCAGGCCAAATCGACAGTTGCCAGCCCAGTTTCTTCGCCAGCACCTTTTTCTTCTCCTATTGTAGTGCCTACTGAGCACATTTCTTTTCCTATTTTATGTAATAAAAAGATGTATGAAAAGGAAAAGTTTGTTGTAACTTCTGAGGGGAAGACGGGACGCCTTCCAGCACTTACGCTGAAGGATTTCGTTCTCCCTTCAACTGATGATGAAATAATAGAAGAAGGTGATTCTGGCTACTTCTGGTGTTCTGCTCCTACTTTTATTTCTTCTAGCACTCGCTCTTTTAATATTTTACATGTTTCTTATGATGGTTCTGTATGTGATGAAGAGTCTGAGTGTGATGAGGAACCAGTCTTTATGATTCCGGAGGGTGGTTGTTACATGGATTCAGAAGATGAATCCGAGAACCCACTCCAGTTACTTTCCTTGGAGCCAACACATGCCATCACCGTTGAACCAAGTGAATCTCCTGTCAAAGATGACTCGATACAGGAAGTTCACTTGCGTTCAGGGAAGGTTCTTCCACCTAGGATGGCTAAGAATACAAAAGAGAAAGATAAGAACATTGTTACCCAGCAGGACGATCCTATCCCTTCCTCCCAAGAGCAGTCTAAGGAGAAAGGGAAAGGCCCTCAGCTGGAGGTCGATTACAATGTGTTGGCCCATTTAAGGAAAATTCCTGCCTGCCCTTCTCAGTGTCTATGATGCTTTGATGATGTCTTCTGACTTGAGAGAGACCCTGGTAAAAGCACTACTCGAACCAGAGTCCTATCAAGCCTTCTTTGCTTCCGAATCTGTTGGAGATGCATGCCTTTTGAGAGAGATGCCATGCATTACCTTTTCAGATCGTGATCTCCTCTTGGGTACCTCTGATCACAATCGTCCTTTGTATGTCACCGCTGAAGTCAATGGTTATGAGTTGAACAGGGTCCTCATTGACCAAGGAGCTTCAGTAAACATTCTGAGTTATGAAACTTTGAAGAGCCTCTCCCTGGGTCATTTGAAGTTAACCTCCGATAAGATTATGTTGAAAGGCTTCAATGACCAAGGACAGCGTGCCCTAGGGTCCATCACCCTACCCCTGAAGTTTGGAAATTTCCTTACTGAGGCGAAGTTTCATGTGATCGAGGCAGATACTTCATACAGGGCTCTCTTAGGAAGGCCCTGGATTCATGAGTATGGAATGGTGCCCTCTACCCTGCACCAATGTATGAAGTATATGAGGAATGAAGTCGAGTACTCCATTCCCGGGGATACCCAACCCTTTTCCGTGCATGAGGTCTCTATTTACGATGATGTTGAGCATTACATACCTCGTAAGAAGAGTAAACCTCCTTCTGCCCAGTCACCAGTGACACCTGCCAGTACTGTACAGGGTCCTGTACAGCTACCTGTGCAAGGTCCGTCACAGGTTGGTATTGAGGCAGATACCTCCACTGCAGATCCTGTTAGATCTCCTTTCCAATTTGCAGTTGGGCACGATGTTCCCCCTAGTAGAGGAAGGGGAGAGCGAGGTAGAGGTAGAGGTAGAGGATCGACTCGCCCGCCGCGAAACTACGATACTCAAATCCCTCCTCCCTCATATCTTTATGCTTCTCCTTTGACTGTCGAGTCCGACTCCTCTGACGATGAGATGATCACTACCCCTCATCGCTCAGCTCCCTCACCAGCCCCGGACTTCACTGATTATAGTTCACTGCCTACCTTTTGTAGGTACCTGATACCCGAGGGTGGTTTAGTTATTGACAGTGGTTCAGACGAGGAAGTAGACCCCCGACGTCAGACCACTAGTCAACAGTCCCTTTCCCGTCAGATACGTGGAATAAGAGTTGAGGAGTCTCACCAAAGATCTTTGGTTACCCCCTCCACCAGTGATGGTGGCGCACTACAAGTTAGAGGTCGCCCTCCGCCTCCTCTGTACGAAACCTTTGTGCCACCACGAGCTAGTGAGTGTGCCTCGTTATCCCATAGTGTAGGTGCCCCACTGGGTCCTGGGAGTCAGGGTTCAGCGGAGACCGCTATAGATAACAGGGTCACAACTGCCCCTCGTTATTTTTCCCCTTTTGTGGAAGACTATGTAGAGCGGGGTGTAGTCATCTCGACTTGGTCAGATGAACAAGCTCTACGACAGGCTCGCGTTTGGCGGACTGATATGCCTCAAACTAAGCAAGGTTTAGGTTATGTCGAGCAGAGCTCACCTAACCATGCTAACATCCGAACGGTTTCCCACTCATACCCGGTTGTTTCTCTTACCGATAAAGAAGGCCCGGGTGATGATGAGGATAGAGTACTCGATGCTCCTCAAGAGTTTGAAGATGGCATCACTTCTGCCATGGACGAATTGTGTGAGGTAAACTTAGGCACTGAATCAGATCCTAGACCTATTTTTCATAGTGTCTTGTTATCTGACTCAGAGGCTCAAGAATACATCGAGCTACTCTCAGAGTTTAAAGATTGCTTTGCCTGGAACTACACCGAGATGCCTGGTCTAAATCCAGATGTAGCAGTCCATAAACTAGCCATTAAGTCTGATGCAGTCCCTGTTAAACAAGCACCTCGTAGGATGAGGTTAGAAATAGAACAACAGGTGATCGCTGAGACTAAGAAGCTTATAGAGGCCGATTTCATTCGTGAAGAGAAGTACCCTACTTGGCTTGCCAACATTGTTCCAGTCCAGAAAAAGAACGGGCAGATTCGTGTCTGTATCGACTTTCGTGATTTAAACAAGGCATGTCCTAAGGATGATTTTCCTCTTCCTATCCCCGAGCTTATGGTGGATATAGCGTCGTCCCATAGCATTTTCTCCTTCATGGATGGTTCATCTGGTTACAATCAGATAAAGATGGACCCCGAAGAGGAAAAGTTTACTGCGTTTCGCACACCTATAGGTGTGTTCTGCTACAAGGTGATGCCCTTTGGTCTCAAGAATGCCGGGGCCACTTATCAACGTGCTATGACTGTTATCTTCGACGAGATGATACACGAGCAAGTTGAATGCTATGTGGATGATCTGGTAGTCAAAAGCAAGGTCCGTGGAGATCACCTTCGAGATCTACGAATCGTTTTTGAACGCCTACGCAAATACGATTTGAAAATGAACCCTCTAAAATGCGCATTTGGAGTTAGTGCAGGAAAGTTCCTGGGGTTTATAGTTCGCTACCGTGGCATTGAGATTGATCCTTCCATGATCAAAGCCATAGTAGATCTAAAACCCCCTAAAAGCCTTACCCAGCTAAGGTCTTTTCAAGGAAAGCTAGCCTTCCTGCGGAGATTTATCTCCAATTTGTCTGGTAGATGTCACCCCTTTGCTGCCCTGGCAAAGAAAGACGCCCGCTTTCACTGGGATGAGCGTTGTCAGGAGGCCTTTGAGAGTATAAAGCGCTACCTGATAAACCCCCCTGTTTTAGCTGCACCCATCCCAGGGAGGCCGTTGATTCTCTACACTACGGCCCTGGATGAGTCCTTGGGTGCATTATTGGCTCAAGAGAATGAGGAAGGCAAGGAGAATGCCTTGTACTACCTCAGTAGACGGTTGATACCCGCAGAGCTGAAGTACCCCGCGATGGAAAAGCAGTGTTTAGCTTTGATCTTCGCGGTACAGAAGCTTAGGCATTATATGCTTTCACACAAGGTCAACCTAATCTCTCGAGTCAACCCCTTGCAGTATCTGATGACCCGTCCGACCCTCTCAGGTCGTCTGGCACGATGGTCTATGATCCTACTGCAGTTTGACATCACTTTCGTCCCGCAGCGGGCCGTCAAAGGACAGGCTCTAGCTGATTTTCTTGCTGCTCACCTGATCCCTGCAGACTCCCCACTCAATGATGAGCTGCCTGACGAGCTAATCATGAGTGTGGTGGAGCAGGAGTCCCCTACTTGGGAGTTTTACTTCGACGGTGCGTCATCCGTTAGAGCCTTGAGCCCGAACGAAACTCCTATAGTTAGGGTAGGTCTGGGCCTCATTTTCGTATCCCCTGAAGGTCACACTCTGAGATATTCCTACAGTCTTTCAGAACCTCGTACCAATAATGAAGCTGAGTACGAAGCTCTGATTTTGGGACTAGAGTTGGCCATTCAGATGAATGTCATGCGGGTGAAAATCTTTGGAGACTCACAACTGATCATAAATCAAGTAGCGGGAGTCTACAAAGTGCTTAAACCTGAGCTCTTGCCTTATCACAGCAAGGCAATGGAGCTCTTGTGTTTGATTCCTGAAGTGACCTTAGCTAAAATCCCTAGATCTGCCAATGGCAAGGCAGATGCATTAGCTAAGTTAGCAAAGGAACTGGCTGACCCAACTGGCAACCCACTGTCTATCGTTGTCCAGTGCCGTCAAGCCCTGTGCCCCGCAGACCTGTCTTCTCCCGATCAGACCCTCACAGTGTTCTCAGTTGAGGAAGAATCAGACTGGAGAATACCCTTTATAGAGTATTTGAAGCATGGCAGGCTTCCAGATGATAGATCTCTTGCTGCCCAGATCAGAAAGAGAGCCCTATCATTCACTTATGTGAACGACACCTTGTATCGACGCTCTTTCGACCAAATGTGGTTGCGTTGCCTTAACAACGAGGAGGCTCGCAAGGTCATGGGCGAGATACATGAAGGTCTTTGCGGTGCCCATCAGTCCGGACCAAAAAAGAAAGGCAGAATTAAACGCCTCGGTTACTATTGGCCGACTATGATCCGTGATTGTATGGAGCACGCTAGAAAGTGCCACCAGTGCCAAATTCATGGCACGGTGATTCACCAACCCCCTAATCCGCTGCACCCTACTGTATCATCTTGGCCATTCGAGGGCTGGGGCACGGATGTAGTGGGTCCTATTGACCCTCCTTCCTCTAAGGGTCATAGATTCATTTTAGCTGCCACTGATTACTTCTCTAAGTGGGCAGAAGCTGTGCCACTTAAGGAAGTCAAATCAGAAGATGTGATGCGTTTCTTTCGTGATCATATCGTCTATCGTTTTGGTGTCCCGCGCCGTATCATCTCAGATAACGGCCCGTCATTTAGAAGCACCAAAATTGCCAGATTTGCCCGCCGTCATAACATCAATTGGCGATACTCTTCAATTTACTATCCCAAGGCCAATGGCTTGGCGGAAGCATTCAATAAAACTCTCGTGCAATTAATAAAAAAAATCCTGGTTGCAAACAAACGAGAGTGGCACGATAGACTTCCTGAAGCACTATGGGCCTATAGGACTACATACCGTACTCCTACTCAGTCTACCCCATATGCTTTGGCTTTCGGGGTCGAGGCCGTCCTCCCACTTGAGGTCGAGCTCCCCTCGCTACGTGTGGCAGTCAGCCACAATCTTTCCCACGAAGATAACGCCCGATTACGGACGGAAGAGCTTGATGGTTTAGAAGAGCTTCGCCTACAAGCTTATCAGAACCTCAAACTATACCAGGCACGTATGGCTCGATCGCATGATCGCCTTGTTCGACCCCGTGCTTTCCGGGTTGGCGAGTTGGTCCTTGTTTTACGTAGACCTATCGTTTCGCGTCGTCGCCGAAGTGGTAAGTTCGAGCCTGTCTGGGAAGGCCCCTTTGCTGTGGAGCAAGTCTACGAAGGTGGTGCCTACCTACTCGTTGATGCCAATGGTGTTCACCCTATGCCTGTCATCAACGGGCAGTACTTAAAAAGGTACTATGCCTGAGTTCGCTCTTCGAGAGGGAGGGGATCTCCTTACCGCCTGCAAATACTCCCCTGTATATGTACCCCCTTTGGAGGGGCTTCTTCACTTTTCGACAGTCTGTGTGGCCACGACGATTTGTCCTCTACCACACGATGTTTGGTTGCGAGAAGTATGAGGCTATCCTTAGGGGTGATGAGGTGAGATGATATGATTCGTACACTGACATAAACTCTAGTCTCTATCATCTCCCTTGTCTGAACTCTTCTAGGCCAGATTTTGACCCATATCAGTCCAAATACAAATTCAAGTTCTATTTTCAATAGTGGGATCTTTAAATTTAATGTGCAAAATTTTTAAAAGAAAGATTGATCTGAGAAAAGTCTGAGAGCTTAAAACACGAAGTAAACCTTTTAGAGAATTTTTCCTTGGAAAGTATAGAATTTGTTTTTCCTAATGAAAGATTTACCCCTGTCTTCTTTAGAAAATTAAGTAATTGGTGGTTGACTCCTCTAAATGCTTGAAGGACGATTATAATGATTCAAAAAAAAATGTATGCCTTCTCTCTCATCCCTTGCTTGGGATGATTTCCTATTTTGAACTAAAATCTATATCAAATTGAAATTAGATTTAGAGACGCGTATTTTCCCAATCATCTTGCAGTTTTCTATCTCATAGGTGTCTTTCGCAGGCTGATGAATCTACCTCATAATTTTCTTATTCAAGTCGTTCACTCTTATCATAGGATTGGATTTGCTTTGTGGATTTTTCTTCCTTGCACAAGAGAGTGAGTTTTTCTTCTCTTATGTTTGGAGGATAATCTTACAACTGAGAAAATTTTTTTTAGGGATTTAGAAAGGGAGCCAGTTACAAAATGAAAGATACACAAAGTGTATCAAAAGTGAAAAGATGCGCAGTGCGCCAAAAATCAAAGATACACAAAGTGTATCAAAAGTGGAAAGTTGCGCAAAATGCGCCATAAAGTCAGGGATACACAAAGTGTATCAAGTAATTAAAAGATGCGCAGTGCGCCAAACCAAGTTGAGGGGCTCAAAATGAGCCCAAAGTGGATAAGTAAATGGCTTCCCTTTCTTGCGAATCTCTAAGTCTCAGAAAATTCATACCTCGGATATTCGTGACACTTGAGTTTAAAAATCATGATTTTGGATTCATCATCGTGCAAGGATGTTCTATTAGATATAAAAATATTCTCATGCAAGAAATTGAGAAGATTCAGTTTCTCTCTCTAATTAGATATTTATTCAAAATATATAAGGGAGAAATCCCAGCTTAGCTTGTATGGAGCTTAAGCTGGGTTAGCAAAATTTAAATCCCTAACCTTCTCGGGTTTAGATGGAGTCAACCTATATTGCTGAACTTTCTGAACCTCTTCTAAGGTTCAAGATGATTCAGAGGTTAATTTTTCATTTCTAAAAATAGTCTTTTCACTCTCTGATGAAATTTTCACTCTTTAGGAAATGTGTGAATCAGACTTCTCTCAGATTGATTGGTAAGGGCTTAAACATCTCTTAGTGGTCCCACTATTGAGTTTGTTTAAATGCTTGCCATATTCTTTTAAAAATTCGTGCACGAAAATATTTTGACCCCACCATCTGGTTATAGACCATTCTTAAGGACTGATAAGAGTCTCGCATTTATTCTATTTTCCTCTTCTGAGTTCTGGTAATTTGGGAGTTTCCCCCTCTCTGTCCCCCAGTTTCACTGGGTGCTCCCAAGTGTGGTCTGAAATATCAAAACCAATTCAGACTTCCTTTGTACTGGGTCCATACCAACCTATGCTAGATAGGGATGGTAATGTTGATCCACTATCCTAACCTAAATTTTATTCACATATCAATCGTGCTCTGATTGTGCCCCCAGTTTTATTCATGTGGCGAATATGGCCTGGGTTATCAAAGCCAATCTTACCTCCCTCTTTGTGTTCCAATCATTAGAGGATATCTCATACTAGGAGTAACGCACGGATATGGTAAATGTTCCCTCTGCCGGGTGTTGTCTTCGACAGTACGAGATATACTTAGTCTATGGTCGAGAACATATAAAAAATGCATCTATAAAATAAAAGAGGGAAGCTCTTAGTAGAGTAAAACCGGTTGCCCTTGTCACAGGTGGAACCCGGTAATACTCTCTAAGAGCTCAAATTCCCCAAAGTCTTTCTTTCTCTTCTCCTACGAAGCGTCTGAGTGATCGCTTCAAGGATGAGTTTGCACTTGTGATTATTATGGTCTTTCACAATCATGATAGTCCTTGTTAGTGGTGTGATACATCTTGCTCAAGATGTTAACATCCCACCTTCACGAGCTCTGATTCCCTAGTAGGGAATCA
Organism: Dendrobium chrysotoxum; assembly: GCA_019925795.1. Lineage (NCBI taxonomy): Eukaryota > Viridiplantae > Streptophyta > Magnoliopsida > Asparagales > Orchidaceae > Dendrobium > Dendrobium chrysotoxum. The sequence continues at coordinate 5,210,478 of CM034308.1, forward strand.
GCTCTCCGGTTTCTTTTAGTGACCTACTTTTTCACCCTTGCCTTGCTCTCAGCTACTAGAGCAGTCCTATGGGTTTGGTAGTGTCGCTCCTGCCTCTCACAGGGTCCCCCCGGTCAGGGTGAGTGTTACCGCTGTGATGTTTGATGTTTATTGATTTTACTCATAAATCATTTCCCTCAATGACGAGTGTGTCTCCTCGCCATCTTGAGTTGTTTCCCCAGTAGTGTTGCAGTACGCCTGGTTACCGGCGTTAGCATCACTGACTTGAGAGCTCTGATTTTCTGGTAGAAAATCAACTCAGTTTCTACTTTACTCTCTCTCTCTCATTCGTACTCTACCCTCAGCTGCTGGGGTAGCTCTACGGATGCACTGATATTATTCCACTTCCCACAGGGTCCCACCAGTTTGTGTGGGTGCCACTACTGTGGGCCTTTCATAAATATTATTCCTATGCAATGTTACTTCCCTTAGTGGCGAGTGTGTCCCCTCGCTACCCTTGTGTGCTTTCTTAGTTGTGATGCAGTACATCGAGTCTCAGATGTTAGCGTCGCTTCTTAGTGAACTTTGATTTTCTAGCAGAAAATCACTTCACTTGTCTTAGAGTGACATACTTTCCCGCCGTGACCCGACTCCTGGTTGTAGAGCGGTCCCTTGGATGTGTTTATGTTGCTTTCCACCTCTACAGGGTCCCACTAGCTTACGTGGGTGTACCACTGTAGTCTTCTATGATTATTTCTCATTGATATAGTCCTTTTTTCTGTAGCAAGTGTGTCCTCCTTGCTACTTTAGCTACTCAGTGGGAATGGGATTACCCCTCTCACACTTTGTTGAGGGCGTACCTTTCCCTATGGTCTCTCGAGGCATCATTCTGGTGCTTCCAGGTTTGTATGATTTTGGTTTCGCCTAGGCAGTTTCACTGGCATTTGGATACTCGTGGCCACGACGACTTGTCCTCTACCACGTGGTACCCAAAACACTAGTTTGAAACTCCTTAGACGACCCTTCTCTCTTTGAAATTTTCCATTTTCTACTCCTCTTCCCATCCCTACACATATGCGTGTTAGGGAATGGTTGAGATGACTTTCCCCTGATCGCTCTACTGCAGGCATATGCGCCGGGTAGGCATCAGACTTTACTTGGTTGAGAGTGCCCCACAGAGCCCCTGGGAGGCATATCTCACCACCTCTTTTCCCTGATTGCTCTGCTGCAGGCATATGCGCCGAGTAGACATCAGGCTTTACTTGGTTGGGAGCACCCCGCAGAGCCCCTTCGAGGCATACCTCACCACACCTTTACCCTGACTGTCCTGCCGCTCTGGTAGACATCAGACCCTTACCATGGTCGTCTTGCTCTGATCAAGCAGACATCAGACTTTACCCGGTTGGGTGGGAGCCCGACAGAGTCCCTGGGAGGCATTCCCCACCACCCCTTTACTCTGGATGTTCTGTAAAAGACTACGCAGACTCCAATTTCGTGGCTTATTTACTTTTGCTGAGGTCAGGCAGAAATATTGAGTCACCCCTATCCGCTGTTCCGAAAGGAGCAGGAGGAGACGGGATCCTTTCACCTTCTATTCTGCTGTTTGAAATGAACAGTCAGGTAGTTGGTTTTACTTACCGGTTGAGAGAGCCCGACAGAGTCCCTGGGAGGCATTCCTCACCACCCCTTTACTCTGGATGTTCTGTAAAAGACTACGCAGACTCCAATTTCGTGGCTTATTTACTTTTGTTGAGGTCAGACAGAAGTATTGAGTCACCCCTATCCGCTGTTCCGAAAGGAGCAGGAGGAGACGGGATCCTTTCACCTTCTATTCTGCTGTTTGAAATGAACAGTCAAGTAGTTGGTTTTACTTACCGGTTGAGAGAGCCCGACAGAGTCCCTGGGAGGCATTCCTCACCACCCCTTTACTCTGGATGTTCTGTAAAAGACTACGCAGACTCCAATTTCGTGGCTTATTTACTTTTGTTGAGGTCAGACAGAAGTATTGAGTCACCCCTATCCGCTGTTCCGAAAGGAGCAGGAGGAGACGGGATCCTTTCACCTTCTATTCTGCTGTTTGAAATGAACAGTCAGGTAGTTGGTTTTACTTACCGGTTGAGAGAGCCCGACAGAGTCCCTGGGAGGCATTCCTCACCACTACTTCTTCCCTGATTGTTTTGCTCTGATCAAGCAGACATCAGACTTTACTTGGTCGAGTGAGCCTGACAGTGTCCCTGGAAGGCATACCTCACCACTCTTTCACCTTCTATCTTGTTGTTTCGATACGGTCAGATGGATAGTTGGTTTGCTTTACTACCTTACCTTTTTTTGATCTCCCCCTCAGCTCTTCCCTTGCTACAGGGCAAGGTGAGGATGGGATTTCCTTTTACTCTGTCACCTTTTTGTGACCCGTTACTACTTTGCTTCCCACTTTCTCCTCGGCTCTGCCCTTGCTGTAAGGCAAGGCCAGGAGAAGATCCCCCTTTGCTCTCTTTCACCTCTTTTGGTGCTCTTTCCTAGAACCTTTACTCTACTTCGTCTGTCACATTCGGTCAACGCCAACACGAGCGGTTCACTAGTGTGTTCGCCACTCCTGTTGGGGGTCCGTTTGTTGACCCTGATATTCTCCCAGGCTTGGTCAAGGGAGTTGACCAGGTCAAATTGACCAAGTCAGGGCCCAAGACCCTCTCCCTTGTGTTCAATGGGTCAACCTGGTTGACCAGGTCAACCCAGGTTGACCCATTAGACCCATATGGGTCTAAACCAAGTCCAAATCAGATCCAAGCCCAACCAAGGGCTTCATGAGCTCAACCCCTCTTCCCCTGGACCCATTTTGACCAAGTTGACTAGGTCAACTCATGCCTTGGTCCAACCTAGCCTTATATGGTCAAACATGACCTGTTCTGGTCAAATTAATCCATACAAGGTATCCGACCTTTCCATAGTCATCTCATGGGGGGAGATCCCGTCTAAATCAACTCCCCTATCTCCCAATCAGCTCTAGGACCAACCCAAGCCGTTGATCTTAGGTCTAGGACTATAAATAAGGTATTAGGGTTTGTTTAGAGGGACTTTTGAACTCTTGCTCTCTTGGAAAACCTCCTGAAGCCTCGAGACTTTCTGTGAGAGCCCCCACGACCGATCCTCACCCTTCCCAAACCAGACCCGCCGCCAAACCCTCGCCGGCGGCGAGATCTCCGGCCAACCGAGCCTAAGAACCTTCCAAGGCTATTTGCGATCGATCTAGGCGTCGAGAGCCCAGGGTGTCTTCTACAATCTTGTGCGTGGACAATCAACAAGTTCAGAGAGTCCTTGAACGGTCCAAACCGTCCACGAACCGAGGTGAAAACCCTAACCCTAGTTAGAACACTTAGGGTTAATTAGCATCGTCATTAGTGCGTTTTAATCCAAATGAAACATCCCACATGAATGCTCTTCATGAGTAGAGCATAGGGTTAAAATTTCATGCTATTTGATCCATCCAATCGAAAGAAAACTCCAAAATATCGTTTAGGGCTACGGTTCGCGTTCGCCACCCGCTGGAGTTCGATCCGGACCGTTGATCCCGTGATCAACGGTCGGGATCTTGTCTTTCCGCGGTTCGGATCGACCGCGGCTTCAGATCCCGCTGTTCCGTCTGCGATCCGGCTCGATCTGAGCTGTTGATTCGAAATGGCGGACGATCCGACGGCCGGCAGACCGCGCTGACGCGGCAAGTGAAGCCGCGTTATCCGCGGCCTGATTGCCGCATGATTGCGGCAATCATTGGCGGCGGCGCAATGATTGCGCCGCCTCCCAATGATTGGCCCGCGTCCGCGGGCCCAATCCGAGCCCGCCACGTGGCATCCCGAGAGCCGCCGCCTGCCAATGATTGGCCTGCGTCCGCGGGCCCAATCCGAGCCCGACAGCTGTCCCGCGCCGCCGCCGCCGGTGGATTTTTTTTTATTATTATTTTTTTATTATTTATTTATTTATTTATTTAAATAAAAAAAAATCAAAAAAATTATTATTATTTTTTTATTATTATTTAAATAATAATGTTATTACTATAATAATAATATTATTATTATTATATTATTATTATTATATTATTATTATCATTATTATTATTTTAATTATTCTTATTATTATAATTATTATAATTATTATTATTATTATTATTATTATTATTATTAATATTATTATTATTATTATTAACCCTTTTTTTCTTTAATTATTTTGATTATTATTATTATTATTATTATTTTAATTATACTTATTGTTATTATTATTATATTATTATTATCATCATTATTTTAATTATTTTAATTATCTTAACTATTTTATTATTATTATTATTATTATTATTATTAATTGTTATTATTATCATTATATTAATATTAATATTATAATTAATAATAATATTATTATTTTCAATAATAGTATTATTATATTATTATAATATTAATTATTATCATTATATTAATATTAATGTTATAAGTAATAATAATATTATTATTTTTAATAATGATATTATTATTATATCATTCTAATATTAATTGTCATCATTATTAGCATTATTATAATATTAATATTATAATTAATAATATTATTATTTTTAATGATATTATTATTATTGTTAATAATATTATTATGATATTAATTATTATTAGTGTTATTATAATATGAATATTGTAATCAATAATAATATTATTTTAATAATATTATTATTGAAATTAATATTTATATTAATATAATAGTAATATCTATTGTTATTAATATTATTATAATATTAGTATTGTTAACTAATAATAATATTATTATCTTTAATAATGGTGTTATTATGTTAATATTAATATTATTATAATATTAACACTTATTATTTCATATTATTGTAATATTTTAATTATTATTATTTAAAATTTAAAAATTCCAGATATTATTATATCTGATTTATTTTAAAATTATTATTTATTTTCAAATATTAATTATTTTAATTTTTTTTTAAAATTACCTTTAAACCTATTTAACTTCAAAAATTCATAACTTTGCCATTTTAAATCGGATTTTGACGCACAATACCTTAAACTTTTCAGAAAAATATGAATTTTAATTTAAAAATATTTGTTATATGTGATTCTGTCATTTCTGAATATTTTCTGTATTACTGTGTTATTTACTTATTTAAATATTATTTAATTAATATAATTAATTATTTTAAAATAAAAATTATTTTGAAACCCCCTCGGTGGCTGGTAGACCTCCCATGCTTATGAACTGAAGTATTTTCAATTATCTTATTTTTTAAACTTATATTATTATTATTTATAATATTTATGTATTTTAAAGATGATTTTAAAATTACATATTATTTAAATCCTTTAATTTTGGGAGGTTCACCTCCTATGAAACTTTAAACCTAGGACCTATATGTGAACAGAATTCATGTGGGAGAAGGATTAGTGAATGATTGTGTCTCAATCATTCACTAATCACTTCATTAGGTTTCTTTACTTAGTGTTTTTCGTAGTCTTTGCATGTGTAGGTTGCACAAGCACTTAGCCTAGGCTCTCCTAGATCTAAGGACATGGCTTGGTGTGTTTATATTTGCTGCATTTACCCTCTGTATTATGCCTAAGGGTTAGTTACTTCATTTCACTCCTATATAACGTAGTGACACCCTAAGGATAACAATTAAGGACCCGTCTAGCAAACTTAGAAAAATTCCAGGAATTAGGGTAGAACCCTGAATAGCTTGAAATTTGAAACACTTAAACATAGTGACATCTGGGACCCTCTAGAATTTTCTAGGAATTTTCTGGACTCTTTAAAACACTTAATTAGCAAACCCTAATCTACCCGTTAATTAAGCCTTAGAAACTTCAGTAAAATCTAATAAATCCATTTTAAATTAGAAAAATACCCATAATACCTCAAACTCTCCAGAATTCAGTCCCCAACCTTAGATAATTAGGGCCCCTTAATTGGACCTTAATCTGGACTTTAATTCAACCTTAATCAAAAATCACCTTTTTGCCTTAATTAAATCATTAAAAATTATTAAAAATCCCAAATTTTCCCCAAACACTTGGGAACACCTTCTTAGGTCATTTCTGACCTTTGGGGGTGATTCCAATCAGCTTGGAGCTGATTTGGGCCAAAACCCCCAAAATACCCCCTAATTAGGCAATTTCGATAATTCCTTTAATTGCCCTAACTTCTAAAAAATCATAACTAATTACAGAAAATTCCAAAATGGGCAAACTAAAAGGCATTTAACTCATATTAAGGTCTAGTATTTGTTAAAAATATTAGGTGTCCAGAAATCAACTTAAATCAAAAAGTCAACAATCCGGTCAAACCTAGTTCAAAAACAAGACCAAAACTTCAGAAATTCATAACTTTGGATAGAAGAATCCAAATCGGGCATGCTAACTGTCTAACTGATCAGGTTAAGGCCTAGTATTTTATAAAAATATTAGCTGGTCATAAATACCCTTTAATCAAAAAGTCAATTTTGGACCCTCTTTTACTTAGTGTATAGGTGGACCCCGAACCCCCCTAAAACTCGCTAATGCAATTTAAACTTTAAATATTATTACCCTAAGAACTAAAATTGATCCACACATTAAATCAACTAAGATAGATCTCAATTCACTAATATTTGGACTTTAAATAAAATTCACTTTTCAGACCTACAACCAACCTGGACAGTAGGCAACTGTAACTAACTACCCAGCCTAGGATCTACCTCAGCTACACAGCTTTTCACACACATCTAGATGGTTTGTTAGGGCACCACTTCTAGACCTAGGCTAGGCCGGTGTTTACTTTTCTGCTGCGTGCCGAGCTTTTCCGGATTTCGTTGCATGTTGTGATTGAACTATTGATGTGTTTGCTTACTTTCATTGTACCCTGGGATTTGATGTGATTGCACGATAGACTACCCATAGGTTAGGATCGAGGTTGATACTAACGATGTCTTCTGCAGGTGGCCATGCTCATACAACGCTAAATAAAAGGGGGGGGCAATAATCATGATTTAAATACTAATGTCATTTTATGCAGGTACTTCAGAAATTGCTCAGCCCCCCTAAATAAATGAGGGCTAATTGAAAATCATTATAAATTGCTATAGGTGCTCCAGAGCTTGCTTAGCCCTCAAAATAATTAAGAGCATGGTCAAGTGTGGCTGTGATGAGCATTTCATTTTCTTATAACTGCTTGTGATATATTAAACTGCTTGGGATGACTTTTATTAGGATAACCTTGCAGGGGAGTCTAGATTTACTGCTTTTCATTAATGTAAATCACTTGTAATCTGGTATAGAGTTGTGAAAGTTTATTTTGAGTGGGGATACAAGAATCCAAAGGTTGGATGCCCAAAGAGAAAAGGACACCCAATATGAGGATAGTCATTTTCTATTTGGGAATCCAAATTTGGATTATTCTACTACCCGAGGAGTCCAAGGAGGCTGAGGTCCAAGGAGCCCCCAAGGAAGCTGAGATCTAAAGATTCCTACAAAACTAAGATCCGAGGAGTCCAAGGAACAGAAGATCAAGAAGATGAAGACCCAGTGTATCCCACTCAAAATAACTTGCGTCAGTCTTAGGATTAGAAATCCGGGTTGTTGGCAGTGGTGCCCGGCCACTTTAATTTTCTGCAGACCCTGGGTTGTAATTAAGGGCAGTTGGCCTATGGACATTTATTAATTTGTTTGGATAATTTTGATGTGTTTTATGATTGTGTGCCTCTAGGATTGTTTGCTTTTCTTAGTTTCTTGGCGTTTTGCATGTCGCTTTTGTTTTAGCCTGGATTTCGTTAGGCTCTTTAAGGACTAAAACTTTTTCTACTCCCAACTAACATTCAAATTTTAAGATTTAAATAATTTAGAAACTTAACGACCTAGGGAATTGCCGGGATCGTCCGGGGTAGCATGCATATCGTTGCATTTCTCTCTTTCCTTCTATAAGACACTTCCCCGCCCGTGGGTAGAGTCCGGATAATCTGACCTATGAGGATGAGGTGCCGGACCTGGGGAAGCCCAGTCTAATTCCAAAAATTATTTTTATAAGCCTTTTTAAAGTTCTATGCATACCTGATTCGGATACTCTAACTAGCATGCATTGCATTAGAAACTAACTAAATTAAAATTTTAATTGCATTAGTCTTAGGAGCATACACCCTACATAAGTCCAGGGCCAATTAGGAAATCCTCTAGATGTCGGCCCTATCTCCGAGAACTATAACCCACCTACCCATCCTTCATAAATGACTGGACAGCATGGTTTTAAAGCGATTAGGTGGTTAGCTGGCTCCCCCTTCCAGGCCGGGGTAAGTCCAGGTTTTACATTGCATTAGTTAGGACACGGGTGTTAGTGTTGCGTAGAACACTAAACCCACCATAGATTCAGGATTCAAGGCTACTATTGTTCCGTAGTACGCCTCATCAGTAGGTAGGTCTTCTGTCTTCCAGAGACCCTAAACCCTACATATCCGCGCCACACGGATGACGCCACCTCCATCCTTCCCTCCTGCATGCTTCGAGTGCATGATTTATTTATTTTTTTCTCCAGTTTCTTCTCACTACCTTAGTCCCTCCGGATGCTGATGTGAGCCGTGCATGTTGACTAAGCCTAGTTGAACCTCTCTTTCCCTTCGAGTAGGACTTCCTAGTCTTCCCCCTATGTGCCAATCCCAATTTCGAAAGAATAATGTAGAATCCTTAATCGAGAGTATTCTCAGGCTCCGGCTTGAGATGTAATTAACCACGGGGGCTCGCGCCCGTGGGAAACCGCATCCCACTCTCAAATAAACCCCATTCGAGCTAATGTATCGGGTGGGGGAAACCCGTTGTGACGATCAGATCATATATATTATTACCCATCGGGGTGTGCTGGTGAGAGCCACTATCCTCAATGGTTAATCATATGCATGATCGAATCTGCCCTTCCATTGGCCAGATACTGTCTCCCCTCGCGGGGCGATGGTGTCTGTAGTTCCTTTCGGAGGTCCACACCTATATGGAAGAAGTCGAGAGAATCCACTAAAGATGTGAGACTTATCCGAGGTTGTATGTCGGAGCCTTTGCTCGACGACGTTAACCTGTATGGAAGAGGTCGAGAGAATCCACCAAGGATGTGAGACCTATCCGAGGTTGTATGTCGGAGCCTTTGCTCGACGACGTTAACCTGTATGGAAGAGGTCGAGAGAATCCACCAAGGATGTGAGACCTATCCGAGGTTGTATGTCGGAGCCTTTGCTCAACGACGTTAACCTGTATGGAAGAGGTCGGATTGAATCCCCCTGGGATTGATCATCCAGTGATTGAGACACAATAAAGATTGCGTATTTCTCGAATCAAGGATAAAGAGACTATATTTGTCAGTAGTTTTTCACTGTCATTTGTATTCTTTTTAAAGAAAGAGACAATATCAAAACTGGACGAACAACACATTATATTACTGTAAGACAATAATTCCCTTGTACAACATAAGAGATACATATAGGGACAACCACATTATTTGACTTGGTAGAAATACTAAGGACATTAGAGTGACATCCTACTGATCATAGAAGAGATACATGGTGACACATGACAAGTAGTATTACTAACACAAAGGTTCAAGTTGCAGCATTACTCAATCTCACCAACCATTTGAATATTATTCAATGGTTGTCTTTGTTGTTGTTGATTTTGCCCCCCAGTGGGGCGAGCTTCTTCTCGGGTAGGTGGGTTCCCAATAAACTGTCGAAGATAGCCCTGGCGGATAAGTCTTTCAATCTCATCCTTAAGTTGCCAACACGCTTCAGTAGTGTGGCCACGACTACGATGAAAGTGACAGTACTGATTTTGATTTCCTGTATTTGGCTTCGAAGGATGCGGCCATTTCACTTTGTCCTGATCTTGAATCACCATTAACACATTTGCTTGAGATGTGTTGAGCGGAGTGTACTCTTTCTCCTGCCGAGGTTCTCGTTGTGGTAATGGGGGCCTAGGAGGTAGATTGATATTCCCTTGCTTTTTTCGTTGTAAGGAAGAATTATCCATCCCAGGAGCACCTTTGCGCTTCCCATTTGTCTGCTCGAACTGCTTTCTGTGAGCATTTATGGCTTCATCTGCGGAGATTTGTGCCTCCACACGATGAATCAGGTCGGCGTATGAATGAACCGTATCTCGCATAAGAGCCGAATAAAAGGGGCCAGGACGGAGGCCACCAAGAAAGACTCCTCTCAATAATTCAGGATCTACTCCCAGAATTTGTCGAGCCTCAGTAGAAAATCGCTGAAAATACTCTTTCAACGATTCTCCCTCATTCTGACGGATTCCAGATAGGTGGGAGGAATCCTTAGTGATTCTTCGATTGGCTACAAACTGTTCCACGAACACTTTAGCCATTTTGTTGAATGAAGGGATCGTTCTAGACGGAAGCGAATAGAACCAAGTTCGTGCTTGTCCCTTGAGTGTAGCAGGAAAAACCTGACATAGGAGTGCATCCGAAGCTCGCTGTATATGCATAATTGTTCGATAATGATCGATATGCTCATATGGGTCGGATGTCCCGTCGTAGGATTCGATGCTCGGTAGCTTAAAGCCAGCCGGAATAGGGTGTTGAAGAATGGCTTCCGTCAGGGGTGACGACTCCTGGAAGTCCCACTGATGAAGAGGTTGCCTTACGCCTCCTGTAGGGAGCTCCTCTCGAACCAATCGTCGCAGTTCGTGGCGTAGGGTATTGCGAGGGAGCTCAGTAATGTGATGTTGGGCTAGCTCCTCAGGGAGGTCTTGAGGAAGGAGAGATTGCCGACCTGTGTGCGGAGGATGGGTAGAACTTGCTGTATCAGCCAGTTCGTTATCTTGATGTGACTGCGAACGCCTCCTGGGTGGAGGAAGAGGAATCTCAGCTTGAAGATGTTTGATTTGAACAGCTTCAACACGTGGTGGATCTCGAGGGAGAAGAACCTCCTCCTGTGGTGCTAGTGCCGGTTGTCGAGTTTCTCGCAGGAGTTGTACAATTTCGTTCTGAGACTCCTCCATCTTCCTGATGCGGTCTTCAATGGACGGTCCTGAAATTCCTTCTCCCATAGCGTCTTGCCCCCCAGCATGAAAGGAGGCGGATACTTGGGGTCTATGATTCATAGACTGATCCCGAGATTGATGTGAATTGGAGCGGGAGGCTCCCAAGATGCGATTGCTACGCCTGTTGGCCATCAAAGTGGTGCTTAGGATAGTGGGATTTGTTTCCCACAGACGGCGCCAAACTGTTGCGGACTCAAATATACGCGGCGATAGATTTTAATTTTTCGTCTCAGCGTTGTACGTATATACAGCACACAAACAGAATCGAAATAGTAACACCAAGATTTTTACATGGAAAACCCTGGAAAGGGAAAAAACCACGGGGCCACGCCCAGTTGAAAGAGTTCCCCTAGTGTTGTTTGAAGTACACGAGGCTGATTCGTCCTTTAAATTCAGGACGATCAGATTACAATGAGTATCAGTCACCAGGACAAGCAGAGTTTCGACGTCACTTGAGTATCCGGCAGAATTCCGGCGTCACTTGAAAAGAAGTCCGGCGTCACTCGGGCGTCGGGTAGAATTCCGGCGTCGGGCAGAATTCCGACGTTGCTCCCGTGTCGGGCAGAGCTCCGGCATCCCTCGGGCGCCTGGTGGTGCTTCGGTGGTGTTCCGGCGGTGTTCCGGCGGAGTTCCGGCGGTGGTCGAGGAGGAGTTATTCCCTCCTAGGCTTCTCTTCTCTTCCTTCTCTTCTTCTCTTCTTGGCTTGGGTCCCCTCTTAAGAGAAATGAGGGGCTATTTATAGTTTTTCTGGAGTGGCATAGCCCGTAAATATGTGAGGGATCAGGGGCGAATAGGGAGTGATCCGGATGAACGGCCGATATTGAATCCCTTGATCGTGAACCGTTTATCAAGCATTTGAAGGTCTTAATGATATCGGAATTCTACGATCTTGGGCTCGCTGGATTCGTCTCGTCGAGACGCTCGATTCGACTATAAGCTCGTTAAAATTGGAGACCGTTTGGTAACTCAAATTGCTGTTTGATGCTTCCAACAGCACTTCGGGTACTTGATTTGGGCTCGTTTGGGCTCGGATTGAGTCGAATTTGGTGTTGTTGGATTCGTATTTCCGAGACGCTCAGTTCGACTATAAGCTTGCTGAAATCGGAGTTTAAATAGTCTCCGAATTAATTTTTGAAGTTTCCAACTTAAGTTTTTCCTCGAGATTCGTGCCCGATCAAGATAATTTTTTGATGACGTATCACAACTCACTTTGTGACATGCATGAAACTCATAAAGGAATGAGGCCTTTCGATTCTTCATGATTCTTGAGGCTGAAAGCAATAATTCATGATATGGATAACTCATAAAAAAACTCTTATTTTACAAAGGTTGGTGCTTAAAAGTACCTTAAATACAATGATTTGTGATATAATTATCTCATGCTCAAGCATGTCCTCAATATTAGGCAAATTTTTAGGGCTAAGATAAGCTAAAGTGGAAGTTATAGCTATATGCAATGATGATGAACTTTCAATTCAAGGTGAATAAGCCGGGAAAAGATATTTGATATATACATTGTGCTTTAAAAAATATTCATGAAATGTACAAGATATAAAGTTAACAAGATCAATCATGTTTAAGTTAAAGGAGCATCAATCATAACATATATTTTGAATGTTAACTTGAAATATTATCGTAAAGCTCAAACATAACTTATTGGATATATAGTAAAGGAAAAGATCATTGTTGGGCGACACTTTGGCATTGATTTGCATATAAAACAAATTTGGCAAATAATTATTCCTAGATTCGTTATATTTAGCATAATCATATATGATGATAATTCAAAATGCTTTACATATGTTTACTTCTATTTAGGTTGTTGCATGCAATGCTTCAAAAATGCATGCCTTGTAGTTTTAAGTGTGGATGGTACTTTTTTAAATTCATAATGTAGAGATATTTTACTCTTGACAATGGTGCAAGATGTAAAATAGTAATTTGCGGATGCATTTCATGATTTGATTCATAAACTTAATAGGCTTCGTTGAAAACTTAATTTTTGCATTTGATAGATATAATAATATCTCTAATGCTTTATTTATAATATTTTTAGAGGTACATCATGGAGCTTGCACTCATCATATTATTCATAATAAATTTTAAAATTGGCAGTTGTTATGATGAATATCAATTGGCTTCCAAATCTTATAAAAATTTTATTGGTAATTTGACAAACTATGAATGACAACCATAGCTGTCTGCCTAGATAATGAAATTAGCTTTGAGAGATGAGCTATGATTTTTTTTTTCTCTTGAAACAAATTCAACTTAATGATAGTTGATTTCTCAAAGAGTTTTAATAATATTACAAAACATGCATGTTCATATTCAGTGGTCATTTTATTAAGGTTCTTGAGTCCCACAATTAGAAATAATTCTTTGATTGATGCATCGTTGCATCATATAACAAAATTATTTTGGCCAAAAAAATGTTGAAGAAACATTTAGCAAGCTCTTAAATAAGGCTTAAGCATTAATTATTTATCTAATTAGTCAATGTGAGATGTATGCCCTAGGTGAGAATATTAATAGTTACATTAATTTTGCATTATATAAATATACTTATGGATAATTTAATACGGAGAGCCACATGTGCGAACATACATTGGTTGTAACTTAGGATCATGTTGTTAGTTATTATGGCTTATACTCAAATGAAATTAAGAGAAATGTCATGGTACTCCTAATAGTGAAGCTAAGCGTTGGTTGTCCAAAAAAGAACAACCGATTTTTAAAATAAGAGAAAGATGCAATGTAATGTAAATGCAACTGATGTTAGGTGAAAGGCCATAACAATGTTACTTGTAAGGTCAAGTGCTTGTCGCCTTCATAAAAATTATAATTTTATTTTCATTATTATAGTTACAATATTGAAATTATATTTGATTTAAATGGCTTTTCTTTCTACTATGATGATCAGTCCCAAATTTATGTTTTAATGAGTGATTTTATTTAATGGAATTCCTATCACTAATTGGTTCTACTTAATGCTATAATGGTTATTATTGTGATGATCAAAAGAGGGGGGGGGGGGGGGGGGGGTTAAGAAAATATATAAGCTAAATTTCTAAGCAAAGTCTTGTATTTCATTATAATTTATTAATTTTAAAATAATTAAAAGCTTTATATTCTATTTTATATTTTCTGATAATATTGTATAATGACTTTATTGGGAACATAGTCAAATACTTCATTCTCGATGTATAGTAATTGATAGTCATTGAGCCAAGCATCACACATTTTGCTATGCAATCGATGCTTGATAATCTTCATTACAGAAATGCTCTATTCATTGTATCAATAGCGACTGGTAAAGATAGTGCCAGAAAAATAAATCTATAAACTAGTGGATATACAATATTCTTTTTGACATTTATAATCTATTTTCCAAGAGCAACAATACTAGTCAAATATGTAAAATTGTCGTTTGTACGCATATCAATAATGTAAGTTCAAGAGACACAAGATCAACCATAGAAAAATCTATTAGATATAACTTTGCAAGACAAATTAATTTTCCCTTATCATAAGCAGAGAATATATTACTTAGGTTTAGACATGTCACACAAAGAAGTAACTCAATACTAATTTTTTAAAAGCGATTATTCAGTTCCTAAAGTTGTATATCAATAACAGTATAAAATAAATCGAATCGATAATGATAGAAGTTTATTATTTCTTTACCTTTTCATATTGATCGTTGATGAACCTTAAATATAGGGTTCATATTTGGAACTTCAATATTAAAAACACTACAAAAAATGTGATACTTTTTCCAGTAAAGGCTCCCATACTTTTTCTAATAGTTGCTTGGGCACTTATACTAATTTCATTGCATTTACGATATATCAATTATTTTTTGTAAGGCTTGTGATAATTCATTTGTAATTTCTAAAATATCAATCATTAAATGCAGAGATAAGATAAAATTAAAAGGCTCCATAACATGTATTAAAACCCCAATTTAACTGACTGTTGATCATGTATTTCATCTTCCTCGATAATTTCAAACACTTTGACGATAGAAGATACATTTTCATCAAACTAATTAGGATTTGAAAATGCGAACTCCAACGGGTGTCTCCAACGAGTTGCAAATTAGCTTCTTGGTTTAAACCTAGATCACTAATTAACTCCCCCAATACTTAGATGACAAACTATTGTATCACGCTGAATTGCTTTTAGAGTATCATTCCTCTTGAATGAAGTTTCAACAATATTTAGAATTCTTGAACTAATCTTAAATAAATGTTTTATTTGACAATGATTCTTTGCTAAAAAAACATTTGAGCCACACCACATAGAAAATTTAAGAGAAACAAGTAAACAGTAAACACATTAAGAATTCAAATATGGGAATCAATTCTTTTTTATTTTTTTCTTTCATTTCCCTTCATAGAAGCCATCATTTCACCAAAAACCCCCACTTCAAAACAGTCACCGTGAAACCCCCAAAAAACACCAACAAAACATTATTTTATTGCCAGCACAAATTACAGAGATTCGACCTTTGCTAAATAGCAGGAATCGTAAAGGAAGCAATCAGGCAAACCAGCAGGCCAAATTAGTGGCAATAGAGGAGTTAAATGTCACAACTCTCAAAAGAAAAGCAAATAAACACATGAAAAATATAGAAATAATATAAAAATCAGTAAATCACCAACTAAAATTTGCAAGAAATAGGAATCGTTGTTCCTCAACAAGGAAACAAAAAAGTGAAATCACTGTTTGAACCACCTCAAACTAACATCAAAAGTTGACCATGCTAGCATAAATTACAGAGAAGGAATCAAGGAACCTTAAGAAACGTACCTTACAGCAGGACTGTAGGATAGCGACAAAGCATGTGGCAAGACCAAAGTGTGAGCGAGATTAGCTGTGTGAATAGAGATGAGAGTGTAACCGGGAGCAACTTCAAGTTCAAGCCCTTGCATGCCTTCTTCATGTCACGTGCACAAAGAGAAGTGTCGCGTGCGTGAAGCTAAAGGGGAACGATGAATAGCGGGGGTTGGGCAAATGGCTTAGATTAAGGGATTCAAATAACTTTTCCAACCCTTTTCAAACTAAGTTCAAATCTATTTTAGAACATTCTTGAACATTGCTCAAACTTTGCTAAATCTTGTTTGAATATTGATTGAACCTTGTTCGATTATGTTATAAGCTCAGTCAAATATTTTTTGAATATTGTTCGAATCTTTATTTGAATTCAGCTTAAATTTGAACTTGTTTTAATCAATTTTATTCACAATTGTCTCCTAAAACTAATATATATATATATATATATATTTTGATTAGAAATATTTTTATTAAAAAAATCAGTATATTATAAATTTATAATTGTAAGTGTCTTATAAAGTTAAATTTCCGGGTTGCCTTTCTAGCCGCACCGTTGGGCGTTGATCCATGCCTTTCTCATGATGAGAGCGGACGTTGGATTGGCGTCCCGCATAATGATTCCATGCGGACATCCCCTACCTTACGGTCCTAAGCTAAGATCTCACCACCCCACTGAATTTAGAACCCCGCATCGTTGCTGCCCTCGATTTTAGAAATCTATCACGCCTTCGACGTTAGAACGGTTCCTTCTCAGTTTTTTTTTTTTCGTAATTCAATATTTTCTCCTGCTTTGATCCCCTCCATTCTCGCTATAGAGAGGAGAGCAGTATAGCGGTAGGGTGAAAGATGAAGGAAGAGGTCATAAGTTCTGGAACGGTGGAAGCCGTGGCGCTCGCCAGATCTTCTTCTCCTCCGACTCCAGCTGCAAAGTATGCCTCTGCTATTTCTAATAATCTCCGGAAGCTTCTTTTGTTCTAATTTGTGTTATCTACTGAGTCGGGAATCTTTTGCTTCATGCCCTAGAATAAATTTAATGATAGGAATTTTTCAGCTCAAGCACATCCTCAATAAGAAAACCTATTATTGGGGTCAGCTATGCTGCCTCTATAGTTACAGTCATTATTCATGGTAAGGTCGATTGGCAGACATTGTGGTGTTGGATTTTGCTGCTTGGTATGTCGGGAGTGGAATTTGAGCTATTTTCCATTTTTGAGGTTTCGTTGTGCGTATGAGTCTGGAATCTGGTAGGTCTAGCTTTCGTGCTTTAGCGGAGTTCTGAATTGCAAAGTTGAAACAATCAATTGTTGTAATTCATTTCAGAGGTTAATTTCCCATTTCTTGGAATGAGCTGGATTGTGTTTAGTACTAGGGTTTCATTGCTCAGATTTCAAGATGGAGTAAAAACCATGCTTCTTTCGATTAAAGTTTTTTCTTTTATAAATATTTGAAGTTCTAGCCTGGAATACCTTAGCGGAGAGCCGGAGACTTAAGCTTTTGAACTTGTGAGACCTTTTGATGGAAAAACGCAACTAATTTTCTTACAATTAAATGATAAATGTGATGCAACCTCCTAAACTTTTTTATCACCCTCTTTTATAGGGTTGTTTTGGTATATGAATTTTGAAGAATTCCTGGTGAGCCTGTCAATCATATTATCTCTTTCTATGTAAACATTATTATTAGCGAGTTGCAATACTTGATATTTATACTTCAATGATGGTTTCAGCGTTGGTTTATTCATGATCAGGTTTGGCCATTTCCCAATAAATAAGTATTTTTGTTGCTAGGAGTTTATGAGTTGACATGCTCTTTTGGTAATGTGGCCATATGTGCAACCTAATTTATGCATAGTGATCCTTGACTCCTAAACTCTTTTGGGATTAGGCATAACTAACATGATCATGCAAAATAATAAAACATAGCCTGGTGTTATATTGCTTAAATTTGTTTATTTTCTTTCTTTACTGAACTTAATATGATCCCCAACAAACCTATTGATGTAGGAATTCTTATGTTTTACGGTTTGTAACACAGGTCCATTACATGGAAAAAACCTTTCAGTAAGAGCAAAAAGAAGTTCACAAGCCAAAAACTCTTAATATTGAAAACTATTCACTACTTAGAGGAAACCCAACATATGAAAGAAATCAATTCATATGAAATAATGCATTGAAATTTAGAGTTGAGAAGGCCATTCATGAGTTAAAACACACTCATTGAAACCCAAATTGTAGAAAACTAAAGTAAAATTAACAATAGTCAATTCAATAATAAAATTTAGAGCAGGTAATACAATGTGGAAATAAACTAGAGATCAGTTAAAAAACTGAATAAGGAGATAATCACCCCATCAAAATTTCAAATTTCATTCTTTATTAAGTATTTGACTAGAGTCATATTTAAAATCAAAATAAATCGATTTCGTACTAGCCTTTAGAATGCCATTTATAATTACAAATTCTTTGGGAATCCCTGACTGTTGATCACAAGAACACCAAAAGTAACATGCATCAATTACCAAAGACATAGACCCTTAGTCTATGATGCACAAACAAGGACATATCGACACAGATCTGACGCGACACGGACACGGACATGGGATACATCAATTATTGAAAATGTAGGACACGAACACATGTTGGATACGGTATTATAATTTTTATACTTTAAAAATAGTGTATAAAAGTTGAATAAGTATAATATTAAAAATAGTTTAGAAATAATAAGTCATTTAACTAGAATTTGTGCTTAAAATGATTAATATTAGGATATTGAGAGTCAGGCGTTGATGTCGTGTATCAGGTATCGAGAGAGGAAACGACAATGCTGTTGAGAGTCGGGCATCGATGTTATGTAGTAAATATTGGGCGTCAATGTCAAGAGGGCGTCTGTCATCGATGTTGAAAGGGTGTTGGTCGTCAATGTTAAAAAGACACAGGAAAAAATGAGTTGTCAGGTTGTGGGTGTAGAAATTACTAGCGCCGAGTATCAATGCCAAGACAGTGTCAGACTTTGATGTAGATATGGTTTTGAAATGTCGATGTTGTAACGGCGTTAGATGTCGATGTTGAGATGACATCGGACATTGTTGTGAAACCAAAGTCTCAACTCGCCAAAGAGAAATGAAAATGAGAATATTCGATGAATGGGGTATTGAGTGCGGGCGATTGATTTGGCGTTGTGGATAGGAAATAAGAAATTTAGTTTTTATATTTTAAATAAATAAAAATTTTAAATACAAGAAATTATTTTTAAAATAATTCATAAAATATTTAAGACACGCATGTCCAATTTGTATTTAATATTTTTTTAATTGGACACGTTTTTGGCATGTCCGACACGTATCGGAGGAGTGTCGGACGCGCGTTGTGTCAGGTATGTGTCAGACACTGCACGTCTCTTTGAGGAGAAGTGTCGGTGCATCGTTGCCCTTAGTAGTTGAGGAAGCTAGAAGTTGTAAGTCAGAATATTCTTGTAATAAAAAATCAATAAAAATTGCTAATAAATGACACATTTCAATCAAAAGATCTCAAGTTTAACAAGAAGTCTATAGATTTTGCACTCGATAAGGTGGTGGAAACTCGTGAATTGTGAAACATGATAATAAGAATCTCATGGGAATAAATCCAACGATGTTAAGGAGCCATAGGAGGTAATGCAAAAGATAAAATGGAAGAGTAAAACATCAACAAATAAATAATCACAAAGAAGGTTTGTAGTCCATAGGTAATAGCCACAAGAGTTAATGAACCAAAAATCCAAAGGTAGCGTGAGCGTTGCAAAGAAGAGGGAGCAGAGGAGGAGGGTTGCATCAACTATATCCGACTTGAAAAGTTTGACATAAATGAAATGCCAATTTGACATTCTTTAAATATTTTAAGGCTTAGTTTTTATATTTGGTAGAAATATCCGTAAATAATCACATGTGAGCATGTGTCTCAGCTATAGACGACGCTTTTACTATCCATCATCAATACTGAACACAATTTCTTCTTGAATAATATCTTTAGGAATAAGTCAGTATGATAGCTTGAGTAATACACAAATGATGTATTCAATGTGAAATTTCAAAGAGGGAGCGAAAGAGAGAAGAATACAATGCATTGGTTCATGGTTCACAATATAAAATTAAACCAAATACATTAAAAATTGGAGTGGCACTAGAATTTGCTGGAATTTTAAACTTGTTAAGTATTTGTCCCAATTCATTGCTTGAATTTATATGGCCTATTTTCTATCTGCTAATTTCTTTAGTATTTATGCAAAAATCGTTCAGGTTTTATTGGAATCATTATCCTATCACCTGATTTGAATTCCATTGTCCAATTCACATTTGTAGTATGTTATAATTGTTATAATTAGAAGTTTCTCGTGAATGCTTTCATGCTAATGACTAATTGAATAAGATTTATAGAATTACTTAGGAATTGTTCTGATAATGCATAACCTGATTGATTTATTATTTAAATAATCTACTCTAATAAGTTTCTCTTAGATCCATTATAAATATGACAGTTGGTGGATCATTGATGTCTATACCCTTCAATGAAGCTTATGCTTTGATTGAAGAAATCACCCTTCGATGAATCTAATCAGGGTCCTAAATCTCCTTAAGCTCCACTAATAATTTTCAAAAGAAAATCTCACAGAAGCTTATGGATCCGGGTAGTTTCACCATCCTTATGGCTATAAGAGATAAGTTTTGTGGGAGAACATTATGTAATTTAGGTGCTAGTATCAATCTCATGCACTTGTCCATCTTTAGAAGATTAGAGATAGGAGATGTATAATGTTAATGCTATGCTTCATAACAAACACAATAACTAAGTTTAAAAGTAGAAGATTATTAAAATTAAAATCTATATTTGATTATTCCATATGTTAGGAAAAATGCCTAACTTTATGTAGAAGCGCCAATTAGATTGAATACGTTGATCACACAAAGCAATCGCAAAGAGATCAAGCACCATAAGAAGACACCAAGATTCATGTGGTTTAGCCAAACCAAGCCTTCATTTATGGGAGAGGAGAGAGGATCCACATAACTGTATAAATAAGGGGCACTAAAAATTACTTTTCCCCAAATTTAAGTACGCTTTGTCTCACTACAAATGGGAATCCCTAAATCTCTCAAAATAAAGAAAACATGGAATAATACACAAGAGGTAATAAATACAAAAAGTAAACAATACGAATGTGAAGATCTCTCTTAATATGTCATTTCTTTTTGCAGTAAAGCAAGCCACATCCTAGTACTTACACGCTTCATAACATGATTAGAGGTGGACCCCTTTAACCAACATTTCCTTAGTTTGCTTTTAAACTTCAACACTCTTGTATTTTGTAATCATATTTTTAGAAAGTATAAATTGATCATATATTTATCGTATGAGATGATGATACAGAAATGCTTATAAGAGGATGGTAAAGTGCATGATAGTAACAAAGTTTGATCCTTTTAGCAACCATCACATCAATATCTTCAAATCCTATAACGTGGAATTAAATCCATTAAGATATGATTTAATCGACGCAGCTTCATGCATGCATAACATTTGTAATCTTCATTTTTTATAAAGTATATTGAAGAGGCTTTTGATCATAGATAAAGACTCCAACATAAGCCTCATCTGGGATTGCTTTCTATAAGACCTTTGTGAAGACCTTGTCCTTTAAATATAGATGAAACATTAAGTGAGGTTTTTCATCAATATTTATTTAATCCTTTTTATTAATGATCTTAGGCATTCTTGAACACCCCATGAGTTCCTTCACAATTCATTTTTGGATTAAACATTACACATCTTCATTCTCCAAAGTCCAATACTTTTCGAGCCATCAAACTTCTAGATATCATATTGTATAACCATAGTATTTTGTATTAGCCTTTAATACCAGTTATTAAAACCATTTACATCCAAAATGCTATAGCCTATGATGCACTGTACGTACATGAGGATACGGACATGGGACATTCCTATTATTAAAAATATTCAAGAGTCCCTTCTTGCCCCAAATTTTGACCCCTTTTGCATGTTTCCGATCTGCTACCTTTAGATCTTGGAGATGTATAAGAAGGTCGAATCCTCCTTCTGGACAACAGAAGAAGTCGACCTCTCCCAAGATGTCTGCCACTGGGTTCAACCCCTCAAGTCGGACAAATGCCACTTCGTAAGTCACGTTCTTGCCTTCTTCGTTGCCATTGACAGAATCGTCATTGAGAACCTTTTCGGTTGGATTTGGACTTAAGTCAGTTCGTTGGATTCGAAGCTCGCTGATGGAACAATCATGATACGTGGAGTTGCCCAGATGATGCGTGCAGTGGGGAATACAGATTTCTTGGTGGTAAGACAATTTACTACTACGGTCCAGCGCGTGCTTATGGTGATCGAAGAGTTGGTGAGAACGCAGATGGTGAAGTACGCTACTTACCTAAGTAGGAAGTCGATCGTGGATATTGAGGGTAAGGCTACAAAGAGATTAGAAGCACTTTATCCTACCCTGAAGGAGCTGGCGCTTGCTAGTTCTCCAAGTTCCCACCACCGACCTTCATTGCCAAAATTCTTAGGAATATAAGTTCCCACCACCAGCCTTCATTGCTGGAATTCTGAGGAATACAAGTTCTTATCACCGGCCTTCATTGCCCGAATTCTGAGGAATACTGGTCATTCCACTGACTTTATTGCCGTAATTCTAAGGAACATTAATCCTTATGCTTTCTTCGTGCATTCAAGACCGAGGAGAGATCAAGCGGGAGGGCTCCTCTCGCGTGCAACATCTAGAGTCGACCAAGCATAAGTGGGAGAAGTCAAGCGTAGGACCTCCTCTTGCGTGCGTATGGAAAGAGTTGAAAGTTCCCTCTCGTTAGGGTCTAGGGCTGGGACAAGCAAGAGTGTAAGACCTGCACTCCTTCCTGCGATTAGACCATAGGGATCAGAGACCATACGGGGTCTCGTTTGAACAAGAGTGTTTAGGTGAAGTTAGACGATTGATTTGCAGTGGGCTAAAGGCTGGCTTGATTAGACGGGAGGAGATTTGCGTGCCAAGTGCTGAGCCACTTAAGACGTATTTTTCTGTTGCTATCCTTGAAGGTTGCCGCAACCCTAAATATAGATTTTTTCCTACTGCCATGCCTTCATTGCCGGCCTTTCCTTGTGGTTGCTATCCTATCTATAATCAATGCAGCCTTCATTGCTACCATTTGCCATTGCAATGTCTGAAGCTAATTTCTCTCAAAGTTTTGACCAAATGGAGGACTTATGGTGCACCAAGGGACTTGATAACTATATTTTTCTGGGACTAAATACCAAGCTGGGAATGACAGATCTGTATTCCTCAGCTTGAGGGGAAGTGTTAAAATCCCAGTCGTCCATTGACCCTTGATCCTCACGGCCAAGATCGGGATCCGTGGGAGGCTCACTTGGATCACGTCGATCTTCTTCCATATTCGGATGGCTTATTTAGGAAGGATTATATTAGGGTAATTATGCATGATTCCGTATTTATTTGTTTCTTTATTAAGATATCTTGTATAGATCTATAAATAGGGATAGTTTTGTATAATGAAAAAAAAAAGCATTTTACTTTTCCAATTCTCTGAATCTAACAAGAAATAATATAAATGTCTTTTTGTCATTAAATGGCATGAATATTTCAATAGATTTGAATGAGATCTATAATATCATCAACATATAATTTAAATATAACTTAAGAAATAATGATTTAAAAAATTTAGCAAACCAAATAGCTGCCTTGCACTAACTATGCAAAATTAAATAACACATGTCTGATAATGAAACAACTCCACATTGTTTATAAAAAAATAAACCATGCAATGGATAACTTTAACAAATAGCACAATCAAACATGTTTAAAAACATAGATTTCTAAATGTACATATGAATAACATATATAGTTGAAAATTCATAAAAAGACAAATTTGTCAAACTTTTACTTCTCAATAAGCTTATCAAGACGCTCCTTTTGGCTTCCATGAACTAATTTTCCAGCTTGAGTGTGATATATAAATTGAGTGACTTATAATATAAAGTGAAGATGAGCGACAATAACCATATTATACTCACCTTTGGTACAATAATATCATAATAACTGTAAAAGATTTAATTTGAACTCTAAGAAACAAAGCACAGACTTAAGAGACAAGAAGCTAGTTGATAGTGCTTTAAAAAATAATAAAAATATTATAAATTAAATTGAGATTTCCTTAACCTCGAGGTTGTAAGTCTCACTTATAGGATTTCGAATTGATACTAGTCCTAACTCAAACTAAACTCAAGTCACCTATTAACATGCTCTTCAGTCAAATCCAAACTCACCAATCAAACCCCATATATGTTTTAGGCATACATCTTGGTGTCATACTAATACTCATGATCAATTGATAGCCATGTCATGTCTTTGAGCTTTTGTCTGTCGTGTTGAACAATTTTGAATTGCAAATGGCATGCAGCCTAAACTATTGAATGAAACTAGTACATTAATCCCTCTACTAGTAAATGTGTTGACTTTAACCTTGAAAGCTTGTGTTTGACACCCACTTCTACCATGGTCTACTCGAGGCATTGAAAATGAGGTAACTCATAGTTGTTAATTAGGCTTTCTAGATGTTTCTACTTATAGCATCTTACATTGGCAGATTGAGTGCGTTGATATACCAAGATGATGGAACACGGGATCTCAGTTAGGTCTATTTCCATCCCCAACCATCCTCCTTTCAACATGCATCCAAATTTAATCATGGATATTTGAGCCTAAGCAAACTTATTAATCAAGGTTGTTCTCCTCTTGAGCAGGAGGGATAATTAACTATAAGGTTTTGCAACTATAGGGATTCTTGACCCTAGATTTCAATAAACATTAATGCTATCATTAGGGGAAATCTAATTAAAATAAATTAATCTGTCTCAAAGAAAATTACTCTAAGGTCCTCTCGTACACATGGAAAGGCCTTGGGGAGGGGGTTGGCATTTCATGATCGATCAACTACATATGTTGCAAGTGAAGTCATCAATGATGAAAGACTTATAAACTTCATTATTTCCTCGGTTGTATTTTCATGAGGGTTGTAGGGGATTGGGTTGTTGGTGATAAAGATGCAAGCTTACCTTAGTTTAAAATTAAGGATTTAACTTTAACAATTAGACTAATCCTTCAAAATGAACATATTATTGAACATTTGATTTGTCATTTATGGATTATAAATTTGAAGTTGTACTTTGGGTTTTCCCCCATTCCTGATTCTACTAGTTTTTTTTTAGTGGTTAGTGTTCATAGGCAGCTAATTCATGCCAATATACATTTATGTAATTTCTTAATGATAATCTCTTTATTAAATACTCTTAATGATGACCTCTTTATTAACTTATGTACACTAATGAACCTTATTAATAAAAACAATTGTTGAATGTTTTAACCCACCATAAGATTTTGTTAAAAGTATTATATTTTATTTTTTATTTTGAGAATGCTTTTTGGTTTTTTTTGTGTCCATGATGTACATTTAGCCTGCACTCTGTATATTGACAGCCATATATGCAACTATAATTGGTTTAGCATTTGTGGTATTATGTTTATATACTTGAATACTGATGCTGCTAAATGTCAGTTCTGCTGCTGCATCTTCACATGTTGCACCTATAAATGCTGGAAGCACAGATTGGTTAGGCAGTGCACACGGCTCCAAAGCGGGTTCTCTATCATCAGCTGCTGCACAAGTTCCTTGGACTTCCTTGAGCAACAATTTTGGTAATTCTTCACCAGGATCCCTCGAAATATTATGTAGACCATGGGAAAGGGGGGATTTACTACGGAGACTAGCTACATTTGAGCCATCAAATTGGTTTGCAAAACCAAAGGTTCGCATTCAAACTTTTTTCTTTTCAATGCACAGCAGTCACAATGCGTTTGGTTCTGATCATCATTAAAATAAATTTGTAAATAAACTTTATGAAAAATGTTCTGTGAAAAGCATAGGTCATCAGATTCCTTGTTTGCCGCACCTTTTGTTTTTCTCGTCTGATCCGTCAATATCTAAAAGATTGAATTTGTACGTTCATGCAATAGTATTATTTAGGCTCTGTTTGTATAATGTAAAGTGAAGGAAATGAAATGAATTCCCAGTAATTTTGCAGTAGATAATGAATCTTTAGCCGTTAGGTTGAGCTTTTCAAACTTCTATTTTTCATTTTCCTTCATTAAAATTCCAGCATCAGCCTTAATAATTAATTTAAAGATAAGTTAGAAGTAGCATAAAGTTTCCACACTTACATGTGCTACTCAGGCCTTGTTTGATCTTGCTTTCTTAATTCAATTTTGATACTGTTTGGTCAACTCTAAGATGCTGTTATGGAACAGAATAACTCCACACCATATCCATCCAGTTTATATAGGCAGTGACAGAATGCTCACCCCATTGCACTTGACGCCACACTTGTTGGTCTTCAATTTCCTCATGTAATTGATTTGGCTATGATTCATGAAAAGTTGGATTATTGAGAACGCAGTTTTAAGGAGAAAAGCTATTAGTGATTTATTTGGGGCCGCTTTTTTACTATTTTGTTTTTCAGACTATTGCCACAAATTCGTTCGTCAATTTCTTTCATGTTGTTATTGAAAGATGCAGCCTTTTAAAATTAGATCTATTATAGTGTGGTAGCAGTAAGAAAGCCGTCATCCAACTTTTTCAAAAATGAAAATATTTGTAATACTTATATTAGCTTTAAAAAAGTTGCTTTCTCTATGGAAACTCTACAACCATCTTTGAAAGACTCTGCAGCCGCTCTAAACTCACCCTAAGTTTACCCTTGGATGCACTAACTTCCTTTGTTTTCAGGTTCAACTATTTGCCTGGTTACTTAAATATGGCGTCATAGAAAATCTTGATTTTGTATCCTTCCGGCTTTTTAACTTTTCCCAATGAAGTTATGGTAGACCTAGGCAATGCTTTTTCTAACATAATGTATCTACACGCTTGTATTTTATAATGGGTTTGTGCATGTGGTATCATTTTTCGGATCATTGCCTATCAGATAGCTGTGTCAAGTCTTAGATTTAATTTTGGGTGAGTTTGTTATTTCACTTGCGCATCTCGTGTATATCTGGGCAATCCAATCCATATGTGATTGGTATAATGGATGCTTGTTACCATGTACTCAAATTTCAACTCATGTTATTCTTTTGATTATGCTTTATAGTGAAAGATCATTCAGGTATGCTATCCATGTCACAACCCAAAAGATCCGGGGCTATCTTGCCAAGTCAACCCAAAAGAATCTTGGTGATGCTGTGGTAGGTTGGGGAGTTATTAGGTGATATGTAAAATTATGATTGACAATATTGACTAAAACAATCTGTCAACATTTTGGGCGACCTAACAACCTTGAAATAACCCGAATAAAGTGGCTGAGTTGTGTTATAATTTATTCTAGCACATCCTTCCGAATGCTTTCTGATTAAAACTCAGTTGTGGTACGAAAGGAAAAAAAAAAAAACCCATCAACTTGAAGTTATCTCATTGATAGTGCAATCCATCACCAATGTAAGCTTCAGAAGTTGTGCTTGGTTACTCAACACATTTATTTTTGGTCGTTATAACAAATCAACTTGAATCCAAGCTACATACTTCAGTTGGCAACTGCAAATCCACAAATATAATTAGCATAAAGCAACAATTTATGAATATAATTTTTGCACATTACAACTATTTAAATTATGTCCATACTTGCTATCTTTCAGCTTAAAATAAGGTTCTGTTGTTGTTGAAAAGACCCAACGTATTCCTAAACAAATCAACTTGAACCTAACCCGCAATCCTCAGTTGGCAATAGTAAATATGCATCAAGTATAGTATGCATAAAGCAACTTGTGCTTATTATAACAATTATGAAGATAGTTATTACTGAATAGGCTTTAATTAAACTTACGTCCGTTATTGTTATCTTTAGTGGAAAACCAAGTTCTTTTTTCTGTTTAATAGACCCGAAGTAGTCTGTGTTTAAGAATCAAGCCAGATAACTAACAAAACCTTGAAAATTAGTTCTGTTTTTGTTGAAATCAGGGATTTGAGAGGGAAAAATCAGATCTTATTACACAAGTTTCATCCCTATTTATAGATCTATACAAGATATCTTAATAAAGAAGCAAATAATTACAAAATCAGGCATTATTGTCCTCATATATTCCTTCCTAAATCAACTACCTAACTATGGAAGGAAATTATCGTGATTTAGGCGTGATCCAGTCGGGCTTCCCATGGATCCTAATTGGGGTTGTGGGATCTCTTCTAGATGGAGCGGCTGAGATTTAACATTTTTTTGTTTTAGATGAGGATTGAATTAGAATTTGTTTTTTCTGTCTACTTACCAAATTCTCGAAGTTTATTTTGAGTTTGGATGGCTTGTTTTTTTTTTGATATAGCGAGCCACTATAGTTTTCATAATGGTGAACTGAAACACTTCCAAACTGGATTACTACTATTGTGAATTTGTATATCTGCGTATGAAGGTTATTCTTTTCCCAGTGGTTGCTGCATTTCCATTTCAACAAAATTTAACATATGAAAGCATCTTCATATATGACGTTCAATACAAAATTTGGCCAACAGTATGCCCAAAAAGTATTAAGCATCTATAATATAAAAGAGAACACAAACTAGAGGAGGTATTATTTCGTACAAAATGGTTGATATTTTCCATCTGCAAGTGTATTTCATTTTTTGCCTTACGTACTCCAGGTGTCACCCCTATGTATTCTCTATGGTATAACACAAGTTCTATGTTTAACTACATTACATTCTCACCTTTCCTCTAATTGTCAGCAGCAATAGTTTTTCCTTCCAGCCCGTCTTCATTTACATGTTTATCCATCCATTTGTATCACATATAATACACAAACTAGGATAATGGTTTTGGGTTTGATGATGAATATCCAAATTGTTCAACCGTACATCAAGTGACAGATCCAGAAAACTTGCCTTGCATGTCCGATGAGATGCATGATTTCTTGTCAGACTCTTGCTTCTTTAACTTTTTTTCTTTGTAATGCATTTAATCACGTTATCCTTTCTGTGTTAGAACATGTGCAGATTTATCTATCAACAGTAAGTATTTTTTCATTCTTTTGAATGCAACTATTATAATACAACCTGCAGGGCGCAAGTTCTCTTGCCTGTGCTCGAAGGGGTTGGGTCAACGTCGGCAATGGCAAAATTGAATGTGAATTATGCGGCTCATGCCTGACATTCACTAAATCAGTCTCACGGACAATTGATGGAGGTTTTAATTTGCGTTTTGCTTCTTTGTTTTGTTTTGCAATTTATTGTTTCTTCTCTTTGGGAATATATACATATACATATAGAATAGAGATATGGTATTGGATTTGAAAAATAGCTTGAATTTCTAATAAGAGAAGTGAAGATTTGAAGAGCCCTGCTTGAATAGCTAGAGAATGGGTTAGTATTTTTCTTTTCATGCAAAGGAAGAGATTTATTTTTAAATGCTCAATCTGAAATATGTATTTCGGCACAAAAGGTGAAGAATAGAATGGACTGGTTTTGTTGATTTGGGAAGAAATTTAGAAGTTTAAGTATTTAACCATCTAGACAACCTTTGCTTTTGTTATTTAAGCTTTTTCGTTGCTACTTTCCCTTTTAAAATGGTAAAATATATTTTTATTAATTTCAATGCTTCGTGTTGTAAAACTCTTTTCATTTCATCCAGCAAATATTTTTTTCTTCTTTTTTCCAAATGATCCTCTCATTTTGATAAGAGTCTTTTTTAGGGATTCATTGTGATGCAACATGATCATTAAATAAATGTATTAAATTTAAGCATGCTTTAAATACGTTTGACATATATAATAAGTGACGTATAATTTCTTTCTTTTCTAGTTGTAGTGTGTTTTAGAGAAGTATTTTAAGTCTCGACTTTATTTAGGGAGTCCTAGTGATGTAGGACTAAATGTATATGTTGATGTTTTGCGTTTGAAATTATATGTCTTTGGAAGAGCAAGTGCAATTAGTCAACTTCCTTGATTTAAACATTGATTGAAAACAATAAAGCAATTATTGAGATCAAGCAATAGATTACACAACAAAGATTTAGAACACAAAAATAACCAATCAAATCAGATTTTGCTTAATGTGGGGCTTTTGGCAGAAATCCCTTAATTAATATTTAGAATAATCACTACTTAAGATCCGTCCGTCACTCTCACTCTTGATAACTAGTTAAGCGGAGAAAGATTGCATGATCGTTGTAATGCCACAATTGAGAAGGACTGGGAAGAAATGAGATTCGGGAGAGAGTTCACCTTGATCAGGAGTTGGAAGAAAGCTGCCGCTGAACGGGAGGTTTTCGTTGATCGATAGCGGTTGCAAGATAAAAGAGGATTTGTTCCACGTACTCTTCAACGGAGTGGTCGTTTTCAAAGTTGATGTCGAAGAACGGAGACGGGAGGATGTCAATCAGCCCTTGATCATCGAAAGCAAAGCCGTGATCGTGTCTGGATCAGCCATACATGAGGGGACAACAAATTATAAGGTGTTGGAACTTCTGGACAACAAACGGGGACCTTTCGGACAGCAGGACAGCAAGGGAAACTTGCTGAAATTTCTAGACAGCAACCTTATGTGGTTAAAATTCTCCCAAAATTTGAAATTTTAGTTGAGAGATTTGTTAGTGAATTAATTGGGAAGAACCACAAGGGAAAGGGAAGGAGAGAGAGAGAGAGAGAGAGGGGGGGGGGGGTGGCACATCCTAATGGGAGGGGATTTGATTGGGAGCATTAGTAGGAAAGAAATAATTGGAGGAGAGAGGGGTGGGCCGACGAGTATGGGGGTGGGAAGGTGGTGTGGGAGGGAATTAAAGGGGTTACCAAACAAGGGATGTTTAATTAGGGAAGGGGAAATTATGGCAAATCCCTAATTAATTTTAAGTTGGTGTGATTTGGGAAACTTTCCTAAGATAAGTTATCTTATTTTAGGAAGGAATTTCAAATTTAAAATAGATTGAAATTAGAAATTAAGAACCTTCCTAATATAAGATGCTTTATACACGGAAAGTATCAATTTAGGGTTTGAATTTTGTAGGCAAAGAAAAGGATGATGTGGCCGGCGGGTAGGGTTAGGGTTAGGGTTTTAGAGCCGGCTGTTAGGAAGGATTTGGGGCTTGGACTTGTGGCTAGGAGGAGGGGAGGGGGCCTTGGGGCCGACGGCTTGGAGGGGGAGGCAGTGGCCTTAGGGTCGGCGGCTAGGAGGAAAGAGAGGGAGCTTGGGGGCCATCAGTTAGGAGGAGCGGAGGTGGCTTTGGGTCGGCGGTTTGGAGAAGGGAAGGAGGAGAACCATGAGCCCGGACGCTTCCTGCGACTGATGGGTGATACGTTGCCCTCACCTAGGGACTTTACCAAGGTTCTCATATGAACTTTCAAAACTCTCAAAAGAGCAAAAGTGCTGAAATTTCATAATAATCATCATTACCCTCTCCAAAAAAAAGGAGGGGTTATTAATAGCCAATGCTACAATAAAGAGATAAAAGACACAAGTTCCCCTAAGGGTCACACACAACTATTCCCTCAAGTGAGGGTAAAAATGAAAAAATTGCGATAATAAATCAAATACACAAATAATAATAATAAACCTAATACGAATGATAGCTCAAAAATAAAGTGGTGCGATCGTGGCCGTAGATCGTCGTCCCCTTCTCTGGTAGACTCTCCATGGACGGATGTCCTCATCACCTAGCCTTGTATTAGAAATCATTATATAATGAATTGAGATTTCAATTTTTTATAGCCTAGGGTTTTTACTCATTGTTTTGTTTAAAACTTTTGTTTCTTTCCTATTGGGTTGTGCATTTGTTTGACTTCTTTGCCCATTTCTTCTCTTCATCTTATAGGTTCTCTTCTTATACTGGATCCTTTTAACTCTTGTTGCTTTTCTTCGTTATCAAGGTATCAGAGCCTAACCTTGATTTCATCCGCCTTTACCCGATGTGCTTTGATGCCTTAATCTCTTGCAATTCTCATCATTGTAAGATCCCGATTTCAACTTCACTTGCATCCTTGCTTGCTGCATGAACACCCAATTGTGACTATTTTTGCAACATAACTATTGCAGTATTACTTTGTTTGTCACTCTAAGTCGCTCTTGCAACTCTTGTTTCACGTCATGCATTTTGGCTTGTTGTTTCATGTGATCACAACCCACTGTTCACCCCTCTTTCTCAACCTCAACACCCATATGCAACTTCTTACCCTACCTCTTTGCTACCACGACTGTAACACATGCACTTGCCATCTCGTATGTGCTCACGAATTGCATTAGCATGCCTTCCCTGCAAAACCGCAAGCCGCAGTCAGGAGCAAACACTGCTCCTCAGTAGATAACGAACTCTGATTTATGGCTTCCACTTTGCATTATGCTTGCTTTCTTACTCATGCTTGCAATCCTCGCCCACCTTGCATCTGTGCTTTCTCACTGATAGGAAATACTTGAGTTCGCAAGTAACCCTAAGGGAATACTTGAGTTCGCAAGCAAAACTAGCAGGAATTGGTAGAAAAAACAGAAAAAAGAGTATCAAAACAGTAACAAAAATATCCCAAACAGTAATTTTTATTATAGGAATCAAAGTAAAAAAATAAACACGAAGCAAAGATACAATTGATCCTCTGTTCGAGAGGAGGATCATTCTCTCCCAATCTCTAGACACTAAGTCTAGAGCCCAAAACTTCCAAGAGACTCCAAGAGAAACAATAATCAAGCATGCCTAGCCCTAACCCCCTCATGCCCTTTAAATAGCCCTCTCCACCTCCTTAAAAATTTCCTAATATAAGATATTATTTATTTAATACACCACCTCCTTAAAAACTCCCTAATATAAATTATTTATTTATTTAATTACCAAAGGTATCAAATCTTTTTAATTAATCAAATCCTCTTTTCTTATTGGTTTGCCCCCCTCTCTCCTCCTTTTGCCACCATAGTGGGCGCCACTCCTAAGTGGGCGGTGTCGGCCCCATGGAACTGACCTAACACTCACATACAATCCTTTTTTCCGATCCTACACTAACCACTAATTGCACTTCCCGTTCGCTTCCCCTCTTGGGTTGGCTTGACTAGCTCACACATTATCGCACATCTCCCACTTTAATGCAAGTCCCCATATTTCTTATGATGGCTCCATTCGTGCATCTCATTGCACTATCTACCTCCTCAGATTTGCTGCATCCTAGTGGCAGACCCGTATTGTGCACTTTGAATCGCTAGCTACATAATCACTAGATTAAAAAAATTAGATTCAATTTTAGTTAAATCAAGTTGATCTGACAAGTATCAATGAAATCTTGTAAGGTTTTAGATATCTTTCTAGAGTTGATCATGCTCTTGAAAATGCATGAAGAGAATCTTAGAGGTTGTTGAAATAGTGATGCTCATTCCCTTCTTCTCTTCCTTTTTGGGAATGGAAAAGGGATGGATTTTCCATTCGTTGTGTCCTCTCCATGATGGACTTCCCACTTTTCTTTGAGATAAATTTTGCTAGCTTTACATACAGTTGAGATATTGAGTCCTTTCTCCAATAGTTTAAATCGCTGGAGTAGAGTTCTTTGCAGCCCAAGAGAATTGATGTAACATTATTGTCAAGTAAATGCCATAAATTTTAACATGATACAATAATGTTATATATATACATAGTATTTGCATTCCGAGTCCATAAAATGAGTGCGGGCCTTGTATGAGGGATCATTACGTGATGAATTGAGATTTGAAAATTCTTGTGCCCTCCCCTTCTCTGGGAATTCAAGTTACTATTTTGTCTCTACCCCTTGCCTCTTTCTCTTGAGGTGTTCATTTGTCTAATTTTTTGACCCCTTTTTCTCTTTACGGATTACTTGACTAGTTCTCTTATACTGAATTTTTCAAACTCTCAGAGCTTCTCTTCTCTATCTCTTTATTTAAATTTAAATCACATACACTTATAGTTTTGGGACACAACAACAAAACCCTTTTAGTTTATTATTTTAGCAGATCATTTATAATATTACTTGATTGGAAAAATATTGTTAATCCATTGGTCATGTAGTTGCCACAATTGAACTGAAAGTTAACAAAAAACCCAGTTCTTTGTTGGCGACAGGAAGCCTTTCTTAGCTGGTGCAATGAAAGAGAATTATATATAAGATGGTAAAGTACCACTTTAGTCCTTCTAATTGATAAACTAACTTGATCATCTGATTTTCTATTGGATAAGTTTGTGTACGATATGAAGGCTTGTGTCTTGCTCAAGCATGCGTTTTAAGCTTGAGCTTATTGACCATATAAAGGGTGTCCACTCTCAATGTGAACTTGCTATGGTGAACTTGGCGATACAGAATATCATGGCCTCGCGAGCTCATACAAGCAAGCTCACTAATGATTTAAGGCTTAATGGTATGCAGATCTAAGAGAACTATAACACGCCGAGACAAAAATACAGGATTTACTTTAGAATCATCCATCAACAATTGATTTGACTATTCGGCAAAAAAACAATTATTGTAACCAAATTTATCTCAGGTTTATGCCTTCCTTGTAAGTAATTCAATTTTAATTGATGACAAAAACCACAGTCTCCAACATTAGACCACTCTGTTTAGATTTTTTGTTAAGCTCTCAAACTCTCAACCTCTCGTTCCTTACCTATTGGCTTTGGTCGCTAGTTATAGGCACGATCAAGCAAATCATAGATGTGGTGGCTAGGTTGGTGTAGGATGCAATCATTTGTTGTAATGTCTTTTCTCCTCCCTCTTTGACCGATAAAAGTAGAATGCAAATTTCTTGCTTATGCCCTTCCTTGCAAGTTGTGCAGTTTTAATTGATGATAAACCGCTTAGTCTCCAACATTGTAGCTGCTCTCTTTAGGCTCTTTGTTTCATTGAGCTCTCCAACCCTCAACCTCTGGTACCTTACATATCGGCCTTGGTTGTCAATTCTAGGAGTGGTCGTGCAAATCATAAATGTGGTGGCTAGATTGGTGTTGGTTGTGATCATTGTCGTAATGTCTTTTCTCTTGTATTCGACACGACAAGCATCAGACACACTGAAAATGTGTCCGATTAAAAAATATTAAATACAAATTGGACACGCGTGTCCGGCATGCGTGTCTAAAATATTTTATGAATTTTTTAAAATATAATTTCTTGCATTTAAAATTTTTATTTATTTAAAATGTAAAAACTAAATTTCTTATTTCCTATCCACTACACCAAATCAATTGCCCGCACTCAATATCCCATTCATCGAATATTCTCATTTTCATTTCTCTTTGACGGGTCGCGACTTAGGTTTCACAACATTGCTCGATGTCATCTCAACATCAACGTTTGACGTCGTTACAACATCGACATTTCAAAATCATCTCAACATCAAAGTCGAACACTGTCTTGACATTGATGCTCAACGCTAGTAATTTCTATGCCTACAACTTGATAGGTCCTCTTTGTCCGACGTCGTCTTAACATCGACGACCAATGTCCTCTCAACATCGACAACAGATGCCTGATACTTACTGCATAATACCAATGGCCGACTCTTGACAACATTGTCATCTCCTCTCTCGATGCCTAATTCACCGCATCGACGCCTGACTCTCGGCATCCTAATATTAATCATTTTAAGCATAAATCTAGTTAACTGAATTGTTATTTCTAAATTATTTTTAATATTACATTTATTCAATTAAAATATAAAAATTATAGTACCGCGTCCAACCTGTGTCCATATCCTATATTTTCAATTATTGACGTGTCCTGTGTTCGTGTCGTGTCGTCGTGTTCGTGTCTGTGCATTATAGATTTCGAGAAAGGGCATCTGTGTGTCTTCTCTTCCCTCTGTTATTAACTATGATGATTCTTTTTCTCTCATTTCGAGAAAGGGCATCTATATAGCAATTCAAATCTCTCTTTTAGTTGTATTATAGGTGCCACAATTTCTTGTCAACATATTATCTATTCATTGCGATGCTTTATGGTGCAGAATGTTGGCCATTAATAGAGACATATAAAATGAAGTTAAGTTTTGTAGAGATGAGGATGCTCAGGTAGATGAGTGGTTTTACACTTAGAGACAATGCGTAAGAACGTTGGAGTAGCTCCAGTGGCAGTAAGATTAGAGAGAGTCGTTTTAGATGGTTTGATCACATAAAACGTCGGCCTTCCAATGACCCTGTTAGGAGAGTAGATGTATTAGATCTGGCTTATGTTAAGAAAGGTAGAGGTAGAACTAAAAAGATTTTATTAGAAATTATTAAAAAAGATATTTTTAATTAGACTTTAATGTGAATTTGACTCTTAATAGGACTGGAGAAAAATGATTCATGTAGTCGACCCCACGTAGTTGGATGAAGGCTTCTTCTTGTTGTTGTTGTTTTAGATTATCTGTTCAGTGTCTTATAAATACTCATAAGTGTTTCGTAGCATTTTATTCCTCTTATTGTGCGTTTCAAAATCTCAGCTTGAGGAAGATGATTGGTGGAGTTGTTTCTACCACCCAACTATATATCTTTCTTTTGCATTCACTTACACCATTAACTATTCATGACATTATCTGTTAGGTCATACCCCTCCTAATAGACTTCATGATTTCATTTCTATCTTCTCGCCTCCCCCCAAGTTTGAGTGTTAAGTTTGTGAGTTGCGTAAACACCATTATGTGTCATATATTCTTCTGCGCCCAGTTGTTAAGAATATTTTAACTTCTAAATTTGTTCACTTAGATATTTGGGGTTCTATTTCAATTGTTGTTTAGGATTCTGATATTTTGTTACATTCATCGATAAATTTTCTAAGATTATTTGGGTCTACTTACTCAAATGTCAGCAAAGAAATCTTTAATGTATTTTCGAGTTTTTATCGAAAAATATATTTACAATTTTCCAACATCACCATCATCAATATCCTCCTCAAATCTTTATGCACTAATAATGCTCTAGAATATATTTTGTTTCAATTCACACTTTTTTGCTTTAGGAACAATATTATTCATTAAACTTTTTATCCCTATACATCTTAACAGTATGGTGTTAAATCACCATCTGATTGATACTGATGTGACATTATTAATATCCCACATCAATCCGAGGGATATAGTCCTTGTCTTCTCGAGTATCTTTCTCCTGTCTCTATTTGTTATCTCGACCACATTGCATTTCGTCTTATATCTATGAACGAGAACTTTTTTTGATTTGTCTCCTCGATTATCTTTCTCCTGTCTCTATTTGTTATCTCGACCAGATTGCATTTCATCTTATATCTATGAACGAGGACTTTTTTTTATTGGGTCCACTCTCATGAGAAGCTTTTTTGGTTTCTTTTCGTTAACATGAAAGGCGCTAGTTTAACAGTGACTCTAAGTAAGCTTCTTGACTTTGTATGGAATTGAATTGTAAACACCCTCTCTTTTTAAGAGTGCTAGTCTTAGCTAGATTGCCCTACCATGACGAAAGGCTTAGAGTCTTTTTGGGGTTGTATATTTTTGGACTCTATGGATTATCGTAACTATGAATGCTACAGCTTAGAGGAAGTTCGAATTTCACAAAAGAAAGGGCAATGCTCGACCTTGTGAAACCTCTTAAGTAAAAGAAACTAAACTCTTTAAAATTGAGGCGCCGTTTGGTGTAATGGTTGGAATTTCATTAAGAAATTTTGCAGTTAAGCGTGCTCATCCCGGAGAAATCTTGAGATGAGTGACCTCCTGGGAAGTTACATCAACAAGATAAAATCGTGAGGCTCTTAGGTCAAAGCAGACAATATCTCGATAGTTAAGAATTTGGGTTGTTACAAATGGTATCAGAGAAATACACCAGCTGGAAGAGTGTCATACAAGACAAAGTGCTATGCCATGGGAGCCACCTCTTGAATCCTGTATGGGATAAAGTGTTACGTGGCGGGAGTCACCACTTGAACTTATAGGGGCCACCTCTAGAATCCTATCTTCCTGGTGGATGATTCTGGGATAAAGTGCTGCCAAGAACGTCAATTATTTAAGTGGGGGAGATTGTGAAACCCCTTAAAGCAAAATGAGTTAAACTCATAAACATCGAGACACTTTTTGATGTAATGGTTGGAGTTTCATTAAGAAACTCCGTAGTTAAGCATGCTCATCTTGCAGAAATCCTAGGATGGGTGACCTCCTGGGAAGTTACACCAATAGGAGAAAACCGTGAGGTCCTTAGGCCAAAGCGGAAAATATTCCGATAGTTAAGATTTTGGGCTGTCACACATCCTATTCGAATTTCTTCTTTTTTTCTTGTCATTTTGAAGGATGTTTGAGAAGAGAAGGGCACCGAGATGGGACTCTATCATGTACCAAATCTAAAATAGTAGATGGAAGTTGAGCACATCTAAATAGGAGTTTGAAAGAGCTTAAGTGAGAGAAAAGGTGCTAGTACAAGAGGTCAACATCTTTTTTCCCCCTATTCTATTTTCTTTGAGGTAGTCTACTCATGAGTAAGGACCGAAAAGAATGCATTCAATTTTCATGTATCAAACCCTTTATTTTTCTAATTCATTTATTATTCTTGGAAAGCGTCATGAAGTGAGGACTGAGAAGAAGACATTCAACTTGGGTGTCACCAACAGTTGCAGCAATCAGGGAGTATATATATCCATTGAATGGAACATAGAATCTCTTATTTTATGTCCCAATTTGCATCACCTAAAAGGAAGTTGATTTCAATTTTGTCTGTGGGTGACACCTTGACCCTACTTAGAGTAAAAGAGCAAGATATAAGAGTGATGGGCGAGTAAGGGAAAGAGTTGTGAAATTATTATTCTTTTTGAATAGTGGGACTAGCATCATGTCCAAAATATGTCCCGCAATTATGTATTTATAAGGTTAGGAAGGCTATCGAAAAGGCTACATGAATGTAATAATAAAGTAATACATGATATGACTACTACGTACACGTGGATAGGATTGATGACTACACGTGGACAGCCATTCTAACGTGATCTTGGGGCTCCTCCGGTGGGTGGCTCCAATGAGTACCTTTCACAAGTGCCTTGGGCGAGTGCCTCTGATGGGTTGCTTCGACAAGTGAGGCCTTTGGTTGAGGTGCTTGTTGAATTGGTTAAGTCGTTATTTGTTAGGCGGATGAGCATCTTTTGCTTATTAGGTGTATGCCTTATTATTCGAGGCAAGTTCTTTTGAGGCTAGTGCCTCAATCAAGGCACTTCGGGCGAATCCCTCATGATTGGGGCAATTATCCTCTTTGGTCAAACTCTTTTAGCTCTGTAACTCGCTTGGATTTGCGCATTGGGGTATATATTTAGTTCCTTGAGTCTTTTATACCTTTGAAGAGCATCTTGCAAAAAGAACAAGAAAATTAAATAATGCATTTATTATTTTCACTAGTTGGTAAAAGTGAAGGGTTGCAAAAAAAAAGTGATTGAACATTATTAAGAAGGGAGTGGTTGTTGCTTTTTCAAGTCATGGAATCCCCTCCCCCCTTCCAAAAAAAAGTGGGCGAGTAGGCTAATATAAAAAAGGTGATCTCGTTTGGTGCAGACTCTGTCTACCTAAGAGCCCTAGCTTTTTTACAAGGAGTAGTCTCACAGCTTTCTTACTTTGCTCTAAGTTGAGATCACTTTGATCCATGTACTCAAGTTGGTACCCTTTTTATATATTATGAGTTATTTTGTTTGGTTTAAAATTTTTCGACATCAACTCTAACTCATCTAAGTTAAGAGTATTCAATTTCTAATTTAGATGAGTTTAGTAACTTATTTTTCATCTTGTCCTATGAGCTTGTATCATAAGGCGAGCTCTTTGTGTTAAAAATGAATATTTTTGATCTTTATAAGGAGTTATTAATATAAGGTTAGTTGGGTCTGCGGAGTAACCTACATTTGATAATTCCTAGGGAGGTAGTTTTGTCTCCCATTGTGCCTGTCGCCTGATATTTAGATGGTTAACCCTAGTTAGAGATGACGAGTACCTATCATTTGCTATTTTAATCTCACCAGTGAGTTGGCTATCATATAATTGATATGCTATTTTTTTACAGGAAATTAGTGGCCCGCAACTTTTGAAAGGTATGCACACTTGTGACGATGTTACTTCAAATTTATAAAAATTAAAATTTATGCTATATCATTGCTGATTTAACCTTCTTAAAGCGTTATGCTTTGTATTTCTAGATACCTTTCAAAAATTATGACTATGAGTTGCTTTCTTCGTCATTACTTTATTCCTCATCTTATTTATCCTTCCTTCCCAATCAATTGATCTTATCCCCAATTTGAGCGACATGCCAAGTGATCTCACTCGTAGTGTTGAGGAATTCTTAAGTTTGATTTTTGCTGTCCTCATTGATTGTGGACATGACATTGAACAATTGCAGGAGGATTTTGGCATCAACAATGATTTCATTTTTGGGACTCTTTCAAAGGGCGTGGCTCTAAATTCATTGTAGGATGACAAATTGTGTTTT
Organism: Dendrobium chrysotoxum; assembly: GCA_019925795.1. Classification (NCBI taxonomy): domain Eukaryota; kingdom Viridiplantae; phylum Streptophyta; class Magnoliopsida; order Asparagales; family Orchidaceae; genus Dendrobium; species Dendrobium chrysotoxum. The sequence goes on from CM034308.1 coordinate 5,250,835, forward strand.
TTTCCTAGGCTAATTTCATTGTGGATTGTGGCTCCCCCATTCCGTTAGGTGTCAACCATCCTTATCCACTATGGGCTAGTATCTACTTAGATTACGCCCAGTAGATCAGTCTTCTTGACCATATTTTTGCCTACTTGCAGGAGTGACATCTCTAGTGGAGCATTCAGCTTTTATGTAATTTGTTCTGAGCTAGTAGGCTTAAATGTGGTTGCACTCTTTTTCCATCTTCACATCTAAGAATTTGTGGGTTGAGGGTGATGAGTGACTAGAGGAGGAGATTCTTTTTATGAAGTTGGAAGTGTGTTGGTCCATGGGCACTAGTCCTAGGTGGTTCTCCATGCCTTGGGGGCGATGCCTGATCCTTTCTGCTGAGTAGTTTGAGTTCATCTTGTGCTTGTTGGGGAAGGGGTTAGATTGTTCTCACTACATACTTGACACACCTATGGGCGAGTGAATTTTGAATCCTTATCCCCTTGCAAGTTACTTAATCTTTGATTTTTTTTAATGTTTGATGCAAGCAAACTAGAGAGAAAGCCAGATAAAGAGAACAATAGGCAACACTTACTTAAATTCACTTCAAATAGTAGCAATCATCCACACTTCCAAAAGACAAAAGAGAATTGAAACCAAACGAAACAAAAAGAAAAATAAAAAGTCGCTATCCTCAGAACAACCGTAGGAACGGTTTCCTCGCATGTATCGAAAGTAGGTAAAGTAAAGTATGTGCTTAGGGCTAGCAAACCAAATGGTCCACCACAGCAAGAAAGTCCAACCGTCCAACCAACTCCGCCGGCAAATGCTTTCCAAATCAACCAACCAACAACACCAAAAGAACCAGAGGAAGGATACAGGTGGAATGTAACTTGTGGAGAGACGAAGAGGTAAGAAGCCCGAGAAGAATATAGCTCGCAAGCTATAGAAAAGAGGAGAAGAAAGGACAAAGCTCTCAAGCTTTTCCAAGAGAAGAAACCCTCAGGTTTTGGTGGCTATGCCAAGCAAATTTCAACAACCTTTCTCATCCAAAATCATCTCATATAAATAGGCAAACCATAAGGAAACCAAACAGCCATAGCACCTCCAACTAAACCAATTAGATTTAGGGAAATGAAAGACCAAAGGTCACCAAACAGCAGCCATAAAGTTCAGCACAGGAATCAGGACAAAAGTCCACAGCAACCAGCCAAGAAAAAGGCACGGAACCAGCCAGCTGGGAAGGAACCGAAGGGGCAGACCAGCAACCAAGGCAGCAGGCCACGAAACCAGCCAGCTGGGAAGGAACCGAAGGGGCAGACCAGCAACCAAGGCAGCAGGCCACGAAACCAGCAAACCCAAATGGGAAACAGAAGTAAAACCACCAAAACCGAAGGGATAAGAGGAGAAACCGAGGAGGCAGCAAGGGGGAAAACGAGAAGGCAGCAAGGGGAAAAGAAAAGTCACATTCCACCATACCTTTTAGGATTAATGAGCTTCACCAATACTTCATACCTTTTAGAAATAATGAGCTAAACTTCAGCTCACAAAAATAGAACTCCAATATCAGCTCCCAACCGAAAATCAGCCACCACCAAAGGACCCAAGCTAGCAAACCAAGGTCTACCAAGCCCAAAGCATAACCTACCATGCTCATAGGATGCCTTCCATCATTGGATAGCTAAAAAAATGTAAAATAACTAAAAATAAAATAAAAACCATTGTTCAATAAGAAATACAAAAAAAAACATGATTGCATCAATTCCCCCCTAGTGGGAAAATCTCATCTCCAGATGAGAAAGCTTCAGTAACTCTTTGAAAAAGATCAGGATGTCTTTGTTTTAGCTCTTTTTCATTCATCTAAGTGCAGTCGGTCAGAGGATGGTTCTTCCATTTTGCCAAGAACCGTTTATGTTCACCTTGCCTTGTTTTAGAAACTCTAACGTCAATAATATCTTCAATTTGATCTTCAGCTTTTGCCATAGGAGTAAAGAATGGCAAAGTTTCAATTTCCACTGAATCATCAGAATCTCCTTCATATAAAGAAAGGTCAGAAACATTAAATATAGGAGAAGTGCCAACAGAAATAGGAAGATCCAATAGATAGGCATTTGTGCCTAATTTTCTAAGCACACGAAAAGGACCAAATTTTTTTCTGCTTAGCTTTCTAAAAGTACCAACAGGAAACCGTTGGCGACGAAAGTAAGCCATAACCATGTCACCCACATTAAAATTAACCTCTTTTCGATGCTTATCGGCAGCAGATTTATACTTAGCATTAGCCTTTTGGAGTTTTTCAAGGACTTGTTGTTGGACAGACTTTATGTGGTCAAAAGTTTCAAAAGCTTCAGCACTGATTTTATTTGGTAATGGCAAACAGTTTCTATCTAAAATGTGAGGAATAGGTTGTCCATAAAGAATCTCAAAAGGAGTTTTACCCGTTGTACGATTAACAGAATTATTGAAAGCAAACTCGGCTTGGGGCAAAATTAAATCCCATTGGGATGGTTTCTCACCAGCAAGACACCTTAATAAATTTCCCAAGCTTCGATTGACAACCTCTGTTTGTCCGTCAGATTGAGGATGATATGCACTACTGAATTGTAAAGTAGTTCCAAGTTTTGCCCAAAGAGTTCTCCAAAAATGACTCAGAAATCTAGTATCTCGATCAGAAGTAAAAGTACGAGGAACACCGTGAAGACGAACAATTTCTTTAAAAAACAAATCCGCAATATAAGAAGCATCAGAAGTTTTTTTGCACGGAATGAAATGAGCCATTTTGCTAAAACGATCCACCACCACAAAAACAGAATCAAATTTTCGAATAGTAACAGGTAAACCCAAAATGAAATCCATAGAAATATCCTCCCAAGGTTTGCTAGGAATAGGCAAAGGAGTATACAAACCAGCGTTTTGTGAAGTTCCTTTAAAAGCCTGACATATCTTGCATTGTTTTACCAGCTTAGCAATTTGTTTTCTCATGTGAGGCCAAAAGTACTTTTCTTCCACCAAAGCAATTGTTTTTCCCTGACCAAAATGACCACCTAAGCCCCCACTATGAAGTTCTTTCACAAGTTGCTCTCTTAAAGAATTTTTAGATATGCAAAGCCTAGAACCTTTAAACAAAAATCCTTTATGAATAACAAACTGCGCAGAAGGATCAGATCCAGAAGTAAGACAAGAATCCCAAATACTCTTAAAATCAGAATCAGTAGCATAAGTATCTTTCAGAAAATCAAATGAAGTAATAGTTGGGTAAACAGTTACCAACAAATGAGATCTTCGACTTAAAGCATCAGCCACCTTATTCAAAACACCAGTTTTATGTTTGATATGAAAAGTATACTCTTGTAAAAAAGAAACCCACTTGGCATGTCTCTTATTCAAATTTTTTTGAGAACCCAGAAAACGAAGTGCTTCATGATCAGTGTTAAGAATAAATTCTCTTTGGATCAAATAACATCGCCAAAATTTCAAAGCCTGAACAATGGCATAGAATTCCAAATCATAAACAGAATATTTAGCACGAGCGTCATTCAGTTTTTCACTAAAATAGGCAATAGGTTTCCCTTCCTGACTCAAAACAGCACCAATACCAACATTAGAAGCATCGCAATCAACTTCAAAAATTTTCTCAAAATTTGGTAAACTCAAAATGGGTGCTTGACTCATTTTAGCTTTTATGATTTCAAAAGTTTTTTCAGCTTGAGGGGTCCACCGAAAAATCCCCTTTTTTAAACAATCAGTAATAGGAGCAATCACAGAACTGAAGTTTTTAATGAACCTTCTATAGAAAGAAGCTAACCCATGAAATCCTCTTACTTCAGTTATATTTTTCAGAGTAGGCCAACTCTGAATTGCCTCAATTTTGATCGGATCCACTTTAATTCCCTCAGCAGAAATAATAAAGCCCAAAAATGTCAAACTAGAAGTCATGAAAGAACACTTTTTTAAATTAACGAAAAGCCTTTGTTCCCGCAAAGTTTGTAAAACTTGTTTCACATGATTCAAATGATCAGAAATATGAATACTATAAATCAAAATGTCGTCAAAGTACACCACCACAAATTTTCCAATAAAAGATCGTAAAACATGATTCATAGTTCGCATAAAAGTACTCGGCGCATTTGAAAGACCAAAAGGCATCACAAGCCATTCATATAAACCCTCTTTTGTTTTGAAAGCAGTTTTCCATTCATCTCCCGGTCTTATTCTTATTTGGTGATACCCACTTCTCAAGTCAATTTTAGAAAAGATTTTAGCACCACTGAGCATATCAAGCATGTCATCCAGTCTAGGAATCGGAAATCTATACTTAATAGTGATTTTATTTATTGCATGGCTATCCACACACATACGCCACGTTCCATCTTTTTTTGGCGTTAACAAAGCAGGCACAGCACAAGGACTTAAACTTTCTTGAATCAAACCCTTTTTAAGTAAATCAGTCACTTGTTTAAAAAGCTCATCATGTTCAGAAGGACTCATTCTATAATGAGAAAGGTTAGGTAAAGTAGCTCCAGGAATCAAATCAATATGATGTTGAATATTTCTCATAGGAGGCAAACCAATTGGTAACTCATCAGGAGTTATGTCAGAAAAATCATCAAGTAATGCTTGCATTTCTTTAGGAATTTGAAAAGTAAAATCACTTTCTTTTCCCAACACTAAGTAAGCAATTTCAGAACATTTCAAATCATTAGCATTTAAAAGCAGCTCAGGAGTATCAATTTTGGCAACCAGTTTACTTTTTGAAGGTGAATCAGGCACAAGTTTTTGAGGGTGGAGAGTGTACTCTTTGTTATTTTGAACCAAAGTGTATGTATTTGTTTCCCCATTGTGAATAGTTTTGTGGTCGTATTGCCAAGGTCGTCCCAACAAAATGTGACAAACTTCAAGTGGTACTACATCACAAAGAACTTGATCTTTAAAAGATCCACCAATTGAAAGATTCACAACACATTGCTTAGTGATAGGAACCTCACCCCCCTCTTTAAACCAAGAAATTTTGTAAGTTTTGGCAAGAGGTTTTGACTTTATTTTCAGTTTATCAACCAATTTTTGTGAAACAAAATTCCCAGAACTTCCACTATCAATCATGAGTGTACAGATTTTTCCCTCCACCGTACAAGTTGTTTTAAAAATATTTCTCCTTAACCATCTATCCCCTTTGTCAATTTTTGTTGTTAAAACTTGCCTTATGACCAAAAGTTCCTCTCCCTCATCTCCTTCAACATCTATTTTCTCTACTTCCTCTTCATTTTCAGAACCAGAATTATTTTCTTCTTCCTCTTCCAAGTTTTCATTATTTTCAATGAAATTGCTCCTAGGTGGATTATTCTTTCTACAAGTGGCAGAAAGATGACCATAGAGCCCACATTTATAACAAGGCCCAATTAACTTAGGTTGTTCAGCAGGTTTTGTTCCTATAATTCCTTTTCCCTTTTCAGTATTTTGTGTTTCAAAAGTTTTTATTTTGACACCAGATGTGTTTCCAGAAGTTTGAGTTTTTACCCCTCCAGTTGTTCTCCTTTTATATGTTTCCATAATTTTGTTATGACCCCTTTCTCTTTGATGTTGCTTTTCCACCTTTATTGCCATTCGATATGCCTCGTCAGTTTTAATAATATGATGCAAGTTAAGTTGATCCTGAATAGACCATTTTAAACCATTAATATATCTTGACACAGTCTTCTCTTCAGATTCATTCAAATCGTTTCTAGATTGAAGTTTATAAAATGTTTCAGTGTATTCCTCAACAGATTGGTTACCTTGTCTCAAATTATTAAATTCCTGAAATATAGTTCTAGCATGATCAGTTGGCAAAAACTTTCCCTTCATTTTTTCTTTCATTCTTTCCCAAACTTGGATTTTTTCTTTACCTCTCCTAAGTCTATTATTTTGACAATTTTTCCACCATGTTAAAGCATGACCAGAAAGTTTTAAACTTGCAAAACGAACTTTCCTGTTGTCAGGTATTTCTTTCCATTCAAAAAACTGATCCATTTTTTCTACCCATTCTAAAAAGTGATCCGGTTGTAACTTTCCCTCAAAATTAGGAACATCAATTTTGATCCCATGATCCCAATTTCTTTGTTGCCTATTATTGTTTCTAGGCCCCTCTTCTTCACTTTCAGAAGTTTGGACATTAGCATTGTTAACATTTAGATTTGCCACTGCCTCAGCCAAAGTGTTTACTTGTTGTTGCAAGTTATTTAATTGTTGCAAAAGATTTTGCCAATCCCCCGGATTATTAGCCATAGAAATATGACAAAGAAAGACTCACCAAAATCAGATAAGAAGCCACTAACCACGGATAAAAACCAACGAAAAAGAAACGACAAACCGAGGATAAGAACTTGCTCTGATACCAAAACTGATGCAAGCAAACTAGAGAGAAAGCCAGATAAAGAGAACAATAGGCAACACTTACTTAAATTCACTTCAAATAGTAGCAATCATCCACACTTCCAAAAGACAAAAGAGAATTGAAACCAAACGAAACAAAAAGAAAAATAAAAAGTCGCTATCCTCAGAACAACCGTAGGAACGGTTTCCTCGCATGTATCGAAAGTAGGTAAAGTAAAGTATGTGCTTAGGGCTAGCAAACCAAATGGTCCACCACAGCAAGAAAGTCCAACCGTCCAACCAACTCCGCCGGCAAATGCTTTCCAAATCAACCAACCAACAACACCAAAAGAACCAGAGGAAGGATACAGGTGGAATGTAACTTGTGGAGAGACGAAGAGGTAAGAAGCCCGAGAAGAATATAGCTCGCAAGCTATAGAAAAGAGGAGAAGAAAGGACAAAGCTCTCAAGCTTTTCCAAGAGAAGAAACCCTCAGGTTTTGGTGGCTATGCCAAGCAAATTTCAACAACCTTTCTCATCCAAAATCATCTCATATAAATAGGCAAACCATAAGGAAACCAAACAGCCATAGCACCTCCAACTAAACCAATTAGATTTAGGGAAATGAAAGACCAAAGGTCACCAAACAGCAGCCATAAAGTTCAGCACAGGAATCAGGACAAAAGTCCACAGCAACCAGCCAAGAAAAAGGCACGGAACCAGCCAGCTGGGAAGGAACCGAAGGGGCAGACCAGCAACCAAGGCAGCAGGCCACGAAACCAGCCAGCTGGGAAGGAACCGAAGGGGCAGACCAGCAACCAAGGCAGCAGGCCACGAAACCAGCAAACCCAAATGGGAAACAGAAGTAAAACCACCAAAACCGAAGGGATAAGAGGAGAAACCGAGGAGGCAGCAAGGGGGAAAACGAGAAGGCAGCAAGGGGAAAAGAAAAGTCACATTCCACCATACCTTTTAGGATTAATGAGCTTCACCAATACTTCATACCTTTTAGAAATAATGAGCTAAACTTCAGCTCACAAAAATAGAACTCCAATATCAGCTCCCAACCGAAAATCAGCCACCACCAAAGGACCCAAGCTAGCAAACCAAGGTTTACCAAGCCCAAAGCATAACCTACCATGCTCATAGGATGCCTTCCATCATTGGATAGCTAAAAAAATGTAAAATAACTAAAAATAAAATAAAAACCATTGTTCAATAAGAAATACAAAAAAAAACATGATTGCATCAATGTTGTTTCTAACTTTATTTTTCAATTATAGAAGCCACGCCTTGAACTTCTTCACTCAAAGTCGGTGAATCTTCGAGGGGTGAGCTGGGATCGATTAGGATTAGATGTGAACCCCACTTGTTTCTGTTGACTAAAGAGTTCGTCATGTGAAATATGAGTTTTGAAAGACTTATTCACCAAGTTCGAAAGGTGGCTGATGAACTTGCTAAGCTGGTTTTGTTACTCTGGGAGTGGAAAGCCGAGTTAGAAAATTTGGGGAAGCCTTGAAGGAGAAGTAAGGGCCTTCTTGAATCGTTCTAAAATATGATCGATGCCCAATTTTGCATAGAAATATGGTGATGTACAAGGCACATGTATACTACTTTTTTGTGAATGTTTTGTACTTAGCTTTATATATGGAAGAATATGTGCATGCATGCTGGGTAGTGTTAGATATTTCTCTAAGCATATTAGATATTCCTTTTCTACTTGAAGGGGAATTCTTGCTCTTGATTAAATTTGAAGAAAAATGCCTAGTTTAGACTTTACATTTACTTGGGGGCCTTAGCTCTCTTGCAGAGAGTAGTCTTGCAACTTTCAAACTCAAACTTAAGTCGAGATCAAAACTTGATTCTTCCTTGTTCAAAGCTTTGTGCAATAAGCTCAATTCTTAATCCATAGTGAGGCATGATGTGATATCTTATACAGTGAATGGGGACATGCTACCCAACAAGCTTCTTTGTTGCTTGCCTCAAATTTCGGATCCTCCTAGATCAAGCTTCTTTCCCTCCAGGTTTGAGCTTATTAGAGAGGTTTGGGTATGAGTAAGATTTATGATAGCATGAGATGGATAGAGTTGGTGTTTCAGCAAGTTGGCCTAAATATATGTTATGCGGATGATGTGATGGTGTTTGTAGATTGCTTTATTAGACCAGAATGTTGAAGAGGTTGTTGGATGATTTTTAGATTATATTGGGACACTAAATCATCAACGCAAAATGGTCCACATTTTTATCCTTAGGAGCTGGAATGAAGAGAGGTGTGTTATAGATCCTTTGGTTTTCAAGCAATCCAGTCCCATTAATCTTTTTCTTAAGAGCATCATGCCAAAAAAGGAGTGGCTGCTTTTTGGTCTAAGTAAAGCATGTATAGGTACTAGAAAGAAGAGTTGTTACCTAATTCCAAAGTTAAGGCATGATGATGTAGATAGAAGAAGAGAAGAAAAATATGAGATAAATGAATAATGCACTAGATTATATAGATAATATTATTCATGTAATCTGCTTATATAAGCATTTTCTTCAAGAAGATGTAATAAAGCCATCTTGGGCAAGGGTGATTTGAAGGTGTAAGTTTATGGTTGATTGAACAAGCGGCTGATGAGTAACATGGTAACCCATAAATGAATATGTGATAGCGATTCCTTCAACCAATTCTTTTACCTCGACTGTCTTCGTTGATTTCTCAATCCAAAAGGAAAATTTATTAAACAATTACTATTGAATCGAAATTGGCTTTGGTTCGAACTTTGAGCCGTAGAAATGGAATAGAAGAATGTTTGTTTGTCTACTTTGTTCATGTATTTTTCTTCAGCTCTTAAGTGCCTTCATTGTCATTTTCTCTTCCACCAACAACGTTCATATTGCCTGCTCCACATTTAAATGTTTACTCTTGATGGTTTTGACCATGCTATACAAAAACACCTCCATCCATATTGTCAGATTCAATTGAGCATCCATCTATTGATGAGCCATTTAATCTTCATTTACCTATTGCTCTACAAAAATTTTAATAGTAACATACTGCTTATATCATTCACTTATATATCATTTGATTTTTTATCTTCTGTCATCCACACTTTTGCTTTGTCCCTATCATTTGGATCTATTTCCAATGCTTATTAAGAATAGCTATAGATTTCTGTATGGAAATAGGTTATTGGCACTGAGATGAGCGATCCACTTAGTTGTCATACATGAGATTTGGACTTGGTTTCTCCCCTTTTCAAGGTTAAATCAATTGCTTGTTTATGGGCACACTGTCAAATTTCATCTCGATGTCTTGGTTGATCATACAAAGCTTGGTTAGTTGCCAAATAGTTCACACAAGTTTGTGGGATGGAATATTTTTACATCATCTCTCTAGTTTCCATGCTTAGTTATGTTAAAATTCTTCCATCAATGACCATCAATTATGGATCCTCTTGGGTACAAATAGATGCATGTGATGCCTACGTCGACCTGAATTAGACATTTTATATAGAGCAATCACTTGGTTATGTTACTTAGGAGAGTCACATATGTTTACTCAAGAAGGCTATTTATGGGATTAAATAGAGCCCCTGGGATTGTTTTGAAAAAAATTGCATAGTTTTTTTTTTGAGATTGGCCTTCACTATTACACCGTAAAGCATTCCATCTTTGTTAGATGTACACCATCAGTCACGATTGTATATGTTGATGGTGTCTTACTCACTATGAGTGATTAAAAAGTTATCTTTGAGTTAAAGTAGTATTTTACAATGTGATTTCATTGTACTATGACACATTGTACTCATTCTCTTCTTTTACGTAGAGTGATTCTCTAATGAATAAACTATACAATAAAACTATTTCTCCTCTAAAATTCATCATCATTATCTTCTTCAAATAGTTGGGATAACACTAAGCTTGATGATGATTTGTCCAGCAGAGGGGAGAGAGAGAGAGAGAGGGCAACTAAGGAAATATTTAGAAGATAAAGTGATTAAGATTAGTGGCATAAAAACTGAAGTTATGATATCTGAATTTGGTTGGGTATGATTCATCACTTAAGTTAATAATATTATAAATTGATCTGGTTGTGATATGTTTAAATATTTTGGATTTATTATATAAAAGAATGATGGTATCTATAACAATAAAGAAAAAATCCAAAATAGTCCCCATACTATTTATGTTGGCCAATTTACTCAATTATACAAAATTGATTCAAAATAGTCTCTCATGTTGTAATTGTGATGTAAATTTGATCCCAATTTAATCCGACAACTTTACAAAATTGATCGCAATTTAGTCTCAAAGAGACCATTTTGGATCAATTTTGTATAGTGGATGGACTAAATTGGAGCAACATTATACTTAGGGACTAAAATGACCATATACGAATAGTCGGGGGATTATATGGAAATTTAACCCTGTAACAATATAACTTCTAGAGTTAAAATTAGGTGAATGAAATTGCAAAGTGTCTCCGGAGTACTAAACAATAAGATAATGTTATGGAGTCTTATAGCTAATTGGTGAAATTATCGTTACACTAGTTATGTTACACACATACATGTGTTGGGCGATCATGAAGTCACCTGAAACCAAGTTGATTATGAAAACAATGAGAATGCTAAGTGATGCAGGACTAGGATGCTTTTAAATGAAAACTAGAATTTGCACGATTTATTAAAAGAGCATTTAACGATTAAACTACTAGCAATAGAAACGACGAAATAAAACAAGGGAGGGATGCTTGTGTTTAGGCCAAACGACATGTAAATTGCTTGATCAAACAAATATATTAGAAACTCAAAGTAAAGCTAATATAGGAGACGTTCATTCATAATTCCTCAATTAACAACAAGATAAGTAAACATAAAAGGAACACTCAAAAGGACCCTACGTTTACTAATCTTTTTAGCAAATTAAGCGGCTTTGATCTTGTGCGAATCCATCATCACCTACAAGATTAGGAGAATGAAGAAGTAATTGAAGAGGGAAGAAAGTTCACTTTAATCGGAAAGGAATAGCCGTCGGATGGTGTCCACTTGAATGCTAATGATATTGGTGAGGGCTTGTAGAAACTGAGTGAAGTAGCCTTTGAATGATGAAGTCACCGGGGGAAGGGAGGCCGTGGCTCAACCGACGATGGTCCACCGTCCTTTCGTCCTTTGATCGTCAATCGTATCCACCAAAGTAATGTGGATCCGATCGAAGTATTCTTCGACGGTGTTGTCGAAGTCAAATCCTACGTCGAAGAACGGGGAGCGGAGGATGTCGATGTTGTCGTCTTCGTCAAGCACCAAACCATAGTCCCATTCGGGGACTTCCATTCATGGTGATTGTGCCGGAGGAATGTTGTAAATGAATTGCCCTTGCTGTCCTTGAAGTATCTTTGCGAGAGAAGAAGGTTTTTCCCTAGAAATCCAAGGAAAAGTGGAAGGAGAAGGTGGCCTGCCAAGAGGGGAGGGGTTGGGGAATTAGGGTTAGGGTTTTGGAGAGGGTTCAAATTTCCAAAATCAGAAATTATTCTCAGGTTTTGAAATTGGGAGGGAACTAGGGTAGGAAATTAGAAATTAATGGGAGGGGAAGATTGGAGAGACAAAGAGAGAGAGAGGGGGCGGGCTAGGGGTAGGGGCCGACGGCATTATAAGGGGGAGAGAGGAGGTGGGGATTTATTAGGGGTTGCCTAATTTAGAATAGATAAATTAGGAAGGCTCTAAATTAATCCTATTTGATTTTAAATTCAATTAGAATTACATTAGACAATTTTCCAAAAATAAAATTAGTAACTTTGGAAAGTATCCAATTTGAATTCAAATTGATTTCAAATTTATTTGACTTTCCAAAAATACGTCAAGGTAAATTAGGAAACCCAAATAAAGAGGGAGGGGTGCGGGGCCGGCGGCTTGGGGTAGGGTGGGGGCTTGGGTGGCCGGCGGTGGTGAGGAGGAGGGGCTTGGCCGTGGAGGTGGGGAGTAGGGGCTAGGCCGTGGGTGGTGGGGCTGCCGTATGGGTGGTGGTGAGGAGGTGGGGGAAGGAGAAAAAGAAGGGAAACAATGTAAAAACCAAGAGCTCACCGAGGTGGCTGTTGGGTACTCCAATGGAGCCTCTCCTAGGCCTCCTTTTTCCTCAAGCTCACAAACCATGAACTCAAAGAAATCTGAAATAATTTTTAATCAAACATTCATTAACCAAAACAATACAATAGGGGCCTTTAAATAGCCTCAAACAAAAGACAAAAATGAAAATACAAACATGCCCTCTTGGGCTTACAAGCAAACCATCCTAAAGTAAGGGTACAACGGTAAACGAAATAAAAGAAAACAATAACATAATAAAACTCAAAAATATAAAGACTCGATCGTGGCCGTAGATCGACGACCACATCTCCGGTAGACTTTCCAAGTGTGGATGTCCTCATCACTAAGATATATGTCAAAATTTGAAATGATAAGTTGATGATTAAATGAGAGAGATAGTAGAAGTATCACATAGTGAAGGAAAAATAGCAAAAAATTGAGTAAGGTGCTTTGGGTATGTAAGATGAAGGGTTGAAGATATACAGCAATGAAAAACAGATAAAATTAATACGAAAGGGTTACGAAGGAAAATGGGTAAACTATGGGTAGAGTTGTGGGATTTGTGCAAAATAGATTTAACACCTCAAGCAACATTTTATTTTTATTTTTATTTTTATTTTATATATTTTTAATTTTTTTTAACACCTCAAGCAACATTGAATTTGATCAAAATGCAAAATCAGGGTTAATAAAATAAACCCTTATTTGTTGGGGGTGATGATGATGACGATGATGATGGACATTGATTTGAGTAGTTAAATGAAATGTAGAAAACTTAAGAGAACAGAAGAGGCAAAAGTAAGCAAATTCATAATGAAGAAATACCAACTATGTTTACACGTTCCTATCTCTCTTTCTCTGAACTTCAATATCCAGTTCAGCAAACCCCATTTTAAGACTTATTTTAAAGGCATCCATCACAAAAGAACAACAAATACTTATAATTCAGTGAAGACTGCCATCTTTGATACCATTTGTAACAATTAATTAATTAATAGGTACATATTATTTATTAAAGGCTATATAATGAGTTAGAGATATTTATTTATTTGTCTTATTGAAAGGATACCAGTCAATTTCCCATTCTACACCCTCGTCTGATTTTGTGACTCAATTTTTGAATGGCCAATGTTTATTGATTCTCTAACCACTTTCTTACGCGCCTTGAAATCTTGTCTGCCTTCATCGCCAACATAACTAGCCACTCTTCAGGCTTGCGTTTAGTATCTAATTAGTTAATTTAAAAAAATTATAAACTCAGAAGGGAAGTTTGACATTCTTAGAAGGCTCCGTTTAAAAATGAAGCCCCCTTTCTTTCAGCCTGAACTCTTTGGAAACAAACAAATTTTCTTTCATTTTGTAACTTAAAATGAATAGTAGAATGGAAATTTCCAAATGATGCACTTTGAACTTCGTGTGGTTGACTAGTGTAAAGGATTGAAGGAGTACTTTTGTCATAAAAACTTTATATGTAGTATGTATTATGCTGCGATTTACAAGTTAATCTTTAATGTAGTTTGGGGCTGGGTTTTCAAGAGAATTAATTGATATTGATTGTGGCTAAAGTTTCTCTTTGGATTTAATTATCTTTATGATTCTATCTCTTCCAAATTCCAGTAAAAGCCATACAGAAAGACCCACTTTCATCTCTACTTATATCATGTTGTTTTATTATAGTTGATCATGATGGAGAAGCCTTTACTGAGAAGCTTGATTCTGGCCACAAAGTCACATGTCCTTGGAAAGGAAATTGCTGTGCTGACAGTCTGGTGCAGTTTCCTCCAACTCCTGCATCAGCGCTTATTGGGAGTTACAAGGACCGGTGTGATGGACTCCTGCAATTCCCCTGTCTGCCACTAATAGCTTCGTCTGCAATTGAGACCATGAAACTGTCAAGATGTGCACAGATTGAGCGCATCCTATCACAGTCTCTATTTACATCTGGAGAGATGGGATTTAAAACTGATAGCATGCCCATACCTGAAATATCTCGAGAGGATCCCTTCTTCCATCATACTCAGGCATGATCGTTATCTCTTCTTTAGATTTTTATTGATTTGTTCATATTGCATTTCAGCATGATGAGTTTTTCTGATGTTGTTTCTAGTTGTCATTTTCTTCTTCATCTATATTTTGGGTAGGCCCAGAAGCTTATCAGTCTTTGTGGTTGGGAGCCTAGATGGCTTCCAAATGTGCAAGATTGTGAAGAGTATTCAGCTCAATCTGCTAGAAATGGATGCTCATTTGGTCCTAATGAAGATGGATATCCCTATGCACGATGTCCTGAACCAACCAAATATGCACTTTCCGCATCAGCTGAACAGAAACGAGGAAAAGAAAAGCTAGTTGAAGAATCATGGTGTGATATGAGATCTCCTTTATTAGATTGTAGTCTATGTGGTGCCACCATCAGAGTTTGCGACTTCTTGACAGTTCCCCAGCAGGCACCTCCGGGCTCCAACAACATTAATAATACAGATAATTGCAAAAAAATAACCCCAACACATGGAACTAGTGCTGCTAGTGGAATTAACGGGGGGATTGGTGTAGGTGGAATGGAGAGGGATCAGATGGAGGACCGCGATGAAGCAGCTACCACTGATGAGAAGAAATCACCTTCTAATGCTGTGGTGAATTTGAATCTTAACGCTGCTGAAGGATTCCCAATTACCATGCCTGCTGAGGGTTATCCTGTAGATGATAGTCGTATGGGCATAGATCTTACACTTGGTCAACCTGCTGGAAGTGAGGTTGGTGATCGTGCTGCTTCATTTGAATCAAGGGGTCCTAGCAGTAGGAAGCGTAGCTTAGAGGATGGAGGGAGCACAGTTGATAGGCCACAAGATAGGATACAGCAGGCTGACAGCATAGAAGGAACTGTTGTTAACCGTGATGATGATGAAGTTGATGGAGGCACACATGAATCTGATGGTCTTTCTAAGCGTGCCCGCCGGCTAGATGTCTTCCATTCCCAGGATTTATCAAACAAGATGAACACGTCAGGTGCTGGACCCAGTCACGGTTATCTTGATTTAACAATCAATCGTCTGAATTCCTTCAAAGATGGAAGTGATGTAGCTGTTGGTCATCCAAACACTAGAAATTCTGCTCATGCATCATCTGTTGTTGCAATGGATACCATCTGCCGTAGTGATGATGAAGACTCTATGGAAAGCGTTGAAAATTGTCCTGGAGATGTTGATTACGCTAATTTTAATTACACAAATGGTGCGTCAGAATTTGACAATAGTAATCTTGCGCAACAGAGCTCCTGCTTACCTCATGGAGCTGGAAGTGTTGCCAGAGAAATGGGTGGAAGCAGTACAATAGAAGGTGAGGAAGTACTCAATGCAGAAACTTTCACTGCTAGTGCTAGGGATAGGTTTAGTTTAGGGATCAGTGCAGGTAGTGTCGGTGTGGGTGCCAGTCATGAAGCTGAAATTCATGGGATTGATATTTCTCTGCGCCGAACTTACAGTGCTGTTGGTGAGGTAGGGTTGATAGCAGAAGTAACTGAAAATATGGGCCAAAGTGGTGAATCTGCTCCAGGACCGGGACTAATGGATGATTTTGTCCCTGATGAAATTCTCAGGGAGGGTCCTCACAGTGATATGCAAGATCTGATTTCTAGATCTGTAGAAAAGGCTGATAGTGGCTCAAAGGTGTATGGTTCCATTAAGGCTGACTCTATTGAAAGTGGGGAGAAGATGAGCCATACGTTGGGTCATGAAAGCAGTGCCCATCCTTCACTCTCCTGCAATGCAATGATATGTTCTGTTAATGAAATATCCAGGGGGGAGGTGATGCAGACTGGAAAAGAAACAATTACTTATGATTGTGCTCTGGTTTCTGATAATGTCATGGGCATTAGTTCAGGTAATTATCACTCATACCGAAGTATTGCATCAGCTTATTAACCTGGTTTTGTCTTCTTGCATATAGTATGCTTCAAACTTACACCACCTTGAGAAAACTGCCTCTTTAATCTACCTTTATTTGCATCAATTTGTTTCAGATATTGGATATTGACCAGTTGATCACACTGTTTCTCAACATTTCTTTCTTCTAGCTTGCCTTTTCTCTAATGATGTATCTCATTTATTAATGTAATTGTCTAAGATAAAGTTTATTTTGGCATCTTCTACTTCTTCCCTGTTATGTAAGCCTCCTATATGCTACATCTCTGCATATCTACTTTTTCAGTAAATTTGAAATGATTGCTCCTAATGTTGTTTGATTCTGGATGCGACTAACGATTTACCTGGTGTAGGCTGTTTTGTTAGTCTTTGGCTTGAACTAGTGTCGCCGATGTTTATTCAGATTATTGGTGCTTGTTTATGCTTAATTACTCTTAGTTGGTCAAGTTTTTCATGCAAGTATAACTTAGTTTGCTGAAACTCCTCATTGTCTGTTATTTTTTTCATATAAATTTGCATCCATGAAGTATGCTCTTGCAAGAAAGTTGTTATGAATTACATTCTGAAAGATTGGTTGGTCCAGTTTTTCCTATTTAAACAAATCTCTGCCCTCATAATATTTAAAAAGTCCAATAATGCTCTCTTGTCATGAGGGCAACATTACTGAGCTATATGTGGACATTTCTGGTTGAGGGCCTCTTCTCAAAAATTAATGTCCTTTCATTATTCCTCCCACATTTTTTTTTAAACAAAATTATTTTCAGTTAGATCATGGTTGTGGGCTCATTTGGTTGTTTGTGTATAGGAGACATATTTTAGAAAATGATAATTGTTTTTACTCATTGTATAATGCGCATATCCCACATAGTGGGATAAAGGCTTGTCGTCGTCATTGTGTAATGTGCATGCACAGTGCATAGGAAGTGCCATTGTACCAAGGTGTTTGACTTAAGAGATGCCTTTCTTATTCTTATTATTATTTTATTTGATGCACGAAACAGACTTTCTTTTGCAAGTTTATCTTCAGAAGTCAGGCACTGTGCTACTCTCTGTAGCCTTTCCCCCAACTTGTTTCATTAAGCTCAGGTCTCATTGCTACCTTTTTTATTTGACATACAACCCGAATTCTCCATATATTCTAAGGCTTATCTATTCACCTATTCCCACTCAAGGTGTCCAATTTGATGAGAATCACTTAGGGTACTTACGGAAGGGTGATTGTTTGCACAAGTGTCTTATTATTGTTGACTAAGAAAATCTTGATTAGTATTGCAAAGCATTGCCTAGTGGAGAGTTGGTTTGGGATTGTGAAAACTGTGCGGGGCATGTACCATGTGACCATGTGAATAGCTGGAGAATTTATATCCATTTAGGCAAAGGATTAGTTGGTAAAACCTGAGTAAAAATTATAGTGGGATGAACAAAATATTAATCGGGATAAATGCTTAATTCAATCTGTTGTGAAGTTTGAATCTTTATCTGAAAAGACTGGACTAGAACCAGTGAAGAAACTTGGGTCTTTTGAGAGCTGAGATTATCTGCATTGCTTTAGTTGCCACAACGTGGTCGCTTGCCATCTGTTGTAGGTTTCTGTTCTCAGCCTTGGCATTTAAGCTTCTGTAGTGTTGTTTTCTTTTATGCTTCTCCCTCCAAATCTTCTTCTTATGCAGTCTTTTTTTCACTTGTCTGCCTTCACCTTGAAACTTTCCTTCAAACTGCATTCTGCTCTGTTTGTCGCACCAGTTAACTCTAGCTTCCTGTGGCCATCATGGAAGATTGACGCCATTGGAGCAGGTGGATCTAACTCTATTCATAATTTTTTTTAAATGTTACCGAGGGTTGGTGTAACCCTTCCACTCTTTGCTCCCCTGCCCCTGCTAATCGGGGTTCCTAAATAAAAGGAAAATCATACTAGTATATCATTGTGTGGTTTGTTTTTAGGGTTCAATGAAGTTTGTTTCTACATGTTGTAAATAGATAAGATTGGTGTACCCTTCTCTGGTTTAAAAGCAATGTTTGTGAATCGATTAGAAGAAAGCTGAAGAACACAAGAAAAGACAGTTATAGAAGTTGGAAAATTAAGAAGAAATAGAACATAATTCTTGAGGATTGCAAGCAAAATGATTGTCTGTTACACATGAGCCGGCCCAGGAGGGACCGGTCCAGCCTGGACCGGTCCACGTTTACTCCAGGAGGCGGAAGGGCCAGGGAGGGGGCGGACAAGGTGGGCCCCATTTGGGGCTGAATTGATTGCATGGGAGGGAAATTTTTGAATGCAAAGGGCTGTTTGAGTATTTTGTAGGAATCCTTTATGGTTAATTAGGGGGATTAGGAGGGAAAAGGGATTATCTTGAATTTGAATCTAATTTGAGATCTAGGGTTTGGTGCTTGGGCTCTTGGTGTTGCAAGAGAGTTTTGGAGAGTTGTTCTTCCTCTCGAATTGAAGAACATTGTATCTTTGGTTGTTTTTAATCATCTACTAGTGAAATATATCCTATTGGAGTTGTTTGCCCTCAGTTTTTCTCTCATATTTTACTGTTTTTCTCTGATTTTGGCTGATTTTCTGCTCAAAACTGCAGCAGTTTTGCTGTTTGCTTATCGTTTTGGGTAGGATTGCTTGTGAAACCAAGCATATCCTATCAAATTGGTATCAGAGCATCGTCTTGGGACCATCGGCGGCTGAAATCCTGAAATTTCAGCGGATTTTCGGCATCCGGAAGGGATTTTCTTGAGTTTCGTGAGAAGAAAGATGGCCGGAAAGAAGGTCGAAGTCTTGGAAGGCGAATTTGGCCAATCAAAATCAGATCTGGAAGGAAAGTTCTTTGATTTTCAAAATCAAATCACCTCCAACAACGAAAGGTTGGAGGGGACGTTCACTGTCATGGAAGAAATGATGAAGAAATTACTGGAAGCAAAGACCAACCCGGCGGCATCAGAAGTAAGAGAGACTACCGACGGTCATGGCGTAGGAGGAAATCCGAACCCATTTCGGGGAAGGAGAAATCCGGAAGTGGATCCTTGAGGGGGAAGACGACATGCCTCCTCTAGAACCGCTTTCTAGAGAGGAGATGAGCCAGGGGTACGAACGAAAGGGTGCTGAATTTTTGGGAAGAAGGGAGGAAACGCACCGCAGGGGTGCTGGTTTTAAAGGGAGAAGAGGGGAATATGAGGAAGGGTTTGGGTATAATCGTCGGAGAGACGATCGGGATACTTGGGGAGCACCTCCTCTTCGAGGAATGGGGGGTTATGGAGGCTACCGGGGGTACGGGGGGGATCCCAAGGTGAGGAAGCTGAAGATGCCCATCTTTGAGGGCGAGGATGGCCATGGCTTGATTTACAAGGTGGAATGGTATTTTGCAGTCAACGGGTTGATAGAGGAGGAGAAACTGACAGCGGCAGGACTATGCTTGGAAGGGAAGGCACTGGCATGGTACCAGTGGCGGGATATGAGGCGACCCATTCGGAGCTGGGGGGAGTTCAAGGACTGTCTGCTAGAGTGTTTCCGAACCAGCAGGGGAGGAGACTTCTACGAGCAATTCTTTGCGTTGACACAGGAGGGGACAGTAGCAGAGTTCCGGGACCGGTTTGAGTACCTAGCTAGCAGGTTGGATCGTCTTTCTGAGACCGTGCTTGAGGGGAACTTCATGAAGGGGCTCAAACCAGAAATCGGGGCAGCCGTTAGAGTGATGAGACCACACGACCTGGGGGAGGCCATGGAGTTGGCACAGCTGGTTGAGGACCAGAAGCATCTGGAAAGAGGGGCTCGAGGCAGCGGCTCCGGGGGATCCTACCGGATGACGACCACTTTTCTAGCTCCCAAGGGAGCTGTACCGGGGGGTACACGAGAGGTACCAAAGGAGAGATCTGGAGGAGGAGGGCCTGGGGGAAATTTTAAAAAGCTTACTGATAAGGAGATGCAGGAGAAGAGGGCAAAGGGATTGTGCTTTAGGTGTGACGAGAAGTACATGCCGGGTCATAGGTGCAAGGATCAGACTCTTCAGGTTCTCCTTGTTTGCGAAGACGAGGAAGATGAAGAGGGAGGTGGGGGCAGGTCCGAAGTGGAGGAGGAGGAGAAGTTGCATCTGGATGTGGCAGAAGTCTCTCTGAACTCCGTAGTGGGATTCACTTCGAGTCACACTATGAAAGTGAAAGGGGTGATAGCTGACCACGAGGTGGTGGTTTTGATAGATAGTGGGGCAACCCACAATTTTATTTCCACCCAGATTGTTGAGTTGCTTGGAATGAAATTAGTGGATACGGGAGGCTATGGGGTGATGATGGGCACCGGGAAGGTAGAGATGGGTAGAGGAGTTTGTAGGGGAGTAGTGATGACCATTCAGGGGATACAGGTGAGGGAGGACTTCCTTCCCTTATCTGGGGAGTACAGATGTGATTTTGGGGATGAAGTGGCTGCAAACTTTGGGGGAAACCAAGGTGAACTGGGGAGAACTGCGGATGGAACTGATAGTGGGGGGGGGGGGAGGAGAATGGTGATACAGGGAGATGTCGGCCTGTCTAGGACGGGGGTGTCTCTCAAGTCCATGATCCGAACCATCCAGGAGGTTGGGGGTGGATATTTGGTGGAGCTGCAACGACTGGAGAAAGTCAGTGTGGGGGAAGAGGGAGATATTCCTCTTGAAGTGCAACCGGTCATACAGCAGTTCAGGGAGGTTTTTCAACCTCCACAGGGTTTGCCACCGCAGAGGGAGCTGGAGCATGCCATCACTTTGAAGGAAGGGGAGACCCTGATCAGCGTCCGCCCTTACCGTTACCCTCAGATTCAAAAAGATGAGATTGAAAGGCTGATCCGGAAGATGCTGGAGGCTGGGATCATCAGACCAAGTGTAAGTCCTTTCTCTAGTCCAGTCCTCCTGGTCAAGAAGAAGGATGGGAGTTGGAGATTCTGTGTGGATTACAGGGCTCTGAATAAGGGCACTGTACCAGACAAGTTCCTAATTCCAGTGATTGATGAACTCTTGGATGAGCTTTTTGGGGCAGTGGTTTTTTCCAAGTTGGACTTAAAGTCCGGATACCACCAGATCAGAATGAGGAGGCAGATGTTCCCAAGACAGCATTCAGAACACATGAAGGGCATTATGAGTTTCTGGTAATGCCCTTTGGCTTGACTAACGCACCTGCTACTTTTCAATCTTTGATGAACAGGGTCTTCAAGCAGTACCTCAGAAAGTTCGTACTGGTATTCTTTGATGACATCTTGGTGTATAGCAAGACTGAAGGGGAGCATTTGGAGCACTTGAAGACGGTTTTGGGAGTGTTACATGAACATCAGTTACAAGCCAACCTGAAGAAGTGCAGCTTTGTCCAGACCAGTGTAGAGTAGTTGGGACACGTGGTCTCACAAGGAGTGGCCGCCGATCAGAATAAAATAGAAGCAATGCAGAAGTGGCCAATGCCTAGGAACCTAAAGGAGTTAAGGGGTTCTTGGGGTTAACTGGGTACTACATAAGATTTGTGAAGGGATACAGTGCTATTGCTTGGCCTTTGACGGAGCAACTGAAGAAGGATGGATTTTTATGGGGAGAGGCAGCCACCCGGGCTTTTGAGAAACTGAAGGAAGCTATGACTATAGTTCCAGTCTTAGCACTTCCAGATTTTAGCCAGGTTTTTGTCATGGAAACTGACGCATCGGGATATGGGCTGGGGGCAGTGTTGAAGCAAAACCACAGGCCAATTGCTTATTTCAGTCAAGTGCTGTCAGCCAGGGCTAGACTGAAGTCAGTGTATGAGAGGGAGTTAATGGCCATTATCTTGGCTATTCAGAAGTGGCGGCCTTATCTATTGGGAAGGCATTTTATTGTAAGGACTGATCAGCGAAGCTTAAAATATCTTCTGGAGCAAAGGATGGTGACCGAGGAGCATCAGAGGTGGTTATCCAAATTACTAGGCTATGACTTTGAGATCCAATACAAGCCTGGTTTGGAAAATAAAGCTGTTGATGCCCTATCCAGACGTGTTGGGGAGCTTCAGGAATTAGCGGTGTCAATTCCGTTGTTCATAGATTGGGGGGCCATCAAGGAAGAAAGTAAGCTGAGCGAAGAATTGAGGAAGATCAGGGAGGATCTGGGGAGGGACAAGAGTAGTCATCCGGGCTACTACATTGAGGGGGAGAGATTATTGTATCAAGGGAGATTTGTGATGCCACGGACTTCAATACACATCCCCCACTTGTTGCAGGAGTTTCATGGCAGCGCCGTTGGAGGACATTCAGGAGTTCAGAAGACCTACAGGAGACTTGCATCCGAGCTCTACTGGAAAGAGATGCATAGAGATGTTGAAGAGATGGTGGCAAGGTGTGAAGTATGTCAGAGGAATAAGTACATGGCTATGGCTCCGGGGGGATTACTACAATCATTGACACTTCCAAACAAAGTCTGGGAGGAAGTGTCCATGGATTTCATTGATGACCTACCAAGATCAGAAGGGTTCACAGTCATCATGGTGGTGGTTGACAGACTTAGCAAGTATGCACACTTCATCTTTCTGAGGCATCCTTACACCGCAATGTCTGTAGCGGCAGCTTTTATTAGGGAGGTTGTGAGATTACATGGGATTCCTGAATCGATTGTGTCTGATCGAGACAAAGTGTTCCTCATCCAATTCTGGATAGAGTTGTTCAGGATGCAGGGCACTGTTCTAAAGAGAAGCACCGCCTATCACCCACAGACAGACGGACAAACAGAGGTGGTAAACCGAAGCTTGGAGACCTATTTGAGGTGTTTTGTCTCTGAAACTCCACGGATGTGGGCAAAGTGGCTGCCGTGGGCGGAGTATTGGTACAATACCTCGTACCATTTCGCTTCACAGATGACCCCATTCAAAGTGCTATATGGAAGGGACCCTCCACACCTAGTACACTACGGGAGAGGTAGTACACCAGTGTCGTCAGTTGAGCAGTACTTAGAGGAAAGGGACAAGATACTAGATGAACTGAAGAAACATCTGATGAGGGCACAACAGATCATGAAGAAGCAAGCGGATTCGCACCGACGAGACATGCAGTTTGAAGTGGGCGAGAAGGTGTTCCTGAAACTGTGACCCTACAGACAGAGGATAGTGGCTAGAAGGAGGAATGAGAAATTGGCACCGAGGTACTTTGGTCCCTATGAAGTGTTGGATAGGATTGGAGCAGTGGCATACAGATTGAAGTTACCCTCCTCAGCCACTATACACCCAGTCTTCCATGTTTCTCAGCTAAGGAGAGCCATCGGGGAGCATGCAGCGAGTGTAGAACTACCAGCCACCATGACGGAAGATTTAGAAGTGGTCTTAGAACCATTAGAGCTGGCAGGAGTCCGATCAGACAAAAAGGGCAACTCAGAAGTGCTGATCAAATGGAAGAGCCTCCCTGATTTCGACGCTACTTGGGAGCCGTTGGAAAGAATGAAAGAGCAGCTCCCCTCTTTTCACCTTGAGGACAAGGTGAGTCTTTGGGAGGGGAGTAATGTTACACATGAGCCGGCCCAGGAGGGGCCTGCTGGACCGGTCCACGTTTACTCCAGGAGGCGGAAGGGCCAGGGAGGGGGCGGACAAGGTGGGCCCCATTTGGAGCTGAATTGATTGCATGGGAGGGAAATTTTTGAATGCAAAGGGCTGTTTGGGTATTTTGTAGGAATCCTTTATGGTTAATTAGGGGGATTAGGAGGGAAAAGGGATTATCTTGAATTTGAATCTAATTTGAGATCTAGGGTTTGGTGCTTGGGCTCTTGGTGTTGCAAGAGAGTTTTGGAGAGTTGTTCTTCCTCTCAAATTGAAGAACGTTGTATCTTTGGTTGTTTTTAATCATCTACTAGTGAAATATATCCTATTGGAGTTGTTTTCCCTCAGTTTTTCTCTCAGATTTTACTGTTTTTCTCTGATTTTGGCTGATTTTCTGCTCAAAACTGCAGCAGTTTTGCTGTTTGCTTATCGTTTTGGGTAGGATTGCTGTGAAACCAAGCATATCCTATCATTGTCCTTCATAAATTTGTTGATTTTGGGCATCTTCTTGCAATTAGCATCATTGATCAATAAGTAAGCAAGATGGAGAATGCTGAGCCAGAGAATCTTATCTTACCATGCTAGATAAACTTTCCATGCTTTCTCTGTACGAAATGACCTTGTGGGTAGCTCATTTCTTACATTTGGCTGCTTTTGTCCTACTTATTTCCTTCTCTTACATTATTTCTTTCCCGGATGCTGGTCATGCTTAATTTTAATGTGTGGTTGTTTGTCAAGTGATGTTTTTGTCTGGTAATAGTGCCAAATTGATTGATTTTTTGTATGCTTCAACCCTAATTTGGGATGCATGGTAATTTGTACTTGATCTTAGTTAATTGGTTTAATGCAGTGTCCTTCGTAAATGTGTATTGAGATCATGTATTACTGTTCACCTTTCATTTTCATAATTGCCTAAAATGTACTTTATGCCCTCTGGTTTTCAGGACCTCAAAATGAAGAAAATAACTACAGACAAGAAGCTGGTGAATTTGATCCCATTAAACACCACAATATCTATTGTCCGTGGGTGAATGGAAATGTTGCAGCTGCTGGTTTTAGTTCTGACATTGCCACCGACTCAAGTGGTACTGCAGCCCTTAGTGGTTGGCAACTCACATTAGATGCCCTGGATGCATTCCAAACTCTTGGTCAGATTCCTAATCAGATGATGCGGTCCGAATCTGCAGCTTCTTTATATAAGGTTGAGTTAAATTTTCATTCTTACCTGCCTTAGTTGGTCCTGAAAATTCTAATGATTTTAAGATCTCTCAATTTTTTTTGAACTTTTCTCAACTTACCATCAATGAATGCTCACATAGAAGAGTTTTGTGATTTATGAAGCAGAAATTGAACCAGTGCACTGAGCAATTTCACCTCACACTTATTGGTTTGGAAAGGTGAGTTTCAGTCAGCTGAGTTGTCAACAGCGAGGAAGCCTAGATAGCTATTAAAAGAAGAGGTGCAATATGAGACGAAGAGTTCTCTTAGGTTAAGGGAAAGAAGAAATAAGAAGGTACATGGGTAGAGGAAAGCTGAGAGAAGGTTGTTCTGTTGAAGGCTGAATTGAGATTGGTTTACGTGGAGTGGGTTAGGAGCACGTATGGCAAGATGTTAAGAAGAAAAGGTAGGAAATTTCTATTTAGGATTGAATTTTGGTTCAATTTTGGTTGAATAAGGATAGGATTTTTTATTTTGTTCTTAAGAAGGTAGTTGTGCCTTTTGCTGTCAAAATATGTCTGGCTTCTCCCCTGGCTTCTCCCCTGCATACGGGGCATTTTTGGGGGATGCTAGGCCTCCCTATTGTGGTTAAAAAAGTGTGCATGGTCGGTGTCATGACGCACTGTGATATGGGGGTCTTCTAATCCACGGTGTCTAAAAAAGCGTGCATAGGCCTTGACCGCCTGCACGAGAGAATCACAAAATTTGCCTACCACATTGGAATACGGCGCTCGAGTACTTAATTTGCAAATTTTCTTGTTGTGTTGGAACAAAATGCACGAGTACTTAATTTTGAGGTTTTGCATGATACCTTGCACGTGAGGTGGTTGATGGTGGGGAGACGATGAGTTTGGGGCAAGAATAAAAAACACATTTTTTTTTTTCTATTTTAGGTTGTTGTTTCTGTTTTTTTTTTCTTTCTTTTTTTTGAGAGAGGCTTAGAAGAGAAAAAGAGAGTGAGTGAGTGTCCATTCACTATTCTTCTTAGGTTATTTTGAAGAACATTTTATTTTCACCTTCGTTCTACCTTTTTCCCGTTCCTAATCCTCCATCACTATTTTTATATACTCATTTAACAGGAGTATTTTTTTTTACATTGCAATGTATATTTCTAAGCCACCAACTGACATATCTTCAATTGATTTTGCTTTAGTTATTATTTTAATATAATAATTCCTTAATTTATCTTATCTAATTTTGCCATATATCAATTTTAACATTTTCATTTGTCATATTTGCTATTGATGACTTTTTTGTTATCCAATTCTTGGATCTATACAACGTGTTTAGCCTAATTATTGTTTTATAAGATTTTCATTAAAGTCTATGATGTCCTTCTATAACATAATACTCTTAAGAAATTTCTTCATTTTAATCTCCCAATCTTAACTCCACAAGTAAGATCATCATCCATATCCTTATTCAATTACATAATGTATTCGAATACTTAAACTTATCACACATAGGCATCACTTTATGATTTGATCGTATGGATTGACAATTGTTAAAGTAACATCGACTTAGGGCTATAAGTGAATTAGTGAACTTAATAAATAATTTGATACTCATTTATATAATATTTGTTTATTCAATTAATTGAATAATCTTGAATGTAATTTTTAAAGCTTATCATATAAATGAATAAGCTTGTATATTAAGAGGTTGTTTAGTTTTTAATATAATTGTTGTAAAGTATTCCAAATGCAAGATTTTTGAAAATATTGTTATTTGGTTTGAAGCAAAAGGAAAACTTTGAAATATTTGGAATGCACCATTTAGTTCATTTTTAATGTATTCAAAATTTGTCCGTTTTTGGGTGAATTCAAAATACACTGCAAAAGTAAAGCTTTGCTTGTTGTTGCATGCATTGATCGCCGCCCGCTGTCACCTCCTACCGCCATCACCACCAACCATCCGCCGGCGCCGTAACCCACTAGCCGTTCGCTGGCACTGCAACCCTGCTAGCCGTCCGCCGGTGCCGCGACCCGTTAGCATCCACCACTATTGTTGGGTTTTACATTGTATTCATTTTACTTCAAACTGAATAAGAAAAATCACTTAAATTTATTTTACACCTATCCAAACAACTCTAACCAATTCAAATATATTTTATTTTTTTACATAAAATCCCCTTTTCAGCAAAATAAATAGCCTTTAAACTACTCTCATTCATCTCATTTTTGTTTAAGTGGCTTGTTAAGAGTACAATAAAATGTATTTTTTAATGATAATTTAATTGCTTATTAGATAGCTTATTTTATTTGAGAACATAAATTATCTGATGCTATATGTACTTTAAAAGTTACTTATATTTTTTGTAAGTGATGAAAATATTTATCGAATAGCTAAATGGATAGCTTACAAATCTAATTTTATTTTTCATAAAACATAAACAAATACTGAGATCTGATAGGAACTACTTGAGTTCGCAAGTAACCCAAAGGAAATACTTGAGTTCGCAAGCACAAAAACTGCTGTTTGGAACAGTAAACTGTGGAAAAACAGGAAATCTGAGAGAAAACCAAAGCAAGAGTCTTGTATTCCACTAAGCGATGAAAGAAAACAGCAAACGATACAATGTTCTTCAATTCGTGAGGAAGAACAACTCTCCAACTCTCTTGTAATGCCAAGAGCCCAAGCACACAACCCTAGATCTCAAATCTCATTCAAATTCAAGATAACCCTAATTTCCCCCCAATCCTCCTAATTAACAATAAAGGAGTCTTACAAAATTCCTAAACAGCCCCTCCTCATTCAAAATTTTTCTCCCATACATGTAATTAAGCCAAGAATGGGACCCACACTAGTTCCGCCCCCCTCTTGCCTTTGGTTTCCTCCGCCTGGTGTAAACCAGGACCGGTCCAGCCGGCCCCTCCTGGGCCGGCAAGGGCGTAACAAGATCTTATTTCAGTTCTAGTGAAAAATTATAAATTCATTTATGTTTAGTGATAAGATTGCTGCAATCATTAGCATCCTAGATGTATTTTGCTAGGCTCGATTAAAAGTTCGATGACTGCTCAATTCAGTAAGACGATTAATAATAATCTTCAACAAATTTTAAAATTTGGTTCAGGGGTCGTGCTTGATTTGAAAATAAATAAATTAACTAAAACAGTGTAGCACCTGGCTCAATTTGGTTGACTTATAACTTTATATCTACAAAAATTATGTCATATATTCATACGAACAGTTAATATGATAATTGTTATCCATTTTATGCATTAATAATGAGTTTTAAGCTGACGCCGCTTTGATTCAGTGATGCATCTACACCAAGAAAACTGAAACACAAACTGCATACCAAAATTTGCACAGATCCTGTTACACCCACATTTGAAAAGTGGGTATCCCTCTATATAGAAGCGTGGCGTGTGTTACTTGTGATCCATTTCATTCGTTAGTAATGCGCTTTAGAGGATACAAATATTTTGTCCATGACGTATGCCCCACTAAAGAAAGAAAATTGAACAGAACTGCTTGCCAATTCTTGCACGGACGCTGTTATTCTGTGATGCATTTGAGACATGGGCATACCCCTTTGTAGAAGCGTGAAATGCGCTTCACTATGATTCGTTCTCATATGCACTCCTTGAAGCTGAACCCAACAAACTTTAGTGTAACCGTGAGCACCCAAGATGCACTACTGACAGTGGTCTTCAAAGAATGGCAGATTATTTCTGGTCAAGAATACATCTAAGTCTTAAAATAAGATTATATAGGCGTTTTGTCAAAAGTCTTGTATATCAAGTTAAATGCTTCTTGTTCATAAAATTCTTAATGGATTTTAGCTGGACTTTACCGAGTGTATCTGTAGCAATCACTCAATTCTATGACTTTATGTTGTATCTTGCATATCATAGACAGTTCATGCGAAGTCGTAAAGCTACATCTTAGCAGCTAGTACCATATGTGGGCATGCTATCATGGTATCTAAATTATAAAACATTTTAAATTTTGCATGCAGGATGATCATTTAACTCCTGGCCAGAAAATTTTGACTCGACAATCTGTGAGCAAAAGCAGGAGGAAGCGGTTTGACTGAATTCATGTAATAGTACGTCTCAGCTTTTGCCTTTGCATTTTTTTTTGCCGCTACATGATATTTGTTGTTGTCTAAGAAATTTGTGAACACTATTAAAGCAACAGTGGATGGGCGTCTAAACATTGGGTGTCTTTGGTTCTTTGTGTTAATGTCAGTGATTTTCATTTATAAAATTCAACTGTTATTTCATCTTGACGCCAGTGAAAATTTAGAACCACTCTAGCCTAAGTTTCCAAACCCCTTACCAGAAATCAAGTACGAGATGTGTCAGCATCCTATATCATTTCTTTATGAAATTTTCTATTATTCATTTATTAAGTTGTTGATCTCTTTTCCACTTCAGTCTTGGCATTCGGGAGTGCCCTTAGGCTTGGTTGCCACCTTGATTTGCAATCCCAAAAGGGGTCATATCCACACCACAGGATGTGGTTTCAAACCAATGAGTTACTGGATGTGCCAAGAGACCTTTCGTGTCATTGAAACAATTCTAACCTCTATGTGTTGACCACCTTATGTATCATAGGGTTCAAGCTGATGAAGTATGACTAAAATGACAGACAATAGACACATCATCGTGAAGATCCAATCTAAAATGCATTGCTCATGATGAAAACTCTCAAAGGTCGCTCATTTCATAAAATGAATTTTGCCAATGCATCCGAAATATCAAAAAAAGTTGGAAAGGGTACCTTTGGCGATGATCGTCGACCTACATCAACAGCCTATGCTCATCCTTGATGCACAACAACTGCCTGCTCCTTCCTTGCTTCACCCTCCTTCCTCATCACCAACGTCAACAACTTTAGCAACTCGACCAGCTCATCTACTTCACCGCCACAGGTGAACCTCTCTCCAATATAATATTTCCCCTTTTGACTCCACTGAACCACCTACCTCCCTCTTTGTTTCATTCTCGCATTCACGGTCTCTATTCTTATATCTCTTGCTTTCACTCTCTACCCCTCTCTCTCTCTCCATATCTAGAAAAAATTATTGATAAAAAAAGAAAGAATGAAAGCCAAAAAAAAAGAAAATAAAGAAAATATTCATAGAAAGAGAAAATTAAAAAGAAAAAACAAAAGGTTGTTTGCACTTGCAAGTTTGTCACTTCTTCATTAACAATGCATCTCACACAAAGGTATAAAATGCAAAAGTAATATTGCCAAACCATAAAACATAAGTATCCATGCACGCCTTTTTTGACGTGGCATAAAAATTTAATGTACATTTTCTCGTGCAACTGACTTATACTCATCTTTCTTTGTGTGCCGGGGAGAAAACTAATACAAGCCTTTCTTGGCATGGTGGAGAAGAAAACTTAAGTCGCCAAATATATGTGAACTGCTTTTTCTGTGTAAGCAACAAAGATTCAAACAAAGAAACGTGGGGAGATTGTGAGTGAGGATAGTTTTATTTTATTATTATTTTCTCTTCTTTTTGCGGGGATAAAGTGGCTGCAAGATTTGGGTAGGGATTTGATTGGGCAGCGATTAGATATATTGTTAAATTTCAGAGAATTGGAGAGGGAAAAAGCTTAACTTTATTATACAATATACTCCCTATTTATAGATCTATACAAGAGGTCTAATGAAGAAACAAATAACTACAGAATAATTAATAATTGCTGAAATAAAACCCTTCCTAAATTAGATGTCTAGCTATGGAAGGTACTCAATGTGTTTCTAGAAGGCTTCGCACGGATCTTTATTCATATTCATTGGATCTATGAGGGAACTGAGGGCTGAGATTTAACACTCCCCCTTAAGCTGGAGAATACAGATCTGTCATTCCCAGCTTGTCAATCATTCAGAGAAAGATAGAGTTGTCCATTTCCTTGGTGAGAAATCTGCAAGTTGATCTTTAGATGACACATGGTTGATACATATGAGACCACTATCTAACTTTTCTTTAATAAAGTGTCTGTCTACTTCTATGTGCTTGGTCCTGTCATGCTGGACTGGATTGTGGACTATGTTGATTGTTGATTTGTTGTCACAATGTAGTTTTATTGGTTTGTCCCATTTGATCTTCAGGTTTTCTAGAATCATTTTGATCCATAGTACCTCACAAATTCCCAGGGCCATAACTCTATATTCTGCTTCTACACTGGATCTTGCCACCATGTTCTGCTTCTTGCTTCTCCATGTGACTAAGTTTCCTCTAAGGAAGGTGCAATACCCAGAAGTAGATCTTCTGTCTACTAGTGATCCTGCATAATCAGCATCGGTGTATACCTCTAGGGTTATGTCTTGCTCTCTTCTAAAGAGAATCCCTTTTCTTAGGTTACCTTTAAGGTATTGTAGTATTCTTTCTACTGCTTGCATATGGACCTGTTTTGGAGCTTGCATAAACTGACTGACCATACTAATAGCAAATGCTATATGTGGTATGGTGTGGGAAATGTAAATCAATTTTCCAACAAGTCTTTGGTAGGCTCCTTTATCTACATCTGGATCTTCTTTAGCTTCTCCCAATTTCAGATTCTGTTCTACTAGTGTCGGTGCTAGCTTACAGGCTAGTTTTCCTGTTTCTTTCAAAAGATCTTTAATGTACTTTTGTTGTGAGATGAAGATTTCTTTGCTGGAGTGAGCTACTTCGATTCCAAGAAAGTATTTTAGTCTACCAAGTTCTTTAATGTCAAATTCCTTGGTAAGTCTTTTCCTTAGATTATCTTTCTCCTTTTCATTATTTCCAGTTATGATAAAATCATCAACATACACTAACAATATCGTGACTCCCCCTAAGTTTGAGTGTTTAAAGAATAGTGTATGATCCCCTTGGCTTTGTTTATACTCATTAAGGAGCATGAACTTAGAGAACTTTCCAAACCCGGCCCTTGGTGATTGTTTGAGCCCATATAGGATCTTTTTTAATTTGCACACCTTGTTACCTCCAGAATTTTCTTTAAATCCTGATGGTATTTCCATTAATATTTCTTCTTCCAGATCCCCATGTAGGAATACATTTTTTACATCCAATTGTTTCATATGCCAATTGTACTTAGCTGCTATTGAGAGTAGAATTCTGACAGTGTTCATCTTGGCTATTGGTGCAAAAATTTCCTGGTAGTCAATGCCATATGTCTGAGTGTACCCTTTCGCCATTAGTCTTGCTTTATATCTTTCCAGTGTGCCATCAGCTTTGTATTTTACAGAGAACACCCATTTGCACCCGACCGATTTTTTCCCTGTCGGTAGATTGATGATCTCCCATGTCTTGTTTTTTTAGGGTCTGCATTTCATCTTTCATGGCATTTTTCCAATTTTCATTAGATAGTGCCTCAGAAATATCATTAGGAATATGAATATCATCTAGTGTAACCAGGAAGTTTTTGTGTGGGGAGGAAAAGTTATTGAAGGATATAGAGTTGATTATAGGGTATAAGGGAGGTGGAGAATTTACCTTACTTTTAGGAGATGATTTATATTCTTGGATCTGCTTCAGAGCACAGGTTGAATTTTTACGCCTGAAATATACCTTCCCAAATCTAAGGATAGTTTTGTCTTCAGCTTCCCTAGTTTGAATTTCAGGAGGATTGGTTTGATGTGGTAGAGGAAGGTCAAGAGGTGCAAGTATACTTTCATCATCTTCCTTTGTTTCAGTCTCCCCTTGAAGATGAGGTTTGGTAAAGTAAGAGTTTTGTTCATCAAAAGTGACATCAATAGATACAAGCATTTTCTTTGTAGGGGGGTGATAGCATTTGTACCCTTTTTGGGTGGCAGAGTATCCATTGAAGATACATTTGAGTGCCCTTGGATCTAGTTTTTCTCGGTTCTGGCTATGGATGTGAACATAGGCAGTGCACCCAAAGATTTTGGGTGTAAGGTTATTATGGGTTTGAAACTCGGGGTAAAAGGAGGACAAAATATCCATTGGAGCTTTCATCCCCAAGGTTTTTGACGGCAGTCGGTTTATGAGGTAGGTGACAGTTAGGAGAGCTTCTCCCCAGTAAGATTTGGGTATAGTGTGGTGGAGTAGGAAGGCACGAGTGGAGGCTAGGAGGTGACCATTTTTCCTTTCCGCAACCCCATTTTGTTGTGGGGTGTGAACATAGGAGGACTCGTGGATGATACCTTCACTTTGAAAGTAAGAGTGTAGGGTTTGGTTGAAGTAGTCTTTAGCATTGTCTGAACGAAATCTCTTTATTTTGACCCTATATTGATTCTGGATCATGGTGTGAAAAATGGGAAGAATGGTGCTAACGTCGGATTTATTTTTTAGGAGAGATCCAAGAAACTCAAGTGCAGTCATCAATAAAAGACTAGAGATGTTGGGGATTTTTAGGGTCCCCATATGTCACTATGAATGAGATAGAAAGGGGTATTGCATCTCTTATTCTTGTTTGAAAAAGAGGTTCTTTTATGTTTGGCTAATTCACAGGTTTCACAATGGAATTTTTCATTTTCCAATTTATAAAAAAGTTTTGGATAAATGTGTTTCAAGATTTCTACTGATGGATGTCCTAATCTTAAGTGATTAAGTTAGATGGTAGATTTCTTGTCAACTAGGGATAACATAGAGTAGCTATTTTTAGATTTGTTTAGCTCTTTCAGGTAGTACAATTTACCTCTCTCTTTACCCCAATTCCTGGTCCTGAAATAAGCAAAAAGTAGGGTTAAATAAAACTTGGCAATTATGGTCCCTGGTTAGTTTTTGTATGGATATAAGATTTGTAGATAATTGAGGAACATGAAGCACATTTTTTAGAGTGAGGGAAGGGGATAAGGGTATGTCTCCTTGGCCTTCTATTTTGACAAAAGAACCATCAGTAGTGATGATTTTCTTGTCTATTGGGCAAGGATCATAATTGATGAAGTGGGTAGTGGAGTTTGTCATGTGATCTGTGGCTCTTGAGTCAGTGATCCATATTCCTTTCAAATGATTTCTAGAGGTACTTAATTCAGTGAATATGGAAAACTTACCTGTAAGTGCAAGAGAGGTAGATGCAATGGGAGATGTAGGTGGTTTTTCAAGGGATACCAGGAGTTGTCTGAGTCTTTCAATGTCTTCTTTATTGAAGCTTTGGGATGAGTTTTTTTAGACATTGTGGTGTTAGAATAAAAACTG
Organism: Dendrobium chrysotoxum; assembly: GCA_019925795.1. Lineage (NCBI taxonomy): Eukaryota > Viridiplantae > Streptophyta > Magnoliopsida > Asparagales > Orchidaceae > Dendrobium > Dendrobium chrysotoxum. The sequence continues at coordinate 5,284,956 of CM034308.1, forward strand.
ATTATATTAGCAATAAAGGCTGATTCCAGGTCTCCAATCTAGTTTTGTAAGTCTTGTTGCTGTCGGCCCATCTCAGCTACCCGAGATACGGGTTCGTCCGTCTTTGCGGATCCGAGCAAACCAGGGAAATCAGAAGGAGCTTTCGATCAAATCGAGCGTCAGCGAACGACTTCATCTTCTGAGCGTCCGAGCAGCTTCGTCGGTGCGGTTCGGCTTCGTTGCTTCGCAGGAGGTTTAGGCAGGCGTCGCTTCTTCAGCTCCTTCGTGGCTGTTCAACTACGCTCCTTCGACGACTTTCCCTTCTTGTTGGATCGGACGTTTCGACGTTTGGATCGGGACTGGTCGGGCACGCACGAAGGCTCCACAAGAGCTGGGCGGACGAAGTCTTACGGTCGGATCTTCCAGGCGGGACCAAGCTCCCACGTGCGAGTCTTCTGGTCAGCAGAGGATCTCCCGTATGTTCGTAGGGGGGAAGCCGCTACTATTGGCGGCGTCTGGCTTCGGCAAAGCTCAGCTCCAGCGTCTGTTGGCAAAGCTCCGTCTGCGGCGTCCTTCTTTGGCATCCATCTTTGGCAAGGCTTTACGATCGTTTTTCAATGGCAATGAAGGCTGTTGGCTCTGATACCATGTTAAATTTCAGAGAATTGGAGAGGGAAAAAGCTTAACTTTATTATACAATATACTCCCTATTTATAGATCTATACAAGAGGTCTAATGAAGAAACAAATAACTACAGAATAATTAATAATTGCTGAAATAAAACCCTTCCTAAATCAGATGTCTAGCTATGGAAGGTACTCAATGTGTTTCTAGAAGGCTTCCTACGGATCTTTATTCGTAGTTGTTGGATCTATGAAGGAACTAAGGGCTGAGATTTAACATATATGATCGGATTTTTTCTTTTTTTTAATAATGTATTTATATATACATATACATACGCACATATAATTAGTAAAATCAAATTAAATGAAACATAAGAGATAAAATAGACGTGTATCGCCCTCACACATGATTCTTATTTTTCATGCACCTTGAAATACATGTCAATGCTTTGCGTGCATGCAAATTTTGTTCTTTTTGTTTTACTCGCGCGATTTCCCATGCAATATAGGTGTTTCTTTGTGTATTTTTGATGTTATGGGTGCAACTGCGAAGTCTGTTTTGCAAACGGATGTTGTTCAGGTGACTTCGCGTAACGTTGCTTCCGTAATTCATCGTCTTAGTTTATGCTCGTTCAAATTAAATGCGGGGCTCCTCTCTTGGATATATTTGACGTTTCAGATGCAACGATGCAGCTCATTTCATGATTGGATGTTGTTTGACAATTTTCATGTAACACCGCGCCTATAGACCATCATTTTCATGGTCACTCAATCGAGTTGCGCACGAGTGGTTCCTCTTTGGTGAATTGATGTTTTGGACACGTGGACGCACTTTGTTTCATGGATGCACGATATTTGAATGATTCATGCGACGTTGAGGTGTTTCGAGTCGTCTCGTGCAAACTCGTGTCCATTGGTTATCCTTTACATCATACTTGTTCAAATTTGGCTTTGGAGCATATATGGAGGTCAAGATATGAATACAAAATGAGGATCAAAATACAGGCAAAATGTATTTTTTTAAAGCATAATAAGATTTTATCTTGCAACCAAATCTATATTAGGTTTATATAAGCGGGCCAAAGGCGAAATATCAAGTGTTAAAATGAAAAGTTCTGCGCACATTTTATGCAATACACTCAAATCCAAAAAATTTCAAGTGTTGCTCATACTTCTCAAGGCAAGCTTCAACTTAAATATAATGCCTTAAAAAAGTGTTGCTAGTGCTTTTGTAAAGCATGTAGGTATATTGAAAGGTGTGCAAGTGTATAATGGAAACACATCGAAACATATGCACCATTCAAGAGATACATCAAATTTCCTATTGAAATGCCGACATATACCTTGATGAATATGTTGGTGTCTAAATCTAAAAAGTTAGAATATTGCCTAGACTTAAAATAAGATGAGTGCAAGTTCACCCCACTTTGAGAATTTGTGCATTTGCTTTAAAATCATGCAATTACTTTGAAATTTAGCAAACTCTCTTTTTAATATCAAAGTCATCAAAATGTTGCATGATGTTCTCGTGCGAGCTATCCTGCATATAGGTTTCGTAAGTCCCATTATTCAAGTTTGATCCTCCATGTCTCAGTAATTGGAGTTGATGAGACTTTATGATGCAGGACATAAATGAAAAGATGAAATGATTAAAGAATTTGCACGCTTAATATTTAGAGAATAAAATAATTACATCTTTATAGTGACTTCGAACGACGAGATAAAATACAAAGAGCGGTAAAATAAGCTTAGGCTAAATCACATGCGTAAGAGTTAAGATCGTAAAACAGTCAATTAATCTAATGTTGCATACATAGATGATTTTCAACAATAGATCCCTATGTTAACAATACGATTAGTCACTATGCAAGGATCCCTCACTCAACTCTCTAGCTTACTAAGCTTTAGCGAAGGACTATTAACATGATCTTCATGAATCCCAAATATAACCACAATTGAGAAGTAAGCTAGGAAGATAAGGGATTAGGAAGATTGGGTTACCTTTATCACGGATTAGAAGTAATCGTCCACTACACAGAGGCAATCTGTTCATCTATGGCGGCGGCAAGAGCAAAAGTGATTCTCTCCACATATTCTTCCACGGTCTGTTCGATCTCTGGATTGACATCGAAGAAGGGCGATCGGAGGATGTCGACGAAGCCTTGTTCGTTGTAGACGAAACCGGAGTCAAGTTCAGGATCGGCCATGCATGTGGAGAGAAGTTTAGTGGAAGGTGGAGAAGATCCCCTTTTCCAAAAATCTGAAAGTAGATTTCAGATTTTGTCGTGGAAGGAATTAGGGTTTGAACGTTTGAATTCAGGTAAAGGAAAGGGGAGGGAAAATTACCCTTTGTTGGGGGCTTTGATTTAGGTGTTAAGGGGGAGGGGAATTAATGTGGGAGAGAGAGATTGGAGAGAGAGGGGGGCGGGTAGGAGAGAGGGGCCGACGGCTTCAATAGGATGGGAGGGGATTGTGGGAAGAGATTTGGGGTTTCTTATTTTGGATTTAGGAATTAGGAAAGATTTAATTAAATCCAATCTAATTTGAAATTTAAATAGGATTTAATTTAGAAATTTTCCTTAAATAGATCTCTAAATTAGGAAACATTTCAAATTTCAAAATTGATGGGAAATATGAAATTATGACCTTCCAACTTGGGATTTATGTCAAAGGCAAATATTGATTGGGGTTTAAATTGTGGAGGGAAAGGAAGGGGGAAGGTAGGGCCGGCGGATAGGTTAGGGTTTGTGGGGGATTTCGGTGGGGTGAGGGTGGGGAGAAAGAGGCCTTGTGTGGAGTAGGGAGAGGTGGCAGGCCTAGGTAGAGGGGTGGGGGTGGTTTCGGCCTAGGGTGGGGAAGATGAGTGGGGAAGGCCGACGGCTTGAGGGCTTGGCCGATGGCCAAGAGGTGTGGGACTGGCGGTAGGGGAAGAAAGGAGGGAGGGGAAGAAAAGCGACGGTGATGACCACTAGCCCGGACTCTTCCTGCGGCTGTTGGGTGATCCGATTTTCCTCCCTAGGGCCTTCTCTCCAAGACTCTCAAGCTCTCCAAAAGAACTTACTTTGTAGAATTTCAATAATAATCATTCATTAACTTCAAAAAATACATAAGGGGCTTATAAATAGCCTTATACAAATGAAAGAAACTTAAAGACAACTATGCCCCTTAGGCTTACATATGACAAGTCCCTTAAGGGTAAAACGTAAAACGGAAAATGCAAATAAAATAAAGCAAATATATATAAGGATTCAAAAATAAATCGGCGCAATCGTGGCCGTAGATCATCGGCCGCGTCTCTGATATACTTTCCATAATCGGATGTCCCCATCATAATTTCAGTTGAAGGAGCCCTAAGTGGCGGCTTAAATAGTTGGGGATGGATTTAAACGATTTTTAGAATTCTCTGAATATTAGAAATTGTTTGATTATTAGGAGTTGATGAAGCGCTTTAGAAAATTTTTTAGACATCTTCTAGTGAGGTAGTTCTTAAAAAAATATTCTTAGATATTTGTGTCCTTTTACTTAGTTCTATAAATAATGCTCATGGGGGCGTGCATTTGCTTGCTCACAAAGCAGAGGCTGCAAGATATCAGCTATACATATATTTCTTGGTACGATGGGTTGGCTCCATGTATTATTTTGTTATTATTTAGCTAACATGCAGGGTTTATGTTAAAAACCCATACACATTTCTTGTTGTGGCTGGTAATCTCATTTTTTAGCTGTGTTTTGCACCACTTATACTTAGTCTTTCTTTACATTGGAAGGATGGACAATAAAAAGTAAGTCGTTCCCTATTGCACCACACTATGCATACTTTTCTTGTCATCCGACTCTTTGGCTTGACCCTTCTTCATGGGAGACTTGGAAGTGCTAGTAAAATTTTTGGATCTTAATGATAATATATTGTTTTTTTTCAAGAATTTTTGGAAATCTCAAGTCTTTATACCCACCTTTTTTCGTTCGAGTTCATTGATTTTATTTTGGTGCAATGCAACACCTGTTCTCCTCTTTCTTCACATTGTTAAGGTAGTAGGTCATGATTGTGTCATGCTTCTCACTATAGATGTGTTTTTTTGACATGGTGGGATGATTTGGATTACGTTTTTGCAGACCCCCTTGCGGGGATAACGTGGAATATCTACCAAAATTTTGGATAAATCCTCAAACAGACATGGAATGAATTAAATTTGAACACAATAAGCATATTATCAAGTAAAAATGAGGCTCAAAGATACTTGAAAAACAAAATGAGTGTAATATCCAAAGTCTCAGATCAGGTAAATACAATTTATTTTAGTGGAATTATGATTTTTTATAAATAATTAGATTACTATTAAATAATTATTAGTAATTATATTAAGAAATATAAATTAATTCCTGAATAGATGCTTAGATAAGGATGTGAGAGCAGTTATGCAGTTATGTGAGTGGGCCCTCACAAAAGTCCTTATCTGCTAAGGCCTAGTTTGATTGGACGTTTTTGGTGCTTATTCCTTTTTAAAACGGTAAAATTTATTTTTCTTTACTGTTTGGTTCGTCAAACTTTGTTCCCAATAACACCATTTTTTTTATTTTTTCTGCTGTTTTGAAAAAGCTTTTTATATATGCTTCTCCGTTAGAAAACTCCTTTCTCTGAAACGATATTTCTTAAAATTTCCTTTTACAAAAGTACCAAATAACCAAACGAAGCCTAAGTTTCACGGAACAAGCAAATCCTATCTGAAGAATCGGTACAGTGCATGCTTTCCCGGTTTTATGGTTTGGTATAGCGCTTGTGGAGGATCTGAGAGTTACGGCAGGCTAGAAATAGCGGCACAGTGATTCCTGGGTAGAATTCTTCGGCTCAATGCTATGAAGGGAAATGGACATCTAGTGTGAAGAAGATCCGGTATGCTGTACAGAGAATGAGAGTAAAGATTCCTGCGGAAGAAACAACAGGAAATATAAATGGAATTGAAGCCTTGGAGCAGAATTTTGCTGTAAAGGAAAATTACTGAATTCAGAGAAATTCATATTTCAGTAAAAGAAGAATAAACAAAGAATAGTGAAGGAAGAATAAGAGGGAATAAGAAAGAAAAATCAGAGAGGAGAAAATAGGTAAATTATTTTGGTTTATGCATGGTTGTTAGATGGATTTCATAATAGTAGTGAAAGTCTTTAAAGATGTTGGATCTAATTGTGTCATAGGTATCATTGTTTATATGCAGAGGGGAGGTTATGAGTTAACTGGTTATTATGTATGAATTGATTTTAATATAAATTATTTGAATAATAAATTGTAGTATTTATAGAATGAGAGAGATTACTTGTAGGTAACTTATAATCGTAGAGGAGTGCGAAGTAGAGGATTGGAGGAGACACCTCGGCAAGGAGGTAAGTATTGCAAAATTTTAAATAAAAGAATATATGGTATCTTCATTAACATGTACATTGATTTCTGTGATAATTTAGAAAGATAATGGTTAAAGTAGATGATTTTACATTATGCATGTTAATAATCAAGTATTCATGTATGAGTAATCACATGCAAATTTGAATGAATGAGATTAAGAATAAAATGTAAAATGAGTATTGAAAGATTTCTCTAGTTGGAAATATCTTGGAATGAAGTGTTATTTTTAATATATGGCTTACACAAATTCTTTATATAATGCATATAAACTCTTTCATGCAACAAATAGATGCATCTATACTTAGCAAAATCATATTTGAATTATGCTGAATATCAAATTAATAAAGATTGGTTAGTTTATGATATGATTTCTACAATGTCAAGTGGGCAAAAGGGACCCAACTATGAAACCTGTATTGTAGGTGGGGCAAAAGGACTCCAGAGAATATGATACATGCATAGCAGGTGGGGCAAAAAGGACCCCTAAAGAGGCAAAAGGGATCTCTATGTAATTCAATGACGATAATGCCAGGTTTATCTGGGCTCCATTGAATATATTTATAAAAGTAAGCCAATCTTTTAAAAGTCTAAAGTTGATATTCAGTATAGTCTACAGTGGAAGAAGAAGATTAATGCCACATTACATTGTATGAGAATTTCTTGTTATGTTTTAACGGATGATTTAACTGTTGAAATTTTATAATGCAATTTAATTGTTATTTAGAAGTGCATATCTTATTGAGTCTCATAGCTCACCAGTATCTTTCTTACTGGTTGTTGTTACAGGTAAAGGAAAGAATAAAATTGTTGCTGATTAGGTTGAAAGTTCTTCTGTGTTATCTTTTAGTATTTATAGTGTTTGTGGGTGTACATTGGAGGTATGTAGACATTTCTGTAATGTATTACTTTGGATTTCTTAGTGGCTTTATAAGTATGTCTTGTTGAAGTTTAAAGTTATTAGGTGCTTCCGTTGATGTGATGAATGAAAATTGTTGGATCTTTTATAAAAAAAAATAATCAAATATTCAAAGGTAGCATATGATTAAGTGATGGGAATGTTATGTTTATGTTAGTAATACTCCCAGTACTATTAAGGGATACTGTGAGGTATTACAATGAGCACTTAAAAACATGGAATTTAAATGAACAGATCATCACCAACCACAAATATTATGTGGTTCGAGTCGAGTTGTATGAGAGGTCGAGCAGTCCCTTTCCTCTCAAAATATAAAAAATTATCAAAAGTGTTGTGGTACCTAAATATTGATAGATTATTCCAAGGTGCACCAAAATTTTCTAAACTTGAATTTTCCCCATTTATCATTGGCCTTAGTGACTTCGATTGATGGGTCAAAATTTTTAGATTTCACTAGGATTAATTATTAATAAAATACTCCTTGTTGTTCAAAATATTTTAAAATGTAAGCCTTGCCACCCTTTAACAAATATCAAGGATGTAGGCCACTTAAAATTGTGCAATGTAATATTTTAAAAGTGCTTGGCTGTCTCGGTCAACCTACATATCAAATCAATTTAGCTCAGTTTATATCTAATAGAGAAACAGATGGAGAGACGCCATCGACAGATAAGAGGATATCTAATCCTATTATTCGAAGAAATTGAAGACCTCAAGACCAAATGCAGTGCATTGACATGGACATTGCATCTCGGAAGCTCATAACCCGACTTTAGCTTCAATATGATACTTGATAGTGCTTTTGTATAAGATTTCCAGACTATTGTTAAGATTTGCTTCCACCTTTGGGCTTCTCTACGGTCAGATTTATAAGTTCAATCTTTAGGTTTGCTTTCTATAGGGCTCTAAGTCCTATCTTTTGGCCTCTCCATTATTTGGAGTTGTAAGTCTCATCCTTGGTCCTGATCCCGCAAAAGTCAAATAAATCATTTTCAAATGGCTTGGGAAATCTTTTGAAACTTTAAACATCTTCTAAAGTCCCATGGCGCTCTTCCTAAAACTCTAACAAAGCAAAAGGAAACTCCAACGAGCGTGTGAGCCTTTTAAAGCCCCCTAGTATGGTTCTATTTTACTAGTCGTCATAGATTAATCTTGTTTTAAGTTTTGCATGCATCCCATGAGTCCTAATAGCAACAGCTAATCCATTATCCTAAACTCGATATTTTGAATCATAAGGCTTTTATTAGGCATTTACAGTATGATTTTTGGGAGACCACCAGCACCTAGTCATAGATGCACTATTGATCATTTAAAGGTTATAGGTAGGCCGAATCATACTGGTTGAAGCACTCATTTGTCAAAAAAATTATTAGTTTATCTTACTTCTCAACCTTGTTGTGGGGTTTGAGAGCCAAACAAGCAAAATCTTCCAATTTTATTTTATTATTATTATTTTCTTGCTGAATCAAACGTCTACACCTTTGCTTTGATAGAAATTTCTACTGTCTTTAAGCACGTCTGTCATGCAGGTTTTTGGCCGGTTTACAGTCATAAAATGCCCAACAACAAGCTAGAAGAGCCAAGCTCGTATGCTTTTTGGTTGAATATTCCATTCAAATTATTGTGCTTTTATTATGCTGTATGTAATGCTAGAAAGCTAAAACATAAAATTCAGCATGTTTTACTTCATTATGCATGCTCTTGAAGAGAGATTACTTTCTATTTTTTATTTTAGTGCAACTAATTTGTATTTTATTCCATCTTGAATCATAATTTTGTTGACTTTGGATGCAATAGTTGGCCATTATAAATTTCAAATGAGTTTGATGGTTTTACCCTTGTATTTCTGGGGCATTTCTTGTTTATTTGAATATTGTCTGGTATAGTTACTTCTTTTGACTTCTTTTAAGAAATACTTGTTTTCTCTTATCAATTTGCAACTAGCCAAATGCAACATGATAGATACCAAATTTGTGATGTTTTATTGGTGATGGCCCATTATGTATAATTGTTCTTAAAGAAATATCTTATTCCCTGAGTGTAAAGCTTGTTCATAGTTAAAATCCCCGGGTAATTTTAGGGTTTGTTTGGGACTGCTATAGTTTTTTTTTTTAAGTTGGTTATAACATGACTGTGAGGAAAATAATTTAGCTATTTTGATTATTTAAAACATTTTTCTATCATAATTTTTTTTTTGAAAAACAGTGAGAAAACAACTAGAAAGTTGTTTCAACCCCTTTTTTTCTTTTCTGAAGCTGATAAGGTTATGATTGGCTTTGTTTGCGAACCCTAGTTCCTTAAATTCTTCTTTATCTAGCACAATACAGCGGCTACTGATTTTGCTGCCTTGTTATTGATCACTTATCCAAACGTTGAACCGTGGCCTTAGATCTCAAGGTCTTCGACCCTTTTGGAAATCCTCTCCCAGCTTTAGACTTAGCCTCTATTCTCTTCTAGACCTCTGGCGATGTGGACAGAAATCCTTTACTTTGAGGATATGAACATTGATTCAGGCCATGCTCTTGAATTCCATGACCTTCGTAGTTCTCGAGTTTTTTGTATTTTTTTAATCTCGCAATCCTCGCTTCCAGTTTCCGGCTTTATTTTCCTGGATGCCAGTGCAGTTGCTGCATTTCTGGTCAGGTGCTACTTGTTTCCAGCTTTGAGAACACCTATTCCCAAGCTGCAATAGCTGGAGAAGAGGGGCAGAAATTACTGCAGCTGAACCAGTTTTGTTCCTGTTTTTCATGCTAGGGAACAGGATAAAGAAGCGTTTGCGAGAGGATGGCGCTGCCATTGCTGAGGTATATGGTTATTGGTCTTTCATTTAAAAATGTATTGAATATGATCATAATATATCCAGAGAAAAAATGCATGGAGAAAATGACTTAGAAAATTAAATATTTGCAAAAAATAGAAACACGATAAAGAGCTAAATTGTAGGAGGATAAAATGTAAATAGATAGAAGTTCCAGTTTTGGAGAGATCGGTAGGGGGCATTATTGCCAGAAAAGAAACTCTAAACAAGTTAATTTTTTATTGGCATCAATCATCATTTTGAGGGTTATTTCAAATATTCTGGTCTTCTTCTGTAGCAAGTAATTTCTTCATCTAAGATGAAGTCATTAACACATCATAGTTAGATCCATTTTGTTCATTTGACTTTACGTTTGCTTCTAGCTGAAGAAGTGCAAGCATAATTACTATCACTAGGGTATGAAACAACATTGCAGCTATGTTATTAGATTATACTAGTCACATAGAGAGTTGGGGTGTGATAGAGAATGTTATTAGATAATTTGATGTTAATGAGCTTCTTGTAAATGCATAGACATACCCCTCCAACCAGTTCTTTGAATGTTATTAATTGCTATTTTCCAAGGCCATCATTCATCAACTATCACTAAGAATAGTTTGTGATAATGAGAGTTAGAGCAACTATATTGAGCTCAACATTGGGGATTAAAATACTATATTTGGCATAGTTGAATGTGCCATGTTCACTAGGTTGGAGTTTAAAGGATATCCAATTGAGGGGGTACTTCAATAGGATGAGCAAAATGAGTGAGCTCTTAGATAACTACTTGTGGAAACAAAAACATCAAGAACTTAGATATGGAGAGGTTTTTTTGGGAGTGCATTGGGAGGGATGATATCCAAAAGCTTCTGTTATATTTCTTTGTATATAGTGGCATCTCAATCATGACAAATATGAGGCTTTTTTATTTAGATTTTTGGATTTGTTGAAGATGAGAAAGGTTTGTTTAAGGTACCTATGGGTAAAATGTCATGAAAGAAGACATTGAGAGGGCTAAAAAGGGACATGATATATTATGAAATCAAAAGAATGTCCCAATTGAGATCTGGTCTGCGGCCGAGTGGTCGACGGAATATATTTCTCTCATCTCATCCGGGCTCGAATCCCATAATTGTCCCAAAAAAAAAGAATTCCCCAATCTAGTACATTATAATTGGATTTGACATATCAAAATAACATTGGGTTTAGTAAGCTATTTTAGAAATGGGGAGGAGATGTACTAAGCTACTTGGAATGAGAATATGAAAAATGAATATGAGTCAAAATTCTTTTAAATTTAGTGCTTGCAATATAACCAGATAATAATACCAAATTATTACATTTGAGCTTGTCATGATCAAACCTATGGGATTTTTTTAGGACATTTAGGTCAATTAAGGTAAACTTATATATTCTCATAGGTGAGGAAGGCGAAGACCTCTTGATTGATAGAGAAAGCTCTCAACCGATAGATCAAGATGAGTTACGTAACTTATGAGAATTTGACAAAAGAAAATAAAAAAGAGGGTCTTGCAAATTCTTATTTTTATATGAGAATTTAGAAAATGAATGTAAAATTATATAATTTTTGTAATCCCTAAATTTTTTAGGTATGTGTTTGCATCAAAAATAAATAAAGAGCAGTCTTTGTAAAAAAAAATTTCTTAGGATTTCATGAATAGGATTTATAATTAAAATCGATTTTATTTCATTTAAATATATATGTTTGCAATCAACGAACTGTAAAATTTAAAAAAAGATAGGTCTTTATGATAATTTTTTAAAATTTTGTTCTAATTTTTTTTTTAACATTATTATATATTTCATATTTATTAAAAAAATATTCTGTTTATGACATTGCGTGTAACAGTGCCTAATATAACTGATCTAAGAAAGGTAAGAATCCATCAGCATGTAGTGACGTGGCATCATCGATAGTCCCCCATTGGCTAAAAGTCAACGAAAAAGCCCATCTAAATATGCGCGCCCGCCCAATAAAGCACAATGCTCTTCTTCTTTCCCCTCATGCAATAATTAATTATTTATTTATTTACTAGTTAATGCTCCTCTCATTACAAAAATAATAATAATATTATTATTATTATTTAGAAGAATATGACAGTCTTTCTCAATATGTTAAATTCAAAAATATTTTATAATATGAATAACCATCTAATATAATTAACCTAAAGAATGGCAACTTAAAAAAAATTTTGAATTTTTTCTTAGGCCATATTTAAAATAATTATTATATCAAAATAATTTTTTTTTATTTTTTATTTTTTTATTTTTAATATACACGGCTTATAATCTTTTAAGGCACATCACATGTGTATCAATCATGTATCATTATTAAGATTAGGTCATCTCATTTTCGACCTCCTCCATCAAATCACATATGTAATCAACCCACAACCACAAACATATTGTTCGGCTTTTATTTTTATTTATTTATTTATTATTTTTTCTTAAATAATTGATAGCTTTATCCCATATTAGGAATTATAAAAGATCTATCATAATAAAATTTTGATCAAAATAAAATTCATCTTAAGATGGTTGTCATACATTAAGAATGAATCAAATTTATATTAGTCTATAAATTAAATAATTTTGAGAATGGAGATTCACCGAAATTATTTTTTTCCAAACTCAAAAAACAAAGAAATTATATCTAACAAATGAAAATTCAAAAAAAAAAAAAAAAAGAAACCAGTGAAATATCAGAGCCCTTGATCCATCATGCAACAAAATGATTGACTCGATGAGAACAATGTGATGACTCTTTAATTTGAGCGAACGAATTCAATTGACTCAACCGAATCACAGAATCCTATAAGATTAGGTTAGGACAAGATAAGGATGATAAAAACTACTAATAATAAAAGAGGAGTCAATCGAACATAGTAATTAAGAAAAGATTTGAGCAAGCTCCAAATTATTATAAAAAATTTTGCTCTCAAAATTATTATAATTGATATCATCCCCCTCTCTCTCTCTCTCTCTCTCTCTCTCTCTCTTCATCCTAGGAAATAAATATAATAGGCAAGGCTTTATCTTCCTCTTATCTTTAGCCCAAGTAGGCACATAGGCTGGTGGCAAAGGTTCTTCTGTGCACGTAGCCCTGCCCTGGCCTTGAGGCTTTCATGGCAGCCAAATATTTACGGCTCGCAGACCTTCCTACACGTTACCATTATTGCTCACCTCTTATTAATAAATGTTAGAGCTCATAAAACCAATAAAATAATGGCGCATTAGCCATACAATCCGCTGCTGCTTCCCCAATTTTAGATAGCACCACGCACCCTTTTTGAGAGTAATAAGCACCTAATCAAGCAACACATGTTCAGCTTTGAAATTCGTGCCACAAACACACACTATATATCTCTCTCTCTCTCTCAAAATAGTCAACTTAAAATCAAAATTAATTTTTAAATAAACAATTAAGGTTGATAAATATTCTTTTAACTAATTTATAAGAATATATGTATTAGAAAGCTTAAAGCTACTTTAGAAAGCAGAAAGAAATATGTTTCCGGCTTCATTTAGGACAATTTTTTTATATTTCTAAAGCAATTTTTAGTAGAAAATTTTCTAGTTCAACAAATTTTTGTACTAAAAAATTATTTTAGAAAACAACAAAAAAATTGTCTCACACGAAAATTAAGTTTAAAACTTGTCTTCAGAAAATCAAACAAATTAAAATTTTAAATTTCAAGCCAATTTGTCTAATCTCAACTCAATGAACATTGAGATATATGTACAAATTTTGGAAGGAAAATGTTGTAAATTAACTATATAAATTTAGGTTTCGTTTGAGACGGCTTTCTTATTGCTTTTTATAGTAAAAAGATTGTTTTAAGAAGCAGTAAGAAAGCCGTCCAAAACGAAGTCTTAGTCTTGCTAAGTATTCTAATAATTAATAAAGAGATAATGAATATATATATATAGTTTCACTTCTATATTTTAATTGACCTATTTTCTCTATTTTTTATTTTTAATTATTTATTATAACAAATATAAGAATCGTATTATTCTATTTCATGATGTGGGACGTTGCAAATCCATTCAAATTTACATTATTGAGGGATTTACATACATACCACAAAATTATTACATACATTTATTTTTAATGTTAAAAATTTTATATTTATTTATATAAAACAACAAATTTTAAATTATATAAAAAATATTATTAATATTAATTCATTTAAAATAAAAAAATATCATATACTAATATTTATAAATGTAGTTTTAAATATTAATATATTATGTAATTAAATATAAAATTTTAAACATAAAAAATTTATGTTGTATATGAATTCACTTATTGAATTTAATTGTCTATTTGTGATAATTTTCTAGTTGCTTTTTTTTTTAAATAACAATTATAATTTTATTTAATTATAACTTTCTTGTTATTTTTTCACTATTTTAAAAAAGTTTTATTGCTTAAAACTTTTAATAACTATAGTAGTAAAATTATTTTCTCCACAGCAACTTCACAACCAACATTATAAAATATTATAGCTGTTCCAAATAGAGCTTAAGGTTTCGATTGTGACAATTTTCTTATGATTATATTTTTTAGGCCACAACCATAATTTTTATTTGAATAATATTTTTTTGATGATTTTAAAAAATACTTTTATAATAGTTTTTAATATATATATATATATATATATATATATATATATATATATATATATATATATATATATATATATATATATATATATTAGAAACTTTATAAAATTGTGAGATAATTAACTCAAATAAAACCTAAATCAAATTTAAACTAAATTCATTAGTCAAATTTAAGGCTTAAATCGAGGGCGACTAAGCACAAGTTGAATTGTCTAGAACCTCTTTAAGCCACGTGTGATATTTTACGCGGGACCCACAGAACCAAAACCCCCCTCGCCCCCTACAAGCACGTGAGGCGCACATGGCGAACCTGTGGTCTGACTTGGGTTCCTTTAATAGACGGCAGAGATCGTACAACGACTTGACTTTGATTAAAGCTTCAGAATTAAAGCGTCGACACGTCACCACTCAACGTACAGCTTAGCGACTATTAATAACTTTGATTATCGGAAACAGCGCCACCTAATTACTTTTAGATGATATTTTTAATCTTTAATTAAACCATTAGCGGCTTAATAATCAAAGCTAACAAAAAGTCGCAGTGAGGATTGTACTTTTTTCCATGGAGATAACTATATACTTTCGAGTCGCATACAAAACTTGTAATGCTTAACAACTACGTAGAAGCTTCCATTTTTGTTGATCGACGTCTCAGTTCATGACACGTGTACTTCTTCTATCTCTATGATTTCAGAAGTAGTCGAAGCGGGCGGGCTTCTGGCGCTCCATGCACGACGCTGATCGGGCCAGGCCCGGCGGGCCCTGCACGATCGGCGGCTGGCACGAGCGAAGGAGCGCGAAATTGAGGCCTTTGAAGAATTTATGCGTCTTGACGTCGGCGGCGCCGCGTCGGGAACCGAGTCGCGCCGAGGGATCCTTCTTCAGAAGGCCGCCGATGAGGTCGCGAGCGGCGGTTGCGTCAGCAGCGTCCGGCTGCGGGAAGGCCAGCGGCTGTTTTAGAATATTCCGAAGGGTGGCCTCGTTGGTGGGCCCCGCAAAGGGCGTCCGCCCGTAGAGCATCTCGTAGAGGAAAACACCGTAGGCCCACCAATCGACGGCACTGCCGTGGGCCCCGCCGGCTGCCACCTCAGGAGCCACGTACTCATGTGTCCCGACAAAGGAGTTTGACCGCGCTTCCACCGGTTCGGCCACGAACCTCCGCTCCGGCAGTGCCGCGCGTGTACCGGCCTTCCTCGACCGGAAAAGCCGGTTTGGGAGGCACGAGGGCTTCACGGCTGCGGCGGTCGTGGCGGGATTGGCTTCGATGAACTCGACGGCGGGGGCGGAGAATGACTCGAGGGAAAGATCGAAGTCCGATAGCATAATGTGGCCGTCAGATCGAATGAGGATGTTCTCAGGCTTGAGATCTCTGTAGACGATACCGAGCATGTGGAGGTATTCGAGGGCGAGGAGAACCTCCGCCGCGTAGAACCTGAACAGACGAGCATTTTTAACTTAAATTATTTATTCATTAGGTAGATACGCCAAAAAGGAGACATTTTTAATTATATATATATTTTTCCTGCAAGAGGGATTGTAAGAGAAGAGAAACCTAGCAGAGAGGAGGGTGAATCGGCGGCCAGGTTGGCGATGACGAAGTGAATGGAGATCCCCGCCACTGCAATACTCCATTACTACACATGAGAAGTGTGGGGAGGCGTCGAAATCAGTGTAAAGAGTGGGGAGAAAAGGATGGTCTAGAACCCTCAAGATCCGCCTCTCTGTATCAGCTCTTCCAAGCTTCTTCTTCTTTGCAAGAGCCTGCTTGTCGACGATCTTAATGGCATACATCGACGGGTGGAGTTCGCCGCCGTGGTCATCACGGAGGCGGCAGAGATATACATTGCCAATGTCGCCGGAGCCGATACGGCGGAGGAGTTTAAAATCTTTGGGACCAAGGCGGCCGGCACCGCGCGATCGTATGGCCGCCCAGGCAGCGTCGGAGGAGCGATGGGGCTTCGAAGAGCAATCCGGCTGTGGCGCAGCAGCTGTGTCGAAGGAAAGCCGCGAGAAGCTGCTGCAACGCTCGCAGCTTCCACTGCTCATCGAGCTCTGGCTCGAGTTAACCGTCTCGGAGCCGATTTCCCCGTCAGAATCAGGCGATGACGCGATCATCTTAAACAGTGAAGCTCTCTGTTATAGAGACAGAAGCGAAGCAGAGGAGTTTGACAGAAGAAGAAAGGAGGGATTTTGGGTTTCTTTTCCACCTACAAAAAGGGAATGGAAAGGAGGGCGGTGAACTTGGAATTGGAAGTGAACTCTGATGGAGCTTTCGAATCAAACTTGTGAGAAGAATGAGTGCGCCGAAAGAACGGGAAGCAGAGCGAAGACGAAGATTCGTTTGAAACTTTTAGAAAATTTGCCACACCAATTCATGAATCCGACAGAGAGAACAAAGAAGAAAGAGGAAAGGAAGCGTAAGTGCTTCGAATTTCTAGGGACATTTAAAAGAACAATGGTTTAGAAGGAGAACTCGCGCAATGAATAGCCTGCCTGTGACGTTGAGGCTGCTCCACGCTTCCTTTCACGCTCGCTCGCTGGCTCTCTCTCTCCCAGTGCGAGCTCTGCTGAGAATAATTGCATATTTATGCCAACGGCCAGACAGAGCCAAAGCAAATTTTTTAAAAGAAATATGAACTGCGATTTTTTCGTTGGATGCTTAATTTCCTATTTAATGAGAGCAGTAATGCTCCTCGGACTAGGAGCTATGTCACTTAAATATCATTAATATATGTAATTACACTAATAATTTTATTAGGTCAATAATTATATAAGCACTATAATCTTCAAACTCAAAAGCATACAATTAGTTAATTTTATACAATCAGAATTTGCATTTCAATCACATTTTATTAATATTCATAAATGATTTAATAATGAGTTAATTATATGAAAAATAAGAATAATTTGGCATACAAAGCTACTTAATTTTATGTGAAAGGAAATTATGATGATTAGAACTAATTTTATGATATATTTATTCAAAGTTAATTGGGCGCACCCAACTCTCATACCTATAGTCAATAGAGAGATGCTCCTCACCACGTTTTCTCAACCTACCACAACTCACATGATACATACTTGTTTTCAAAATATTCTATTTTACTTTAAAATATTATGAGCTAATATATAGAAATATGAACAAAGATTTGTGTTTAGGGTTTGATGTATTGGGAATAAAATTTTTTAATAAAAAGTTAAATATATCAACTCATATGTTTGGTTTGAGACAACTTTCTTACTGCTTTCGAAAGAAAGCAGTTTTCTAGTACAAAAATTTTTTGAACTAGAAATTTTTGCATAAGAAAATTGATTTAGAAAGCAGTAAGAAAGCTATCCTAAATGAAATATTAATTTTGTACTTATAAAAATGCTCAAAATTTTTG
Organism: Dendrobium chrysotoxum; assembly: GCA_019925795.1. NCBI lineage: Eukaryota > Viridiplantae > Streptophyta > Magnoliopsida > Asparagales > Orchidaceae > Dendrobium > Dendrobium chrysotoxum. The sequence continues at coordinate 5,302,699 of CM034308.1, forward strand.
TGTCATAGCAAATATATGGTGCTTTGTATTATCAAGAAGAGGGATTTATCTATATAATATCTAAAATTATTTTATTTACATACTTAATATATCTAAACTTAACTATTTACTAAACTTATACTGTCATTAAGATCATCGCACCTATTCGAAGTCTCGGAATCCTATAGGGCGAAGAAAAGCTGTGGAAGACATGATGAGATAATGTTCGGGATGGAGCCAACGGCGCAAAGGTTGACCTTCAAAGACAAATAAGAGATGTGGAAGACATAACAAGATCTCACTGACTATAGGATCGATGATGTGTAAAGGTCGATGATGAAAAAAAAAACGAGAAAGTCATGACGTGATCTTGTTAAGGAGCATTGGGACATTGTTATGAAGCACATCGACACGATCAATGTCGTCTGAAGAAGCAGCTTTGATGAAAGTTCATGCATGGTAAGGTGGTATTTGTATTGTTATTTAATATTTAAGATGTTACGAGAGTACTAAATAATAATTTTTAGATTATTTTATTTAGATCTTAAATATATAAACTTACAATACAATATAATAATACCATGCACCAGTGAATATAATGCTCATCTAATGAAGAGTTATCAAATCAAATTTGAATTTGTTGGTCGATCGGCATAGTGAGACTTTCATCAGTTCGAATCTCTCCTACAGAAAAGGAAAAAAGATATCTTTATACTGTATTACTGTAATCTATTTTCATTACAGCTGCTTAAAGACAAATAGCTTTTGTCACTTAAGCTGGTCAAAATATACTATTCTCAGAGCTTGCACCACTGCTTGTTATAGTTTACCTATGGGACCTTTCTGATATTGTAATGAACAGATAGAAAATGAGGTAATGAAATGATTAAATTACTGTAAATGAATAGAAGATGAGCTTTGTTGACTGATAAAAGTACTGATATGAGAGGCAAAAGTTGGAGAATAATAGTAATAGCTAGCCTTTCGAGCTGATCTAATATAGGTTTTGAATTTGCGTCATGTATCTTTCAAGGTAATATTGCTGATCATGATAGCTATCTTTCAATCTTGTTAGCCCTCTATCAAATCGAAGCTACAGTATTTTTTTTTTTTTAAATTAAAAAAAATTATTTAATGCTAAAATATAAATATGATGTAAACAAGTTTGAAGTAAGAAAATTCCTTTTAGAAGTTATTTAAGGAAATTAGCTGATGACCCTAAATTATAATATCGTGTGTCTTTGTCTTATATTTTTAATAATTGACGTGTCCCATGTCGTCGCATGCGTATATGTTCTAATGAGAAAAATCTAATAAGTCCGAGATAACTTTTATATATCATTAAGAGATGAGTTCTTATATAAATATCAAATATTTAAATGCTCATTAAAAAAAAAAACTCGAAGAACTTGTCATCAATGAACGGGTGATATCATTACATCACAACTTCACTCTTTTTATGCACACCACATTAAACCATGCAAAGCATGTGAGGCAGACCCACCTCATGAGTTTACAACTCTTCAACCATGGCTCACATGAAGATTTAGATGGGGGAAGATTTAATGACTTGGATGGCATAATTAATCATACAATTCATATCTTGTAGTTTTCCTTTAATGATTGTATATTCCCATAGTATTCAGGGTCCCATTAGCTGGGTGTGGACAGTGGCTTGTCTTGAGGAATGCCAGCCAAAAGTAGCATCAAGTGGAGCCATTGTCCATGAAGAAGTTGATTTCTTAAAGGGAGAAAGATGCCAACAACTCATTGAAAGATGCCTGTTTGTTTACTCAAAGACAATCTTAGAGCCCCACAATTATTTATGTCTCCTACTGCTTGGAGGGACATTTTGTTTAAGAACATTACATGTGTCATGCATGAGAGAGCCAGTACAAGGTTTAGTTTAATCAAACAAATAAGTTTATGGGAGATATACATCTCATTAACTATACCCACAATAAGAATGCTTTGATGAAAAGCAGATCAGATTAGTAAAATTTGGAGACACAGACTCAGTATCCTTTGGAAATCCAATCATAGAGTACTTCATTAGTTTATATATTGTTTGGGGACATGTTTAGTGCTTTAAGTACTAATCATAATTAATTAGCTTCAGAGTTTGTCTCAGTTTGCTTAATAGTCTCGATCTTATTGTCATCAACAGTACACATAAATAGTGTGATTTCTAAGCTGCTGAAGAAGATTAAAAAATTACATGTGATTAGATTTGCTTAGTTCTAAAGCTTTTTTATTCCATGTAGTGTTTGGAGAAAATTAAATGCGAGTTAGTGAATGGTTTAATGTCTCTAATTGAATGGGGTTATGATCTGATTCGTACTCTTATAAAAATAATTAATCTCTCATGTCTTGGATTATAAACTATATAACTTAGTATTGTTAAGGACAAAATAATGAATTGTGATGCTTCTTGTCTTAACTTTTCCCAGACAAAGCATATGAAGTTTAAGGCTTCATGTAAGGATGTTACACTGATGGTTGGAGCACACAGTCCATTGATGTTTCTTTTTTTAAAATTTGTTGGTTTCAGCTAGCCAAGTAGGTGTTCAAAGCAAGCATATTTGCATAGCTAAGGTGTATTCTTTTAGTTCCGAGAATGATAACTCTTTATAATTCATCTGCTATTAGAGGAAGTTAGAACCTATGATTGTTCACTTTTCATATTTTTCACATAAAAAAATTGGACTTGTGCTTATTTTACTTATCTGATTGTGTGAAAGTTATCATTCTAAGTGAAATGATAAAATCTTCTCTCTACTAGCTAGCTATCCACGACATATTTTTAAAAATAATTGCTCATCATTTAAATAAAACAAGAATATGATTTGTGTGAAGATGTTGATCCAATATCTTATCAATTCAAGTCCGCTAATTGCTATTCATCACTGGTATATCCTCAAAAATTCATCTTGATCAGGCACGAATCTTGAGGCAAAATTAAAATCGGGACCATTTGAATTCCAATTTCAGTAAACTCATAGTCAAACTGAACGTCTTGAAAAGATGAACCCAACGACAACAAATTCGACCCAGTCTGAACCCCAATTGGTCCAAATCGAAGACCCGAAGCACATTTGAAAGGTTCAAACTATAAATTGGATGACCAATGATTTCCAAATGTGGCATGCTTATAGCCGAATCGAGCGGCTCGACGAGATGAATCCAACGAGCTTAAGATCTTTGAATTCTGATATCATTAAGGCACTCAAATACTTGATAAATGATTCATAATTAAGAGAGTCAATATCGGTCGTCCATTTAAAACACCCCCAACATGCACTTAATTTTCTCCCTATTTTCTGGCCATGTCATTCTAAAAAAATTATAAATAGCTCCTCATTTTTCATATGAAGGAGGACCAAGCAAGAAAGGAGGAAGGTGAGGAAGGGAAAGAAGAGAGAAGAGGAAGAGACATCTGAGCTCTCTCTTGCCACCAAGTTCCTCCTCGATCACCGCCCGACCACTAACTGTCTTTGGACTTTCACCAGACCTCCGCTCGGCCACCAATTGTCGTCGGAATTACTCTCGCCCACCAACTGTCATCGGAATTACGCCCAGACACCAATTGGCGCCATATTTATGCCCAACCACAAACTGTCATTGGACTTTCGTCGGACTTCCATCTGGCCACCAAGTGTCGTTGGACTTACGCCCGACCATTAATTATCGTTGGATTTTCTCCCGACCACTATTGCCGACTACAGTCTTCCTAACCTCCGTCATCCGCCCACTACTGTCCTTAAGACCCATGTTGCCCAATTACGGTCTTTCCGACCACTTTTGCTCAACTAAGGTCTTTTCGATCTCCATCGCCCGACTATGTTATTTCTGATCAACGCCATCTGCCAATTATGGTCCTTCCGACCTCCGTTGCCAGACTAAGATCTTTCCGACCTCCATCGCTTGCCAACTGCGGTCCTTTCGACCTCCATCACCATACTATGGTATTTCCAACCTCCATCGCCCGCCGCTATAGTCCGTTGGACCTCTGTTGCCTGCCGACTATAATCCTTCTAACCTCCATCGCCTGCCGACTACAATCCTTCTGACTTCTGTCGGCTGACAACAGTCTTTCCGACCTCCGTCGCTTGCCGACTACGATCCTTCCGACCATCGTCACACGACTATGATCTTTCCGACATTCGTCACCTGCCTACTATGGTTCTGTTGATCAAACATGTAAATACTAATTCTTCCAATTCCTACATGTAATGCACTATACATGATGTATATTTGCTACATCATGCAAAGTCCTTTCCCCCTATAAGGATCTCATTTGTAATCGACAGCAAACACTAGTTGATTCATTCAAACTGGGCCAAGCCCATGGTTTTTCCCCTTTTAGGGGTTTTCACATAAGAACTCTGGTGTCTCTTATGAACGTTACACCCTTCTCTTTTATCTAATTGTGTGTAGGATCTTCGTACAAAGCTAAGACGTTAAACTTTATATTTCTCTATCGCCGTGAATGTTCGAGGACGTAACAATCACGATTAACCAAATTTATTATAAATAGCTAACATTAATTATATCAAAGTGTTTGAAAATAAATATTAATATTCAAATGTTATGCCCTAACTAGTAAGAATTTTTTTTCCAGTGGGATATTTAGGCCAATTAATACAAACTCACACTGATTTTGTATACATAAGACTTGTTGCGTTCTGGAGTATTCGCGGCGGTAGAGAAATATAAAGCTTAACGTTTTAGCATTGTATGAAGATCCAGTACACAATCAGATGGAAGAGAGAGGGTGTAGTACTTATAAGAGACACCAGAGTTTTTACGTGGAAACCCCTAAAAGGGGGAAAAACCATAGGGTATGGCCTAGTTTGAATGAATCCACTAGTATCTGCAGTTGATTACAAATGAGTTCCTCCTTTTGAGGGAATGACTTGGCTTGATATAGCCAATATACATCATATATAGTGCATTACATAGTGGGAATCAATATAGACATGTTTGTTGGGTCGGCTGACCATAGTTAGCAGGAGACGGAGGTTGGAAGGACCGTAGTTGGCAGGAGACAGGGGTCAGAAAGACCTTTGTCTGGCGATGGAGGTTGGAAGGACCGTAGTCTGATGACAAAGGTCGGGAGGACCTTAGTTGGTCGGGCGACGAAGGTCAGAAGGACCATAGTCTTAAGGTAGTGGTCCGACAGAAGTCCCAGCCTTAGGTGGTAGTCTGGCAGAAGTCTGGGCCTCAAGTGGTGATCTGATAGATGTCTGGGTCTTAGGTGGTGGTCCGGCAAATGTTCTGGCCTCAGGTGATGGTTCGACAGATGTTCGGGCCTCAGGTGGTGGTCCAGCAGATGTCTGGGCCTCGGGTGGTGGTCTGGCAGAAGTGCGGGCCTCAGGTGGTGGTCCGGCGGAGCTCAGGGCATCAAGCGGTGGTCCGGCAGAGCTGAGGACGTCAGGTGGTGGTCCGGCAGATGTCTGGGCCTAAGGTGGTGGTCCGGCGGAGCTGAGGACGTCAGGTGGTGGTCCAGCAGCACTCCGGTGTCAGGCGGTGGTCTGGTAGTGTCAATTCAGCATCAAGGGGGCACTCCGGCTTTGGGTGTCACTTCGACATCCTTTGATGGTCTGGTGGTGGTTTGACATAACTCCGACGTCCCTTGGTGGTCCGGCGGTGGTGCGACAGAACCCGATGGTGGTGCTGCAGAACTACGACGATGGTCGAAGAGGAGCTAGGCGGTTGGAGTTTTCTTTCTTTTCTTGCTTCTCTCTTGGCCTCGATCCCCCTTTTCAAGAAGAAATGAGATTATATTTATAGAATTATTGAGTGGCATGGCTTGTAAATAAGTGGAAGATGAAGGGTAAATTGGGAGTGGTTCGGATGGACGGCTGATCTTGATTCCTGCGATCATGCATCGTTTAATGGATCTTTGACTATCTTAATGATATCAGAATTTGATGATCTTGGGCTCGTTGGATTCGTCTTGTCGAGCCGCTCGATTCGACTATAAGAATGTCATGATTGGAAACCATTTGGTAACCCAAATTGTGGTTTGACCCTTCTAAAAGTGCTTCGAGTATTTGATTTGGACTCATTTGGGCTCAGATTGGGTCGATTTTAGTGTCGTTGGGTTCGTGTTTCCGAGACGTTCAGTTCGACTATAAGTTTGCAAAAATCAGAGTTTGGATGGTCTCAATTTTAATTTGTGAAGCTTCCAATTTGATTTTGCCTCAAGATTTGTGCCTGATCAAGATAATTTTTTGATGATGTATCAATACTCAAACTCAAAATCTCTTAATTAATAGCTAAAACTTTCGACCAATATATTAAGACTGGCTGTGTTTAGCAAGAAAAATTCAAATGGCATGGTGAAAAATTATCCACACCCTCCAACTCATTGAATCCCCAAGGTGTTTCCATAGTAATTTATTCCTCGGAAGTGAATCCAAAGTTGATGACAATGATGTTGAAAATGATGGAAGGCGAGGTGTCACATGCATGCATCACAATGTCTACCAATACAAATTTGGCAAAGAGATTAAACAATGACAAGCTACTGCTCTTTTTTCCATTTATGAGCAGAGAGTGAGTGAGAGTTAGAGAGATAAGTGCGGTGGCCCACCTGCCCGACCAATGCCTTGCCTGCTCTGATAGGGAGAGCACAATGCTCTGTGTTGTCACCTTCAACCAGTATTATTTATTGATTTCTTTTATAATCCCTTTCTATTATATTGCACAATGGTTATTAAAGTAGCAAAAATTATATATAATGATTAGAAAACCTATTATTGTCTAATTTAAATCGAAATATTTTTTCTCTCTAATATGAGCACCTAATAAGATATTAGAGATTCTACTCTTCTTGGCTAATTACAATATTCATGTATATCAATTTAATTGGCATAACATTTATTTAATTTAAAGAAAAAAAAATGGTAGGGGTCAGGAGCGTAAACGAGTTGATTTGAGCTCAAGCTATTCTAGACTTGAGCTTGAGCTTGACTAATTAATTAAGTTTGAATTCGAGTTTAATTCTGTGAGTTTAATTCGACTCATGAGTTGACTTATCTATTATGGAAAAAAGAAAGTTATCCATATTCAAACAATTCTTATAATAATATAGTGAAAGGAATGAGAAATTAAATAAAAATTAATAAGAAATTACAAGTGAGATATAATTTTTAAATATTTTTAATGACTTTGTACTAAAATCATTAGTTTTATATTAATAAATTTTATAAAGTCGACTTACGAGCTAACGAGTTGAGATTTGCTCAAGCTTTAGATTGTTAACACAGCTTATGATTCATTTATCAAGTCAAATCTGGACTGGCTCACAAGTTGGCTTGACTCAAATCATACCACCACAAGGGGGTCTATAATTCTATTTAAAATTTAAATGTTTTTATTTTTTTTTCTATTAATTCATCAGTGGCATTTATTGATTCATGCATCTCTAGTTTGTATTTTTATAAATTTGAAATAAAATGACATTTCTACAACACTAAAGAAACAATTCCAGGTCCTTTGTTGAAAGTCAAACCAACGCTGAAGTTCATAAAATTAAGCTAAATTAATTGATACCATTCCACTGTTCACAATACCTCTCAAAGTTTCTATCAAAGATTCGGAAAGCATTACTATGTTGAATTCAAAATTCTGATTAATTTTGAAACATTGTCTTATCATAACTTTATTTATATTGAAATTTTTAAAAAAGAAAAGTTCAAAGATTCTATTAGAACAAATGTGATAAAATAATAAAATATAAATAAATTTCAAATAATACCAAAAAAGAACATTATTATTTAAATGTTTCAGCATAAAACAGGCCTACATTTATGACCACAAAGTGACGGAACATCTACCAATTCAAAGAAAAATTAAATAATACAAATAGTCTCTCTCTCTCTCTGTCTCCCTCTCTAAAATCCAACAAACTTAAATTTCAAATGGACTGTTGATGAAACCGAATCTGCACCAGGTTTATGATAGCATCTTTGAGCAAGGATTCAACAACTGCACAAAAAACTATTACCTGCTTATGGCTTCTGCCATTATCTACTACCTCTGGAGGGCTAGAAATGAAAGGATATTTGGGGGTATCATTGATTGCCAAGGCACTGTCATCGCCAAAATTAGGAAAGCTGTTATTCAAAAAACACATGGCTGGAAACGTAATTAATCTGTTGGGATGGGCTCTGTTGCTGGATTTGGATACCGATGTTCTCTCTTTGCTTCTTATGGATTTTGTGGTGCCTGAAGTTTTGTCGCTTTTTCGGGTTGCCTGGGTGCTTTTTTTGGGAAGGACAATGATGAATGCTGACCTGTTTCAGCTGCCTCTTGGACGGCCTTTTAGGCAACCAGAGGACTGCTCCATTTGGGCCCTCTCGAGAATCTGTCTGCTTTTGTGATTTTTGGAGCTCCTGAGTCCTTCTTGGCTTCTTAGCCAATTGGTTTTGTAACTTAGGATCTTTGTTTTCCTTTAGAACTCTCTATCTCTTTTTGTTGAGATTCAGGGTTATAATTTTTCTTCTTTACTTGTAACCTTTTATAAGCTTTTATAAAATGGGCTCTGCCCCTAATTTCCCCCAAAAAAAAAAAATTTCAAAAGTCTCTCTCTCCCTCGCCGGCAAACTGCATAACTAATTTGCTTCAGCCTTCATGTATAGGCATGTAAGTGTTATTCATCATCTCACCATTCAGTTTATTCTTGAATCAATCTACTAAACAAGCAAATATATATTTCAGTAGAGCAAAGTAAAATATGTATATTATAGAAAATACTGAATTGGTGGCTTTGACACGGATTGGTAGCCGAAGGGTAGTTTAGATTTCAATAGGATTCTGATTTTCTCTTCTATTCTTGGTAAGTTCTTTTCCCATATTTCAATATATTTAAAATTTTCTCTTGTATTAATCTAATAGGAAATATATCTAAGTCTTTATCTACTATAAAATTGAGTATATCATTAGAGAAAGGTGTATTCCAAGAGAAATTATTCTGTGCGGACGCCGAGCACAACTCTACGTTCGGAGACCAATTAGAATGTGCCACAACAACGGTACCGAGTGCGGTACCGAGCACAGTACCAAGTGGTACCGAGTGCGGTACCGAGAACAGTACTAAGTGGTACCGGGTATGGTACCACTTAGAGGGTGACGTGACACATTTTCATTGGGTTCTGGACGGCATTCGGCGTCCACACAGAATAATTTACCGTATTCCACACGCGCTTCGACTAAAGTAATAATTAGTTGGTATATTTTAAGAAGTTTATTGGCCAATTAATTTCAGCAAGTGCATTTAGCTAATAAAAAATTACACCCCTCGAATGAAATGTACATTTGATTAAATAACAGAACTTTATACAAAAGGTAATACATGGGTGTAAAAGGAAATAAAATTTAATCGGTGGACTTGATGGTTTATGCAGACCTATAGTTGCAGAATTTTTTTAAAAATATTTCTGTAGAGTACAAATCATCTGAAAAATTATCAATATATTCAAAATATTATGGTTGAAATAAAATCATTCAACCAAAAATAAGCCCTGTTTATTAAAATTATTAGCTATTAAAACATTAAAAAAAGTTAAAATTTTATATGCATCCCAATTATATTGTTAGAAATTTAACGAAAATGACAATCTATATGTAAAAATGAAATACTACAACAAAAACAACAACATCAAGCTTTTATCCCACCATGTGGGGTCGGCTACATGAATTCTTTTTCTCTATTGTGTCCTATTAAGAATTAAATTCTCATTTAAATTTAATAAAGAAAGGTCATTTCTAATATTTTCTAACCAAATCTTTTTATGTCTACCTCTACCTTTCTTAATATAGGCTAAATCTAATACATCTACTCTCCTATCAGTTTCATCGAAAGGCCGCCATTTTTCATGACCAAACTATTTAAGGCGACTCTTTCTAATCTTATCTATCACTGAAGCTACTCCAACCTTTTCACGAATATGCTCGTTTTGTATCCTGTCTCTAAGAGTAAATCCACTCATCCACCTGAGCATCCTCATTTCTGCAACACTTAACTTAATATTATGCTTCTCTTTTCATGACCAACATTCTGCACCATAAAGCATTATAGGTCTCACCACCATCTTATAAAATTTTACCTTAAATTTGAGTGGTACTTTTCTATCACACAACAAACCCGAAACATTCCTCCACTTCAATCATCCAACTTGAATTCTACTAATAATATCATTATCTATTTCACCATCACTCTGAATAATAAACCCAGGAGTTCTAAAAAGAGTACACTTATTAATGATTTGATTGCTCAAAATCGTAAACCCGCCACTAGAACTATATGTTAAAATTAAATAAAAGTAGAAAAATATTAATTTAATAAATAACTAAGATTTAATATATGCATGAAATTGTAAACCCCCAAAAACAATAAAAAGGCAATCAGATCTATCCCTCCCAAATAATGTGAACAAGTTCCCATAAGATTTCAATTTTCAAAGTTGGTGAGCGCCTACATCATTTAATTAATGGCATTACTTTACAGTATTTGGTTAGCTTGATGAGAATCATTAGTCTACAGCTAATAATAAAAGCAATCAAGCTTTGACGGCACATCTATTATGCCTGAGGGTAGATTAGTCCTTTAATCGTGCGGCAAGGCTCCGGAGAACGAAATACGGCCGATGGTGGGTCCTACCAATCGCGGGTCAAAGCTACTTGCCCGGGTGGAACCCATGAGGCGCCGCTCCCTACATCCTAGCGGCAGACTCCAATCGTACGGAGGCCGCATAAGATGACGTCAAACGTGGCCACAGCCTTTCTAAGATAAAATATTGCCCAGATTAAACTTACGCTTCGGCGTGCAGTTGGATCGTTTAGTAATTTTCTCAAATAGTCAAATGATAAATTCTTCTTATAATTAGTTATAATGCCAGCAATAGAGATTAAAAAACAGCTTAGAGTGAATAATAAGGCTTCATTTGATTCTTCCTTTTTTTTTAAATAATTTGAAAAATAATGATTAAGAGAATAGAATTTTCTAACGGAGAAGTAAATATCAAAAATTTCTCAAAACAGTAGCAAAATGAAATTCCTTAAAAAGCACTTCTATAAAAACGTCACATTCAAACAGCGGCCAAAAAATAATTTCTTCGTTTCTAAATAGTTTCTAAATAGAAAGGAAAAAAAATGTCGAAACAAACGAGACCTAACGCACATGTCCACAGTTAATTAGATAGATAGAAAGAATGGTCCCTAGCTTGCCCTACACAAAATAAATAAGAGCAACAATATTTTTTAAAATTATTAGAATAAAGTTTTGCTTGGACATCTTTTTTCATGCTTTACTTTTAAATCATAATTATAATTTTCATTTGATAATTATTTTTTAATACTTAAAAAAAATTGTGCTAAAAAGAAGGTATTAAATAATTCCAAAAGAAACCTAAATATATTTTAATAGAGAGAGAGAGGCCGAGGCAGGGGGAGAGAGAAAGGGGGAAAGAGAGCGACGTAACATAAATTTTAATTAACTTTAATATAAATATAATTTAAATATAAGTAAAATTATAATATAATTTATAATTTCAATAAACTTTTATGTAGAAGCAATATTACATCAAAAGTAAATAATCCACCATTGCTTCTATATAAATTATTTGATAACTAAATTAAATAAATTATTTAAATTAAAAAAAAGTATAATTATTTAGAAGTAGAATAAATTTAAGCGTTCATAGATAAAAGTAAATTTATTAAATAAAAATATTAGTTATATAAAAAATTTTAGTTAAAATAAATAATTATACATAAATTTGTTTTAGTTTAAAAATTTTATAACTATAATTTTATTTAAAATAAATAATTATAACTATTATATTTATTTTAAGTTAAATGGAATATAAATTTTATTAAAAAAATTATAAAAATAAAGTCAATTAAAATTTATAATATGCATCATGCTAATAAATTAAATTTAATTAAATTTATATAAAATTTTATTAAAAATTATAAATTATATTATGACTTTACTTATATTTAACTATATTTATATTAAAGTTAACTAAAATTTATGTCATGTATCTCTCCCTTCCCGTCTCTTTCTCTCCCATATTCTCTCTCTCCCCCGCGAAGTTGAGCTGAAGATGCCAAATTTTTTGCCGATTTTTTCTGTTTTTTTGTAGAAATAGTCAAATTTTTTGACCTTTTTCTTACAAATGTAGACTGCGCCATTAAGTTTTTAACTATTCCGCTCCTATTTAAATTTCTTTTCAATAATGCTTCTTATAATTTTCATTTTTTGTATGCTACTTTTTAAAAATTGGCCATGTAACATCACCTTATATCACATCAGAATGACATGAGTAGATGTCCCTGCATCATATTGTCTTTTTTTGGACAGTTAGTAGATTCAAGTCCGAATGAGATGGGAGGAACGTGTTCCGTCGACCACTCAGCCACAGACCCAATCTCCCTCCACCATATTTTCAACCTCTTATGGAGCACTTTTGCCAGCCTAAGATGTTCCCATAATAAGTACAACTCCACATAGGAAATTCCACAAAATTATTAGAAAAAAAAATCAAATAATATCAATGATGGCGCCAATACTTGCACAATCACCATCTTGAAAAAAATTGTGACCTTAATCAAGGTCCATACTGTAATGCAACTAGTTGTCTACATGTCTCATGGAAAGGATGATTTTGGAAGAGGAGAAACTATTATGTGCGGATACCAGATGTAGAGCTACGTCAAGACTTCAATAAAAATATGATGCATGAATTAGTGTATTATTAGGTATTACTGTGTATTGATGTATATTAACTGTGTATTAGTTTGTATTACTGTGCATTAGCTAATATATATCAATATACAGTAATACCTAGTAATACACTAGTCCACACGTCATATTTTTATTGGAGTTCGGACGTAGCTCTACGTCGAGTGTTTGCACGTAATAATTTCTCCTGGAAGAGACACCATCATCTTATGTACTAATGCTTTTCTCTACTGAACCTACTCTACATAAGTTTGGATGGAAGAAGAGACAACAAAAAAATTTGTAATAAGAAAGTTTGGCTTAATTATCAAAAACTACAATTTATCAATGTTCTCCGGGAGTAAAATAGCATTCTTGGGTTTATCAATTCTGTCTTCGACATCTTCTAGCCTTATGGAACTAAAATTTAGAGGACAATAAGACAAACAAGAAGATATTGACCTCATAAAATTTAGATTTTCAAAGTATAGTAATGATAAAATCTCTGCAGTGTTAATAGACGACACAATGTCATTCTAGGAGACAATCCTTGAATGACTTCACAAAATAATCGAGGTCATCAAAAGAGTTCTTCTAGCCTTCTTTTAAGATCAATTGGGCTTCTCTCCATGAAAAAATAAATATTTTGACCAATCCTACGAATATTTAAAAAATGAGCCCAAACGCGAAAGACAAAATTTGATGCATATGCTTGGTACTAGTAAACCTTAATGACGTTACCCATATAAAAAAGAACAAAATTTCTTCATGCAAAAGATCTCGAAGTAACCAAAGTCTCAAACTCTCAAAGTAAAGAACAATAAACAAGTAACATACCTAATTACAAGTCACGGAAGATTCTCATTCCATCATGAGCAAGTTGTACCGGAATACCTTCTCTGGACCAGACAAAAGGATCAAATAAGCTTTCTTTCCAGCATTCAAGAAATTTGACGATCGAGATTTATAAATTACATTTCATACTTCATAATAATAGATAGAAGCAATTAAGCACCAATATTATACTTGTGGTTAAAAAAAGCGTTTCTGACTTCTAATGAAATTTAGAATAACGTAATAGAAAACTATTCTACAGCACAAAAAAGCAATTCATAATTAACAGTAGCAGAAGCATGGAAAATTGTCAAGTTCTGAAATGTAAATGCACAAAAAAAAATTTAATTTAATTAAAGGAAAATCACATGACAATGTTCTAACTAACTAGATTTAGCTGGTGCAAAAATAATAATAAGGCCCGGAATGAAGGTGTCTCCACAGACTGGTCGATTTATTAAAGGAATTGTAAATCTAAAAGGAAACATCATTAGATTAAAAGTAGGGAATTATTTTGATTCAAATGTTTAGCTTTCAAGCTCCGATTTCATCTCTCAAACCATAAATTTTCTATGAATAAATATACCACAAGATAATAAAATTGTCGAAACCAATGCTCGAGTCGATAGGAATCGCAGCTAAGAGCATAATTAGAGTCGGCTGGTCACATGACATTTGCACTAGACACAACCAGCAAAGGAGGTAAATAAAGATGGGCACACACTAGATCTATCTTCTCACCACCTTAGGTTGTGTTATATAATGTTTAGGGGTTATGGTGTAATCATTTCATATGCATCCCCTCTCTATCTAAACTACTTTCATGTTGTAACGAGGCCCCTAGATGTAAATTTTGAGCAATTTGAGAACATTTGAATCCAAAATTTTCAATAATTTTGCCCTAATTGATGCAAAAACATCAATAAAGAGTAAAATTATAGCTTTAGAGAATTTCTTTTGGTTCACAACCCCGAGAGGATGGTCACGTTAATGCCTAGGGAGTGGCGGTGCCTTGTAATGTTTTTGAAATTATAATTTTGTGCCACAAATTCTTTTAAAGACTTGATATATTTTCAAGAACAGAAATTCTGACATTTGAAAGTAATGGGCAACTGACATATCATTAGAAAATCAATTGATCAAGCATGAATCTTGATGCAATATTTAAATTAGGGATGCTGTTAAGTAGCTACTTGGTTGCATTAGTGGTTGCCAAGAAACGAATGCAATTCTTGTCCTCTCAGATAAAGCGTTGAAGGAAATAAGTCCATTCAAGTGTGTTTGTTAAGGTTTTGAGACTTGTTGATCAACTTTAAGAGTGTGTGTGAAATAAAAAAAAAAAAGCAAAATAAGAAAACAATAAAAAAGGGGTATAAACTTATGACCTAACCCGATAACCCAACACAAACCCAATAAGAAAAAATTGAATTTGGGTCAAAATGAATTTTATACAAAATGGGTGTATTTTAGTATTTTGACCCACTCAATAAATAGGTTGTGCTAGGCAATTTAGAGAAAATTCAAACTTGAACCAACCTATTAAGCAAAAGTAAGAGAAATGAGTATATCTTTGCCAAGTTAGATCATGTTCAACTTAGTTTGCCCCAAAGCCCAATATAACACGTATAATAATAAGGTTAAATTCATCCTGCTTGAGCTATTCATATTAAGTTGACCCGAAACTCATAAAATATTTGGTAAAACTGGTCGCGTTCAGGTTACTTGATTATGACCCAAGTGGTGTTCAAGACCAATGTTAGATGCGTATAATAAACAAGGTGGGTTTCAATTAAGCATTCGGGTTGTATTAATTTAGGATATAATTTGAATCCAACTAATTGACATGCATTTACACTCCTAGATATAAGAGTTTTAAGTGTTTTGATCTTATGATATACATCTGCTTTGCAAGATTATTGTATTATCCTCTTATTTGCATGATGAAATTGGAGTTCGAATTATTCTCAACTTCAAATGTGATGAAAATCAACTTCTTCCATGATGATGTTGCTGATGAAGGTAACATAATAATTTCTAAAATATGAAATCTTTCATAAATTGTTGATGATTGTATTTTTTCATATATTTTATCATTGTATTTTTCTATATTTGCACATTGATGATAAACTCCTCACATGATGATGACTTCACTTGCAAGGAATCTCAAAATCTTGACATATTGACAAATCGAATTCCTATCACATAAAAGCAAATTTCTAATATGGCCTTATTATTCTACATCAAGCTTCCAATGACGAGGCAAAATCCTTTTACATACTGTTAGACCGGTCCCTAGTGGAGCGGCCCAACTCCAACCGGCCCCTTCAAAGGGGCCGGTCCTTTGCTACCGAAGAAGGGGAGGCGGCATTGAGAGAGAGAGAAAGGGGTGGGGCCCACTAGGGATTCAAATTCAAACTATTTGAAGGCAAAGGAGGGGGTGGCAAGGGCAGGGGAGTAATTTGGCTTTAATAATTAATTGTATGCCTTAAGTATGGGAGGGAGGATTAGGGTTAGGGTTATGCTTTGATTTGTTTGGGTTCTCTTGAGTTATTTGGTCTCTTGGGCTCTAGATTCATCGTCTAGAGATTGGGAGAGAGCGATTCTCCTCACGAATTGAGAATCAATTGTATCTTGCTTTGTGTTTGCTTTGGCTTTGATTCCACTATTACAATCTATCATTTTGGATTGATTTCATCAAGATTTTCGCATTATTTTCACTGTTTTTATCAATTATTGCTAGGGTTGCTTGCGAACTCAAGTATTTCCTCTTGGATTACTTGCCAACTCAAGTATTTCCTATCAAATTAGCATCAGAGCAAGTCTTGGGATCATCGGGGGCTGAATTTCTGAAATTTCAGCAGCGAAATTTCATCCGGAGGAAGGAACCCTTGCTAATTTCCAGAGCAAAAATCAGATTTTTTTTTATGGCGGCCAAGAAGGTAGACGCGTTCGAGGAAAGATTGGAGGGAGAAATGAGCCAAATTAAAACTACGATGGAAGATCGAATATCATCCGTGGAAGACAAGGTTTCCGATCTCCATGCGATGATGAAGTTATTGGAGAATCAAATCCAAATGGCGGCATCGGAGGCGAAAGAACCGGTGGGGAAAATGACAAATTCTGATCGTCGTAAGAGGGACGATGAAGTGGAAATCATGGACGAACAAGGTGGGAGGTATGGAGGAAGGCATGGTTATGGGGGGCAAGATAAGGGGTGCTAGTTGGGAAAGAAAAAAAGGGGAATACGGGAGAAGGGGTGCTGATTTTGAAGAAAAGAGGGGGGAAAACGAAGAGGGCTTCATGTATGAACGTAGGAGAGAAGATCGGGGTACTTGGGGAGGCCCAAGCACTTGGGTGAGGGGAAATTATGGAGGAATAAGGGGAAATGAGGGAGATCAGAAGGTGAGGAAACTGAAGATACTCATTTTTGAAGGTGAGGATGCACATGGGTGGATTTATAAGGTGGAGAGATACTTCACCGTCAATGGGATAACAGAGGAGGAGAAGTTGATTGTCGCATGCTTATGTTTGGAAGGGAAGACGCTGTCCTAGTACCAGTGGAGGGACCAGAGGAGACCCATCCAGAGTTGGAGAGAATTCAATGATTGTTTATTAGAACGTTTCCAAATCAACAGGGGAGGAGATTTCTATGAGCAGTTCTTTGCTTTAGTGCTGGATGGATCAGTCGCAGAATACCTAAAGCAGTTTGAGCATCTGGCCAGCAGAGTGGAGTGATTCTCAGAGACAGCCTTGGAGGGGAACTTTCTGAAAGGGCTCAAATCAGAGATCAGAGCTGCAGTAAAGGTACTGAGGCCCCATGACTTGGGAGAGGCCATAGAGTTGACACAGTTGGTGGAGAATCAGGGGCACCATGAGAGGAGAGCCAAGAACAGCAGTTCAGAAGGCTACTACAGGACAACCACCACTCTTTTAGCACCTAAGGGTCCGATAGTAGGAGGATTAAGGGAAACCACCGGGGAGAAGCCGGTAGGAGGAGGTAGTGGGGGAAATTTCAAGAGACTGACGAAGAGAGAGATGCAAGAGAAGAGGGCTAAGGGGTTATGTCTCAGGTGCGATGAAAAGTATATGTCAGGGCATAGGTGTAGGGACCGAACTCTTCAGATTCTCACCGTCTGTGATGACGAGAAAACTGAGAAGGGAGGTGAAGGGGAGGTAGAGGCAGAGTTGGAAGAGAAGCTACATCTGGATCTGGCAGAGGTTTCCCTGAACTCTGTGGTAGGATTCACTATGAATCATACCATGAAGATGAAGGGGGAGATATGGGACAGGGAGGTGGTGATACTGATTGATAGTGGGGCTACCCACAATTTCATTTTCACTCAGATCGTCGACCAACTGGAAGTGAAATTGGTGGACAACAGATGTTATAGGGTGATGATGGGTACAGGGAAGGTGGAGAAAGGCCAGGGAATCTGTAGAGGATGGGTGTTGACCATCCAATGGATTCAAGTGAGAGAGGACTTTCTCCCACTGGAGTTAAGAAGTATATATGCCATCCTAGGGATGAAATGGCTACAGATCTTGGGGGACACCAAGGTCAATTGGGGAGCACTCACGATGAAGCTGAGGGAGGATGGAAGAAAGGAGGTGATCAGGAGAGATGCAGCGCTATCCAAAGCCATGGTGTCGCTCAAAACCATGGTAAAGAATATTCAAGAGGTGGGGGAAGGATATTTGGTGGAGCTGCACAGTTTGGAGGGAGCTAGATTGGAGGAGGGAGGGGGCATACCCCTCTTCATACAGTCGTTGATTCAGCAATTCCAGAAGGTGTTTCAGCCACCTCAAGGATTGCCATAACTAAGGGAGCAGGAGCACACCATAACCTTAAGGGAAGGTGTGTCACCCATCAGCGTCAGGCCCTACCGATATCCTCAATTTCAGAAGGATGAGATTGAGAAGCTGATCCGTGAGATTCTAGAGGCTGGGATCATCAGGCCGAGTGTGAGTCCTTTCTCTAGTCCCGTCCCTACTGGTCAAGAAAAAGGATGGGAGCTGGCGGTCTTGTATGAACTACTGAGCTTTGAACAAGGGGACAGTGTCGAATAAGTTCCCTATTTCAATGATTGATGAGCTCTTGGATGAACTGTATGGTGCAGTGATATTCTCCAAGCTGGATCTGAAGTCTGGGTACCATCAGATCAAAATGAGGGAGTCAGACATCTCAAAGACAGTTTTCAGGACACACGAAGGGCATTACGAGTTTATGGTAATACCGTTTGGGCTTACCAACGCCCCTGCTACTTTCCAGTCGCTGATGAATAGGGTGTTCAGGCAGTACCTCCGAAAGTTTGTTCTGGTGTTTTTTGATGACATACTGGTGTACATCAAAACTGAGGAGGAGCATCTGGAGCACTTGAAGATGGTCTTGAGAATCCTACAGGAATATCAGCTGAGGGTCAACCTGAAGAAGTGTTGTTTTGCTCAGACCAGTGTGGAGTATTTGGGTCATATCGTGTCCAAAGAAGGGGTGGCAGCCAATCAGTCAAAGATTGAGGCTATGTTGAGGTGGCCCTTACCTAAGAATCTGAAGGAGTTGAGAGGAGGTTTGTAAAAGGATACAATACTATAGCATGGCCACTGACAGAACAGCTGAAGAAAGATGGGTTCTTAGGGGGAGAGGCGGCCATAGCAGCATTTGAGAGACTGAAGAAGGCTATGACTGCTGTACCAGTCTTAACTTTACCAAACTTCACTCAAGCCTTCATAGTGGAGACAGATGCTTCAGGGTACGGACTGGGTGCAGTACACATGCAGAATCGTTGACCCATTGTCTACTTCAACCAGGTGCTGACAGCTAGAGCCATGCTGAAATCAGTCTATGAGAGAAAGCTGATGGCCATCGTCTTAGCCATCCAGAAGTGGCGACCCTATCTATTAGGTAGGCATTTCATTGTCAAAAACTGACCAGAGAAGCCTGAAGTACTTGTTGGAGCAGCGGATGATGACTGAGGAGCATCAGAGGTGGCTGTCCAAATTGTTGGGATATGATTTTGAAATCCAGTACAGCCAGGAGTGAAGAACAAGGCAGCAGATACCTTATCCAGGTGTATGGGGGAGCTGCAGACAGTGGCAGTATCGGTTCCTTTGATGCTAGATTGGGAGACCATCATGGAGGAGAGTGCTAGGGATGAGAAGTTGGGAAAGATCATGACATATTTACTGAGGGAAGGGGGTAGCCACTCAGGGTACTCATTGGAGGGGGACAGACTGCTGTATCAGGAGAGATTTGTAATGCCCCGAATCTCAATCCACATTCCAAACTTACTCCAGGAGTTTCATGGAAGCGCTGTGGGGGGTCATTTAGGGGTGCAGAAGACATATAAAAGGTTAGTCTCAGAGCTGTACATGAAGGGGATGCACAGAAATGTAGAGGAGATGGTGGCTAAGTGTGAAGTCTATCAGAGGAACAAATACCAAGCTATGTCGCCAGGAGGACTACTACAGCCGTTGGCTTTACCAGGACGAGTATGGGAGGAGATATCCATGGACTTCATAGATGGGCTGCCCCGTTCAGAAGGTTTCACGGTGATTCTGGTGGTGGACAGATTGAGCAAGTATGCTCATTTCATTCCCCTCCGACATCCATACACCGCGATGACAGTGGCTTCAGCTTTCATCAGAGAGGTTATTAGATTGCATGGAATACCAGATGCGATTGTATCAGATAGAGATAAGGTGTTCCTCAGCTATTTTTGGAGGGAGTTGTTCAGATTACAGAAGACAGTTCTGAAGAGGAGCACCGCCTACCACCCACAGACGGATGGCCAAACAGAAGTGGTCAACATGAGCTTGGAGACCTACTTGAGATGCTTTTTGTCGGAGACACCCAGGCTATGGGCCAAGTGACTATCATGGGCTGAGTACTGGTACAACACCTCTTATCATTCTGCTTCTCAGATGACCCCATTCAAAGTTTTGTACGGAAGGATCCTCCTCACTTGGTGCACTTTGGGAGTAGCAGTACTCCAGTTTCTTCAGTGGAGGAGCACTTGGAGGAGAGGGACAGAGTGTTAGAGGAGTTGAAGAGATATCTACTGAGAGCTCAACATATTATGAAGAAATAAGCCAATGGACATAGGAAGGACATCCAGTTCAAAGTAGGGGAGAGGGTGTTCTTGAAGCTCCAACCCTACAGACAGAATACAGTCGCCTATAGGAGGAATGAGAAGCTTGCTCCAAGGTACTTTGGACCTTATGAAGTATTGGAGAAGATTGGAGCGATAACATATCGGCTGAAACTACCATCAACGGCGACTATATATCCGGTTTTTCATGTATCTCAGTTAAGAAGGGCCATTGGAGATTATACAGCCAGCTCGGAGTTACCGATGACACTTACTGAGGATTTAGAGGTGATTCTGGAACCCTTAGAGTTGATGGGGGTTCGCCAGAAAGAGGATGGAGCTAAGAAAGTGCTAATCAAGCGGAAGAATCTTCCTGACTATGATGCCACGTGGGAGCCATACGAGAGGGTGAAACAGCAGTTTCATTGTTTTCACCTTGAGGATAAGGTGATTTTTTGGGAGGGCGGTATTAATAGACTGATCCCCAGTGGACCAGCCCAACTCCAACCAGCCCCTTCAAAGGGGTCGATCCTATGCTACAGAAGAAGGGGCGGCGGCATAGAGAGATAGAGAAAGGGGTGGGGCCCACTAGGAATTCAAATTCAAACTATTTGGAGGCAAAGGAGAGGGTGGCAAGGGCAAGGGAGTAATTTGACTTTAATAATTAATTGTATGCCTTAAGTATTGGAGGGAGGATTAGGGTTAGGATTATGCTTTGATTTGTTTGGGTTCTCTTGAGTTTTTTGGCGTCTTGGGCTTTAGATTCATCATCTAGAGATTGGGAGAGAACGATCCTCCTCTCGAATTGAGGATCAATTGTATCTTGCTTTGTGTTTGCTTTTGCTTTGATTCCACTATTATAATCTATCATTTTGGATTGATTTCATCAAGATTTTTGCATTATTTTCACTGTTTTTATCAATTATTACTAGGGTTGCTTGCGAACTCAAGTATTTCCTATCACATACCCACTACAGCCTCAGCAATTTCAGCTGCAAGGAATCCTACAACTATAGTTTTGTAGAAGAGGAAAAACACCACATCACTTTGGTAATGTTGTGTTGTAGAAGAGGAAAAAAAAAAGTGCTACGCTCTCAGGGATGGACAAGCCGCTATGTAAGTATGATGCCTATGGTCGTAATGATATAAAGGAGCGTTTGCAGCAAATAAATTTTCTTCTTTTTTTTTTAACAAATCAAAGTTATTATACCATCAGGTTTTTGAAAACACAAGGAAACAAAAAAAAAATTACCAGAATAAATATGAATTGGTTTTAGTAAAGTTCAGGCAGTAAATTTGATTCCCATTAAAGGAAATTAACTACCACCTGTTGGACCATTCTGCCAATGCCTTGTTATCCTTGTGGTGATCAAACTCATGCGTCATCCCAATGAACAAAGCCTGCTTCGGCCTAATTCTATTAACAGCATCAAGACTCTGTAAAATGGTGGTATTCAGTAGAACACATAACGAAATGTACTAAAATTATGGAAGGGATTTTGAGATTTAGAGCATAAATAAAAAGAACAAACCTGCTGCAAGCAAAAGTGGGTGTTGTGAGAACCTTTCTGCTCAAATAAGAGATTTGTTAGAAAACCTGGAATAAATGAAAGCAAGCCATACCAAGCACTCTACCAGCAAGCAGATATCTCGTAAGAACATTGCAGCGCTAGAAAAAATCTGAATTATAGGTTACCAATATGTGTAGAACCGTATTTACAAATTAATTAAGCACTCCCAACAAAACTTAGTAACTAATAAAATTGATGCACAAGCTAACAAATGAAATATTACAGGTTCAAGTTTGCACGTGGCATTCTGGAACTATCAAGTTATGTCTGTATAGTTACTTACATGCAAATCAACCAAGAGTTTATTAAAACATTAAATCACATTTATCAAGCGCAATCTTGGATAGAAACATGCACAGCAGAGCAGAAGATTTTAGACAATGTTTATCAGGAACCCAAATTGTTGTACATGGCTTTTAAAAGATAAAAAACATAATACTGATGTGAAACAACTAAGATGCAACAGGAATTGTTGTTAGGAAATTAAAAACACAAAAGAACTTTGCTTTGTCATAGATAAACTCATTACATGCTCAAGTTGGATGTAAGAATTTTAGCAAAGAAATTAGATAATAGCAAGTAGCAACATTTAGAGATTACAAGTCTTGCAAAAATTACTAACCAAAATGAAAGTAAATGCAATGGCACCTTAACAAAGCCCAATGTTTAAAATTTAGAAAACTTCACCTAGAGATCCCTCACTCAAAACTCTTGATGGTGGGGATTAGCGGAAGAACGTTGCAAGCAAACTTAGGGATGCCACTAGGAGACATGTGTTGCGTAAGATACTAGTCGTTGGAGGAGTAACCGGAGGAGGAGAAGTGGGTTGATGGTTGACGATGTACCAACGGCCCGGGAGGATGTGCTCTTCCGTTGAGAGGGCTAGTCGGAACAAGATGCGATTCACGTACCCTTCCACGGAGTTGTCAAAGTCCATAATGAGATCAAAGAACGGCGAGCGTAGGATGTCGATTCTTCCTTGATCGTCTTCAACGAATCCGTGATCAACGTCCGGATCGGCCATTCATGCTTGTCTAGATGTGAAGGAGAAGGTAAGTGCAAGGAGGGAGAGGGGAGGTACGGAAATTTCAGCAAATCTGAAATTAATTTAGATTTTGGATAATTAGGAGGGAAGGGGAATTAATTTTGAATTGCCAAATTAATTCCAAAAGGGAAAAGGAGAGGGGCGGCTGTGGGGGTGATTGGGGGCTGATTTGGAGGGCCTAGGGTTTAATTTGGGAGAGGAAAAGTCAAGGGGAGGGGGGCGGCCAAGTAAGGTGGGGAGAGAGAGGGGTATTGGCTTTAAGTAGGTGGGCCCCAAGGTCTAATTAGAGATTAAATAAGGATGTTTCCTAATTTAAGTTTTGGGATTATGAAAGTATTTGAAATTTGAATTTGAATTCAAAATCTAATTAAATACCTTTCCTAATTAATTGAACTTATTTTAGGAAAGTGAATAAAGGCTCAACTTAATTTGATTTCAGATTTTGGGCTAGGGAAGGGGATGTGGCCGGCGGTTGGCTAGGGAGAGGCGGCGGCTGGGAGGAGGCCGGCGGTGGAGCAGGCGCCCGGTGGTGGAGCAGGCGGCCGGCGGTTGGGGAAGGGGTAGGGGTGGCGGCTTGACGTGGGGAAGGATGGGGAGGTGGTGGCCGGTGGCTTGGAGCCCAAGGATGCCGCCGGTTTTGGACAAGGACGAAGAGCTTGGCCTCAATTTGATTCCACTCCAAACCTCACAAAGAATTCTTGGACAAGAAGTTAGAACTCACAAAGAGATCTCTCTCCTCTCATGAACTCACGAAGAGATCAAGTTTAGTAGAGCAATTTTTCATTAATCATTCAATATCCAATACAATGCATGGAGACCTTAATATATAGGTCTCAAAACTAGAAAATAAAATAAACGACAACTATGCCCTCGGGGCTACAATAGAGACTCACTACCCTAAGGGTAGAACTGAAAAACTGAAAATACATAAATAAGCAAAATGCAAAAATACATCAAAAATAAAGACTACAAATCGTGGCCGTCGATCTACGTCTCCGTCGGTGGTACACGTGGCGAAATCTTGGATTGATGTCCTCATCAAATACTCTTAAAGAAAATCAAACAAACAGGAGTTCCAGAGTAATCGCAAGAATGTTCCTCCAATGCTGTGTTCTGTGTCTGGATGCAAGCAAGTACACTTGAGCATTGTGTCGTGCCTGATGGTATTATTGTGCAGAATATGGTTCCATGGATAGTTTTTTTATACAAAATACATAGTATTTGGGATTAACTAAACTATCTTGAATATATAGGAGAAAAGAACCTGCACTATACAAGTCGGACAAGGGTATTCCTCATGTACACTCAAAACATGTCAAATAAACCAAAATTTGTGTCCAACTTTATCTGATAAAATTAGGTAGGCAATGCTCCAAACGCACTCCTGATATTTCTAGGACACACCATGACTTTGCCTTGGTCCCTAGCCCACAACAGATTTGACTTTCTCTATATAGCACTCAGTATCACAGTGCATATTCTCTGCCTTGAATTTTTAGTGTTCTCCATTCTCTCTCTTATCTTGTTGTTATTTGCATCTTATTCTACGTGTTAGGACAAAAAAATATCAAATTAGGAAGGTTCTCCATATTTGATAAATACTGTATTTTTATTTGGATGTTCTTTAAAATATTGCACGCATTCTTCTATTATAAAAAGGGTGCATTCAAGATATAATGCAGGCATAAGACTGATAGAAGTGCTTGTAGAAAATAATTAACCAATGGCTGAAATTGAATTTCAGCAAAGCCACCAAGCAAATAACAAGAGAAAATATGGAGAATAACTCGTACCAACCCCCTTTGATTTAAGTAGCTATGAAAGAAAAATAAGATACGTCTAGATCTTCAATTGGAGAGGAAGATCCGCTCTCCCAAACCCTAGCCATCAACTAGAGCCCTCTCTACCTTTAGGAAACTAAAATTCAGTAAAACCAAACATAACCCTAACCCTAGGTTAAGCAATTACTTAAAGCATACAAATTAATGCAAATACCAAAACAACCCCTTCATTTAAATTTTCCCTCGTAGCCCCCCCCCCCCCCTTTGAAATATCCGCCTAGGTCCCACCCCAAAGGGGACGGGATTAACACAGACATGACTTTTTGCCTACTGTACACGCGAGCCGGTCCAAGAGGGACAAGCTTGATTGGTTCAGGATGAACCGGTCCATCAAAGACCCTTCACCTCTAATGAGTTATCAAAGCAAGGCCTTGCATCCCTCTAATGAGTCTCGCTCGCGTCGCCCTGGGTCACTTGCGTCTCCTTATACACAGCTTCACCTCGCACAATGGTCTCCAGGGTGTATAGCGGGAACACGTCAATGGCTTATAGCGAGAAGCGTGAGTAGGTATTTTACCTAAATGCCCCCAAAGAAATGAATCTCTCTGGCTCTCTCCTCTAATTTAAATGGTCAGGAACCAAATTGGCTCAATTTCTAATAGTTAAGGGATTATAATGGGCAATGCAAAACTCTGTGACTAAATTAGACATTTATTGATAATTGGGGGACAATTTTGAACTTTTACTTCTTTCAATATATTTGCCTTATTCTTATCAATTGTACTATTTCAAACACACATGTAAAATTATCATCAAATCTCTAATTGAGGCTATGAATGCTTAGATAGGAGGCCTATGTATTTGTCACTGACCAATTTTATGCTAATGGCTCAAACGATTGGTGCAAAGCTTGGCTAGTATCCAAAGGGTTTCCATAAGTCTATAACATAGAATATTATGATGCCTCGATTATTAGGCTTAACTTTGTCTGAATACTTCTATCTATGGCCATAAAACAAGGATGATTTATGCTGAAAATGGATGCAATTAATTCCTTCATGAAAATCTTAATGTAAATCAATAATCTGGGTATGTTGCTTAGGCGTTTAGTAGCACAACAGATCATTCCATCTTTATCAGATACACTCCATCAGGCTCGATAGTGCTAGTTATTTATGTTGATAACAACTTTTCCTTAGTAGAAGTTATCAAAGTCTCTAAGGTAAAACATTATTTGTAAAAGCATTTGCAAAAGATATCACTCTAGATCCAGGGAACCCAAAATATTTACTTTAAGTTGAATTTGCCAACAACAAAATATGGGTATCAATCTCTCAGAGAAAATACATTAAATATGTTCTTGAGGACACTAGCCTTCTAGGTTGCAAACCTGATAATACCTTATGAAGTTGAATTTGACTTCAACAAAATAAGGGCATCTCTCTCTCAGACGAAATATGTTACAGATCTTCTTGAGGGCACTAACCTTCTAAGTTGCAAATCTAATGATATCTCTTACTACTACGTCCTGGTGTGTCGTGTTCTTCTTACCCATGCCATGTGATGTCCATGCCTCTTGTTGGTTTCTGTGTTTCATAGTGCAGAATTACTGTATCCAAAGTGTGGGTGAGAAATAAAGCTTGAGAAAATGTACCAAACCAAACAGAATAATTACGTAGGAAACTGTCATACTGTAACCAAATATTTAATTTCAGACCTTGTACAAGGTGTCTAAAATGAGAAGATCAAGTTGCCCTCCTCCAGCCTTTGAAATAACTACAAAAAATTTTAAAAAAATCCAGTCAAGTAGTAGAAATCGTGTAACAGTAAATCTCTTTGGCGTAAGTGAAAGCTACGCAGTACAAAATGGAAATTACAATATTGTTGATATTGCTAAGCGTATTCTTAAGACTACGTCCCGGAGAAAAGGAAGCAGCTTTTATATATCTCCATCTTCTATCTAAATAAATATACCTAGCTATACAGCAGATGGAAGTAACATTCCAGCCAAACCAACCAACTAATGAGCTAATTATTGATGTCTCTGTATCAATGGTTTGATTCACATTTAAAAAAAACAAGTAATCATCTGTACAGTTAACTGAACTGATGACTAAATACTCTCTAATAAAAAAGTGAAATACTCTTGATTTTTTTTGACAATAAGCTTCTAACAAACCAATTATTAAAGATAAAATGATGTAATTCAGTTTCTGTACAGATGACATACGATGCTCAGTAGTAGCAGGGAAGCGTGAAACATCTGAAATATACGCAGTTCTTGACTGTTTTCCAAAGAGGAAGCCTAAACAGACATAATCCTCACCATGCATCACCTACATTTAGAAACAGAGAATGAGAAAGAAGATCACGGATAAAAAACTACAAAAAGGAGGTACAAGCTTAGGAAGCAGGTGAATAACTGGTAAAGGAACAAACTCTAGGCCGGATGATATAAATGGTTTCGCACAATCAGATTCAATTATCCTCCAATCAAGCTGAGCAACACGTCTTACTTCTTCTCCTTCTTTCAATTTTTTCTTAACCAAATAAGGAAACTTTTCTGCAAGACTGTTCCAAAGAAATCTCTTCAAGTATGGAACAAACCAAAAACATTGAAACATTGATTTGCACAAACCAGAAACATTAATTGCAATAACAGGTATAAATGAGTAATTTACGGGGAAATTGTAAACTAAATGGAAAAGGGGAAATTGTAAACTAAATGGAAAAGGAATAGAGAAACAAATGAACCAATCTGTACTGCTATTTAATTTTACGGTTTTGTACAAGCACACTGAAAATCGGGATGAAAGATGATGAATACTTACAGATTTTTTTTTCCACAGCAACAAATATGTATGGTCATATGGGTTATTTATGCTAACATATATTAGTCATCATCATTATTTGTATCCCAAATATTTGAGATTGGCATTATTAATCCCTATTTCTTATTCATTTTTATTGAGTGTTGTCAAAGTGTTAAACTTATTTCTTACTCACAAATCATTTTGAACAACTTTTATCCAAGTAATCTTAGATCAGCCCATTTTCCTTCATAAACCTTTACTAATTTTATCAATTAAACGGATGCATTTTCTAATCTTCATTATGCATGTCCAAACTACCTAAATTTATTTTCAATCACATCATCTTCAATAGTTGTTAGTCCAATGAAAGTAAAATATAATTCCTGTTTGAAAAACAAATAGATATAAGCCTGCATAAGAACATTTTAAAATGTTAACAAATGGAAATAAGTCAACATAAACAGATTGAAAGGTCTGCATGAGCCATTAATACAAACTTAGGATGAAATATGCAAAGAAACGTGCAAAAGACCACAATCACATTTCTCAACTATTAATTTAAGCAAATATTGGTCTTTTTTATGCAAAATCAGAACCCATTTCATTCATTCTGAATGATAACTTAGAAGTTTTCAAAATATGAAATTCACCAAAAGTTTGAGAACGAATATACAATTCCGCAGGGATTAAGATTCACTCGCCAAAATGAAAACTAATGTGCATCAAACTTGACTAAGGCTTCATTTGGAACAACTTTCTTACTGCTTTAAAAAATAGCTTTTTAGTATAAAAAATGCAAGTTCAAGAATTTTTTGTACTTGAAAGCTGCTTTAGAAAGCAAAAAAAAGCTGTCCCAAATGAAGCCAAATCTCAATCATGCAAATAAATCAATAATTAAAATATTTATTAAAAATGATGATAGAAATCACCAATTAAAAGATTTTGACATCGCTCTAGAACAAAGATAATCATCCCTCGGATCAATGTTTAAAATTGCGCAATTAGGTATTGAGGCATCTTTTGTTCGTGAGGGGAGGCGTAAGCCTCGAAATAACAAATTGCGTAAAGTACAAATAAATGTTAAAAGTGATTTTTTATATAATACCCAAATAATATGTTAAAAGATGACATATTATCTTTCCATGGAACTAAGTAACGCATTGAGATACATATGAAATAAAAAATTGCACAAGACGTAAAGTGGCTAGTGATAAATTGTATGAAATATAATTAAAATACAATATTATATGAGTAAAAAAATATTAAATATAGAAATT
The DNA here is from genome assembly GCA_019925795.1 of Dendrobium chrysotoxum. NCBI lineage: Eukaryota > Viridiplantae > Streptophyta > Magnoliopsida > Asparagales > Orchidaceae > Dendrobium > Dendrobium chrysotoxum. The sequence goes on from CM034308.1 coordinate 5,331,817, forward strand.
CCATAAGAATATCATATAACATTAAGTTCAACTCCAAATTCTTTCTTTCTAAGTTCCCTACTCATCTATATGTAATTTCTAAAATAGGTTGAAATAGTCGGCAGCAACTAGAAAATCATATGTACTGTCATCACTGAGGGGATCTTTATTTGAGTTGTTATTACAACAAATTGGTCTCTCCACTTGTCTTATCCTGTGAAGTTCAATACCTCCCAATATATTTCTTCTTCATTTATTTCAGGCATCTTTCTCTTTCATAAATATTTTTTATCAACATAAAGATGAGATTAATACTCCAAAATTTTTAGATGAGGAGGTAGCATGCAGCTTTCAAGTGATCCTTACGATGGCTATGACGGTGGTGGCTGTGGCGAAGGTGACTGAGAGAAAGTTGTTGCGACTCAGGAGTGCATGAAGGTGTGATTTGTTCAAGGCTTCACTTTGGGATTTATGTAAGTTTTAATTAAAAAAAATATAAATAGAGTGAGGCGTAAGTTTCACACCAGCGAGGCGAGGCGGGCCTCAACCAAGCTGAGGTGCAAGCCTCATAAAAAAACTCAAGTCATAGGCCTTGAAGCATTTTTCACAGGAATTGCGCTGAGGCGGGCCTCAAAGCGAGCCTCATATTGTGGATTAGAAATGTTTAGGTGCTCTGTGATTAGAAATGTTCTAGATGTTTATTACTAACCAAATTTTCTACATGTGGTAATGCTTATGCAGGGCCATTAAAAAGAGGGTTAATATTTATTAAATTTAAAATTAACAATTTTTTTACAGGTGTTTATAAATAAAATTGCTTAGCTCCCTGAAATAAAAAGGCATGGTTAAAGAATAGGTTGCTCAATCATTAAGCAAGTGAAGGCATTGTGTGATGAATATATGTTTGAATGTTGAAATATAAATTGCTTTGCTAATTGGCAGGTAATACAGAGTTTTTTTTCTCTTTTCAAATGTAATTTGATGTAAATAAAATGTAAAAGTCAAATAAGATTTTCATCTTAAAGAAAAAAAAGGCCAAACGAATGTACCTTTCAAGGCGATTTTCTTTTGTAAACCTTTTGAAAGATGATTGTCATTGAAGAATTTGAAAAAATCTCATTTATATGACTTGCGTCTTTTCAGGAGCAGAATTTGAGTTATAATTAAAGATATTACTCGGTTACTTATTTTCTTTCTATAAACTTGGTTTGTAATTAAGTGATTGATACCATACTTTTGACATTTGTATTTTACTTTTATGTTCATACATGTTGTGGTGGTTTGGTAAATGATGCGTTTACATTATTTGTGCACTAGAAATATCATATTTTTGTAAATTTGTTTTGTGCATATGATTTGCATGGATAATCTTCACTATGCTTTCTTAAGAAATAATTTTTTTCAACTCAACCAATAAATGGACTTTAAGTAATATAAAAAAGATAACCAGTTTAGAAAAGGTAAAGGGGGTTTGATGCAATCGCATAACATCATACTTGTAATTTTTGTTTAGGCACATCCCCGTCTGTAGATTTGGATAAGTCACCCAACGTATGAGTATGTTTGCTCTATCTCAGGAGAGGTATGCTCCTTAAGAAAATATATATTTTCTAAGTCTTTTCATTTTCAAAATTATGTAAGGAACCGCAAGTTCATGCACAAAGACATCTCAAAATTATAATCTGCCTCAATGTAGAGAGCTTGCTCAATCAAATTTTCTAAGGGTAAGAGCCACAAGGTCATAAGGAAAGTAATGTTAGGTCATCACCAGAGATGGTAGACAAAGTGGTGTCAATAGCCACCACACTTAACCGTTAACCTATAAAAGCATGCAACAAAACCTACTCAAAACGAAATGTTCAATAAAAAAAGTTCAAAAAAAAACACTTTTTCTAACACATGAGAGGGGGTGCATGTCCTGCACGGTTCATTGAGTAGAAGTTCAAGGGCTTTTAATGTTATTTTCCCCCATATCTTGAATTTGGAAAATAGCATGAAGTTATTGGTTACAAAACATTATGAGGATACACAAATCAAGAAGCCCACTCACTAAAATGACACCAGGAATGTCGAAAAACTTGCCTATTTGACCCCCTTCAATAGATTTTTCTATGATTATAATGTGGCATAGAAATCGCTAACTAACAACCCTCATAAATTTCTCTAAAAACATAAAAAATATTAAAATGTTACCGGAGAATCTACACATTAATAGGAGCATTTACAAAAAAATCTAAACCAATTCCAACGAACACAAAGTCAAAAAAATTCTTAAATTGCCCAATTAGTAAATGAGCTAAATTAAAAAGGTCGCAATTTGGATTTTTTTTCCTATCAAATGACAATATTTCAAATTAAAAAATATTATAGAGGGAATCTTGTGATGTAAGCAAAATACAAACAAAAATCTAGAATTTGTTGACTCCCCATTTCATAACAAAATTAATCAATTCCAAAAATATAACAAATTTAGAATTGAATATTCTAAAAAATAACAAATTTTATTACATATCAAGATGACATAATTTCACACAAAAAATTTCTAAAAGTTTACACAAAGGAGGAACCTTCAGGCAAAGAAATCCAAATTGATTAATTTTCACAAAAAAAATCAATTGAAAACTACAAAGAATCAAATTATCGATCAGACTACCATTCTTTCTGAAAGAATATATTTTTGTTGTCATCTCCACATAACTCAATAATGATGTACCATCTTTTGAAATTTTAGACTTGATTTCAATCCCACTAAAGCCATTGGAGATAATTTTGAGTCATTTTAAAGTATTTCAATAAGATTTTTCATAAATTTTCATCGTCAAATATGTGTCGAATCTACTAAAAGGTGAAACTATAATTGAAAGGCAATAATTCAGTTCACAACCTGGATGAGAGTTCTAGAAATCAAAACTCAAAACATTATTGGAATGTTTATACGACATTTGAGGAATTAAACATCTTTCAAATTTTGTGTGCTTATAATTAAAGCAAGTGTCTTAAAGAGGCAGATCAAGCAAGCCTAAGATCACTCAATTATGAGTTAATTAATACACAAAGGCATCCAAAATTGTTGGATCAAATGCTCGGGCTCTTTGTGTAAATGAATAAAATGCCCATTCCAAAAATATATAGATAGCCATATTCTTACACATTTAAGGAGGACCTTGCATAGAGAGGATTCTCGAACATAGAAAAGTCCATAGCTTCAATCATCATTTATAATCCCAAGTGGTTGTCTCAGGTATTTCACTTATCCATACTTCTCTTATGGCTTTCCTAATCCCCTGGTCTTCCCTTTAACTAAGAGAGCAACCATGTCGATCATCTTTAAGCAACACACCTCTAATGCCACCGTCAACTGATGTTGATGGCCAATGTTGCTTGTCTACTACCATCGTCTGTTGTCGATTGACGCTTTCAATCATAACTACTCGATCTTGACACCAGCTATCATAATTATTTAACATTGACGCCTATCACCACCAAAGTTGTGAAAAATCGGATCGGATAACGAACCGAAAGAATGAGAGATTTACGGTTCGACTGATCGAACCGGAGTCGAACCGGATGACGTAATAAATAATAATATTATTAAAAATTAATAAAATTAACATAATAATGATGTTATCATTCTAAATATAAGACAAAAAATTAAACGAAATAAAAATTATGAAACAAAAAACTTACATAATTAATTGAAAAAATTATTTTTAAAATCTCACATAAGAGCAGAAAAATCCCAAACCTCATAATTCTAAGAATTTACACTTATAATAATATGATAATTTTAAATTTAATTTTTTTTTTTTCAATTTTTTAAATTTGATTTTTAATCTAAATAGAATTTACATATAATCATATAATTTAATATAAATTATTACTGATTTATATTACATATTTAGACATAATTTATAAATATAAATTACATAACAAATTTACATAATAAAATTATATATATAAATAATTCATGTTTATAACTAAATATATAAAAATTAATTATTTATAATATATAATTAAATATATAAAAAATTAAATAGATAAATATTAAATATTATAAAATAAATAAATATTATTCATATTATAAAAATTAATTAAAAAAACTATTTTAAAAAAAAGATGTGTCACAAATATAAAACTAAAGAGAGCTTTTTGCTTTGTATGGTTTAGTCCCACATCACTTATAAAGTTTTGCTTTGTATAGTTTATATAACCTTTTGCTTTTAGTCATAATGAGAGCTCACATGAAGTAGTGGGGCCATGTGAGAATGTTTGAAACTATTCTTAATCATATGTAATACTCATGTAAGAGTTTTAATAAATAATATTTATATTAATTTTTTAAGTTTAATATTATATTTAATATTAAATTAATTTACTTAATTATTTAAATAAAAAAATTGTTGAACCAACCGATTTTAGAAAACAAGGACCGGTTTAACGGTTCACCGGTTGAACTGGCGGTTCCTCCCGGTTCAGCCCGATTTAATGCAAAGTCGGTTCTTAAGTTGGTTTGGACCAGTCATCTGACCGGTTCACATTTGAACCGGTCAGTCCGGTCCAGTCCAATTTTAAAAACTATGATCACCACTATCAAATGACACCAAGAAAAAAAAGACCACCTGTTGTCTATTGGTCAACACCACATATCTCCAACATTCTCAACAATCAATGAAGAAAACAACCCCTACGACTTAGGCCTTGAAAAACTACCTCATCTGACAGTGGAGAAGGATAAATCACTATAATCTTCAGCTGACATGGTGGAATTATTTCAATTGTTTTAGGCCCCATGATTAATCCCTTCTTAAGTTTTTAACCTAAAGAAAATCTTGTTCCTCGTTAATGTTGTAGACTTCTTATTTGTATGTGTAAAAGATTTTTGTGCATAACTAATATTATAAACTCTCTCTACTGCAGCAAATATTCTACCATACAACACTTTTGAAATAGGAAAAATGTATGCAAAAGCTTATACTTACAACCTGCCTAATAGGTATAAAAGTGGCGACATCTATTTCCAAAGTTAGCCAACGAAGCCCATGTCATCCTATCTGGTTTCAGGCTACAATCTCTCACGAATTTGATCATTGGAGGAAATGGAAAAGGGGTGGAGTAGGATTGATCCTGTCCCCAACAAACAGACATAGGGTAGATATTGTAAGTATGAAGCCTACATTAGGTTCAAAGAAAAAAAAATCACAAGAGCAAACGGGAAATGAGTCCTTACTATAACTGTTATGTCATTAAGCTACAGACAGAAAGTCACGATGGCGGTTGACTCCAAGACTTATCATCAGATATATGGTCAAATGAATATTCTTGTCATGAAGGCATAATAGAATTTAATATAAAAGTGACGAAGCAGCATAATGAAACATAAGTATGACCACTCATAAAAAATCGAAAGCACCTTTCCATTGCATGTTGAGTGAGGTAAATTGGAGTTGGATCAATTTCATTTGTTGGACTAAATGGCTGCACTGCACGGATATCATCCAAACCTAGTACAGCATCTGCATGTTCATGAGTCAAAATGATCTGCACTCACCAACAACATTAGAATATATGTTAGCAAAATAAAAGCTTTGATATTACATCAACGATCTCCCTTTACCATCATCGATTGTTGAATCAGTGTTCATCAGCAATATGCCATCACTTCAACACTAAGCAGACATAACAATTTGATAGGAAGTGCTTGCAAAAATTTAAGAAAAGCCTTGGCTGAAATTTGATTTCAGCAATCTCAGAAAACCAAAGACAAGAAAACTAGGAATAGAACACACAAGAATATTTTTTTATTGAAAGTTTTATGAAAGAAAAAACAAGATAAAAGTGGATCTTCAATTGGAGAGGAAGATCCAGCTCTCCAAAATCTGTAGCCATCGGCTAGAGCTCAAACACCTTAAGAACAATCTAATTTTAGCAAACAACACATACCCCTAACCCTAGAAAAAAAACCCTACTTAAAGCATACAATAAATGACAAATACTCAAACAGCCCTCTCCCAATTCTCTCCATACCTGTCATATTTCCTTAATTATTTCCCTTCCAAATCAGCCCCCAAATATGCCCTCTTCAATTAGCAATGATTTTTTAATTAATCCCCTCCAAATTAGCCCCAATATCTGCCCTCTTCAATTATGAAATGTTTCCTAATCAATCTCCTCCAAATTAGCCCCAAAATCTGCCATATTCAATTAGAAAATATTTCCTAATTAATCCCCTCCAAATCAACCCCCAAATCAGCCACTAAATCTACCTTCTTCAATTAAAAAATATTTCTTAATTAATCCCCTCTAAATCAGCCCTCAAGAGCCGGTCCAGAAAAGGACCAACAAGACCGGTCTAGGAGGGACCCGATCTAACACAATTATAGGCCAACATGAAGCATTATATACATAAACACAGAGCCACATTTATGTTATGTGCGCACACAAGGCCAAATCCACTTCCTGGAATATTTTACAACTAAAGTAGAATACTTCAAAATGGAAATTTTAAACAATTTTACTTTTTCAAAAAATGATGTTAACGTATAACTTCAAAAAAAATATATAAAGTTAGAAATTAAAAAAAAAAAATCATTCCAAAGATAAAAATTGTGAGAATAAAGTAATTTAGAAGAGAAAAAAAGATTGAAATGAGGATTATAAAATCTACTTGACATATTTTATGAATTTAAATATTTTTAAAATTTGTAGATAATGGTTAAATGTAAAATAATACTTTCACATGGTAATAGCCACTTAAAAAAGTATAACTACAAAAAGACAACGGATTTTACGTTAAAATATGTTTATGAATATATGCTCAAGATGCATAGCTAGAAAAAATCAGTTCCTTCATTGCTAAGATTGGTATATTAATTTCTTCAAATTCTATGGTCTAGAAAGTTTTCTTCGCTAACTATTGGATCTATTGGATTATATTTGATGAATAATATGTCATCCAAATTTTAGGAAGATGGTTTGTCTTCCAGCCGTTAGATTTGATTTGGGCTTCATAACAAACAAACAAACAATGGAGCACTATCTTTAATATTGTGCAAAAGACACAAATACACTCATATATACAAAGCTATAATAAGACAAATGTGAGGCTATGTATATGCCCTTATAACAATAGAGAATCTATAGAAGGTTTACTCACTGAATCTACACGAGGAATTTTATGGTGCGTAAACCAACGCAGAACTTGTTCTCTAAATGTTTTACCAACATCAATCAATATATACTTGTGGGCGCCATTTTCATCAACATAATCAATCAAGAGAGAAGTGTTGCACCTGTAAAAGCAAAAGAGAGTAAAAAGAAAATATTAAGATTCCGAAAGAATAAAGGGATACCTTGGAAAACCTTTTTTCTACCAAGTTTCTAGTCTTTCGAATAACATAATAAAGATTCAGAAACTTTCAAAGAACATGAACTATGTTTGAAACTCATTATCCATTAAACATTGATTACAATCAAGCTAAAACTTTAAACGTTGTAGGTTAAGCCTATAATTAATCTAATATCACGACACAACCATTACAAAAAAGCCCATTTAGCTTGCCAGGATGAATTAAACACAAAAATGAAACTGCAGAACAAGCACAATAGAGACGCTATGCCTCATGCAGGAAAATAAAAGAATGTGGCAAGACTTAAACTGGACACCTCTAGCTACAATAGCATGTCAAATTCTAGTAACCGTACACCTAAAAGCTTCAGGTTGTAGATTGTCATACTATTGATCAGCATCATACAAAAAAAAGACAATATCCAGTTTTATACAAAAAAAAAAAGGATTTTGAGTTTCAGTTGGCATGAATCAGATCAATCTTTTCCGGCTTGATTCAAACTAAGCCAAACATGTGACCATATATATCAAGAGAGGTCAGCCAAGTGGGCTTTTTTTACCCTAGGAGAGAGTCTTGCATAGAGGAGTTCAATGCTACAAACGAGAATAGAGCGAGTCTATCGAAGTGGCAGACATTCCGGTATGGGGACCATTGGAATCCCAGGTGATGACACAACTACCAGTGCAATGATTAATGTAGTGGTCCAAGATCAAGGCATGAAGTGTTTGGGAAGTTGAGAGATCAATCACTCGAGAGCGATTGCCAAGCAATTTTTCCAAGTTCCTCTTTACGTAGCCTATAAAGATGATACTCATTTCTTTGCTCCTTCTTGAATAGGTTATGCTATGTTCCCTCCCCTTTTGCCTTCCTCTCTATTCGTGGTGGTCAGTCCGTCATCAAATATTAGATTTTTTTATGAGGATATGGATGAACCATCACATTGATGGTATCGCAATCATACGTTTTGATCAAGAGTTTTCTTGCTTATAAAGTTTTGAAACCTTTAGGTTTAAGTAATTATGATTTTGTATAATTAAATATTAAATTTAATTAAAATGGGCATAATCATCCGCTGAATTTAGATAATTATGGGTTTTCCAAAAGCTGGCATATACCATAATTACTCCAAGGATGATAGTGAAATAGCAGAAATTTGTGACTAACATGCCAGTATCCAGGATGAAAAGAACTTTAAACTTCAATGCACTGAGATGGAAATTATTCCTGCTAAGGGAGGTAAATCACTATATCCATCTCTATTGAATATAGGTCAGGGAGAAATCTCCTAAGAGAAAAGTAGTAGAGATGCAGTTGAGAAGAAGACTTAAACAATTGTCTCAACTGTAATTAGACAATCTGGGAAACGACTATTTAAGGTATCATATGAAGATACCTCATTTTTTGTAAAAGTAAATCAGACTTTATTCTTAAAGACACAATTGAAAAGAAGAAGATTAAGAACATTGGCTCAGATTGCAATGGCTTGCAATTTCCCACTTAACCCAAAGAAAACCTATTATCAATCTTGATGATTATTATTCGGACATTTTTGAGATACCTAAATGAAAAAAAACAAATGAAATTCATCAGACAAGCCTTTCTAAGGAAATAAAAACAGCTACTGGTCTCATCCGCTTATTGGCACGCTCCTTGAGAAATTGCATGGAAAGGACAAGAATAAAGAAGCTTCTCATAGTAATTCATTTGTGTTAGAATCAAAAGGATGAGGAAAAAAGTAAGAGGAAAGGTCTCCTTCCCTTGTAATCCTAAATCCAACAATACGCATTGATGAAAGTGATCTTGAAAGAAACCTAGGTTTTGCACTTACCTTGCTTTGCTGACTTATAATAAATATAGGAGTTCATAAACTCCAAATTTACTTTGGAAATATGCCTAAGGATTAACAAAAGATATATACTGAGAAAATTCAAAATATCCTGAAATGGAATAGAGATGGATATTCTACAACAGTTAATACATTTTACAACATTTCATTTTAGAATTGTAATTTTAACCCTCTTAATATCCATATTGCTGACCTAACTTGCTCCCAGTCTAACTGGTCAGATTTTAGTAAATACACTAATGAAATAATTGTAATGTATCATGGAGACCAGTTGTTGGGAACAATGCATTCTAACCTTTATCTGAATGATTATTTAGAAGCCACTAAATATAGTCATTCCCAAGCCAAAAAATATCTCCAAGCATCAAAGGCAATGGTTAGAAGAACTATTATTGAGTTGAATGTTACGGTGGATGAGGCCTAGAAGAAAACTTGTATGTATGATGCACTTGCAATAATTAGTTCTTTTTGCATAAGTTTATTATTATATTGGACAAGCACATTTTTTATATCAATAGGTTGCCAAAGAATCAACAACAAGCCAAACCACTTCACTCTAAAGACATGATAGAATCAATTTCTCACAAGAATAAGCGAAAGGAAATCTGCAAGCATGCAAACTCACATGCATGTGCACATAACACGCACGCGCAACATATACAAATATATATTTACTTATATATGTATGTAACAAGAATATTAAGTAATAAAAAATTCTACTTGTTGCATACTCTACTTGTTTGAGATCGTAAATATATTTAAAAAAAAAAACAATCAATTAGTGCCCCCTACAAACTTTTAATTAATTCATTAAGATGAAACTTAATCTTGTACCTATTTGATTTACCTTGGATCCTCGAGCATTACGTTTGATTATGAGTTCATTTCAATTTCATTTACGCCCATTAAAATTGATTCACTATAGTAGTTTAAAAAAGTTCAAGAATATCATACACTCTTTAATCTCTTTATATAAATTATTTTAAAGGAAACTTAAAATTAATTATCTAATTCTCTCTCAAAATCCTCATGAATCTCTACCCACCCAACTCCCCCCTTAGAACTAGAGTGTCGCACAATCACCGCCTGAATTGCCAGCCACTAAATTCCCCTATTGCAATTTGTAACCTATAGGATGACGCGAAGCCGCTAGTCACTTCAGCTGGCTTTATCATTTTTTTTGAATGCCCCTAAGTTTCGAAAATAGCAAGCTTTCCGACCGGTTCAATTGAACGGGCCGGCTCCCCCTATTCATATCCGCGAATAGGGATATCGCGAAACAGAGGGGCGAACACTAGCGGAACCGAACTCTTGCATAAGAGGTTTCGGGAGACTTTGATTTGCCATTTTTAGCAATCCAACGTGTTTGGGGATAAGAATTAACGACTCCTTGTCATTCCTACCGTTAAAGAGGTGATAAATTTGGAAGAAATTTCAACAAATGGAGGAACGACCGAGGGAAAGAGCGAAGAAGGTTTGTTGAATTTTTCTTTTCATTTTTCTTATAAATTTCGTCGATTACTTCATTTAAAGCGAATGATATTTTCTTAAAAGAAAAAGAAGGGATTGAAAACAAAGATAAAGAATTTTGGGAGAGGAAGAAGGATTTAGGGATTTTGAGAAAATTCTCATTGATAAGTAAATTTTTTTTGTATAACTTTATTTAAATTTTATTATTTAATTATATTTCATGAAAGTTATATTGGATGGCTTTAGGGATTTTAGAAAGAGAGAGATCAAGTGGTAGAAGTTGGGTTCTTCAAGGAATTCAACAAGAATGAAAATTTGAGGTTGAGGTAAGAATATATTAGATAAATGTTATTGAGAAATTTGATGAAAGTTAACTATATGTAACTTACCTTATTGTGTATCTCTTTAGGTTGTGACAGGATCAAAGACTTGAAAGATTCAAAGTGAGTAAATTATGTAATTTTATGATTTTATTTTATGCATACAATCTTTTAAACATTTGATTATTTGCATAAATTATAAATCTCATGATTCTAAAGTCTTCTGATAAATTTCATCTGTTATAAACGTTTGAAGGTTTTATTAAAGAAAAAGTTATTAATTTATGTAAGATATGAAATATGCAAAGGTATAAATAATGATCAAATGGAAAGTGGAAAATGGAAAATAAAATGAAAGACAAAAGTTATATATATGTATAAAAATAAAAAGATGTAATTATAACAAGGAAAATGTATTGCAAATTACAGGAGTTCACCCCTGTATGATACTGGCTGAGGAAGCAATGTACTCGTGCACGTTAAAATGGAAAAGAAAAAGAAATGAAATGGAAATGATTGTACCTCAATTGGTTCATTTAGACGGTGCTTCTATAAATGAAAATGGGGAAATGGATATACTAAGGAATTGAATGTCAAACCTATTAAAAGAAATGTTTAAAATAGAACGGGATGGTTATGAATGAATACCAAGAAGGACTTATGTTAATGCATGAAAGAAGTATGTGTATCGATTGATATTAAGAGAAAAAGTTGTATGTATTATATCGATACATCTATTTTTATTGTTTTAAAATTGTCAATAATTACCCATTGAGTTTACATAATAAACTCAACCCACCAAATTAATGTTTCAGGTAATTTCCAGAATTAAATGGCCGGAAGGAAGAGTTTGTTTATAGAAGACGACGAAACAATGAAAACATGTAATTTATGATTAATTACAAATGTCAAATATTTGAGAATTTTTGTTATAGTGGCTCTTCAGTTACTTTGAAAGACTTTATGTTAATGTGATCATTGAAAAGAATGGAATGTTAATATTGTCTGATTTTTAGTTCCCGCCTCGTTAAGTCGAGCATCCGAGCTGGTCGTGACAAAAGTGGTATCAGAGACCAATTAAGATATGAATCATACTATAAGAGCCATTAGGATGACTATTAATGATTTAAAGATTTAATGTTAATGTAAAATGAATTATCTTATTGAAAACAGGGACCAAAATGGTATTGAAGAAGAGGAGGAAGTGGAAAGGACAGTATCTAATATTAATGTTAACCCTGATGCACTGACACAAATGATGACAGCTATGACTCAGTTGATTCAAGACTCAAGGAATCAACCATCAGGAAGTACCAGTGGTGGTGGAATGCCTATTGATAAATATCTCAAACTATTTCAAGATATGAGACCATTATTCAAGGGAGTTGAGGGACCAAATGAAGCTGAAAACTTGTTACTAAGGATTGAAAAGATTTTAGAATGAATGTTTTGTCCAAAGGAAAGGAAAGTTTCCTTGGCAGTCTTTGCACTTGATGGAGAAGCAGAAAGGTGGTGGAGAGGTCAGCATAAAAATAAAACTGGAGGAATTTCTGATATGCAAATGAAGTGGGATGATTTTACATGAATGTTCAGAGATTGGTTCGTGCCTCCTTCTGCAAGGAGATAGATGCAGGAAAAATTTATGAGACTGGTGCAGGGAGATAAATCAATTATGTAATATGAAGCTAAATTTACAATATTATCCAGATATGCTCCCCAACTAATACATACTCCAGAGGAACAATGCCATCGATTCTTATCTGGATTGAAGGATGCAATTAGGCAGCCTCTTGTTCCATTTGGAATTGAAGATTATTCAGTATTGGTGGAAAGGGCTAGGAGATTAGAAATGGACCTGCAAAACACTCAAGGGAGACGTGACTTTCATAAGAGGAAAAGTGGTGAGGTTATGGGAACTTCTCAGGATTAGCATAACAAACCCCTTTCACAAGCTGGAAAGTTTAATTGGAAAAAGACTAAATCCAGTAGCAGTGACAATTCAAGTGTGAACAGTTGCAGCAAGTATGGAAGACAACATAAAGGAGAATGTTTATGATGAGGATATCATTCAGAGATTTCAACATGTGTACCATCGACGAAATCGTAGATTAACGGCTACGATTCGGAGCCTTTACTTTTGATGTATTTAATGTTTATTTATTTCGTATTTTTTAGTTTTCCTATTTTACCCCTAAAGGGTAGTGAGTTTTTGTTGTAGCCCGAGGGCGTGTGAGTCTTTTCTTTCTTCTTTATTGAGGCCTATATATAAGGGTCTCTTGCTTTGTATGATGATGATGATTGATAATGAAAATTTCAGATTTTTGTCTTATAATTGCTTGTAAGCTTTAGAGAGAGAGAGGTGAAGCCTAGGAGAGGCCAAAGCAATACCCATCAGTCTTTGGAGGAGTCCGAGACTTGTGGCCCACAAATTCCCCTTCCCCTACACCTCCGACCACCTCCCAACACCCCAAACCCGCCGGCCTGCATCACCCCCCAACCGAACCCTTCCACCCCCTTAACCGCCGGCCTCCCTTGGCTTTTCCAGCCGCCGGATCCCACCCCACCCGCCGGCCCTCCCCTCTCTAATTCCCCTTAGTCGCCTGCCTACCCCTCATAGAAGTTGAATTTCAAATTCAAACAATTCTAATTACCTTCCTAAAATAACTCCTAGTCAATTAGGAAAGTTTCCTTTCTTGAATTCAAATGCTTTCCAAATTGAAAACTCCCAATTAGGAAGCCTCCCTAAATTAAATCAAATCTGAAATTAAATCTTAGATTTGATTTCAATCACTAATTAAAACCTTGGCCCCACATACATCGAACCTAGACACCTCCCCTTCCCCCCTCACATGGCCGGCCCACCCCTTGCCTTTTTCTCTCCCAAATTTAATCCCTAGCCCCCCCAAAATTCCCCATTAATTCCCCTAAGCCGCCGGCCCCCCTATAGTCCCCTTTTGGAATAATTTGAAATTTAAATTATTCTCTTTCCCTCCCTTTGGGGAAATCTGAAATCTAATTCAAAATTTCTCAATTACTCCCTCTTCCCCTCTCAAATCAGGAGTCCAAAATTTTCCCCAACCCTAGCCGTCCCCACCCTCTTTCCCGAAGCCCCAAGCCGCCGCCTCCCCTCCTCTTTCCTCCCTCCAATAATCGCCGACTCCTCAACAGTTCACAATAAAGATACTTTTGTCTATGGATGGCGGATCCCGAAGTGGATTGTTGAACTCGCTTTTTGTTCGCATTCTTCTCGCACGTGTTCGATTAATTTAGCTGAGTCCCGACGAGCCCAATTTGCACTCGAGGCGACTCGAGTTGAGTCAGATTAGACCTGACAAAGTTTGATTGAACTTAATTAATGCCCATTAGCTTCTTTGAGCACAGTTTGATCCAAATCGGCGTCGATTTGGGTTCGATTTTACCAAATTAATTTAATTAAACCAAATCGAACTTGAATCGATTCGATTCAAGTCAAATTGAGTTCAATTAGAATCCCAATTTGACCCAAATCAATTTAATTATTTTAAAAAATAGTTCTAATCTTATTTCCTAAGTAGGTTTCCCGCTCTCGGCTATCGGCATTAACGAACATTCAAGTCTTACCTTTCCAGACTCTGGCAGCCGTTTTTTGGTTCTTCGGCTCGAAATCCTTCAGATGGCAGTGCCTGGATCGGATCTCGGGACCCCCTCTCGGTCGCTGGTTGTTTTTTGCCCGACTCCAGGCCGAAGCCTCCATCCTTCTCCAGTTCGCAGACCCCCGTCTCCCTCTCTGTTTCGCGAAGCCAGGCGGAGCTCCCCACTCCCGATCTTTCTCTCGCAAACACAGGAAGCGGACCTCCCTCTCCTCCGTCGCCCCTATTCGCAAGCCCTGACGCCAGCACCCCTCCTCCTAGCTGCAGGTAACCACTGCCCTTCTTCTTCTTCTTCTTCTTCTTCTTCCCCTTCTTCTTCTTCTTTTTCTTCTTCTTCCTCTTCCTCTTCCTCTCCTTCTTCTTCTCCTCCTTCCTCTCCTTCTTCTCTTTAATCTCCTTCTCATACCTTAGCCTCATTTGCTTCTTCTCATCCTAACTCAAAATCTTGTGAATGACTTGGTTGATGGCAAGCTACGTTTATGTGAAGTTCATTTTGTCTAAGATTGGAAGTGTAGTTAGAGCTCTTGTGGTAGATTTGTCATTATATCCTTAGATATCATGCTCATAGTGAATGCATTCACTCTTTATATTGGACTTTGTGGTAGTTTGTTATGATCATGTTATAAATAAAGTGGATTTTATCACAACGCGTTGATTTATATACCTCTCCAAAGCATCGATTTGTGTTGTTTGAGAATAAGTGATTAGTATGTGAAACTTATACTTGATTCATGTCATATAGCCTAAAGTTCTAGGTGTAAGTGGTGACAAATCATGAGAAGCTATGTTGATTTCTTGCCAAGGTATGCACATAAAGTATTTGTGTTAATGCTTGCTTGAAAATATCTATATACAATATAATATATTAAGCTCTCTTGAGTAGGAAAGAGATGGCAAACAAAGTAATCTTGCCCATTTTTATTGTGTTGTGAGCTTATGAATGATTGGAGAGCTTGTTTATTCACATGTGTTATATGCATATAAGCCAACTCACATCGGATTCTATGATAGCTCACAATAGGTGTGTTGCAAATGAAGTTGATTTTTGTTGTGATGTATGAATCTCATGAATCGCCCGAAGGTAGAAGTTATGTATTTTTGAAGTGAAATTTGACGAATTAGTCTCTCACGATTAAATTTAAATCTTTATGCTCATGCTTATATTTTATTGTTCATGTGATACTTTTCGTTGGGGTTATCTCTCTACTTTAAAGATATGCCTAACAATGAGATGCTTACATTCTTTGAAAATAATAAGAAAAATCATCTTTTAGAAATAACATGGGATAGTTTCTAAAATTTGAACAGTCCCGGAGAGCAAACAACCGAGCCAGTGTCCGAGCCAGTGTCCGAGCCTGAAGAAAGGTACATTTTTATTTAATTGTATTTTATTTTGATTATTCGTATATTGAACAGTAATCTGCTCTCACCCAATCTTCTTTCTTTTCTTTGTTCTCTTGCGAGGTACTTGTGGGAAAGCAAAGAGAAGGAGCATTCAAGAGCACTAGATGAAGGAGCTTGAATAATTAGATCCGAGCATCAGTCACCCCCATTCATAAATAAATGCTTGCTACAGGTGCTCTAAAATGCTTAACCCCCAAATGAATAAGAGCGTGGCCAAGTGTGTTTTCTTTTCTGCACAAATATTAATTGCTTGGGTTGTTATATATAACTACTTGGGATTTTATTAGGATAACCTTGCAGGTTCAGTCCAGATCTAGATTTTCTTTTTCATAATATAATTTGATGTAATTCATATCGAGTTATGAAAGTCTTTAAAGGCAAGGCATTTCAAATACTCGGTACCTAAAGAGAAAAAGAAAGGTCATTCAAAGGGAATTTCTTATTCATTTGGGTACCATTTCGAAGGACGATCTGGAGAAAAATGATCCAAAAGGAGGATGACCCGAAGAAAGACGATCCACTCGAAGACGAAGACTTGAAGACGAAATGTCTTGCATTTAAGACTTGAGTCGTTCAGTAGGATTAGAACTCAGGTTGTTGTCGGTGGAGCCTGGCCACCATTACTTTTCTGCAGATCCTGGGTTATACTTATATGGCACTTACCGTGGACTGTGGACTTTTCTTTACTTTGTTCTGTAGATTTATATTGATGTGTTTACTTTGTGTGCGCAGTAGAAATTGCATGCTTTTCTAGGTTTCTTTCTTGTATGTACTTGGCCTGATTTCGTTAGGCTCTTTAGGAATAAAATTTTTTTACTCATAACCATTATTTAAAAATTTAAGAATTAAATAACTTAGAAATCTAACGACCTAGGAAATAGCCAGAATCGTCCAGGGTCGCATGCATATTAATGCATTCTCTCCCTCCTTGCTATAAGACACTTCCCCGCCTGTGGGTAGAGTCCAGATACTCCGACCTATGAGGATGAGGTGCTGGATCTTGAAAAGTCTAGTCTTTTTCTAAAACTTATTTTTAAGCCTTTTTAAAATTCTATGCATACTTGACTTGGATACCTGAACTAACATTCATTGCATTAGAAACTAACTAAATTAAAATTTAACTGCATTAGTTCTAGGAGCATACACCCAACATAAGTTCAAGGCCAATTAGGACACTCTCTAGACGTCGGTCTCACTTCCAAAAACTCAACCTCCCACCCATCTTTCATAAAGACTGAAACGCATGGATTTTATACGACTAGGTGGTTAGCTGGCTTTCAATTTTAAGCGGGATATAAGCCCAGAATGCATTAGCTAGGACACGGGTGTTAGTGTTATGTGTAGAACACTAAACCCACTAAATTTAAGGTTCAAGGCTACTACATTCGGTGTCTCGTAGTACGCCTCATTGGTGGGTAAGTCTTCTTTCCTTCAGAAACTATAAATCCTACCTATCCGCGTCACATAGATGATGCCACCTCCATCCTTCTCTCTTGTATGCTTGGAGTGCATATTTTTTTTATTTTCTTCAGTTTCTTCTCATTATCTCAATCCCTCTGGATGTTGTTACGAGCCGTGTATGTTGACTAAGCCAAGTTGAGCATTTCTTTCCCTTTTGAGTAGGATGTCCTAATATTCTCCTTATGTGTCAATCCCACTTAAAAGTATAATGTATAATCCTTAATCGAGAGTCTTCTCAGGCCACGGCTTGAGATGTAATTAACCACGAGGATTTGCGCCCATGGGAAACCGAATCCCACCATCAAATAAACCACACTCGAGCTGATGTATCGGGTGGGGGAAACCCGTTGTTCCGATCAGGTCGTACCATGGTTTAAAATTGCGCGCCTTGAGGCGCGCCTCTGCGCAATTTGGGCCCATATAGCCTCATTGCCTAAGCAATTCTGGTGATTGATGAGGCTTACGCCTCACTGGCATTGAGGCGCACCTCAAGGCGCTATTACGCAATAATAATAGAGGTGTACGCCTCATGGGGGTCCCACTCACTTAAGTTTTACTTAAAAAAAAAACCCTCCTCTTCCTTCTACCAGCTCACCCGAAACGAACGAAACCTCCCGCACGGTCTTCGTAGACGACGAAAAATCCCGGACCCTAGCCTTTCCGCCGCCTCTCCCGCCGGCGCCACCTAACGCCGGTGAAACCATTATGTCCGGCCGCCCTCTAAGACACTTCTTCAACTGGTTTTAGGTATTTTTTTTAAGTTTAAGGAAAGATTTTTCAAGTTATAGAAAATCTAGGATTTATAATTTTTTGAGATTTTTTTTTTGTTTTCGCTTTTTTGCATTAAGAAGCATGATTAGAGGAAAGGAAAAGACATCCATTTTTGGTGAAATTTATTTCTTTAGGGTTTATGGAACATTGCTTCATTTGATTGAATGGTAGCCATTGATAATGCAAGAAAATGAAAATAATATAACTTTTTTATTTATGTAATATTTAGATATCTTTTTGTTAGACTTATGTGTATGGTTGCCATTGATATGTAAGAAAATGAAAATGTATGGTTGTTTTTTTTTTAGTAGTGACTTGATATTTTGATCTTCTATTTTATATTCTTCTCATAAAGGATGATCAGAAGTAAGGATAAAGCTGCATCAGGTCATAGAAAAGATTCAGCATGGAAATATAGCACTCAGGTGGATGAAGGAAGACCTTGCATGCTCTTCATCTAACTGTGAAAGAAATTGGAGTACCTACAACCAAGTACATACAAAGAGGAGAAATCGCTTGTCGACATTGAGGATGAATTCACTGGTGTACATTATGTACAATAGGAGACTCAGAGATAGGAATTTGAAGAAAAAAGGATTAATGGATGATGAAGATCCTTTGCTTTGCGAGGACGTGGCATCTGATGATAAGTGGTTTGTAGATGATAAAGTTGAAGTGATGCCATCTGAATTACAAGATGAAGATTTAAATGTTGATTTCTTTGATGGTCATAAAGCATCTACATCCACCACAACTCAAGAATAAATCAAAAAAGGTATATAAAATAATATAGTTTTCTTTTCTTAGACTTTAATTTATTAATGTATTACACTATTATTCATTATGATATTGTTCAAAAATATTTAGTGAAGAGGAAGATAACTGATATTAAGGAAGAAGGAGCTATTTGGGAGACATTGGACTCTATAGGAGAGGAGGAAGGAGAGAGAGCAGTTCATCATAATGATGATTCAAATGAAGACTCTCTTAGTGATGACAGTGCTGATGACTTATGAGTTCTTATGTGATGTGTCATTGCTATTTATTTTTGAAATTATATGTTAATGAAAAGAATACTATGATTTGGGAAAGATAGAGTTTGAGTTGAAGTTGAACTATATTTCATGTTCTCTTATTATTAGGATATTTTGATTTTACTTCATATCTTGTGCATTTTTATGTTTTATATATTATTTACTTATTAGAATATACAAATTTTATCATTTTATGTTTACGCAATTCTTTGATTTTGAGGCTTACGCCTCAAAACGCCTTGAGGCTTACGCCTTGCCTCACGAACGAAAAACGCCTCAATACCCGATTACACAATTTTAAATCTTGGGTCGTACATATTATTACCTATCGGGGTGCACTGGCGAGAGCCGCTATCCTCAATGGTTAATCGTATGTATTGTCTAATATGCCCTCCCATTGGCGATACTGCCTCCCCCCGTGGGCGGCGGTGTTTTCCCTTTCGGAGGACCACATGGATCATGGATTTGCATATGATGAGCATGATCAAATAAATATCCTACAATCCCCATTCTTCGATCCCGGCTTTGGATCTAAAGGTGCCGTCGAGGAGTATATCGACCGCATCCACCTCTGTTTAGTTGAGATCATCGACGAGCAACAATCATCCGGGTCATGGCAAATCCTTGGGCGTCCACCAACGACTTCAACTCCGACTACCTCTCCGGCGAGCAATACCGTAGGCATCACTTGTCTCCTAGTGGCTTCCCTAGGGTTGCTTGTAATCTTCTTCCGCTAAAGCACTAATTACATGACTGAGAGTGAGGGAAGGTGAATATTTCTAATTATTAAATCGTGGATTATTGTTAATCGTTGCCACTAGTTTTACTTCTTTATTTTGTTGTTGCTTTGCAAGGTACCCTGTCAATCTCGTTTGTAACCACTTGCTATTGCATAAACTAAGTGATGACTGGCGTAGGACTTCCATCTTCCATATTTTTACCAAGATCGTTGATAAGAACTGTAAGGTTATCATCAATAGTGGAAGTTGCATTAACGTTGTTTCGTCTGCAATGATTTCTAAACTTCATCTGAAGACGAGCACACACCCAAGCCCATACAAAGTCGCTTGGATCAACTCGACCGCTCTGGAAGTGAAAGAAAGGAGTCTTATCCCTATTGAGTTTGTGGGATATAAGAAAAAGATTTGGTGTGATATTTTAATCATGGACGTCGGTCAGATCATCCTTGGACGCCCTTGGCTTTTCGATAACGATGTTCACATCTATGGGAGATCAAACACCTGCGTGTTTGAGCACGATGAAAAGAATATTAAGCTTTTACCTTCTCAATCCAAGTCTACCAAGGATGAAGTAAAGCCCACTCCCCTTAAACCCAATACAGGCCTACATCTGTTGACCGCCAAGGACCTGAACACTAAACTCGGGTTAGGATCCCCCTTATACGCTTTAGTAGCTAGGAAAGTGAGTGCTGATCAGAATGAACCTATACCCGAAGAGGTTAAACCCCTCCTTAAGACCTTTGCTGATGTTTTCCCCGAGGACTTACCCAACCATTTCCCACCACTTAGGGACATCCAACATGTCATCGATTTAGTACATGGAGCTTCGCTATCCAATCTCCTGCATTATTGCATGAACCCAACAGAACATGCTAAACTTAAAAAACAAGTTGATGAGTTATTGAAACGTGGCTTTATCAAGAAAAACCTTAGTCCGTGTGCTGTCCCCGCCCTATTGACTCCCAAGAATGATGGGTCGTGGAGAATGTGTGTTGATAGCCGCACTATCAACAAAATCATGATCAAATATCGATTCTCAATTCCTCGTCTAGATGACATGTTAGATATGATGACATGAGCCACCTTATTTTCCAAAATTGATCTCAAAAGTGGCTACCATCAAATTAGGATTCGCCTTAGAGATGAGTGGAAAACGGCATTCAAAATTAAAGATGGACTCTACAAATGGACGGTTATGCCTTTTGGTCTGAGTACCGCACCGAGTACATTTATGAGAGTTATGACCCAAGTCCTCAGACCCTTCCTTGGAAAATTTGTAGTAGTCTACTTTGATGATATTCTGATTTATAGTAATTCGGTGGATCAACATCTAAACCATTTAAAACAAGTTTGTGAAGTTTTGAGGACAGAGCAGTTATATGTTAATCCTAAGAAGTGTATGTTCCTCACTAATAACATGACTTTCCTTGGATTTATCATATCCTCTCAAGGCATATCCGCTGACCCTGAGAAAGTGCGAGCAATCAATGAGTGGCCCGAACCAAAGAATATTAGAGATGTTAGGAGTTTTCATGGATTGGTCACATTCTATCGGAGGTTTATTAGAAATTTTAGCACTATAGAAGGGAGAATTTCAGTGGGCCACTGCCGCCACTAAAGCCTTCGAAGAAATTAAGAGACGAATGATAGAAGCCCCAGTTATGAGACTACCCGACTTTTCTAAAGTCTTTGAAGTAACCTGCAACGCTTTAGGCATTGGTATTGGTGGAGTCTTATCTCAAGAATGACATCCTGTTGCTTACTTCAGCGAAAAGTTGAACGACATTAGGCAATGATACTCCGCCTACAATAAAGAGTTTTATGACATCATTCAGCCCCTTAGGTATTGGAGACATTACCTACTCCCTCAGGAATTTGTTATCTTTTCGGATCATGAAGCGTTACGATACATTAATTCCCAAAAGAAACTCAATGCCCGACATAGTCGTTGGGTTGAATTCCTGCAAGAGTATACCTACACGATCAGACATAAAGCAAGATCAGAGAATAAAGCAGCAGATGCTTTAAGCCGTCGGATGATGGTTACTCGTGAGATGAGGGCTGAAGTCATTAGATTTGAGCGTATTAAAGAAGACTATAAGGATTGCCCCGATTGTAAAGAGACATATTTACTACTAACAGCTGGAGAAGAACAGATCATTGATGATTTTCTTTTGGAAGACGGATATTTATTTAAATCTCAAAAATTCTATATTCTCAATACATCACTTCATGAATACCTTGTTTGGGAATTACATGCTGGTGGATTAGCTGGACATTTCGGTCAAACCAAGACAATCCCTGCAATTGAAAATTGATTTTACTGGCCGAGTCTTAAGCGTGATGTTAGTAGGTTAGTGAGGCGGTGTCACACCTATCAGTTGGCCAAACAGAGAAAGCAAAACACAGGCCTATATACACCACTCCCTATACCCAACTGTCCTTGGCAAGACGTGAGTATGGATTTCATCCTTGGACTACCCAAGACCGTTAGGAAGCATGATTTTGTTTGCGTAGTAGTTGACCATCTTTCAAAAATGGCACACTTCATTCCCTACTCTAAAACTTTTGACGCCTCTTGCATTGCAAAATTATATTTCAATGAGGTAGTTAGGCTTCACGTCCTTCCCAAAATCATAGTGTCGGATAGAGACGTTAAGTTCACTAGCTATTTTTGAAAGATTTTATGGCACAAAATGGGTACCAAACTCCAATTTTTCACTGCCTTTCACCCACAAACTGATGGGCAAACTGAAGTCGTGAATAGGAGCCTAGGCAATCTCCTAAGGACCTTGGTAGGTGAAAACATTCAAGATTGGGAGAGACTTCCCAAAACCCAGCTGCATTTTGTTCCTCTTATTATTATTTATTTGTGAAAGATTTGTGTGTTTACATTGATTGTGCATTAGAATTGCATGATTTTAACAGATTTCTTATATTATTTTGCTTTGGGGTGGCTCAGACGAAATTCACGTTAGACTCTTAAGTTATTAAATTTTCTACAAAACTAAAATTTTTCTTAAGCAAGATAAAATGAATATAGGACTTAAAATCAATCAATTTTTCAAAAAAATTAATGCATGACCCTTCTTGGGTCACTCTTTAAAATTCAATTAATATTTCAAACCCAGCTTACTTCACAATGACTGATGGCTAGTTTTGATTAGCCCTATCCATGCATACCCAGCCTGAGTCAAGCATATAGATTTATTTTCTATAACATAGAGGGATAGTCCATTTTTTGCATAGCATAGTGCCATTCACGGTTGGGCTTAAGGTTCATTTCCCTTCTGTGCCTCCCAACACTCTTGCATTTGCATATGATCGGACTTCATGGATTTGAGATGCTAGGTGGAGTTTAGATGTACCCCTTTTTGAGCAGGGTGGTAAATCCAGTTCATAGCTGCCTAAATTTCTAGTGGAGTTTAAGTTATAAGTCTCCTCATGGTGTCTTACATTAGTTAGGTCATGGGCGTTAGATTCAAGTGTACAGTATGTCCTTTGTAGATCTATGATCAAAGGCTGACGGTATATATATATATCATTGCATGCCTTATCATTGAGTAGGCTCTCCATTCTTGAGGGATTATAAATCTGACATGTCCATGTTACACTGATGGCGTTGCTTTCATCTTTCTCTTATGCATGCTTTGTATGTGATGTTTCCTCTCTAGATTTCTCGTCTTTTGATCGACCGAGTGACTATATGATTCTTGCATGTTGAATAGCCCAATTGAGCCCATCTTCACTTGGATTAGGAGAGACTAGATATTCCACTATGCACCAAACCTAGAAGAGAATAAAATATCATCCTTAATCGAGCATATTCTTATGTCGAGACCTAAGATTTAATTAATCACGGAGTCTTGCGCCCGTGGGAAACCGACACCCACATCAAATAAACCCCATTCGAGTTGATGTATCGAATGGGGAAATCTCATAACTATCGAGTTATACAATTTATTATCCATCGCAAGGTTTAAAATTACACAATTGGGTATTAAAGCATTTTTTGTTGATAAGGCAAAGCGTAAGCCTCAAAATCAAAAAATTTAAATGTTAAAAGTAATTTTTTATGTAATACTCAAATAATATATTAAAGGATAGCATGTTAACTTTCTATAGAATTATGAAGTAATAAATTTGCATACATATAATATAAAAATTTACAAAAGATATAAAGTGGCAAGTGATAAATTATGCGAAATAGAATTAAAATAAAATATAAGAGTAAAATAATATTAAATATATGAATGACATAAAAGTATCATATAATATCAAGTTCAACTTTAAATTTCTTCTTTCTCAGTTTCTATCTCATTCACATTTAATTCTTAAAAAAAACTAAAATAGTTGACAAAAACTTGGAAATCATCTACATTATCATCACTGAGGGGGTTTTTATTTGAGTCGTCATCATAACAAATTAGTATGTCCCCAGTCTCATCCTATGGAGTCCAACGCCTCCCAATTTGCTTCTTTTTCATTTATTTTAATCATATTCTTCTTTCATAAATATTTTTCATTAACATAAAGATGAGATAAATACTTTAAAAAATTTAGAAGAGGTAGTGGTGGTGTACGGGATTGAAGTGATCCCTGACGGCGGCTACGACGGTGGTGATTATGGATAAAATGGAGAGTTGGAGGTCAAGGCAGTCGAAAGGAAGTTGCTGCAGCTTGGGGGTGCATTAAAGCGTGTTTTGTTCGGGGCTTTAGTTTAGGATTTACGTAAGTTTTAATATATATAGGGTGAGGCGTAAGCCTCACGCCGGTGAGGCATGGCGTGCCTCAAGGCAGGCCTCAGGCAAGCTGAGGCGCAAGCCTCATAAAAAAAGTTTGAGGTGTAAGCCTCGATATGTTTTTCACTGGAATTATGCTGAGGCAAGTCTCATATTGTGCAATTTTAAATAATGATCCATCAAGGTGTTTAGGCGAAAGTCACTATTCTCCATGGATAATCGTATGTATAATTTCATCTGTTCTTTCATTGGTCTGCTTGCGTTGAGTGTAAAGGCCTACAACCATTTTGTCCTATAGGATAGTGCGGTCGTACCCTTTGCATTATAACCCTGCGAGCAGCATCCTTTTGGAGACCCACATACGACATTGAAGTCAACAAAAATCATTTAAAGTTGTATTATACCTATATTTAATAATAAGACTACTTAATTAACAAAGTGTCTTTACTTTATGAGTAACATAAATATTGTTATTCCACATATAGATGATAAAAGGATAACTCATGAATATTCTTATCATAGAGTTCAAGATATAAAAACATATATCATTATCAATTTAAATATTCTACACTGTTAATGAAAGGATGCTAAATAAGGCTTTCGCATCGTGATTTAGAAAACAAGGTCTTAAATATTAGCATTGCACTGTGATTTAGAAACCAAATGACCCTCACTAAATAATAGTACAAATTAATTAGAACTTTGACCTTACATGACATGCCATGTTGCAAAGTTACGGTGCAGCGAAGGACACTACTTAGCCATTCATCGATGTCCCACTTGCATCAATGCTGACCAACTACAGAAATTTATCCCTAGAATGTTTGTAACATTCATTCCATGAGGCACCTTGGTAATGTTCAAGAACCAAGATCCTTAGAGAAATAACGAAGGATTTGTATAATTCCAAGTATAATGAGCGTAGTGTAAAGCAAATAGAGACATTTTTGGTACTTGGTTGGAAGCAATGTAAATGCAAAATGTTGTTTGAAGCATTTTAAAATAAATGAACTAGTGTATTTTTTGGTGTATTACAAATTTGCTAAAATCAAACGAATTAGGAATCACCAAACGCACATCCAAAACTTCACCCCAGGCGACTCCTCTCTCACGTTAAGTTGGTCACAAACAAGATCTCCTCATGATTTCCTCTAATCTTTCACACATCATTGCTCTTGTTGGCACCTCCCCAATATGATCTCCCATAGTGATTTGTCCTGATCATACCTGCCCAACCTCAGTCAAGCTCCCTATTATGATTCACTTCTCAAACACCTCTGACCTTATCAACCACGATTGAGAAGTTTGGCAATAGGCAGGTCATAATTCTTAGCCAGAGGCATCACTCCCATTGTCATTTGGCACTAGAAGCGAGCAACCATTGTAATTTATTCCCCATGTTGGATCTGAAATCATCCGATGGATGATATTAGACCCTACTAGCAGAT
The DNA here is from genome assembly GCA_019925795.1 of Dendrobium chrysotoxum. NCBI lineage: Eukaryota > Viridiplantae > Streptophyta > Magnoliopsida > Asparagales > Orchidaceae > Dendrobium > Dendrobium chrysotoxum. The sequence goes on from CM034308.1 coordinate 5,358,007, forward strand.
TCGCTTGGTGAGTTAGGGGACCTGTTAATGAAAATGGAGAATAGGAGAGTGGAAGATAGAGAGTAGAGAATAGAGAGGAATAGACGAGCAAAATCTTTGCTATCTCAACCAATAATACACAAATAAGCTTAAAGCTCAAAAAAGTCTATAGCCCTCTAAAAGGTCCAAAATTCCCCCTTGTTTTCTGACTATTCCTCATCACCTAAGATGCACCGACACGGACACGACGACACGGACACGACACGGACACGAGACACGGCATTTTTTAAAAATATAGGACACGGGTGCGGCGTGGACACGGCATAATAATTTTTTTAATATAATATATAGGAATAAAGGTGACACCATATTGAAAATGGTAAGTAATAATAAATCAATGTCATGAGGACTTGTTTAGCTTATAACATTAAAATGTTTAGTACAAAATGTCTAGTACAATCACAAAAATATAAGCAAAAAATCATTTAGTACAACATGAAGGTTCAACTACTCAATAGAGGGAATGATAGAATTAGATTCAGAGGTTGGTCTTTGGCCTTCAATATCATCATCATTGAATATCATTGCTTCCAATTATGGTTCATCCAGAGAAAGATTTGCAACCTCCAATAATCCCATATCATCAAGGCACTCGAATCCATCTCCAGCAACATCCCACATCTTGTTATCACCTGTCATATAAAGTGGGGTCTTCTTTGATAGAAGACGAAGATTTTTTATGCACATAAACTAAATCTTCAGCTCATTGTGGAATTATTTTATTTCTCTTCATCGATTGAATAAATGAGTATGTGCTCCAATTTCTCTCACAACAAGAAGAGGATGATACTTGTAATGAGGATTTCTTGCAAGGTTTAAAGGAAGTCCCGCTGAAAAAAACATCCTTGCAATTTCACCATCCAATTCCTCTCGTTGTTGCATGTTAAAAGCCTTCCCTAAAGCACTACTGGCAACTCTTTTTCTTTTCTTTGAATCATATCCTTCACTTCTATATGATAATTAATGATCAACTCTAACAGATGAGGAAGAAGTGTGGGATGAATCATGGGTAGATGGCAAAGGTATCTCTTTAGGAAGTGCCCTTTTGATCCTAGATTCAGCTTCATCAACTTGTCTGTTTAATTCAATCAACTGCGACATAGTAATCTTAGGACACATTTTAATTCCATGACAAAAAATCTTAAGTAGATGTGCTTTCACCCTAGAATAAGATCCTTCGTAGGTGCCACCACAATAATTGCATTTGAATGACACATTAAACCACTAAAGGCTTAATAAATTAGTGCAATATATCAAACTCCTAAACATAATGTTTCACTTATTCTAAAGATAATAAATACAACAATATGCCGGGCAGTCGGGGGTCCAAGGGGGCGCTGCCCCGTGGCGGGGTTCGACCAAAGCGCAACCAAAGCGCAGCTAAAGCGAAGTGAAGGGAAACATTTTTATTGTAAGGTTTTTTTTAATTGTAAAAGCGCATGGATCGTTTACTCTTTTTTTTTGCGCTTTAGTTGCCTTTTTGTTGCGCTTTTGTTGCGCTTTTGCAAAAGGGTAGCTAAAGCGTAGCAAAAAGACAACTAAATGAATAGAAATGACGAATGGAGAAAAATTGGCGACATCAACTTACAGGTTTGAAAATTTTTATGCAGTTTGGTGTCGGCTTCCCTCGGCTGCACACAGAAACTAAGGAGGAAGGCTTGTTGCTTACGGCCGGAAGGGAAGACTAAAGGTGCGATCTCCAGGCGACCGCTGCTCGCGGGAAAGATCTCCAGTTGACCGCTGCTCGCCTCAATCGCTCGGGAAGACCACGAATACGAATAGGAATACGGGATTAGGGTAAAAATGAAGACTCAGGCATGAATCGGCTAATATGAAATAGCGAAATTAGAGTTTTTCTTCTTTTTTTTATTTATTTAATTATCAAATAGTCGGACACGCGTATCCGGTTTTTTTTTTTTTAATTTTAAATGAGACACACTAATAGTGTGTCCGACACGTGTCCCCGCCGTGTCGGACGCTTGTCCGTGTCCAACACGTGTCCGACACTGCATACCCTCTTAAAACGAAGTGTCAGTGCATCATACTCATCACCATGTATTTATATGATTTTGGAGGCAACAGGAAAGGCTACACAAGAAAAGCAAAAGTGTGGGTTACATGTGGATACTCGTACAATGCTACATGTCCTAAGACACAGGGCGCCCCCTAATCACCCTCAGGAAGGTGAGGCCAATGATCTTGAAGAGTGACTATTATTAGGCGAACTCAAGAGAAGGCAAGTAACTGTAGGGAGAGTGAAGAGAGGGGGCGGACACATAGCCAAAGGGTTGTCTCATAATGCAGCAAGTGTCATGAGAGGCTCAGCTTCATCCTGTTGATGAAGGCAAGCTCAAGTGTGAGCGAGGAGGATGAGTTTCCGAGCCTGGAATGAGTTATAGTTGAACGAGTGAGGGATCGCTAAGGTAGACGCTTTCAAGTAAGTGAGTTTGGCGAACTCGGCGGGTTCCAAAGGTAAGAGCTTAACTGAGATGAGTGATGATTTTTCTTCCCGATCAAGAGACCTTCTGGTCACCCATTGTAGGGTAAGTTCTTCGAGAGGATGCAAGCAAGAGCGAATCCCCCTTTAGCTCAGGGGGGAAAGTTCCCCCCCCCCGAAAAAAAAAAAAAAATTTATTATATGATTCTTTAGGTAATTTGTCCCCCTCCATCTATTTTTTAGTCTTTATTACAAGGGTTTTTAGGCAATTGCCCCTCCCCCCCCCCCCCCCCCCCCCCCGAAGTTTTAAAATACTATGATTTTTAGGCAATTGCCCCCAGCATAATTAAACACATTGTGTAGAAATGTTATTGTTAGGGAACGATGAACCAAATACAAAAAGAAATAGTAAAGATAATTCATCATTTTATTAATTAATTTGAATTCCAAATATATCCTTACAGCCAAAATTTGTTTCCCGACAGGGAGGTGCTGCCCCCTTGGACCCCTGACATATCTGCGAAGCGTACGACAATCAAAAATATAAACAAATAGAGGTCGAGCCAAATTCAAGTCAACTCCAACATATCTTTTGTAAAAATTGAATGATTAATCAATTACATCATTTTGATTTTTTTTGCAAATAAATCATCCATACTTCAACCTAAATTTTATTTAAGAATAATTGTCATTATATAAAATGTTGATGATATTTTTAAAATGTATTATGTACTCAAGTACAAAGAATCATTAGCCACTAAAATGACATATATATATATATGAAATATCTTTAGCGACCATTTTCTTTTTGCCTCTTTTTTTGTTGTTATTGACCCATTTTCTTATAGTGAAGGGTCGAGTCAAATTCAAGGCAACACCAACAGTTACTTATAAGTTTGCCCCCCCCTGAAAATTAAGGTTGGTTCCGCCCCTGGATGCAAGTGAGTGGCACTCTCTCTTTAGGTGAATTCCTCTAGTAGTCATTAGTGAGTTCGCTAAGGCATTTGCTCCTAAAAAGGAATGTCCTTGCTACAAGTCAGCTACTACTTGTGAAGGCAACTAAGGGCATACACCCTAGATTTTTTTTCTTAGTTTTATGTGGTTTCAATCAAATACAATAAACCAATCTTATGCATTTCAAATGCATGGCGATTCAAATACAATGCATTTCAAATACCTTTGAACTCTAAATTCTTACAACTAAACATCACCAATGTAAAAAACTTTTGCATAAGCCTCAAAATGTATGAACAAATTGAATCATCTTCGATCATACTTAATTTGTCAAGTAACCTATCCATACCTCAAAAACATTTCAATTGGAGAATTCGAGTAAAACTCCACGAGAAATAGGGCATTTAATCATGATGCAGTCAGCCATCCATTCAATCTAGAGATGATAAGCAGATCACCGTCACATCATGGACTATCAAAATCTTGGTTATCTCAACCAATAATACAAGAATAAGCTTAAGTCTCAAAAAAGGTCTATAGCTCTCTAAAAAGTTCAAGATTCCCCCCTTGTTTTCTTACTATTCCTCAACAACCTGTATTTATAGGGTTTTGGAGGCAACAGGAAAGACTACACAAAAAAGGCAAAAGTGTGGGTTACATGTGGATGCACGTAGAATGCTACGTGTCCTAAGACATGTGGCACCCCCTAATCACCCTCAGGAAGGCGAGATCAATGATCTTGAAAAGCGTCTTGTTGTTGGGCGAACTCAAGAGAAGGCGAGTAGGTGCAGGGTGACTCCAGAGAATGGGCATACACATAGCCAGAGAGTTGTCTCGTGATGCTAGCGAGTGACGTGAGAGGCTCAGTGCCGCCATGTTGATGAAGATGAGCTAAAGTGTGAGTGAGGATGGAAAGTTTCCGAGTCTGGAATGAGTTATAGCTAAACAGGCGAGGGATCGCTAAGGTAAACACTTTCATGTAAATGAGTTTGGCGAGCTCAACATGTTTCAAGGGTAAGAGCTTGACTGAGATGAGTGATGATCTGCCTTCCCGGTCAAGGGACCTTCTGGTCACCCAGGGTACGGTGAGTTCTTTAAGAGGATGTGGGCGAGTGGCGCCCTCTCCTAAGGCAAATTTCTCTGGTAGTCATTAGTGAGTTCGCTAAGGCATGTGCTCCTAAAAAGAAATATCCTTGCCACAACTCAGCTACTACCTGTTAAGGCAATTAAGGGCATACACCCTAGATTTTTTTATTAGTTTTATTTGGTTTCAATCAAACAAAATAAACTAATCTCACGCATTTCAAATGCATAGTGATTCAAATTCAATGCATACAATGCATTTCAAATACCTTTGAACTCTAAATTCTTGCTTCTAAACATCACCAATGTAAAAAACTTTTGCATCTGTCCCAAAATGTAATGAACTATGCCTTCAATCATACTTAATTTGTCAAGTAAACTATCCATACTTCAAAAACATTTCAGTTGGAGCATTCGAGTAAAATTCCGTGAGAAATAGGGCATTCAGCCATCCATTCAATGTAGATATAAGAAGCAGATCACCCTCACATCATGACCAATAGTATCGATCAAATCCAAAAACGATCTAAGCCGCATCCCCAACCCACTCATCAAACACAGATCTAACATTATTGAAGCACGACATACATCCAATAACCAAATATCAAACCGCGAAACGTCCGCTACCAACTACCGCGCATGGGACGCTCAACACTCAAGGACCATGAAGATCCACCAGTAAGCACACGAAACGAAACAGAAAGAACTAGATAGAAGAGGAAGCAGCATCGGACCTGTAATTAGGGTTTTTCTCCGGAGGCAGGGAGAGCGATTGGGAGCAGACCTGACACGGGGGATCCGTCGGGAGGATAAGGCACCGGGCGTTGGGTACCGCACTGGAGCAGCCAGTACCCAGAAAAATTAGCGAGGATACGCCATTGTCAAATTCTTCGCCGTCCACTTTGAGATCGCCGTTTTGAGATAGCGCCTTCGCATCCATCTCTCCACCGCGGCCCCGTGGGAAAAAGTACCACAAGAAATTCCTACTTCCTCCTTTCAGAAAAGTGGCCGAGCGGTATTTATAGGCTCACTGAAGAGTAGCATGCTATTGCCGCGTTTGGCAGTTGGCCAAAACCTCAAAGAATCGTTCATCGACATTTTTAAAAATAATGCTTCCTCCCTCAAATTAATTCACATTTAAAATTAAATTTTCGTTTTATTTTTATAAAAAGTAATGTTCCTATATGGCCCATCATACTCTATTGGATTACAAAAATTATTTTATATGTGAAATATTTTGAAAATGTAGCATTTTTTTTTAATATTGGAGGATGCACTTTAAATAAGTAGAAATATATTACACATAAAAATATAATTATTTTTGAAAAATTAAAATTATAAAAAAATTATCACAATATAATAATACATTATCAAGACAAGCCTATTTCGTTATGACAATTGATATTATTAGAAAAAATGTTTATATTTGCTGTACATATATGAGTATATGCTAATTGAAATAGCACCAAAAAATCTACCAGAGTAAGCAAGTACTTTAATACAATATTTGAAATAGAAAGATTGCCTAGTTAAATTTGGAGTCATTTGAAAATTCATTTCAACAAACTAATAGTCTAACAAATATTTGGACAAGGTAAGTTCAATAATACTAAAAGTATTATGATCAGAATCCAAAATGAGTTCAAATCAAGCCTTTGAAGCTTAGTTAAAATCTTAATGATACTTTCAACACAGGTCATCCGATGGAGTGTTCGAAAATTTTAGCTAAAAGTATCAAAATGGCACTCAAGAAATTATAAATAGACATTCATTCTTCAAATGAGAGAGAGCTAAAATTAGAGAAAGCATAAAGATCTAAAGAATTTAAAAGCTCTATCCGACGGACGATACCGATGACCATTGCCAATAACTGTCATTGGCAGTATATGATTGCTCAATCACGATTGTTAATCTTCATTGGCCAACTATTATAGCCTAACTGTCATCTCCAATCTATTACTGCCCATTTGTATCACTTGATGAATGTCCCCTAAGGATCACCATCCGTTGATGACATTGACATTTACTATTTATCATATGCCTCATAAATCTTTCACCCTTTTTTTTCATTATCTACTATATTTATAAGGGACAAGACCAACCTACTCATTTCATGTGTCATGACAAATTATTATTTTTTACTTCTATGACTATGCATTTGCACTCTTTATATTAGGACACTTGATGGTATATATAAAACTTTAACTGCTTATTCAAGTTTAATGGTACCATTTTAGAGTGCAGCATTTGTGTTATAAAGATCTATTACATGTAGTTAAATTACATCTGATCTTGAGAAGCCTTGCACAAGATCATTCTAATTCATGCATATTTTCACTTAGGCATATGAGAAATTAGCTATAGGCAAAATTTTAAAAGGAGGAAGCTAATAATTGAAATTTGGCATAGGAGTTTAAAAGAATAATAATTTGAGAAGGAGCAGACTCGTGAAAAGATTTTTCAGCTTTAAGAAACCATTAAAGGGTTTTAGAGCTTCTCTAGAACCGGGAAAGGGATTTCTGGTTTCATTAGCTGTGACACTTCGTCAAAAATCACCTTGATCAAGCGCTACTCTCGAGGCATATTTGAACTTTTAAAATTAAATTTGAGACCATCCAAACTCTGATCTTAGCAACCTTATAGTTAAACTGAATGGCTTGACAAGACGAACTTAATGACACCAAAATCAGCTCAATCCAAGTCCAAATGGGCTCGAACCAAAGGACTAAAACAAATTTGGAAGCTTCAAAGCATTAATTGGGTAATCAAATAATCTCTAAATATGGCATACTTATAGTCGAATCGAGCGGCTCGACGAGATGAATCCAACAAGCTCAAGATCACTTATTTTGACATCATTAAGGTATTTAAATGCTTGACAAAAATCCTATGATCGAAGGAATCAATACGGACAATTTGATGAAGCACTTTAGCTTCGCCTTAGATTTTCTCTACATTTACGAGGATTTTTTTTGGATAAACCCCACTAACAAGGGCCTACGCATTAATGAAAAGAAATATTATAAGTCCTTAATGAATCTAAAATCCACTAAAAATACATCATTTGAAGCAGAACATACCAGCCTTTGATTCAATCTAATTGCAATAATCAAGCAAAATAAACGATAATAAACCAAAAGCCAGAACCACATAGAGAGCCACCCATGAGAGGGTATCAGGAAGAAGTCAATGCCAACACCTCGAAAGGTCCAACAAAACATCAACCTGTAAGAATTGAAACAACAAAGAAAAGGTAAAAGGAGAAGGCAAAAAGAATAAGCCACCATCCACCAAATAGAACCACCACCAACACAGAGCCAACAAACAACAAGCCACCAGCCAACAAATAGAACCAGAGACAACATAGCCAAAAACAGAAAACATAACCACCCCCAGCCCAACAACACCACAAGACTGGACCAGCCAAATAACCACACAGCCGACAGCCCCGCCCCACCAAAATAGAACCAATAGGAAAAGATACCCCACCACAAGCACAAGCAAAGAACAACCAAAGCAACAAAGCACCAACACACCCCAAGCAAATAGAAGAGCAGCATAAGAGCAAAGATAAAAATAGCCAATAGCCTAAGGCAAACAGGAACCAACAGCATAACAGAAAAAAGAAAGCAAAAGGAAGATTATTTCTTTTTTGATTTCCTCCATCTTCGTTTACCAACTTTTAAAAAAAATCTTCCTCAATAATTTGAATAACATTTAAGTCATAATTTTTTTTGAAAATCCACCCCATGGTCATCAAATTCCTCCCCAACCTCCAAATGAGTTGATGAATCACAATCAGCTAACCAATCCCCTTGAGACACTTTATTATCCATTGGATTGAGAGCTAATTGAGCTAACAAGGCATCATTAGTTACAAGAGAAATTGGCACATCAATGAAAGGCACATCGACATTCATATCCACCGGATCGACACAATCTAAAACAACAACAATATTATGAATCAAAACTGCCACACCATTAACAACAACCCCCAACACAACAGGCATGACCACCCCCAATGTGCCAATTACAAGACACTCCCCAGGTTCCATGACGATAGGAACAGGGTTAACATCAACACCATCACCAGAATCAACAATAGTGTAATGCCCCAGAATCTAATTTGAAAGAATTATTTTTTTAATCTTTTAATAAATAACAATCAGAGCTATCTGATATCATATATATTCAATCCCAATAATCATATGCACTACTCAGGATTTATACAATCATATCATAATTATTCTGTCCTGAGTATAAAAGAAAAATAAAAAGAAATAGAACCTGAAGAATTCTGACCAACCTCACACTCCTGCTCTCCCTACCTTGACCTAAAATTAATTAACCACATATAATGAGCTTAAAAAGCCCAGCATATCACCAAAACCTATAACAGAATTCAAAGCACGACAAATGAGCAATATGCATGTCAGAGATCAAATCATAGCAGTTATATTTATATGATCAATGAATCAGTGCAAAAATAGTAAAATTCACGTGTAATAGTTGTAGAATTTATAAATAGTAAAATATTATGACACGGAAGCCAGTAAAATAGTCAACCAATACGAGTGTCAAATCTATAAAGTAATCATCGTATCCATAACCAATCAGTATAAAAATTAAATAAAGTATCAAATCCAAACATCAATAAAGACTGTTGAAATCAAATCAATATAGTTAAATCATATAAGAGTGTGTACATGTTATCCAGTTATTCTATATCAGCATTAAATCAGTATCTCAATCATAAGCTCAATAAATCTTGTGTATCATGTGCTCAGTATATCACATGAATAATATCAGTAAAGTCAATCAGTAGTATCAGTATCTATATTAGTAATAGTAACAATCCAGTGATAGGAGCAGTAGAATAATGCAATAATAGTAAATCCATGTAGTAATAATAAATCCTTACAATAATGAGAATAATACCTCAAAAATATATATTTCAGTAGTCACACTAAATAAGTAAGAAGTTCTGGCTATCACAGTATTTTTCAGTGTTAGTAAACTATTTGCTCAGTAAATATAGTCGTCACTCTTTGCCCGTCGGCACAGTAATAATCTCCTTATAACTTTCAACCAGTGTATCACGTGAATTAGTAGAGGATAACACCAAACCACTTTATTTAAAAGAAAGTCCATCGGCCCACCATTCTATATAGGTCAATCAGTCTCCAACGAATGCATCAATCAGTCTTCACTTGTTTGTTTCACACATGCATATTATTATTACGATATTATAACAGTAATGGCAACCAGCCATTACTCAAGTACATATCCGCATCCATTTTTAATGTATTGCAACAAATAATGCATAATTGAGCTTAATTAAGATGATGCTAAAATATCATAACGGTAGACAACAAAGATCATACTGAGCAAAAATTCATATTTTTAGAATTTGACCAAATTACTAAATATTGCATAAAATAATATTCTGAAGCTTTAGTTGAACTAAAGCACTATTTTTAGATGGTAAAATAAATTTTTGAATAAGCAAAAATAGTTGTATTTTCAAAATCACCCAGTGAAAATCTTAAATAAGTACTCAAAACGTTTATAATCTTGATTTCTATAACATACAAAAAGTTATGCGGTGAAAGTTTTGCCAATACAAAATTATTCATGTTTTTCGATAATAAAAATATAAATTTGATCAGAAAAATATCAAAAACATAAATCTTTGAAATCAAAAATAAGATAAATGTTCCTTACAGTGAGACGAGCAATTTTTTCCAACAGACTCGACAGACAAAAATCGCACCGCAACCTTCAAATCCAAACTTTTTTCTCTCTCTTACCTTTTATCTCATTTTTCCAAAACCAACACTCTGTTTAACGGATTTGAGAAGAGAAAAGGAATAATAAAACGTATATAATGCTTTTAGATATTTAAGAGTAAAATAATAATATAATATTAATATAACAATTTATTTTAACTGATTTTTTAATATAAATTCATATAAATCATATCGGGCTTTAAAAATTATAAAAAATATTCATAAAATAAATCATTTTATTTAAAAAATATCGGTGAAATCGGTTTGTAAAACGGACACCTGACGGTCCCGAAATCCTCACTTGTACCGACAGGTACCAATTCCTTAAAGATTTTCACCGGTGTTAAAAATTACGAAAAAATTCGTGTAAGTAAAATACTACAATCAAAATACTATTGCGAAGATGGATTGTAATTTTGAGTTATAATGACTCCAAAAAAAATTTTATAAAGTCAAAATATGGGCTATTACAAATAGCTGAATCTACACCAACACCATCACCAACAATAAAACAAGGGGACATGATGGGACTAGCTATAAGGTTAACCACACAATCATTAACACCCTCTTTATTTTCATAAGCAACAGCCAAAGGCAAAACAGTATTCGACAGAGCAGCTTCCTTCTCATCATAACCGACAACATCCCCATTGTAAACAACACCAGGACCATTATCGATCAACACAGTAACAAGAATCAAAGTTGAGGTAATTAAACTATTTACAATTTCCAAAATACCAATAGTATTTCCATCAGAGCTAATATGATTAAGAGCAGTAGAAATCAATTTTGACATGCTTAATTAATTAGGGATTTAAAAAAGAATATTTCTTTTTATCATAACCCAAAGCTTTACAGCAATTGTAGAAAGAAGGCAAATCTTCCATCACAATAGATTGAACATACCTTAAGCTATCCTGACCAATCTAAACACAATCGGGATAACTTTTAGTGATATATAACTCAACTAAAACCCGCGCAACCGAAGGGCGAGAGCCCACAACAGTTGCATTGTCAATGCGCAGAGGCCGACCAAATAACAAACCCAATCCATTTAAAATGTGAGGAGAAAAGATGTGATGATGCAAATTAGGGAAAGAGACCCAAATAGGTATAATGGGAGATTCAACCATTAAATCCAAATAAGGAGACCACTTAACCAACTTCATGAACCAATTATTGACAAAATAAAAACGATGCATAAAAACTCTACAGTTTGAGGTTCTGAAGTTAATTCTACATAATATATGTCAAACTACAAGTATTTAAAACATGTTCATTCTTTACACTTGATACTCATTGAAGATTTGGGCTTAGTTTGATTTGGAGGAATCAAAGGAAAGAAAAATATTATAAAAGATTTTTATATTTTTAAGTTTCATTCATTTGGTTATAAAAAAATCAAGAAAAATTTTAATTATTTTATCTGATTATAAGGAGGCAGCCTCTGAGCTATGATCATGACTAAATAATTTTTTTATTAAAATTGCAATAAAAATGTTACTATAAAAGATAAATTTAATATTATTCAAGATAAATTTAATATTTTATAAATTTTTTAGAATAAAATAATATATAAAATAATTCTATAAAGTCAGTGAGAAGGACCGTAAAGGCTGCTAGTTGAAAATTAAAATAAGCTCGTTGCTCAAGCAAGAATGAAAGGAAAAGTTGGTTCGTACGTATTAGCTTTGAGATAAGCTATTTATATATCATTTTAGATCTGTTTGCGACAACTGTCTAGCTGTTCTATTTTTCAAACAATTAAAAGTTCGTTTGTTTACTCCTCTCCGTCTGGAAAGCGGCTTTTTTCCAACAAAAATATTTAAGACTTTGTATGGGGCGGATTTTTTTATGTTTCTAAAGCAATTTTTAATATAAAATTTATGATCTAAAAATTTTTATTATCAAAAAGTTATTTTTAAAAAAGAAATAAAAAATCATCTCAAATGAAGTCTAAGTTATTTTCCTCAGAGTAATTATATAGTCAACTTTATAAAACGCATCAGTTATCTCAAACAGACCTTTTAAAAGTTTTTAAAAAAGAAATGAAATGCAGGAAATTAGATTACTACTAATGTTACAAATTTTAGATCAAAGAAAGGTGGTTAAAAGTGTATTTTTAGTGACAACTATTTTTCTAATTAGGATTAATTTATCCATAAAAAATCATCATGAAGAATTTTCCAAACAAGATGCCTCAAGAGCAAGCAGCAACGAAACGGCAAACAAGAAGACTTTCTTCAGTCCTTTTATGCGGGTCAGGTCAGGTAAATCGATAACCCGCATGAGTTGGGTCTGGGTTGAATTTCCTAACCCATTTGCAAATATGAGTCGGATTAGAATCAACCCGTTTAAACTTAGGTCAATCTAAATTCAACTCGAATTCGACCTGTGGATCCGTTTTAACACCCCTAATTTCATGAGAGATAATTTTTTAAAATTATTTTTGTCATAAGTAAAATTTAATATTGGGTTCTGCCTCGATTAGTGTTGTAAAATAAATAAAAAAACAACATTCTTAATGTATCAATTCATTTGGAATTCTTATATATTTCTGATTCTCTTCATGGTTCCAAAGAAAATTATCAAACAAAAATTTTACATCTAATTACTTACATTGAATGTCTTAATAGTTAATATTAAAAATTTATGCAACAAAGGCTTCCTAATATTTTTTATTGATCATAAATAAATATGTAAGAAATACTTGGAGCACATATAATTAACCAAGTGAATATAAATAGATCGATAGAACTAATATTTAAACAATGAAAGAAAAATATAATTAAAATTAAATAACTTAATATGAAAAAATAAAAATTGATGTCACATTTAACCCTCAATAGAAATTAGATAAACACCGAAAAGAAATTAAATGCTAAAGAGTTTCCATAAATCGTAATAATAATGATGAAAATAACATCTTAAAACAAATAAATGAAATTATTTGTATAATGTATACAATCTGTATTAAAATTTACAGGTTTAATAAAATTGACCAGAATGGTAGACTAAGAAGAAGAAGGAGGAGGAGGGATAAGTTTCTCTTCAGCACACGGCGACGGAATATCCTCCGGGTCCCGGCGAGGCAGGACCCACCTCCCGAACTCATTCCTCGCCATCCCCTTATTCTCCGGCTGGTACCAGCACGCCGGAATCCTGAGTTCCTCCCTCAACAACCCAGTAGCCTTGTTCACCAACGCAACGTCCCGGCGAGCCCCTGCACGAAATCTACCCTCCACCTGCTCGTATCCATCCACCAAATGCAGATACGTCTCCAATGCATGAAACCCGGCGATATCCACCACGCCCCGTTTCAAGTACGGAGATGCTCCGGCGTCGAGAGTCAGCTCGTCCCCCACGTGCGTATAAACCCACTCCCACCCCTTTCCCTTCCTCCCCTCGTTGAACACAACGCCGGGCACCTTCGGCACCACGTCCTGCTTCGTTACCACACGAAGTACCTTCACTCCTCTTCTCTTCAACATGTCGCCAAACACTTGGTTCCCCACCCGAGGCGCTCCGAAGGATATCACAGTAATCCTTACGTCGGCCGGGAGCAACGAAGCCGCCTCCGAGGCGTTGAGAAGGGCGAGCGCGCCGCCGAGGCTGTGCCCTGTTATTGTGACGCTCACCTCCTCCCCCTTGTTCTTGTAGAATTCGACGAGGCGGAGGAGTTCGCGCATCACTTGCTCCGAGGCGCTGGAATGGGTGAAGCGGGAGGACTGGCTGCGGGATGTGTATAAGCTGAGAAAGCCTTTCTCGACGAGGGCGCCGTCGTCGTCTGCACAGGTGAGGGGCTCGAGCCGGGATTGGACGTCTTCGAGCCACTCGCTGGGGGAGACGGTTCCGCGCCACGCGACGGTGATGTCCCGTAATCCGATGCGCCGGGTCTCGGCTTCGCCGCTGACGGCGACGAAACCCATCCAGTTGGATTCATCGCACCAACGGGATTCTGAACGTAGAAGAGGGCGTAGGAGCCATTGCGGTAGATCGATATGGGATGTAGCATAGAGGTATTTCGTGACGCTATAGCCGTGGTGGGAGAGGCCAAGGAGGGGAACGAGGCGGCTGCGGCCGTAAAGTGAGCCGCCATGGTACTCGGAAACAGGGTTGTTGTCGAAGGCGTCGTAGGTGGCCTGGGCGAACTCGCCGTACTTGAGAATCTCGCGGCGGAGGGAAGGTTGGAGAGGGTCGAGGAGAGGGGACCAGTCAACGGGGCCGTGGATGGCGGAGCGGAGAGAGGAGATATCTTCTTTTGGGGAAAAGATGGGTGTCTGATCATGATCAAAAGAAACAGGGAGGGCTTTGGGGGCGGCGGAGAGGTGGAGGAGATTGGAGATGGTTGAAGGAAGGTTGAGTCCACCCGAGATTGAGCGCCAGCTATGATGGTTGTCGCTTTCGGGCTGGATTGGAAGCTGGTCTGTGGAGGTTTTTGAAGTCGTGGGCTTTTGGATGGCGCGGTTAACCAAGTGCCGATACCTCCTTGTGACAAGGTCGTGACTGGAAATGGCGGAGAAGCTGGCGATGGACATGGTTCTCCTGATGAGGAGCGACTATTAAGCTTCGTGATTTACTGATCTAATTAAGATCTGCAGTGGAAGGATTGGGGAAGTTTGCAGTTGGAGTTTATTCTTGGTTGTTCTGGGATTCATTTGACGCTATATAGAATAGGAATTGACCGAGAGTTTTTTTTATTCTTGTTTGACAAGCTCCAACAATGACGCGTGAGACCCGGCACTTTAATGTGCTAAAGAATTGTCGTTAGTTGATCTTTTTTTTTTTAATGTTGTATACTTTTATTTGAAACTGCTCCCAAGAATGCCAAAATTAGATTGAATGCAAATCACTTTTTTTTGGAATTCATGCCTATATGATACAATTTTAATATATTATAAATTTAATATAATTATTTTTTAATATTTATTTATATAATATTTATAATTTTAAATAATATAAAGAATATTATTTTTTTAATAAATATATTTTTTTCATACATATGACTGAGAGATCAAAATGTTATATAAGTAAATAAAAATTTTAAGTATTGTATAAATATATAAGAAATATATGATATAATTTAAATGCACGTGCACAAAATACGTCTTGTTAGAATCTTATAAATAAATAAAAATATAATAAAAATATAATTAGTTGGGACTATAATTGTGATAAAATATTCAAAATCTCTTTTGAAATATATAACTTCATAATCATAAAATGATTTAAGAATTATTTGAAGTAAAGTGCACATAATATATTTAAAATCTCATTTGAATTTTGAAACAAACAATAAAATTCTTTCATCTTTGAAAATAATGGTGTTATGGATTGTTGTGGTTATCTATTTGTAATAGAAAATTGAATTGATGAATACACATTTTAATGAATACATTCAAATTAAGAAATAATTTTGAAGTATTTGGTGAGATAATAGGCCTATCTATATAGCCATTATGCTTCAAATTTTATTTTACTAAATTAGTTTGCAACTCAAAAAAAAGGTAGACCCACAGTACGTTGTGGGAGTACAAAGTATTCATTTGCTAAATAGGAATTCAAATACTATCTAAGCTTTTAGGTTGCATGGAAAAGATTAACTCTGCATTCTAATTTTCTCTTTATTATACATCAATGACATGGATGTTCATATTGATATTAATTGTCAAAAAGTATAATGTGAAGCATGCAAGAATATGATCAAATATCTTAATAATTTGAATATAGTTATAAAAAATTACACTTGTTTGTCGAAGTGTATGAAATTAATAAATCTATTCACGCAACTCATGATTTATAGTTATGTAGAGACACAAAAGAAAATAATAATAGAATGGTTGCAAGAAATAACAAATTTTCTTTTAATGAAATTGTTGCATTATTTTTACATTCAAAAATACAATCAATATCCTCCTCTAAACTGTAGTGTTTGTTTATCTTTTTTAATCAGCTAGGCTCTAGCGACAATACAAATTCATCAAGCTTATTATTTTTCTAGACATCTCATTACCATCCACTAAAATAGAAAGCATAAATAGAAATAAATAGAGAAAAAGGCCGATAATAGAACAAAGAAAGAAAATGGAGAGATAAATAGTACCGAGAGTAGTACATAAGCGGTGGTGCTATTGGAGTTTGAGGAAAATAGGCCGCTATCAAAAAGGATAAGGAGGAGGTAAGGTGAAATGCCATATATGTTTGCAACTCATTTACATCACTATTTATCTATTTCTATAACATAAAAGATCTAGAAGCCACAAAACTTGGCATCAAATAACCATTGAAAAGTTGCTAGGAACATAACTGCAATTCAAAGATGTGACGGAAACAAAGGAATTCAGGATCGTTAAGCATAATCACACAACAAAAAGATAACTTGCCACAAATAAGACCTCCAAAAGAGATGATTTCAGTTGGCACACTCTATCGCAACGACTTGAATCGTCCTTAGCAAGAAATCTCATTGCCAAATTCAAAGGATATGGATAGACTTATATAGATCAGAAGCATAAAGAACTGTGTATGTTCAACAAGACTTTCTCCAAGAAATGAATAATTTCAGATAAGATATTTCCTATATAATTAAGAAAACTTTTATGGTTAAAATCAGTCATAGGAAGCCGTGAAAGAAAAGATGTACTAGATCCATATGTGATCGAGTGCTGGATTATGTGCTTACACTATTTTAATATAACTCTTAGTTTATGAATAATGTTGATGACAAATGTATTGCAAACTCAATAAAAATACAATTAAACATATTTTACAGTGGAATGGGAGATCTTACCACATTGCATAAGTGAAGTGTTTTTTTTTTCTTTGAGTTTGGCATCAATCCAGCAGGCAACACCAAAAACTCAAAAAGCCAATACACAAAACTATAGCAAGGATAATACCAAACCATTATAGCTGAAGAAATAGCCAACGTAAGGCTACGTATTACATGCCGAAATGCTTCTACTGAAAACCCTCCCCAAGTGAAATTAAAATTAGTGGAGAACTTAACATAAATGGCCAACATAAGCAAAGATACCTATAAAGAGATAGACACAGGAAGAGAAGTTCCCTTGAATTCAAAGCCAATGACATTAGCCAAAAAAGTACGTAAGGCCAGCATGAAGGATTAGTGGAACAACTGAAAACATAATCAAAGGCATCACCACTGATTGTGTTTGGCAAAATCTCAAGATACATTAAATGAATTCATAAGCGAAGAGCATAGGAATCAAGTACTTAACATAGAGAGCTGCTTATTTTGCCACATGCGGTTCTTGATGCAGAAAAATTAACACAAGCTTTGTATAGTACCATAAGATGGATACAATTATAGAAAATATTGCAGATATCATGGCGATGACTGCATATATATTCCTCATATGTTATATGATATTGCAATATATCCTTCACCACAACGTCTCAAGGGGTCTACTCAAACCAACCTATAAATAGAGGAAGAGAATAAGAAGTTATTTGATTTGGCATGTATACTTGCGTATATTAAGTGAGGTTTGTTATTATTTATATCAAAGAAAATCCAAGCATTGTTTAGGGGTGATAGCCTTAGATTTTTATACAATTCAAAAGTTCACTTCATAACCCTCATCAAGGAGCATGTGGATTGCAGGAGGAACTGTGACAGGGCAGGCACACATAGGTTAGAACATGTGGGAGTGCGAGGTAGGGCCATGGATCAGAACGTACAGTGGAGGTCGGGCGCGAGCAAGATTGGGCTCGGGTCGGCGGGCTTGCTCGTGGAATTCGTGCAGGAAGTCTGTCGGATCTAAACGAGCGTGGCGTTCGTTTGAACATGTGGAGGAAAGTAATAATTAGGCTGCTGGGTTAATTTTTGTGGACAACAGGCTGTCTTTCGAGCAAATAGGTGGAGAGAGAGGTGACAACCTAGGTGAGTGGAGGTTTTTTTTTAATTATAAAATTGGATCAAAGTGGAGATTGTTAATATTTGGTTCAGTTTTATGTTAGTATTGTTCTGCAAGATATCAAACCAGTGTCAAAGTCTATTTATGAGCTCTCTCTCCTACTCTCCTCCTATTCACCCTCCCTCTTTTCTGTGAAGGTTGTTCTTGTAGCCGGACATGAAATTCAAGAATCTCCTTCTCTCAAGTTTTTCCCAACAATAACTCTTTTGAAAGTTGCTCTAGAAAACAACTTCCTAGCAAAAATAAATTTTGAAAGCACTAAAAGAGTAGTGACCAAACATGAATTATAATTGCGTCTGGTTTGAAAAGCAAATCTATAAAAAAATTATCCCAAATAAAGCCTTAGACTCCTATTCATCTCCTCTCTCTAGAATCTCACTTGGGGTTACTTGTATAATTTGTACAATTCCTATCTTTTGGAGGAAATATGGAGAGCACTTACTGTACAGAAGTTATTGATGATGCAAGTCTTTTGTTGATGGACAAATTAGTCTTTTTATTAATTTATTTCTAGTGTCTTACTCGTTATTCAAGAGACTTGAATGGCGAGAATGATCTCTACAGCAAATCGTCAAGTCAACTTTACAACAAACATTTATTTATACAAGCTGCCTAATTTGTTAACCATGTTGACTAATACAGATGACAGCATTCAGGATTAACTAATAGCACCTTGTGACTTGTAAGACGCGCTTCTCGTTTTCCTATAGTTAATGTTAAGATTATGGCATCGTTTGGGACAAGTTTGTTTATTGCTTCTTAAAGTAATTTTTAGTACAAAAATTATTTTAAAAAGCAGTATGAAAGCCGTCCCAAACGAAACTTAAGTAAACTCATTAATGATTTTTAGATAAACATCTGATTTTTCCTTGGAATATAATGACAATAACCATTTGTTTCCTTAGGTAAAGAGCCAATTGATGGTGATGGCAACAATGTTGATAATGAGTTGAATTTGAATGAATCTGTCATAATTAACTTAAACTTAGATTATTCTGACTTCTTAAATTCATGATAAATAAAACCATGATCATAACACTTCATTTTCTGCACTACGTAAGAGTCAAAAATGTATCAGGTAGTTGATATGATGAACCGTTACGTCTCCGAATAATTCGAGAATAAATTTATACTACTATTATAAAATAGAAAAACAATTTTCACCGATATCAAATCCTGATCATTCATTTTAAATGTTTGAATTTTAATCTTGATCATCAGACCAATCTATATCTACTATTATAAAAGCCTCTTGAATTTCCTTCCACATCAAATCTTGGCCATCCGTTTTATTTTTATTTTTTTAATTATATTGTCCCTTCATTATATTATAAATATCTACAATTATAAAAGTCACTTGAATTTCTTTTTTTTTTTTTCTAAAATTATCTTGCCCCTTCATTGTATTATAAATATCTACAATTATAAAAGCCACTTGAATTTCCTTCCATATCAAATCTTGGCCATATGCTTTATTTTTTTCTAAAAGTATCTTGTCCATTCATTGTATTATAAATAATTAATAAATCTATAATACTATTATAAAAAAAGGCATGAGTTTTCACCCCTAGCAAATCTTGCTGTTTATTTCTTTAAAAATTATTCTAGCTTTTATTACTTTAAAGTTTAAACGACTTTGTAAATTGCATTCATATTATATTGCATTTTATATATACTACTTAGCCCTTGGGATTCTACCCAAACGAAATCTTAGCCATCCACATGGCATTTTCAATTCTTCTCATGGTAAATCCTAACTGTAGATGGCGCAACTACTCACATTCCAATTCCATCCCCTTGACTTTGTGTAGTAGATAAATGAGAAAGGTGGCCTTTCGTATACAGACAGAGGCGAACCCGTAGCCACACTCCCGACAGTCCTCCCTTTCGCGGGAGAACCCATCTTCATGTGAGCTCGCGACCGGCTTGTTGTCCTCTATCGCGCTTATTGGCTCAAATCCTTCGGAAGCCTACAAAACAACCAAAGGTACATCTCAAATCATCGACAATTAGGTTGGTCTCCCCCAAGCTACGCAAGTTAAGGCTTAATGGTCTGTTTGCTTAGGTCGAGGATTTCGATGCCTTTTCGTTTTGTTTTCAGGATTTGTTGCCTTCTCATTTTTGTTTGGCTTTGTGTCTTCAACTTTAACTTATTGATGAGCACTGCGAAAAGCTAAGGGTTATGAATATGCAGAAGATACATGAATTTGCCCAAAGTCATTTATTTGAACTCCGTGCCGAGTCGTGTAAAGCTTTCATCTGAACATTAGTGGATTCATGGATGCTTTGTCATTTGTTATTCTTTAATTTGACTAAAATTGTAATGAATTTACATAAGCTCAGCGAAAAGCTAATAGTTCAAGCTTAACATTACAAAGGAAGAAAGAGCTGCAAAGCAAGCAGAACTCAATCTTCTCATGGATGAGGTTGAACGAGCTCAAACAAGTCTTCAAAAAATTGAAAGCGAAAAGGTTTTTCCCCATCTTGATTTATCTTATTAAGGTCGTATTTCTCAATGCAGGTTTTTCTTATTTATTACCTTCTATGATTATATATTTCTTGTTATATTATAGTATTTAATAGATTGAACATTTGCTAAACCGCTATAAATGATTTTTATTGGTCTATATTTGTCTAGTGGAGCATTGGTAACTACTTCTATTAGCAATTTTGTTTACCTGAAAATGAATTTTTTTTAATGTTCCTTGTTCATCTGATTTGTTGAAATCCCATATCTGATGGAATACAAGCAAATTTTACCTAACCCAAGCATTGGTTTATTATGTTGAAATCAATTCTAAACATTATAGGAGGAGATTTTGGACTCCTCTTTATTGTACAACTCCTTTCATTTAGTTTCTTTTTAAATCATTTATAGAACTACAGTGAGATTTGAGGTAAATTTTCATCATTTGTAACCTAATTCGTGGTTTTTGCTAACAAAATATTTGTATTTTTTTTACCATGTTTGTTAAACTCATGAATGACTGATGCTATTCACTAGAACATATACATGCAGGGGGTTTTGCGCTCTCAATTGCAATCAGTTAATGAAGAAATTGTAAGCAAACAAAGGTAATTTTGGATGCCATTTGTTATTGCTTTCCAAGATTGCTACTGTACTATATGCAGATTTAAATATTCGCTTGGCATTTATATAATTTTCATCACCATTGGTTTTTTTTTGTTTATGAAAAGAATTTTTCTTACTCATTACATATTTTATTGAAATACAAGGAGGTAAATTGCTGATTAGTCATGAAGTGCTTTAGCTAGAATGACTACTTCAATTAGACAATATTCTATTACAGAAAACCTATATACAAGGACTTTGAGGCCTAATATGCAGTAAAGCTTGTGATTTAGTCCATTGGAATCCTAATTTTTTTATGCATATTACTCTGATATCAGAAGAGCATTGTATAAACTCAGTAGCCAAAAAAATTTTCCTCATTAATTCATGATGCAGGTAGCCTCAATTTCTATGAATTTGCAATTCACTGTCACATTCTTCTCATCAATTCTTCCATGTCAATGGTTTTCTTAACAAGAAAATGCCCATCATTGCATGATTTGGAAAACTTCCTTAGAAAGAAAACTAAGTGACGACCTCTTTTACTGTTTGACCTGTTATGTTTTATTTACTTAGTAAAGGAAAATATGAAGAAGAATATTGTTCATACTATCTTGCAGGTTTTCATTTTTCTCCCAATATGAGAGACATCATGCATCCAATATGAGCAAAGTGGTTTCTTTTTTAGCCATCTTGCAGGCTTTCATATCAAGAATATGTGTTATGGTGTTGCCTCTTATTATTTCTTTAACCTTTTACATAAATTTTTATTCAATTTTCTAAAATTCATTGTCATGTTAATCCATAATAACTCGACCACTAATAAATTCCTGTATTTCATTTATATCTTTTCATATTTGCATGATCTATTAAGTTGTAGTTTTTAAATTCTACTTTTGATTAATTTGTTTCATATTTATTGTCATTGAATATTATAATTTTGATATATCATCAAAAAATCATCTTGATCGGGCACGAATCTCGAGAAAAAATTAAGTAGAAAACTTCCGAAACTAAAATTGGGACCATCAGAACTCTGATTTCAGCAAACTTATAGTCGAACTGAACGTCTCGGAAATGTGAACCAAACGACACCAAAATTCAACCTAATCCGAGTCCAAATGGGTCCAAATCAAGGGTCTGAAGCGCTGTTGGAAGGTTCAAACCATAATTTGGATTAACAAAGGGTCTCCAAATATGATGTGCTTATAATCGAATCGAGCGTCTCGACGAGACGAATCCAACGAGCCTAAGATCGCCAAAATCTAATATCTCTATGACCTTCAAATGCCCAACAAGCGATCCACGATCAAGGGATTCAACATCGACCGTCCATTCAAGCCACTCCCTAATCACCCTTGATCTTCCTCCTATTTACAGGCCATGCTACTCTAAAAAATCTATAAATAGAGCCCCCTCTCCTCTTTGAAAAGGGCACCTAATCCTAAGGAGAAAAGAGAGAGATCGGAGATCGCTCTTGCCTCCTTGCTCCTCCTTGACCACCGTCAAAGTTCCGCCGGACCACCGCCTGACATCGAAGTTCCGTCGAACCACCACCTGACGTCCTTTGCTCCACCGGACCACCGCATGACGCCCTGAGCTCTGCCGAAGCACCACCTGACTTCCTCTGCTCCATCGGACCACCGCCTGACGCCCTAAGCTCCGCTGGACCACCACCTGAGGCTCAGACTTCCGCCGGACAACCACCTGACGTCCTCAACTCCGTCGGACCACCGCCTGACACCCTGAGCTCCGCCGGACCACCAACTGACGTCCTCTGCTCCGCCTAGAGGTGTCAATATTTGACACGACACGACAACCCGACTCGAACCCGACCCGGAAAACCCGACTCGAACCCGACCCGAGTTCAAAACGGGTCGGGTTCGGGTTCAGGAATTCGACCCGTTTGAAAAATGGTTCGGGTTCGGGTTGACCCGACGGGTTGCCGGGTCAACCCGTTTACCTGTTTAAGGCCCTGCCCGAGAAGCCTGCCCGCTCTGCCCACCCTGCCCGCGCGCATCCGCGAACGCCAGCAGCGCGCACGCGCCCTCGCCCGGGCTCGCCTCGCTCGCCCGCGCCCGCGCTCGCCCGCGCCCGCGCTCGCCCGCACCCGCGCGCTCGCCCGCACCCGCGCCGCGCGCTCGCCCGCACCCGCGCGCTCGCCCGCCCCGCACCCGCGCGCTAGCCCGCGCGCGCCCACGCGCGCCCGCGCGCGTCCGCGCGCTCGCCCGCCCGCCCGCACCCGCCTCGCGTCCGCCTTCCTGACCCGGGTAGGGTCGGGTTGACCCGCCAACCCGACGGGTCGGGTCCGGGTCCGGTTTTCTGACTCGTTTCCCTACCCGGGTCGGGTTAGGGTCAACCCGTTTAGCTGCGGGTCATTGCGGGTTCGACCCGAACCCGACCCGAAACCCGATTTTGACACCCCTAGCTCCGCCAGACCACTACCTAACGTCCTCAGCTCTGCCGAACATCCACCTAAGGACCGGAGTTCTACAAGATCACCACCTAGGGCCCGAAATTCTGCCAGATCACCGGGGACCCCCGAAGTTCCGCCAATGTGGCATCGGACTTTCACATACCCCCGGCTTAAACCCTACAGTTGATACTTGTAATCTGATCGCCCTTGGAGGCGAGTCAGCCCACTGTAACCTACTCAAGTTCTAGTGGAATCATTTCAACTGGGCTAGGCCCCATGGTTTTTCCCTTTTCCAGGGTTTTTCACGTAAAAATCTTGTGTTCTCTGTGTGTGAGCTGGATATTCGTGCAATGCTAAGACATAAAATTCTAACTCTATCGCCGCGTATATTCTAGCCCGCAACAAATTTATTTTTTATAATTACATAATTAAATTAATTTCCATTTCTTTTTTTTTAAGTTTTACCTTCTCCATTTTCTTCCAAGGCATCAAAGGACCTCATGATTAAATTAAGAAAATTTATTAGTTTATTGAAGACTGCAAGCTCAATTGCAACATCTTGTTGATTTTTGCCTAAATGAATTGAGTAAGAAATATTGAGCAGGTATTTTTATATCTAATTTGCATGAAGAAAATTTATATGTTAGCTTGATTATATATATTTCTATATTCTTAATAACAAAACAATTACATGAAAAGTTATTACTTTTATTCTGATTTTATGTTTAATTTACGTGTCGCTCATGCCTCATATTATTATTTAAGCCTGAAAATTTTTTAGAATTAAAAACTTTGCGTTCGAATAAGCTGATAAAATATGGTCAGATGAATTTTGTAGTCTTTAGAATTATTCTGAAATGAATGCAATAGATAGGAAATGAGTCAAATTTTGTATCGCACTCATCTCAAGATTAATCCAATGGCTTCTAAGTTCTAAATGATCTTGTCTCTATAAAATTAATTAATTATCTACCCTCATTCAGAAATCAAAATAGCTTTACATTTACTAATTTGAAACAGGAAAAGTGGAGTTTGAAATCTTGGTTTTGTCCATTAGGATTCAGCAAATTCACCCATCGGAGACTTTGACTTCGTTTGGGACAGCTTTTTTACTGCTTCTTAAAATAGCTTCATAGTACAAAAGCTAAAAATTTTGTATGAAAAAATTGCTTTAATAAACAATAAAAAAGTCATCCCAAGCAAAGCCTTTGTTAATACTAGAATGATATGCTTGGATAGCTTATATAATGGTGTTTATATAACACAAATAACTAAGGTTAAACCTCGATTAGTTTCATTTGCCTTCATCTACAAGAACACATTCTTGGGAATATTTAATGGTTAAATGATATGGTCAACTAACATTTCGTTAGCTTGTTGAATTAGCTTGATGAAATATTACTAAAATTATTGAGATTGATTGTTTCTGCTAATTTCAATTAATTATTTATATATTTTTCTTTGGTTTCACATAAGTGATTAGAATTAACCCCCAAAATAATAGTTAATTGATTAGAAGACATTGAACTTTTAAATGTTATAATATTATAATTATATTTTTATACTATAGGGTAGATATTAGATAACTTGCTCATGAGGACTTTGATTTTTGCATTTTAAATGATCAGTTTTATGACGCCAAAAGAAATTATTTTATCTTGTGAAAATTGTTTTTTCATAAATTTCTTTGTTATGTGTAAAAAAATAATTTATACTTTAAGTCTTTAATATTATACGTCTTTTATGTAATCCTGAAGATATTTACTACAATTTTATCATTAAAATTATTACATTAAAATATTATACTTTAAATTACAAATGAGCCAAAAATTATTAATTCAAAAGACAAATTTAATTGAGTGAGTAACATCAATAAATGTATATATTCATGTAATTAAATAAAAATATTATTAAAATTTATAATATATATATTTAAATTTGTATACATGTGCATTTAATGCACGTGCAATAAAACTAGTATATATAGGATCAATATATTATAATGTATTAGTCCGATATATATATATATATATATATATATATATATATATATATATATATATATATATATATATATAGGGTGCCCTCTTGTAAGCACCTTGTAATAGCCTATGAATAAAAAATTTTGAATTCCTTACCGTTGCTCTCTCCCTCTTGCTCTCTTGCAAGAAGGCTCAAGAAGAGCTCTTCTTTGTCAAGCAAGATCTAACAAGTGGCATCAAAGCCTCATTGAGGCGATCTCGAGGTGGATGAATGTTCCTGTCCAAGATAGAGAGGAGGCGGTCGATGTCGGTGCCTCCAATGAGCGTGCTCACGTAGAATTGTTCATGTGTGGGGTTCATGTGAGGGAGGCGAGCCCTGGGGCAGCGCAATCACGAAAGCCTGGTGCCGCCATTGGGTGGTACAGCAGGCGAGATAGGCAGAGTCAAACACACGTTGCAGGTGTGGGACGGGCGTTCGCGAGATCGTGGGCTAGTGCAGGAGTAGTCGTAGGTAGGCGAGCGAGCAACTGAGGCCGAGAAAGTGGGCTCAAGTCTTACACGCAAGAAGAATCACATAGATGCTCGTGGTCTGTATACAAACCAAGAAGCATGGGCAGGCTTGTGCGGGAGTTTGGACGCCGCAGGTGGAGCTGCAGGCACAGCCTGCTATCACACAGATCGGATTGGCGAGCTACACACTGAGGGCTAGGTCATGCGGACAGGCAGGTTGTCCAGGATACGCGTGTCGTGTTGAGCGGGAGGGGCGGCGACTAGATTCTTGTCATTTATTGTGCGAATTGTGATCAAGGGAGACGACTAGGAAGCGCACATCAGTATGAGAGGTCAAATCGAACACATTTGTAAGCAGCTGTATTCATGCGGTCATGCGTGCAGGTTAGACAAGAGGCAGCTTGTCGGGCGTGGGATGCAAGATTCGTGCGTGCAATTCACACAAGCGCCACAAGAAGAACTGACAAGTTCTGTACATGACTTGTTTAGAGTTAGAGCCTGTGTGAACAGATGGGGTCAGGCAATTCTTGGAGAGCAATGCTAGGAGCGGAAGATGGGAGTTAGTTCTGTGAGCCAATAAGGGAGGTGCAGTCAGGACCAAGTTCGTGAGCCTACAAGAAGCGGAATCTAAGCCTATGCAGGAGGTCCGGAGCTGGTTCGTCCATGTGTGGGAGGCGGATGGAAGGTCGCAATGTGGGCGTTATAGGCGATCAGCGATGGGATCAAGAAGCTCGGAGCAGCTCATGTGGGAGTGTGCAACAAGCGAGCACTGGACTTGGGATTGGATGGGTGATTCGTGCGAAGTCGCTGGCTAGAGCACGTACAAGGACTCGGGGAAGACAGGCGAGCCGAAGGTTTCTCGGTGCTAGAGTGTGGCTGTGCCACACGGGAGTAAGCGATGCACAAGGCACAAGCGACGGATCACTAGAGGAACAACTAGGGATGTAGGCTTGCGTGGTTTAGAACTGGAGCCGTGGATCAGAACGCACTGTGGAGGCCATTTGGGAGCAAGATTGGGCTTGGTTCAACGAGTTTGGTCGAGGAGTTAGTGCAAAGAGCCGGTCGAATTGTAGCAAGCATGAGTTCTTGTAAATGGGTGGTTTTTTATCATAAATTTGGACTAAGGTAGAGATTGTAATGAATTGGTCTAGTTTTACTTATGATGTTCTGTAAGACACTACAATGGTGTCTAATTCCTATATATAGAATGTATAGAATGTTGTAAAGGGTGCCCCTTGTAAAAGCCTATGAATAACAAATTTTGAATTCCCTGCAGTTGCTCTCTCCCTCTCCTCTCTCTCTCTCTCTCTCTCTCTCTCTCTCTCTCTCTGCTCTAGATAGGCTTTAATGTTTTTTGGATTCAATTGGACCTCAGCACCCGCTACTATTAAGCTTAAGACTTATCATGAATTGGCTCGCTTAGATGGTTCATGTACCTTCTCCATTCCTTTTCTCTAATAGTGGTGGCGTGATTCTATAGGGGACCACCAGTGTGACATCCTAGAATTTAATGAAGGGATTGAAATACCTAAACTTATAATTAATAACTTAACCATCAATAGAGATAATCAGAGCTACTACAAATCTAGTGAATAAAATAGTTCAACCACATTTCATTTCATCAAAAATGCATGTACTATAATTCAATTTACTTCCAATATGTATATCAAAAGAATTAAAAATTAGATTACAAAACATTACCTTAATAACTTAGATCCAGAAGAGCTCGACCCTACACCTTTCTATTGCACTTGGTCTTTTCTTTTTCTTGAAATGTCATAAAGATTCAAAGAATGAGCACAATTAGTCCAATAAACTTTTTTCCCTAGCCCATAACATATATAAATATCCATTTAAAAATATTAAAAGAGAATAATTAAATTACATACTTAATATTCTGTAAAATATGACTATAGTAGTGGTAGAACATGATTTTCTAGACATAACATATTGTACTTAGTTTCAATATAACCATTTATACTATTACAATTATTTTAACAGAGATTTTGGATACATCACATAATACTTATATTAAGAATTTTTCATGCACTTGACTTCTTATTTCACTAGAGTTCATAAAGAAATTCAAGACTTATTAACATTTTTATTCAAAATATTAATTATACTTGATTTATTTAAATTACCAATATATGCAATGCATTATATTAATGCATATGTTATATGTATATTTATAACTCTACTTTCACTTATGTCTTCCTTTAAATTCTCACACCTGTATATAGCAAGTAGGGTCATAATTAGAATAGTAGTGCCACATAACCTCCCACAACAACTTTCAACAAGTGGGGTCAAAATTCCTCCCACATCCACACAAGATAGATGTGGCTAAAAAAAAACTTATAGGAGCCTTGTAAAATATCGGATAGTGCATTTTTCACATATCATAATATCTTCACTGACATATTATGAATAGTGCAAATGTAAATGCAATAATAATTAATTTAAATATTCAATGCATTGCTTAGGTGATGCAAGAATTGTTAGTAAAAAAACACATTGCATGTATACCATCTTACTGAACTTTTATATAATCATTGTAATTGTCAGAAAAGCCTCAATCAACTTATATATTCAAAAAATTTGAATAGTAAAACTTAACCAATGAAAATCTCAAAATCTAATTTGTTATAGTTAAAATATTTGTAATAAACAGGCAACAACATACCAAAAGTTATATAATGGAAATGTCGTCAAACTCAAAAATATATATTTTTATTCATAACTTTTTATAAAACTATTGGAATTGAATCAGAGAAAGGAATTCATAAGTCTACCTTGTACTCTACAATATCCTGACCAAGCCTGATGGACAAAACACGAGTTTCGACCTCTGAAATCTCTTTGTTCTTTTATCTCTCCTCTCTTCTCTTCCTGATCTCATCTCTTCTTCTCTGGCAAGGTGGTTGTCGTGAGGTGATTTGGCGAAATGGGATATTTATTATTTTAAAAACGCTAACTTTGGGCTGACACCGTGGTGTTCATCTCCCCAGCACTGCTAAGACCAATAGAATCTTCTAGATTTTCGTAGAATCTTTCAAACATATAGTCTGACACCACAATAGCACTTACCGGTACCTCAGTGCCTCCCTTTCAAATGAAGCCTTGGCAAGTAAACATATTGTCATTAATTTATTGAATTTAACTCAGTTCAAAATGTGAAAAAATAACGAGAAAATTAGGGAGATAAAAGACGATTATGGAGAGTGCAGGTCTAAAGGAGGTGAAAATATTTTTTATTTTTAAATAAATAAAATAAACATTTTGAATTTTAATATTAAAAAGATATTTTTTACATTAGATTGTTCACAAGATGCTTTGATATGAGATGTCTAAAACATTCTCCCACACATGGCGCTCCATATAGCAAATTGTTGTATATAATATTCAAATTTATTTCAACATCGATCAAAATTGACGTTGAAACCCAAATCATTTGGACCAAATGATTTGAAATCTAATAAGATTATAAATTTGACAATTATAAGATTATTAATTTGAAATCTAATGTATACAAGATTATGTAAATGTACATTTATAATTAAATTTGTTTAAAATAAAATATATTATTTATTTATTTATTTATTTATTATTATTATTATTTAAGCAGAAAGGAGTGGGGTCGAACAAGCGGACAGCTCCAGCTCATCTTAACGGACGGTCAACTTCTGTGATCTAACTTCACGTGCCAACCGTTAGATCACAAATCAACTCAACCAATAGTGGGACCATTAGCGGGTCCAACTAATCTGATATGCAATTACGTCGTGCCACGTCGCTATAATGCAACTTAGCCGGCGGTCCAACGTAACCGCCCGAACTCTGTCGGTAGCAATTGCTAAGCTGTCAGCCGGCGACCATAGCAAGTACAGGTGGCGCTAACTCATTGGATCAGAGCATTGGCTTGTCCTCCGGTCTTCAAGATCCCGCGCATTTCAACCCCGTGTTATAAATCCGCGATCCCTGAGCTGGACTGTCGGTGGCGAAACCCCGGTTTCTGAAGAGAGATCCGGCGGCAGGTTTCGGCAAGGTTCCGACGACGAGATGATGAGGGGGTCGGGATTCGATGGAGGATCGAGGGGAGGGAAGACGGATCCACCGGTGGAGTTAGAGTGGGAGATGAGGCCTGGGGGGATGCTGGTTCAGAGGCGGCTCCTTGATCCTGGAGCACAGCCGCCGCCGATGATACGCCTCCGGATCTGTTATGCAGAATCGAAGTTCGAAGTCTCCGTTGGTCCCCGGGCTACTTTCAGTAAGTTTCTCTCTGTTTAGGGTCCCGGCAAACTATGTCCTGCTTTTCTTGCAAAAATGAACACTTTAATTGGCTGGCAAAGCAACAATTCGTTGAATGCGCAGTGAATATGGTACATGAATTAATCATTTAACTATTACACCCTATTTACCGCCAAAAGAAAACAGAGCTTAAATTTCAAAAATTTTCCTGGTTGAAATGATGATAAGCCCGGCAGGCTTTTTTGAAGTTGGAAAAATTTAAAACTTTGAAAAAGTTGTTTTGACTACTGTACTTTTACGCATTTGAACTAACTATTTCGTGAAATACAAAAAAAAAAAAGAGCGTGCGAAAGTTTTAAAATTGGTGAAATTTTGATTAAGTTTGCGGAGTCTGGTGTTGTACAGGGGAGTTGAAGAAGGAACTGGAGGCAGAGACAGGTCTGCGGCAGGCGGAGCAGAGGGTAATCTACAGGGGTAAAGAGAGAGAAAATGGGGAGTTTTTGGACAGATGTGGGGTGAAGGATCGATCAAAGTTGGTGGTGATGGAGGATCCTTCAAGCCGCGAGCGACGGTATATTGAGATGCGCCGCACTGCAAAGATCCAGAGCAGTGCTCTTGCCATCGCCGCCCTGTCGTTGGAGGTCGATAAATATGCCGCCCAGGTGACATTTTGTCTCCTTACTAATATTTTGTTCATCTTTTATTGACTGGGTGGAAGCCCAGCTGACGGTGCTTTTAGATCCAATTAAACTTACTGATGCTAAATCTTATAATTACTCTTGTTTACTGTAGTCTGAGAATCTGATAGTTAAGGTTTGTAGTACATGCATGATTGAGATATTACAATTGCTCAATTGTCTTCAACTATTAACTAGAAAGAAACGTTTTACAACCTGTACATCTTATCCATTTTATGTGATTCCCCCTGTATATTTTCCTAAGCTTTGAATCTGTGAGTAGAAATGGCAAACATTTTGCTTGCGCTTATAAAGTTTAAGAAATTTCAAACCATGTTCTGCAGATTGTTCTTGATCTGTAAGGAAATCCTGTGGTTCTCATTCCGCAGCTTAAACAAACTAAATTTCAAAGTTCCTCTGTCTGGTTAGTCAGTAATCTTGTTCGGTGTATCTTATTTTGTTGCTTATCTTCTTGGATGTCTTCAGGTTTCAGCAATTGAGAAATCTATTTCCAGTAGAAAGAAGGTGCCGGAACTGCAGATTACCACATTAATAGAGCTGCTTATGAGACAAGCAGTCAAGCTAGATGGCATTGTTGCTGAAGGAGATACTTCCTTTCAGAAAAAATTATTGGTATAATGTCTTTCTTTATTTTTAAAATATTTTTTTGTCTGTACCTGTTTATGCTTCTGTAGCTTCTGTTACACTTATCAATCCCCCATAAAATCCATCTTCAACATATTGAGACAGAAACTGACTCAAACAGAGGTTTAAACTGTTTAATTAATATCTCTTCTTATTACAAAATTGATAAGGCTTACAAAATCAACCATGCCCAATTATTTGCCATCTTTTCCTGTGTAATGCTTTGGCAGCTTAGATTGGCCCCTCATGTTTCCCAACATCATATCCAGCTAATCTCAGAACACATGCTATAAGCATCAGTGCTATCAGATAATATCAGTCTTTTGCTGTTGGATTCTCTCGAGCACATGTGAGGGCAAATCCATATTTATTATTAAATTTCAACCTTAGAAAGTTTTCCTGGCTAACCACTCTACCTTTAGTTGGCCTCTCGGAGCATTGCAGTACTTTGCATATATGTAGTTCTTTATGTGCTAATTATTATTCGCTTGTTGAGTAGATGCCACCATTATTACTTGTACATCTTTCAGTCCCTTCGTCAGTTTGACAAAAGAATCACTTTGTTTTACCATTTTTTTTATATTTTAGCAGTAGCAAGCAGAAAGTAACACTTTGATACTTCTCCTCCTACCTTTGCCATAGTATATTTAGCGCTGCTATAATCCATCATCACCTGCGACATGGCAACGTTTATTTCACACAATATATCTTAGAGATTGCAGCTCAAGATTTTCTTGTATTCTGCTGTATTCCACTGCAGGCTAAGAGGGTACAGAAGTGCGTTGAAGCTCTTGATGTGCTCAAGTTGTCAAATGGAAAACTAAAGTCTGTGATAGTAACAACAAAATGGGAAACATTTGATCTTCCATCAACGACAAACTTGGAATTGTTTTAACTAAGAACCGGATTTTGGATTCTAGTATTCTTCCATGCTCAGCTTCTCCCTGATTCATGTCATGCATTTCCTGGCTTTGTAGGCTAAATCGATAAGCTTCATGTGTCTATAGCATCCAAATAATGGATTAGCTTAATAAGAGCGCTACCCTTTCCCTGTTTTTCTTCATTGAGCTATTCATTTGATTTGATCGTTAATTCTGTTGGTATGGGTATCTTTGTTAGCTATTTTGGGAATTAATTCTGCTGGGTATTTAATTGGGTCAAATTAAATAATTTATTGCACATCTTGGGGCTCATTTGATTGCTTGTACATAAACATATTATATATATATAGAATAAAACTAGAATCTCTAGGTAAGTTGAAATAGTTTCATTATGTCAATTGAAGATTATAATTGTTGCGGACTCAAATATACGCGGCGATAGATTTTAATTTTCCGTCTTAGTGTTGTACGTATATCCAGCACACAAACAGAATTGAGAGAGTAACACCAGAATTTTTACGTGGAAAACCCTGAAAAGGGAAAAAACCACAGGGCCACGCCCAGTTGAAATGATTCCACTAGAACTTGAGCAGATTATAGGGGACTGACTCGCCTTCAAGGGCGATCAGATTACAATGGGTATCAGCTACAAGGACAAGCAGAGTTCCGACGTCTCTCGAAATGTCGAACAGAATTCCGGCGTCACTTTGAAAGAAACCCGGCGTCACTCGGGCGTCGGGTAGAATTCCGGCGTCAGGCAAAATTCCGACGCTGCTCCCGTGTAGGGCAGAGCTCCAGCGTCCCTCGGGCGCCTGGTGGTGTCCGGTGGTGATTCGGCGGAATTCCGGCGAAGTTCCGGCGGTGGTCGAGGAGGAGCTGTTCCCTCCTACACTTTTCTCCTTCTTCTTCTCCCTCTCTTCTTCTTGGCTTGGGTTCCCTCTTAAGAGAAATGAGGGGCTATTTATAGTTTTTCTGGAGTGGCATAGCCCGTAAATATGTGAGGGATCAAGGGCAAATAAGGAGTGATCCGGATGAACGGTCGATATTGAATCCCTTGATCGTGAGCCGTTTATCAAGAATTTGAAGGTCTTAATGATATCAGAATTCTGCGATCTTGGGCTCGTTGGATTCGTCTCGTCGAGCCGCTCGATTCGAGTATAAGCTCGTCAAAATCGGAGACCGTTTGGTAACTCAAATTGCTGTTTGATGCTTCCAACAGCACTTCGGGTACTTGATTTGGACTCGTTTGGGCTCGGATTGAGTCGAATTTGGTGTTGTTGGATTCGTATTTCCGAGACGCTCAGTTCGACTGTAAGCTTGCTGAAATCGGAGTTTAAATAGTCTCCGAATTAATTTTTGAAGTTTCCAACTTGAGTTTTTCCTCGAGATTCGTGCCCGATCAAGATAATTTTCCGATGACGTATCAATAATAATCCACTCTTCTTTATTCTTAAAGAAGGTGGATTTAGAAGGCCTAAACTAGATGGGTTGTCCCCTGTGATTATGATCGAGAAAATTGTAAGGTAGGATTTTTGGTAGATTAAAAATGGATCGAAAAGAGTCATTGATGCCGATGAAGGGTGTCGGTGTCAAAGAACGAGTAATGATAAGCTTTAATGATTGTGGTACAAGATTGCCAAAGGATATTTGATGATTGTTGTCGGAGGAAGAGCAACGATGTATATTAGTATTAGTCGATGGTGAATAATAATAATAGTTGTTAGCGTTGGATTTTGACAAGGCGATGATAGTCATTAATGTTAATTGAAGGCTGACAATAATAAATAGATGATGATAGCCGTTGCTTTAGGTTAGGGGTGTCAATATTTGACACAACACGAAAACTCAACTTGAACCCGACCCGGAAAACCCGACTCGAACCCGACCCGAGTTCAAAACGGGTCGGGTTCGGGTTCAGGAATTCGACCCGTCTGAAAAATGGGTCGGGTTCGGGTTGACCCGACGGGTTGCCGGGTCAACCCGAAAACCTGTTTACAGCCCTGCCCCGCCCGTGCGCTCGCCCGCGCCCTCGCCAGCGCCCGCGCCCGCACTCGCCCGCACCCGCGCGCTCGCCCGAGCCCGCCCGCGCCTCCCCGCCCGCTCGCGAGCTCTTGCCTGCGCGTCCGCCTTCGCGACCCGGGACGGGTCGGGTCGACCCGCCAACCCGACGGGTCGGGTCCGGGTCCGATTTTCTGACCCGTTTCCCTACCCGGGTCGGGTTAGGGTCAACCCGTTTAGGCTGCGGGTCATTGCGGGTTTGACCCGAAACCCGATTTTGACACCCCTACTTTAGGTTGATTGTGATTATAGTGGCATTGGAAATAAGGTTCAATTGTAAAACTATCCTATGGCCTATTTATGGTAAATTATTTCAAATATAGAGATTTTAGAAGTCGATAACCACCTCCATTAGATTTCACATTAAATTTATTTTACTTCAAACTAAATTATATATATATATATATATATATTATTTTACACTCAAACAAACAACTTTTAAACATTTTAAATATAAAATATCTATTTTATATTATATTTTTTTATGTGCATTCATGTTTTTAGTAAATAGAGTGGTGTCTTAAGCTTCCCCCAACTGCTAGGTGCATTGCCCAAAATAAATCAAATTAAAATTTTAATAAAAAGTTGATTTCTAATTGATAGCACCATCGGTCACATTATTGTATGACGTTCAATATAATATGATCCTTAGCAAGGCATTATCAGCTAAAATTCCAAATATTTATCTTAATAGTACTATACAATTGGATATTATATCGTATATGACCCTAAGAAACTTCCCATAATGGCTTCCTGAAGCCTAATCATGCTGTAAGATTCACATCACATGATATAATCATAGTACTATATAATCGGCATCCTATGATAAGATCATATTTTTCATAATTCATATTTTATTGTTCAATCAAACGATGAACCAATGAGCAATGAGAACTATGTTCTATCACACACATTTAAGCTTCATTTGGGATAGGTTTCTAAAATAATTTTTTAGTACAAAAATTTTCTTTAACTAAAAATTTTTGTTAAAAAAAAAGTTATTTTAGAAAATAGTAATAAAGTCAAAGGTTTTGTTTGGGACGGCTTTCTTATTGCTTCTTAAAGAAGCTTTTTAGTACAAAAATTAAAATTTTTGTACTAAAAAGCTGCTTTATGAAGCAATAAAAAAGCCGTCTCAAACCAAGCCTAAAGCTTCATTTGGGACAGCTTTCTTATTGTTTTTTAAAGTAGCTTTTTAGTATAATTTTTTTAACTATTTTTTTTTATTAAAAAGCTGGTTTAAAAGGCAGTAAGATAGCCATCTCAAACAAAGTCTAAGTATATTAGCCCAGTAACATGTCATAATATTTCATCAATTTGCTCGATATGAATGCTTAAAATATATTTTTTTAATAATTAATAAATAAAATAATAATTTAATTTAATTGTATTCATCACTCTATGATCACTTATAATTAAAGTCAAATGACATACAATAAATCTAATAGACTGACCACACATACCACAAGGGCTTGGAGTCTTCATGCCTTCAACATTATACCATTCATTTAAGTGAGCGAATTCTTCATTTGCTCAGTGAATTTGTCTCATCAACTTGATTGTTATTGTGAAATGATAGATCTTGAAATACAATACTCAATAAATTATTAGATAACATTACATAGAGTTTATTATCACTAAATCAAATAGTCCAATATATCTGAGGGTATGCTCAAAAAGTTGACATCGAATGATGGTTGACATTAGTCCATGATCGATTAACTTGTTTTCCTAATAGGCCGAGAAATAAGATATCTGGCAAGATGGGCGTTAGCCATAAATGTCTTATAGAGACTGAATGTTGATTATTTATCAGGCATTAGATAATAGTTAATGAGAAACATTAAGAGACATGATATGGTTAGTGATCAAGTAGATTGTTCTATTGATAGGAGGGGAGATCAAGTGACCGATATACTTAGTGTTAGACATATGTTGCTAATGAACCTTAGGCACCGATCTTTGGTGAGCAGGCGATGATGGGGGTCTACTTAGGGGGTTTTATTGATAGGAGAGATCGATTACAAGGAATATCAATGAATATTATATTTTTATCATTGTTGAGTATAAGTAGAAGTCGATGAGGAATGTCATATGTCGGTTATAGCAAGCATCAACATTGCTTGATTGACATAGTTCGATAGTGGTGATGACATGCATCAAAATTGGTTGATGACAGACATCAAATAATGGATAACAAGTTTGGCTAAGCATAACCAAAGTTAAGTCTTAATTTTCAAGTAAATCAAACTAAATCAAAGATGGTGCTTAATACCTTTGATTATGATCTAACCTTAGCCATCCTAAATTTGAGCAAAAACTCCATAGAACCAACTTAAGCCAAGGTATGCATGCATGGTAAAACAAAAACATTGAATGAATAGATTACTATAGGGGTAAGTGTATGAGCTTAAACTCTTTTTTGTGTTGACCATTCCACAGTTGTACTTATAAACTTCAACACTCAATATCCCTTTCTTTATTAATGCATATTTTATTGGTTAATTTTTTAATAGAATTTTTAAGTCAATTAAGACAAATTCACACACATCACATACAAAACTTTGAATCCAAAATCTCTTGGTTGGTAGCCAAAGCTCCCAACCAACTGATCAAGATGAGTTGTGTGATACACTACAATTCTAAGTCCATCTAGGAACGAGAATTACTTATCTCTACATTATTCAATCTTCATCAAAAGTATTTTTCTAAGAAAATAATCTAACCAAACAGATTATTAGAATTATTTAAGAAATACACAAATATCATACTTGAGATACAATCAAATACTTCTAGAAAAACAACTAAACATAAATAACAATACAATATAAATCAAAATAATAAATCTACAAAAATATGACAGCTTTAACAAGAAATAAAATCAAAATAAAATCTTAAAGAAAAAAAAAAAGAAATCGTAAGAGAAATAGACGATTGACCAAAATAAATCTTCTCTAGTGGTGCAGGATTTGCTGAACATTTTTATCAAGGTAGGAGGTGCATCGACAAGGCCTTTATTGGCCAAATCAAGTAGTGAAATGGCATGGGAGGAGAAAAGGTGGAAGGCGTCATTGATTTGGATTAGGGGTGCAAACAAGTCGAGTCGAGCTCGAGTCAGGGGGTGTACGAGTCGAGCTTGACTGCCAGAGCCCGAGCTCGAGCTCGAGCTCCACTCGTTTCACGTCGAGCGGCTCATCGAGCTTAGTCCCGAGCAGTCTAGCAGTCGCAACCTCCGTCGTCCCGAGCAGTCGTTAACCTCCGTCGTGAGCTTGTCGTCGCCAGCTTCGGTTGCGACCTCCATTGTCCCGAGCTTATCGAGCTGGTCGTCTTCTCCTTTTCAACCGGCGACGCTAGCTTGTTGTTGTCGTCAGCTTCGGTTGGTCGTCCCAAGCAGAGTTGTCTGGTCGTCCCGAGCAGTCGCTAATCACCGTCGCCAGCATGTCGTCGTCGTTACCTCCGTCCCGAGCTAGCTTCTACGTGTAGTGACGACTCGTCGCCAGCTTGCATCCGTCCGTCCGCATGATTCAATTTTCCCGCTGCCCATTTCCTTTTCACGCTTGCTTGCAATTTCCCGCTTTCCATTTCATTCGCGTGCTGCTCGACGAGCTCGCGAGTCGAGCAGCGCGCAGTTCAAGCTCGAGCTCGATAAACAGTCGAGCTCGAAATCGTGTTCAAGCTCGACTCGCGAGCTCGATCAGCTCGACTCATCGAGCCTATTACCGAGTCAAGCTCGAGTCGGCTTGACTCGGTTGCACCCCTAATTTGGATATTTATTCAGGATTACTGGCGGATTTTTTTTTTTTTTTGCTGAAAATTCGCTTCTTGAAACTGGCAAACTTTACAACAAATAATTTGCCTTGAAATCCTCTAAAATTATCGTTGGATTTTGTTGGAAAGTAAACATCGCAACGAAACAAATAAGAGCGAAAATAGGATAAAAGAATACTAAGATTTAATGTGAAAAAATCCAAAAATGAAAAAAAATCACTAAACCCCGCCACACCAAGTAATTGACTATAAAAATTAGAGAAATTACACAAATCTCTTTCTCTCTTAGCATTTCCTTGTCTCACTTCACTTTTCTATCCAATTCTACACTCAAAACAAATAAAGAGACATTTTTTAGTACACTAATGGAAGCAACCCTTCAAGTGAAACATAAAAAAAGAGAAAGAAAATTGTCTAGCCTGATTGGCAAAGCTGTAGCATTGGGGTGTGGATCACGGCAGTGCTCTGCTCTCTGTCTCCAACCATATTTGCAATTCCACGGCACTGGCTTTGGAGCACCATAGTGCTCCACACTCTATGTCCAAGTCGAGATGACAACATCGTCGCATTGCATCCTATGATGCTACAACGCATGAGTGTACATCACTACAATACTCTAACGTACAGCACCACGATGATGTATGATTGTATAGGGAAAAAAATTAGACCCCCGAACTCCAAGCAGAGGGAGCGTTGCACCCCTGCAAATCCCCGAGCGAGCTTTAACGACAAAATTATGATCCAAGTCAACAGAACAACCCGATTAATATACACAATCAGATTCTGCATAGAACTAACATATTTTTTTGCTGAAAATTCCTTCAACAATTAGATTAGTAATTGATCTTGATATGTTGGTAAGAAGCTTTAGCAATCAGCCAAAAAATCTTGGAAGTTTGCATACGGGATATGTGAGAGTTTTCCTTAATTGACTCAAAAATCCTTAAAAGAAACATTGACAAATTTTTCCATAATTAGAACCGCAACAAAAGCATGTTCCCCTCAAAGTGACCCAATTTATATATCATCATGGGCATTACATATCAATGTTACATAGCATCATATTAGTTGGCGTAGCCTAAGCCCTTACATGCGTACGATCACTTATATTGTTGTTGTTGTCTTACATAGACTAAGGCTTCATTTGGAATGATTTTTTACTGTTTTCTAAAGCAGCTCTTAAGTACAAAAAATTTTTAAACTAAAAAATTTTGTACTAAAAAACTGCTTGAGAAAGCAGTAAGAAAACCGTCCCAAACGAAACCTAAGTCCAACAAAAAAGGATCATTTATGAGACAAAAATGAGTTTGCGTTACAAGTTGAATCTAACCCTTTTAATTAACAGGTTGCAATGCTAGACTTAAACCCAAACCGTTTATTAAACGGGTCAATTAGAGCCATAAATTTTCATGTTGGATTGGTGGATCAAGTCATTTATTGACACTCCTAGGTGGATAGAAACTTGCATTTTAGCTCCTATGAATTGGATTTAAAAACTATTTGAAAATTGTGTGTGCGCACATGCCTTTGAAAGAGATACAATAATTGATTTTCTTTCAATTTAACTTTTGCTTCCATTACATGTGTGAACTTAAATTAATGTATAAAATGTGATTTGTAATATAATAATTACATGTAAATTAAATTTTATTAATTTTTATAATGATCTATAATTTATCAGGAATAAGAATATAAAGATGATGGAATGATAAATAAAAGAACTCTAAGAGTTTAGTATCACAATTGTATTTTAATCAATCAAAATAATCCAATAGATGCAGCATATCATCAATAATTCATATATTTAATTATAACATTTTAATGTTTCTATTCATTATCTTCTAGCAATCATACTATGCTATTTAAAAATTATGATACATCCTATTTTATGAGAGATCGAGTCATAACTCTATAGGATGGTCCCTGCTAAGTGCAAAATTATTACGTGCGATCACCGGATGTCTTCTGGAGGACAATTAGGATGCGTCACATCACCAATACGCTGTGTCCCGTTACTGTGTATCGTTGTGCATCGAGTGACGTGGAGCTTCCTGATTGGCCTCCGGACGGATTGGTGACTGCACGTAATAATATCTCCTGCTAAGTAGTGGGGCACGTGTCTAGCTAGCTCAGCCCATTGGACATTAGCAGTATTCAATATTATGCAGCTCAACTTGATCTGTTTATTGGAAGTTTTAGCTATCAATTAAGAGTTTTTGGATTCGAAGCTTACGTATATAATGTATGTGTAAATTTATCTTAATTATCAAAAATGTCCAAAAAAAAGTAGTATTCAATATGTGACCATTTTTTAGAATAATGTGTTTTGTTTCCACCAATGCTAGTTGAAAATCCACGTATTGTGATTGTAAATTGACTTCGGGCTACTTGAGCTCCGGCCGAGGTAATTTTCTTATTTTACATTTCAAATCATAATTATAATTAGTATTTTTCATTTCATTCAAAAAAAATTTTACTAAAAATTTATTTTCTATTATAATTTTAAAAAATTTATTTTTTCTGCAGTAGCTTTAAAAAGTAATAAAAAATTATAACATATATAGCCTTAATTTCGCGAAAAAAGAATGCAGAATAAAAAAATATAGCATAAAAATTATAATATATTTAAAGCATTTTAAAATTATTTAAATAAGTATAAAATAATATAAATAATATTTAATTTAAGTAAAATAAATAAAATCTAATTACCATGATGGCCAATGATAATAATGACGCAAACACGACAATAACAAATAATTTCCAACACATCTAGGACTCAATCAAATCTAGTGATTTTTAGAAATATTGATTGAAGTAGATGATTAATTTTAATTACATCAATATTTTATTTTATATTAGACATCAATATTTTTAAAATTTCTATATTTAAAAAATTTTATGCTCATTTTATTTCAAATCAAGGACCTTTGATTGATTTTTTTTTTTTTTTTTTTGTGTCTTTTGTAGAGAGCTCCAGGTTCCAATCCAATGTATCCACGCACATCCTCATTTATTGGCCAAGGGAAAAGCTGATCTCTCATCATGGACATATTTGCGGTGGAATCAGTGTAATCATTTCTTGAAATTTTGATATTCTAATGTTTTATAAGGCTGGCTTAGAACACCTCTGCTCTCTGATGCCCTAGCCGCCTCTGAGTGTTCCCTCCTCCAGGCATCTTTTCCCACTTTCTGCCCAGAGGGCTCGCCTACTCCATGGGCTCCCCCCTCCACCCCATGAATTTCCCTCCCCTTCCCTCCTCCCTTTCCGCAGCTTCACCTAGTTTCTCCCATCTCGACTGGGCGAACATAGTTAGTCCGGAGTGTCTATCCTCCAAGGTGAAAGTTCGAAAGGGATGTTAAGCCCTAGTGAACTAGTCCCGAGGCTAACTAAGAGGGGGGGTGAATTGGTTATTTAAAAATTTCACGATAACTATGAAAATCTTTTCGATACTTAGCAGCGGAAACAAGTAAACAATAACGAAAAGATCAACCAACGATATTCACCCAAGCAGTTTATATTGAAAAGTAAAGTGCAAAACTGAATCAGAAAAGCAAACCAGATTTTATAGTGGTTCGGTCAACTTGACCTACGTCCACTCCCCGGAGCCTCCCCTCCGGGTATT
Source organism: Dendrobium chrysotoxum (assembly GCA_019925795.1). Taxonomy (NCBI): domain Eukaryota; kingdom Viridiplantae; phylum Streptophyta; class Magnoliopsida; order Asparagales; family Orchidaceae; genus Dendrobium; species Dendrobium chrysotoxum. Next base: position 5,400,133 of record CM034308.1, read on the forward strand.
GCACTAAACAGAAGTGTCTCTCCTTTTGCTCCCACAGCAAGGCGGAGAAGCCTGTACAAAAATCTCCTTTTCACCACACGGTGAGGCAGAGAACCCGACCTCCTTTCGCTTCCTCCTGAAGCAGGCAGAGAACCTTCGAACTCCTTTCGCTTCCTCTTGAAGCAGGCAGAGAACCTACGAACTCCTTTCGCTTCCACCTGAAGCGGTCAGAGAACCCGGATCTTCTTGCGAACGATCCTCCCACGAAGAACACCGACTAGACGACAGACGACGAGCGGAGAAGACGACTTTGATCCGTGCTTGGAGCAACCTTAGTGAATCCCTCACTAACTCCCCCTCACAAGATCTCTTCTCTCTCTCCCAACTCTCTCTTCTCTCTAGGGTTTCTCAGGGAAGGAAAGTAGCAAAAGATTTTTTCAAAATCTTGAAAAAGTTCTTTTAAAGGAGGGCTTAAAATTTGCCCTAAATCTTAACTTGTCGGCCAAGATCGTCCAGGACGATCGGTAGATCGTCCTGTACAATCAGTTCAAAATCAGCTGATTCAGTCTGGACGATTATGCTCTTCTGGACGATCAATAGAAAAAGTTGTTCATATCGTCCCGTACGATACTGCGATCGTCCGGGACGATTAGTACAAATTGAGAAAAATCGTCGAGAAGATAGTTCGGGTCGTCAAGAGAAATCTGTGCTGGACGACCAAAAAATGACTTGATCGTCCCGGACGATAGGGTAATCGTCCGGTACGATTAGTTCAAAAAGGCCCCAAATCGTCCTGTACATAGTTCTGGACGTACAGCTGAAATGCACAAGACGATCACGATCGTCCGGGACGATCCTGCGATCGTCCAGGACGATGTGATCGTATCAATTAAACATTAATTGCTTTCCTTAATTACCAGACTAATTTAGGCATGATTGTAGTGAATCGTCCAGGACGATACACGTATCGTCCGGGACGATCAGACCAAAATACTTAAAATAAAACTTGCCTAACTTAATCTGGCGGCTGAGAATTTCTGATTTGGGAATATCGTCCCGTACGATCCGTAGATCGTCCAGGATGATCCGCTTAATCAGACCTTCTTGACTTAGTCGCCCTAATTAGGGTTTTTGTTTTAACTGGATCGTCCAGGACGATGCAGCTATCGTCCAGGACGATCTGAACAAAAATTGAACAGAAACTCTAACTCACTCAATCTCTCCCCCTGAATGTGTGTGTGCAAGGTTACTTAGCTAGGGGATCAGTTACATTACAATTGACTCAATAAAAGGAAAAATTATACATTTGACACACTTGGACCCGATCTTGAGTTGGCTTGAGTGGCTCGCGGTCTTTTGTGCCTGAAACAGATTAGCCAAGCAAAACACACTGGAAACATGTTTGTCATCATCAAAACCAGATTTGCAACAATCTCCCCCTTTTTGATTATGGCAAACATTTGTAAAGTAGTCTAACAGTAAAAGTAAACTAGGAGATCAAACAAACAAACATTTTTTTTTTTAAATTTTCATTTAACAGCTAAAACAATACAGGAAACATGACTCAGAAAATAGAAACAGACACGACTACAACTGACTCCCCCTTTTGACATCACAAAAAGGAGGAGCGAAAAACATAACACGATAAGAAAACATAAAATAAAACATAAATAGAACAAACTACAAAACAGGAAAATCAGAATTTTTCCTTGATTTTAGATTCAAAAACCAATGACAGGACAATTGACAGCGCTGAAATCCAAAAAAGGTTGGAAATAATCAACTTTCGTAACTCCGACCCCGGGCACCTTATCGATGCAAACCTCTTTCAACACAAAAATCCGATTCAGAATAAAAGACATTAGATTTGAAAAGAAATCCTTTCAAGCCTCGTTCCAGAAAAATATCTGATATAATAGTGTTACACAGTAAAAAATCAGAAATCATGATTTTCAAAACTCAAGCTTTTAAAAATATTAAGTGGCGCACAGATTCCTCTAAGACATTTAACAATCTGAAAGGAAAGAAAGCTTGTTTTGGGCTCATTTTGTGCCTCTTTTTCAAATTGGTTGGCGCTTTGCGCATCTTTTGATTTTTGATACACTTTGTGTATCCAATTTGGCAATTTCGCATCTTTTCAGTTTTGGGCTCATTTTATGCCTCTTTTTCAAATTATCTGGCGCACTGCGCATCTTTTATAAGCTTTCTCCTTTTCATAATCATTAAAGAGTCTCAGCTGTGAGATTATCTTCCAGACATAGGAGATGACTCTCCGCAGTAAGGAAGAACGATTCACAAAACAAAATCCATACAACATATGATAAATGCAATCACTTGGTTTAGAAAATCAAACTAATGACTCAAGACTTTGAAAAACACTATTGATATGAGGCAGATTACTGTAAGAAGATAAAATAATCTCTATTTCAAAAAACTAACATTTTAATTTTGAAAAGGATTTTTATTCAAAAGAAACTACACACCAGTAAAGGAGTTAGAGGAAGAGAAACAATTATCAATGTTTCTTCCCTTTAACAGATTCAGTGAAGTCAATCACTGCTTATCAGCTTCCAAACCAAAACAAGGTAAAAACTCTCAGTCAAAAATTCAGATCACCAAAAGTAGTGAGCGGTGATCAGATCTTGAAAAGCATAAAAACAGGTAGAAAATCATAGCAAAGTAAATACTCAAATCAAACTAACAAAAAGGGTAACACAGAAATCAGCAGAAGAAATAAAATCAACTGAAAGCAAATAATCAAACCAAAACTAACTAACAGAAATCAGAAATCAGAATATGAAAATTAACTAACAGAAATCAGAATACCAATCATAACAATCATAAATCAGCAGTCATCAGAATCAAGCATTTATATCAATCACTCCTAATCTGGTTCTCAAAATGCTGAATGAGTCAAAGGCCAGTGGTTTAGTGAATATGTCAGCCAGCTGATTTTCAGTTGCTACATGATGTAGCTCAATGTCCCCTTTTGTAACATGGTCCCTAATGAAGTGATGCCTAATGTCAATGTGTTTGGTCCTAGAATGTTGGATTGGATTCTTAGAGATACAGATGGCACTGGTATTATCACACAGAACAGAAATTGTGCCAACGGGTACTCCTAAATCCAAGACTTGCTGCTTCAACCAAAGAACTTGGGCCACACAACTCCCTAAGGCAATGTACTCAGCTTCAGCAGTGGAAAGTGCAACTGAGTTCTATTTTCTACTGGACCAGGAGACTAACGACTGTCCTATGAATTGACAAGTCCTAGAGGTACTCTTCATATCCACCCTACACCCCGCAAAGTCAGAGTCAGAATATCCAATGATCTCAAAAGAGGTGCTGTGCCTAGGGTACCAAATTCCTAGGTTTGGGGTCCCTAAAAGATATCTAAGAATTCTCTTAACAGCAGTCAGGTGGGACTCTTTAGGATCAGCCTGAAACCTAGCACAAAGACAGACACTAAACATGATATCAGGTCGGCTAGCAGTCAGGTAAAGCAGTGACCCTATTATCCCTCTATACTTCTTCTGATCAACAGATTTTCCATTTGAATCCTTATCTAACTGAACTGAGGAGGGCATGGGAGTATTGATTGGCTTGGCTTTGTCCATTTCATATTTCTTCAAAATGTCCTTAGTGTATTTTGATTGATTGAGAAAGGTTCCATCATCCGTTTGCCTTATGCTAAACCCCAAAAAGTAGGACAATTCTCCCATCATACTCATCTCAAACTCTTTACTCATTGTTTTAGAAAACTCTTCACATAAGTATTTATCAGAAGATCCAAAAATTATATCATCAACATAGATCTGGACAATGAGTAAGTCATCTCCTAATCTCCTCAGAAAAAGGGTGGTGTCTACGCTCCCCTTGACAAACTCTCTTTCTAACAGGAATGTGCTAAACCTCTCATACCAAGCTCTGGGTGCCTGTTTCAATCCATATAAGGCCTTTTTTAATTTATAGACATGACTTGGATATTGGGAACTCTCAAAACCTGGGGGTTGTTCTACAAAAACATCTTCTTTAATTACCCCATTTAAAAAGGCACTCTTGACATCCATTTGAAACAGCTTAAATCCCTTGTAACAGGCAAAGGCTAGTAGCACTCTAATGGCTTCCAATCTAGCTACATGGGCAAAAGTTTCCTCAAAATCTATCCCTTCTATCTGATTATACCCCTTAGCCACCAATCTTGCCTTATTTCTCACCACCACACCAGAATCATTCATCTTATTCTTAAAGACCCACTTGGTTCCCACAATACTTTGGTTTCTAGGTCTTTCTACTAACTCCCAAACATCATTCCTTATAAATTGATTCAATTCTTCCTGCATAGCTAAAATCCAAAACTCATCCGACAAGGCTTTGATTGATGTTGGTGGGTTCAGTCATTGAGATAAAGGCAGAATGGTTTACTTCCTTCCTAAGTCCATGCCTAGTCCTAACACCTTTAGAAGGGTCTCCTAAGATCAGTTCTTTAGGATGACTCGAAGAATATCTCCAATCTCTAGGCAATGGGGTTTGAGGTTCTACCCTTTCCTCCAAATTTGTATTTCCAACTCCTTGGGTAACCTCAACAATCTATTCATCTTCTACTTCAGATCTAGACTCCTTAGGATCAGATTCATCAAACACTACATGGGTTGTTTCTTCCACCACCAAAGTCCTCCTATTGAACACCCTAAAGGATTTCCCCACACTTGAATATCCTAAGAACACTCCTTCATCAGATTTGGGGTCAAATTTTCCTAAGGGTGACTTCCCGTTGTTCAGAATGAAAACCTTACAGCCAAAGACATGGAGGTGGGACAGATTTGGTGTTCTACCCTTAATGATCTCATAAGGTGTCTTGTTCAGTTTGACTCTCACATTCACCCTATTCAGCACATAACATGCAGTATTCATCGCTTCAGCCCAAAAGTATTTTGGAAGTGAATACTCGGCAAGCATGGCTCTAGCGGCTTCCACTAAGGTCCTGTTCTTCCTTTTAGCTACCCCGTTCTGCTGAGGGGTCCTAGGAGCTGAAAAATTGTGACTAATCCCATGATTCTCACAAAAACTTCCAAATCTTTCATTTTCAAACTCCCCTCCGTGATCACTATGGATGGTAATAATCTCACATCCTAACTTCTTCTGAATCCAAGTAGAGAAAGATCTAAACTCATCAAATGACTCAGATTTGTGTGACAAAAACTTAACCCAAGTGAACCTTGAATAATCATCAACAATCACAAAACCATAGACTCTCCCCCCTAAGCTGGCAGTGCTAATGGGTCCAAAGAGGTCCATGTGAAGAACTTCTAAAGGTCTAGAGGTGCTAATGTCCTTAACAGAGTGAAAAGAGGACTGGACTTGCTTCCCCAACTGACAGGCATCACACAGGTGATCCTTAGTGAACTTAAGCTTGGGCACACCTCTAACTAAGTCCTTTTGGGTGACTCTCCTAAGAGTTTTCATACTGGCATGACACAATCTCCTATGCCATAACCAAGACTCATCAGCAGCAGTTTTTAAGCAAATTGAATTATCAGATTTAATGCTACTTACATCCAGCTTGTAGACGTTGTTGATCCTTTGCCCCTGCAAAACAACGTCATCATTTAAGCTTAAAATGCAGCCAGTGGGCAGGAATTTGATGCTGTATCCCTTGTCACAGAGTTGACTGATGCTCAGCAGGTTGTGTTTCAGTCCATCTACAAGCAAAACATTATCAATCATAAAGTTCTTTGAATCACCAATTATACATGTGTCTACCACCTTCCTGGTGGTGTTATCTCCAAGTGTAACCTTGCCTCCAGCTCTGGCCTCCAGCGAAATGAACTGATTTGCATCTCCAGTCATATGTCTAGAACATCTGCTGTCCAGGTACCACATGCTCTCACGAGGTCTTGTGTGAGAGCACACCTACAAAATCATCAAATGTCAGTCTTAGGAACCCAAACAGGTTTGGGTTCCTTCTTATGAAAAGAAGAATGCGATGCATGCGTGCTGTGCTGTGAAACAGGCAGTTTGGGTCTCCACACCCAATGTGTACTATGGTGAACAGTACAAGTGTGTGATATGTGTCCTAACATGCCACATGAAAAACATCTAACACCAGGAAAAGGATTAACTAAACGTCGTGAGTGATAGTGCCTCTTCCTAGTAGTGTATGAAACATGCTTTGATGAACTTGCAACAGAATTTTTAAAAGGTGGCGGTGCATAAAACTGTTCAAAAGTAGGCGGTGTTTTGTTCTTTTCAAAAGCACTGATCTTTACTTTCAAAAACTCATTTTCTTTCTTTAAACTGGCAATTTCAAATTTCAAGGTGCCATTGTTACTTTCTACTTCACATGCCATTGTATCTAACTCTTTAAAAGCTTTTTCTAAATCAACATGCGTGATTTTCAAAGAATCATGCTCAGAAACTAAATCAGAATATTTTTTGTTCAATTCATCAAACTCATCAAGCAGAGACATGTGATTGGAATCAAGTGTGGAATAATCTTTAACTACAGAATCATGCTCTTTTTGTAAAGTCAAATAATCTAATTTCAAACTAGCATGGGTTTTCTTAAGCTTCCTATACGATGTATGAATCTTTTCAGAAACTTCAAATAACTGATCGTAAGTAAGCTCACATACCTCTTCCTGGTCCGACTGACCAGGGTGATCATCAGCCATAAGACACAAGTTTGTTTCCTCCTCTTCAGCTTCAATCTCAGAAGAGTCGGATGCAGAGTCTGCCCAGAACGCCTTCTGAATCCGCTTCTTGTCCTTTCTGAACTTTGGTTTCTCCTCACCCTTCTCCTTGCTTGGGTGAGCTTTAAGTGTTGGACAATCAGCCTTAATGTGTCCAGGCTTCCTGCATTCAAAACAAACCAATTCAGATGAACCCTTAAAGTTTTTATTGAACTTACCCTTGTTCCACTTCTGATAGTTCTTATGTTTCTTCCTTAGAAAGCTTTTGAATTGCCTTGTGATTAAGGCAACTTCATCGCTATCAGACCCGGAAGTGCTAGCATCTGAATCTTTGGCCTTTAGTGCCACGGTCTTCTCTTTCTTGCGTTCACCTGCATCAAGTTGCCTTTGGTTCACCCCTTGCTCGTAAGCAATGAGTGATCCAAGTAAGCTGTCAATAGAGTAAGTATTTAAATCTTTGGATTCAGTAATAGCAGTAATCTTAGCATCATAAGAAGCAGGCAAACATCTAAGAATCTTATTCACTCTTTCGTAGTTGGTAAGTTCTCTACCTAAAGCATGCAAAGAGGTAACGATCTGAGTGAACCTTGTGTACATTTCTGAAATAGTCTCACTAGGTTTCATGCGAAAAAGTTCGTAATCATGTAACAAGATGTTTAACCTAGATTGTTTGACTTCAGTTGTACCTTCGTATGTTATACATAACCTATCCCAGATTTCCTTTCCCGTTGTACAAGTAGAAACACGCATATAGTCTTCAGATTTCAAAGCACAAAAGAAACAATTCAAACATTTTGCATTCAACTGTGCTAAATCACGATCATCAAACGTCCAATCAGCAAACGGCAATTCAGTTTTCACATTGTTAATCATTCGAAAAGGTGGTTCGTATCCGTCCTTAACTAACATCCACATGCAATAATCAATAGATTGCAGAAAAGTAGACATGCGTGTTTTCCAAAAATCAAAAGGAATATTGTCAAACAACGGTGGTCTGGTAATAGAATAACCTTCAGCAGTATTACGATTGTTACAGTTAGCCATTGGATCAAATTCAAAAGTTTTTAAACAGTAATTTTGAATCCCTCTCTGATACCACTTGAAAGTTCGAAAGGGATGTTAAGCCCTAGTGAACTAGTCCCGAGGCTAACCAAGAGGGGGGGTGAATTGGTTATTTAAAAATTTCACGATAACTATGAAAATCTTTTCGATACTTAGCAGCGGAAACAAGTAAACAATAATGAAAAGATCAACCAACGATATTCACCCAAGCAGTTTATATTGAAAAGTAAAGTGCAAAACTGAATCAGAAAAGTAAACCAGATTTTATAGTGGTTCGGTCAACTTGACCTACGTCCACTCCCCGGAGCCTCCCCTCCGGGTATTGCACTAAACAGAAGTGTCTCTCCTTTTGCTCCCACAGCAAGGCGGAGAAGCCTGTACAAAAATCTCCTTTTCACCACACGGTGAGGCAGAGAACCCGACCTCCTTTCGCTTCCTCCTGAAGCAGGCAAAGAACCTTCGAACTCCTTTCGCTTCCTCCTGAAGCAGGCAGAGAACCTACGAACTCCTTTCGCTTCCACCTGAAGCGGGCAGAGAACCCGGATCTTCTTGCGAACGATCCTCCCATGAAGAACACCGACTAGATCACAGACGACGAGCGGAGAAGACGACTCTGATCCGTGCTTGGAGCAACCTTTGTGAATCCCTCACTAACTCCCCCTCACAAGATCTCTTCTCTCTCTCCCAACTCTCTCTTCTCTCTAGGGTTTCTCAGGGAAGGAAAGTAGCAAAAGATTTTTTTCAAAATCTTGAAAAAGTTCTTTTAAAGGAGGGCTTAAAATTTGCCCTAAATCTCAACTTGTCGGCCAAGATCGTCCAGGACGATTGGTAGATCGTCCTGTACGATCAGTTCAAAATCAGCTGATTCAGTCTGGACGATTAGGCTCTTCTGGACGATCAATAGAAAAAGTTGTTCATATCGTCCGGTACGATACTGGATCGTCCGGGACGATTAGTACAAATTGAGGAAAATCGTCGAGAAGATAGTTCGGGTCGTCCAGAGAAATCTGTGCTGGACGACCAAAAAATGACTTGATCGTCCCGGACGATAGGGTAATCGTCCGGTACGATTAGTTCAAAAAGGCCCCAAATCGTCCTGTACATAGTTCTGGACGTACAGCTGAAATGCACAAGACGATCACGATCGTCCGGGACGATCCTGCGATCGTCCAGGACGATGTGATCATATCAATTAAACATTAATTGCTTTCCTTAATTACCAGACTAATTTAGGCATGATTGTAGTGAATCGTCCAGGACGATACACGTATCGTCCGGGACGATCAGACCAAAATACTTAAAATAAAACTTGCCTAACTTAATCTGGCGGCTGAGAATTTCTGATTTGGGAATATCGTCCCGTACGATCCGTAGATCGTCCAGGACGATCTGCTTAATCAGACCTTCTTGACTTAGTCGCCCTAATTAGGGTTTCTGTTTTAACTGGATCGTCCAGGACGATGCAGCTATCGTCCAGGACGATCTGAACAAAAATTGAACAGAAACTCTAACTCACTCAATCTCTCCCCCTGAGTGTGTGTGTGCAAGGTTACTTAGCTAGGGGATCAGTTACATTACAATTGACTCGATAAAAGGAAAAATCATACATTTGACACACTTGGACCCGATCTTGAGTTGGCTTGAGTGGCTCGCGGTCTTTTGTGCCTGAAACAGATTAGCCAAGCAAAACACACTGGAAACATGTTTGTCATCATCAAAACCAGATTTGCAACACAAGGATCTCCCGATCTCTTTCTGGCAAGAGCCTGAAGAAGTCGTCGTTTTTTAGAAAGCTAAAATGGATGCTATTGCCGAAAACTGAAACCTTTCTCTGGTTGGTAAGCGTCCTTACTATGAATCACTTCTAGCTGCTATACGAAAAACTTGGAAGCTGCAAGGTACCTTCCAGTTATTTAACATGAGTGATGGCTTCTTCCTCATTAAATTTTCTTCTATTGTTGACTACGAAATGGCATGGAATGGAGGTGTCTGGTTTCTCTTGGGTAAACATTTCATCCTCCAAAAATGAACCCCTAAGTTCAAACCTCGGCGAGAAAATTTCTCGTCCGTCCCTATTTGGTTTAAAATCATTGATCTCCCCCTTTGTTGTTGGGATTCTGAAGGTATTTCGAGGATTGCTAGCAAAGTCGGAATACTCCTAGCCGTGGATGCCCTTACTGCGCAAAAGTCTAGACTTACATACGCCAGGGTCTGTGTTCAGGTCAATAACAAAACCACTTACCCAGACTATATACCCATCTCAATCGAAGGCGAGATCACTAAACTGAAAATAAAGTATGAATGGAGACCTTCGCCGTGTGAGTTGTGTGGCTCTCTGTTTCACTCTGTTGTCGCTTGCCCATCTAAACCTCTGGATTATGTTGATAAACCAAACATTCCTAGAGGAAGGAGCTCCTCTCGTGCCCCTAACAGAGCCCAGAACCGTGGAAATAGCATCAATCGCATCCCGAACTTGCGCCCCCAAAATAACCCCAGTCATGCATCGAATACTCCTCAGCCTAATCAATCATCCAATTTGCTAAATGACATCCCCACTTCATCCTCAGCTCCCTCGACCTCATTTTCAACCTCCATCCCAACCGACCTCTTTCCCTCCGCCACCCAGAAAACCTCCTTCCCTTCTACTTCAGACATGCCACCTTCTACCACTATCCCAAATCTAAATTCCCCTTCAGAGGATGTCATTCTTGTTGACATTATTCCAAATGCCACCAACTAACAACTTGCTCGTATTATCTCCCCTAACAAATTTGATGCTCTTATGGACACCACAGCCGAAGCCACCTCCAACTTTTCCTCCTATCAGGATGATGATTCGACTTCAAAGATAAGCCCAGATTTCAATAAACAAAAAAATACAGCCAGCTCTCACACCAAAAACACCAGAGGCAAGCATTCCAAAAAGCCTCACCCCAATTCATCCAAGAATCAATGACCCTTCCTCTCTTTGCAACATGGAACATTAGGGGTTTTAACAACCCTAGCAAGGTAACCATTTGCAAGCGTTTCATCAAGCAACACAAACTGGATTTGCTCTGTCTCCTTGAGAATAGAATTCACAGGGTATCTATCTCTGATCCCTGGTTTGAAAATTCACACAAGCTTTTTGATTTGGAAGAAAGCTACAACAATTTTTCTTTCTCCTCCTCTGGTAGAATTTGGATTAAATGGTCTGCGAGCAAATTGCACTTTAACCCCACTTTTTTTTCTTCTTAGATGATAAGTGGCTTGATCACCTATGGTTATTCTCTTAGTATTTTTGTTTCCTTTATTTATGGGTCTAATTTTGCGGAAGAAAGGAAAAATCTCTGGCAGCAACTCAGAGATTTTAATCCTAATAATGGCAGCCCTTGGATTATCCTTGGAGACTTCAATTGTTATATGTTTCAAAAAGAAAATTTTGGAGGCTCTCCTTTGCATCCTAGCAGACTTGGAGACTTCAACTCCTTAATTTTTGATACTTAGCTTCATGATCTCTCCTCTACTGGTCACTTTTACACTTGGTTTAATCAACAACTGGAGAGTCCCATCCGCATTAAGCTTGATCATGCTCTTGTTAACGATGAGTGGATTTCCAGTTTTCCTAATTCTCATTATATGATTGGTGACCCCTTGTGTTCAGATCATTCCCCTATTGTGGTTAATGATGGAAATAGACAATTTACTGCTTCCCGCTTTCAATTCAAGAATTTTTGGATTTCTAGGGAGGATTATTGGGATATCCTTCTTAACGTTTTCATGGCCACTTGTTCTTGCAATCCTTTGGTTGATTTTATGCACAAACTTAGAAGTTTAAAAGCCATTCTCAAAAATAAGGTGTGGGCTTCTGCTAAAACCATGGAGAATGATCTGGTTGCTCTTCAGGAGAGGCAAAACCTCCTACATTCAATCCTAGAAATAGATCCATATAATTCTCAGATTAATGCTGACCTGATTGCTGTTAATGGGGCAATTGCGAATCTTTCTGCTTCTTGGGCCTCCTGGATCTCTCAACGTGCAAAAGTTAAATGGTTAAAAGAGGGGGAATACAATCTTAAATTCTTATATTCCAAAATCCGCATTAGAAGGAGCTTTAACTGCTCGGCTCTTTACTGTGCCTTAGGGGAAGGCAACATTCAATATGCTAAGGACACCATTGCTAGCCATTTTAAAAATCTGTATAATCCTATCACTTTACCCAACCCTGATCTCTCTTTGTTCCCTACTGAAAATGTGGTTCCTCCGCACCTGCTTTCTCTTTTTTCTGATCCCATTACCACGAATGAAATCAAGGATGCTGTTTTCTCTAGTTCTTCCTCCTCCTCTCCTGGCCCGAACGGTTTCAACTTCCATTTTTATAAATCTGGTTGGCACATTTTGGGGCCTTCCCTTCACAGAGCGATTATGTCTTTCTTTGACAAAGGTTACCTTCCAAAAGAAATTAAGGCTACGGCTTTAGCTCTCATCCCGAAATCCACTCACACCACTACTATTACTGATTTCAGACCGATATCCCTTTGCAACACCTTATACAAAATTATTGCCAAGATCTTAGCCAACAGACTTAAGCACTTCATGCCCCTCCTCATCAACTCAGCTCAAACTGGCTTTATTAACAAGCGGATTTCGACAGACAATGTGATTCTTGCTTCTGAAATATTGGGTTTTTTCAAGAAATGTACCAATATTAATTACATGTGTGCTAAACTAGATATTAAAAAGGCTTTTGATTCCGTGTTTAGAGATTTTATCTTGGAAAGAATGGCTCAAAAAGGAATCCCTGGCAATTTCCTGAACTGGGTTAAAGCGTGCATATCGGATGTTCATTTTTCTATTTGTCTTGATGGGGGTTTAGAGGCTTTTATTCCCTCTACTATTGGCATTCGGCAAGGCTGCCCTTTAAGTCCATATCTTTTCTGTTTTGCAATGGATGCTTTATCTAGCCTTTTAGATAAGTATGAAGGTGCAAATTTATTTCAAGCAGTGGATATCAACGGCTTCCACCTGTCTCACCTCCTCTATGCTGACGACCTTCTTGTGTTTGGGAAAACAAATGTGGATAACTGCTCTACTTTAAACAACTTGCTTGAAATTTTTCCTGCTCCTCTGGTTTGAAGATCAATCCAAACAAAAGTGCCATCATTCTCAAGCATTCTACCCCTCAAGCCTAATGACATTTGCACTTCTTTACAAATTCCCACTTCCTGCTCTAAAATCATCTACTTGGGCATCCCTATCTCCATCAAGAGAACCCTCTTATCAGATTTCTCCCACCTTATTGATAATATTACTAACAAGCTTTCATGTTGGAAAGCTAAATCTCTCTCTTTTGCAGGTAGGCTCCAATTTCTCCGTTTCACCATTTGGAATACCATTGCATATTGGATCCGTGGAGCAATCATACCCAAAACCTGCTGTAAACAAATTGCAAAAATTGCGGCTAAATTCCTGTTCTTTGGTGATTTACATGCTAAAAAACTTCATTTAGTGTCTTGGTCCAACACTTGCAAGCCTAAGAATAGAGGCGGTTTAGGCCTTCCCACTCTCCAAGCACTTAGATATTGCTTCAACTGTTCTATTATTCTGAGATTATACAACAATTCATCTCCCCTATCCGCTTGGTTTTTTACCATCTACCACTCCCCTTGGAAATCACCGCCTCATGCCTCTACTGTGATGTGGAAAAGTATATATGACACTACGTGTAGAGCTAAATCTCATTTTCATTTTAAAGTTATTGCTACTTGTCCCATTAGTCTCAAATTTGACCACTGGTGCAATGGGGAACATCTCTTAGATTTACAGCACCATCAAACAATTTATGCACTGTATAATGATAATGCCTTGCTATCTGATTTATTTGACTCCTCTGGCTGGACTCTGCCTGCAGGTTGCCATCATGCGTTACTGAATGCTATTTGTAGCATTCCTATCCTTCGTGATATTGAAAGGTGTTGTCTCTTTTGGAATAATACTAGCAAGGTTAAATTCAAAACCTTTTTACAATATTACCACAAGCAGGATATAGAAGTTTTCTGGAACAAAGCTGTTTGGCATAAACGCTGTGCTTTACGTTATTCGGTTTTTGGTTGGTCATATTTCTCTGGTGGGCTCAAAACAGTAGATTCCCTCATCAAGAGGAATATTGAGGTTGATCTGGTTTGCTGCCTTTGTAATACAAAAAATGAAAGCATATCTCATCTTTTTTTCGACTGTGATTTCTCGTATAAAATCATTTCTGATCTCATCCCCTCCTTAAAAGCTTTCTTTTTAAGGCCTAATCTCAGTCAGGTGGTGAATTGGTTGGAGGAATTTAAACATTCTAAAGGGAGTAAAAAGTTTTTTTGACTTATTAATCATCTGGGCGGCTATTTATTATATTTGGAGGGAGCGAAATGAAAGGAAATTCTCTAGAAATTTTAAGAGTCTATCCTCGGTTTTGCAGATTATCAAAAAAGCTATAAGAGTCAGAATTTTTAAATGGAAAGATGGTGCTGAGCTACTTCCTTATCTCCAAAGATGATTGGATGTTTCTTTTGTATCCGACTTTATGATTTTTGGGCAGTCAGCTTTCTTCATTTATTTATGGCAGTTTGCCATTGTTGGCCGATGGGCAATGATGTTGAGGTTGCATTTCTTCATCCCCTTTGGATGGCGGTTAATTTGCAACCATTATTGGATGGCTTCTTTGCAACCGGGGATCGTGCTGGTGGTTTTTTAATACAATCTCTTTATTCCTGGCCCCGTCTTTCGGGCAGCAGATTTGTTTTTTGGGTTGTTAAAGCTAATTTTTCTGATCCTTTTTTGACATGTGTAACTATTTTATGAATTACTGTTGGTGAGTTTTTTGACCTCTGTGGAGGGCTCCCAAGTTTTGATTTTTTTTCTCTTACACATGTAACTAATTATTCTCTTTTAATGGAATTTGGGCTCTGCCCTTAATTTTCCCAAAAAAAAATGTTTTATTCAAGCATGCAATCACCATAGAAAAGTCAGTAGTTTATAGCAAATTTATGACTGACTTTATAGCATAGTATTTTTTATCAAAACTGGCAATAGATTTGCGATGAAAATTTTGAGGCGGAATTTTTGCCGCCAATTTACGACAAAATACAGCCGCAAATTCATCGCAAGCTGCGTTATAATATAAATTAAAAAAAAATTAATGTGTTGTCTCCGCGACCGAATGAAGAAGGGAGATGATTTGCGAATGGAGCAGATTTGAATCTCAGTAGGTCAGTCAGGCAGGAGATGGCGCGGGCAGACCGATCAGGCAGGAGAGAACAGCGGGCAACCAGATCAGGCGCAGGCAGCCGGTCAGGCAGGAGATGGTGCGGGCAGTCCTGGTCATGATTAGGCAGCAGTCAGTCCTATCAGGCAAGGGCAGCGGGCAGCCAATCCAACAGGGCAGAATTTGTGGTTTTTTTAGCTAAAATTCTGCCGCAAATTTGTCGCAAATCCATCGAAAATATTTGCAGCGGATTTTTCCCGCACAAATAATTTTGCGACGCCATTTTTTTTGCGTCGGATTGTATTCTGCCACAAATCCACTCCAAATCATATTTTACGACGAATTTTTCTTATTTTGCGGTGAATTTATCCTCCGCATAAAAGAAACTTCCCTGTAGTGAATCATTATTCAGTCAAGACAATCTCATGTCAATAATTTTAAGGAATAATGAAAACAATTTATTGATATGGAAGAGCAGAGGATAGAAATGGCTGTGCAGAGTTTCATTAACACTTTACTTCACATATACTAGAGTTTTAAGATTACAATCATTTTCTTATGATATCCCTATAAACAACTCACCGAGCTTGCACTGAAACCCCAAACTAACAGTAAGTGACATAGATACATCAGGATCAAAAGGTGAAGCTCATGGATGCACTAATGAAGTGGATGAATCTAGCAACATAAGAAAAAGAATTGAGCAATGAGCATTCTAACTTGGTCTTCTGTAAGAAGGGTGAAAATTCCACACCACTCACTTAAATCTGAATCCGAAATTCTTTATTGTGCTTTAAAGAAACCAACTGCAGCATCTAAAATGAGAAGGAACTCGGCCGGATCGACGTATCCATTCTGCTTGATCAGATATCCTTGCAGTCTGCAAGTTCATTATGGCTTCAGCATTGGCTCGTTTCTCCTCCGCCATCCGCTCTGCTCTACGGAGCTTCTCTGCCATGGCTGCCTCTGCGCGGGATCTCATATTTACTGCTCGGATCTGATAGTTTATCAGGAAGATGGTGGTTAGTGAGTTTCCAAAGATGAAGGATGCTTCTAAGTCATAAGAAATGTCAGCAAGACAATGAATTAAAGCTTCACAGTTTGACGTTTAATTAAGGCTTCGTTTGAGACCCTTTTTTTACTCCTTTCTAAAACAGTTTTTTAGTAAAAAAAGATTTTGAATTTAAAATTTTTGTACCACAAAGCTGCTTTAAAAAACAATAAGAAAGCTATCCCAAACGAAACATAAATTTAGTAGCTTTCTGTCAAATCCCATTCAGGTTCTTGTTTTTGCCAAAAGCTATGGTTTGGTTCATGATAAATTTGAGGAACTTGTTTAATCTCATTATTTGCTTTCTCAACAAATCCACAGCAAGATTAGCCACATACTTAACAAATATTTGATTAACACTACAAGAAAAGATTAGTACGAAGCAGGCTGCTCAACAAAGCTATGAACCTTTTCTTCAAAACCGATGCTGGCTAAGAATAAACCTGACAAGTAAGGTCAACTATTAAATATGAATGAAAGGTTTTTGGCATGAATATAAACAAGTGAAGATCCAGCATGGTTAGCTCGTAGAATTAGTTACCAATTATGGTTAGCTCGTAGCATTAGCTCGTATATATTTAGGTTAACTCATGAAAGAAACAAAGTAAAGGCATGGTCTGCCGCTAGGATCACTTTATTGGTTATATGATTTGAGCTACTGCAAGGAATAGGCAATTGGCCCAATTATCAGGCTTACAATCACTTAGGAAGTGCATGGATTTAGCAGAGCTTTTGGCTTACAAAATTTAAAGGGGAGAGGGCAAAAAAGCGAGAACTAAGAGTATGGAATCAGAAATCAGCCAGCCTAAATTTAAACCGAATATGGTTCTTTCTTCATCTTCCCTTCAATCAAACATAGAAAACTTCGCATGCTGCAACGTATTTAATGTCATCTATATGAAGTAAACACCATGAATGATAAAAATGGGGGTGTTACCTCTACTTTTCTCATTCTAGCCTCATATTTTGCTCTTTGGTGGCTTTCCCATACTTGAATCTTGATTTCTTCTCGTTTATATCTGGATAAAAAATTTATCAAGATTATAAAATGAATGATAATAAGTTAAAATCATATAATGATAGAAAAGGAAATAAATAAAAAAACTCAAGCAGTAAGCTTAATTTCAAAGACCCAGTTCAGATATTTGCAAAGGATAAGTAATTATAATTAGTGTAAACTATTTCAAGAAGGATTTAATAGACATTATATTGCTTCCTGCAGCGCTCAGAAAGAAGTTATTTAACTAACAGGAAACCAGACAGAAACCACTGAACTTTAATGACATAAAACTTTAATGTAAGCAAATAGCACTGATGAAGGAGCTAGATTTTCTATAAGTAAAAATGCTAGTCAAGCTGATATTAGATTGCAATAAGCACACTTGGAGCTGCTTTTCAAGTTTAGAGGCCTTAGAACATAATAGAATCTAAAGCAACTGCACCTACAGCATCCCTATTCCCAGACTTCACTTCCTGAAGGTAGCACCCGGTCATTGAGAGATCTTCCTTGAGTCTTTCATGTGGCCTTAGCACTTCAAGCTTGATGCTAAGCAGCCTAAATTCCAACAACGCTGGGAAATAAGCACTTGAAGTTGGAGAATTGAGGTTTAAAAGGGAGAGAATACTCTTCACTTAGAAAGCTCTTTACAAGGCCCAACTTAAAGTGCTCTTTCCCTAGCATTGTTAGAAGTTAGGCTGCTTAGCATCAAGCTTGAAGTGCTAAGGCCGCACGGAACACTTAAGGAAGATTTCTCCGTGACAACCTGGTCCTTTACACTGAGCGATTATTAGGTGCCCTCAATGCATCTATTCCGTGTTGTGCTGGGTGTGTACCGACGAGTACAGAACATTTAAAATTTTCAATGTACACATATGGATCCAGTGCACTTGATGCATCAAGCTCACCTAATAATCTCTCCCCTCCAACACCCACCATCCACTTCTCATGCATGTATATTTAAATTTTCACCAGTAAATTTAAAGGTGCTACGTATTGGCAAATCACCAACAGAGTTTGCATTTGAATTAAAAAAATTATGCGCCTAGATGACAAAGAGATGAATTTGCCATACAATGAAAATGATGAACTGTCTAATCCAAAGTGATGCAAAAGGACAACAACAGTTAGCAGATATCATTGAAGATGTGAATGATTCCGAGAAAATAATAATAATAATAAAACAGGGTGGAAAAGAAAAGTTGGGGAGAAACAGAAAATTGAAATACAACAGCTATAATTACTCAACTTACTGCATAATAAGCATAATCATCTTTTTGTTTAGCAAAGAATACAAATGTGCAGTTGAAAATTTAACAGCAAGATCCTCTGAACAGGAAAACTTGGCGAAAAGAAATTATTGCATAGGCTCAAATAACAACTACCTGGACAAGTGCTTGGATTTCTCAGCTTCTTCCCAAGCTGCAGCACAAGCTTCATATTCCTGTTTCACTTGTTCTTCCTCATCAGTTTTTTTATTAAATTGAGAATTTTGCTCTGTCTCCTTGCTAGCCCAAGAGGCTATGTTCAGTTTACCAAGCTGTAAGCCTAGAGCTGCAATTTCCTGTCTAGTTTTCAGCTGCAATTCTCTTTCAGAAAATTCTACCTTTTTATCATCTTTCTGGTAATCCTTCTCATTCTCATTCGTGGATGGAATTATATCCACTGCTACTGATCTAATTCGTGGAGATGAGGGGTTTGAAGATAATGGGCTGCGGCTTGGTGTTAAATTTTCAATAGGTGTTGCTGTTCTTGATGGCTCTTGGCTAGGAATCGGGGTCATCTCTGTGCCTACATCTCTCATTGAAACCAGCTGTTTGGCAGAAATGTCTGCAAAACATGATTGTTAGCCATATGTTTCAACTAAGAGAACTAATTTGAAATATTCACAATAACATGGTTTCCTGGCATGGTATTGCGCCACAATGTTTCACAAATTTGAAAAAGAACAAAATCAAGGTCTTTTCCAATACTATTAAAATTTTAAAATACTAAATGATAGAAAGTCAACTTAAATCTTCTGAACAACTCATAAAACGAAACAGAATGCAACTTTTATTGAACTTAGAATTATGTAGTGGCTTTCTTTAGTAGAGAATGCATAAAAATAGCAACAATACCTGTAGTTCCAGAAGGAAAACCCTCAGAGACTGAAGATTTTTTATAATTTAAATCCTCTGGGATTTGACCAAAATTGACAAAAACACCACTATCCTGAGAAGGATCTGTCACGCAACTTGCATCATTCAATGAAGCTGAATTAGCATGCAAGCCCTGAGAAACAAATGAGAACTTGTCCACCATATTTTGCGAATTAGAATTGCTGGCTGAAGGCTGAATCACAAAAGGTTTCTGATCTATTGTAATGGATTCTGGAGCAATCCTTGCCCAGCGGGAATTCACCAACCTATTGCACTGATACTGCACTGAATTGTTCTTTAATCCATTTTCGTGAACCACTTGCTTATTGACAAGCCATTTTTCCGCATCATTCCATTTTGATGGAATATGCCTAGAGAAAGGACCAATAATTGGAAGTTGGGAAACCTTTCCTCTACGATGGAACTCGAAGTTAGAATTGCTAGCACTCTCATGCCCACTGTCATAACCATCATCATCCACTTCTTGATGCTTCATAGGGTGCACCGTGCAGTAGTTGTTTCCAAGTTTGGGTTGATAAGAAGAATTAGAACTATTATTCTGGTTTCTTGAATATTTTGTCTCAAAAATTCCTTTAGAAAGGGAATTTGAATTTGCAGTAGAAGACTGAGTCTGGAAGCCTTCACCATAGCGTGAGAGTTCTTTGTTACAAAACTCTGTTTTTTGAGACTTAGCATTAATCGATGAAACCGTTGAGTCCTTACAACCAACTATAAAATTACAACATAAAACTCATAGTTAGAAGTAAATCATCACAAAATAGGAAAAGGCATATCATCATTAAGAAGTAGCCCAAATCTAGACGATTGATACAGATTTTACCAACCTTCATCATCAAGATCGCCAGCCAGTAAATTTTTCTTAGCATACTCTGTGTCCTCAAGCTTGGAAGGGGAAACTCTTGAGGAACACCCCTCTTCCTTCCTTTTCATATGTTGAGCTCCAAGTATTTTCATGCGTAACTTGCTGGGAGAAATAAGGCCCATCTGCATTAGTCGAAGAACAATCAAATTTGTAAGACAATGCCAAGAATTTCTGTTACTTGAGAACAAAAACAAGGTATATCAATTACGAGAAAAATGGCAAACAAAATTTTATGGATGAGATGAATGGACACACCAATACACATTGAAATAGCTTTAAATTTGATGCAGAATTTGATTTAAGAAAATCTTACCATAACTTTGAATCTATAGCTTTTGAAGCTGTAATTATACAAAAAACGCATCTTATTTCAGAAAGATAGCTGGCAGTTCATCCACCAAAAATCAACTTTACTGGAAGGCCAAAATCAACTTAGTTTTTCACAGAGATCTGAGCAGAAACAATAACTCTTAAAGCAGCATGGTTCACAAGTGCCTCTGTCGGCCAGTATTAAAATTCACAAACCACATTTATATAGGCTCGTATTAAAATTCAAATTAGGCGACAGACAGCACAATCAATAACTTTCATCAACCTGTCAGCAGAAAGAATTGCTTTCTCCGAAAAAAGCTCAGAAATAAATTGTACATGCTAATGATTAGATAACATTGCTATTCAATGTTAAATCCCCAAATATTCTGCAAGCAATATGAAGATGATACTGAAATAGAGCCGGCAGACCATTCTTATGTCATTCTTCAAGATCAATGCCTGTTTCTTCAACAAAAAGTAGATTATTTCACCAGCAAAAGCTACTTGAGACGTGAAAACCCCACAAGCACACGAGAACGATAAAACCCTTGCAGATTTTGAAAAGGGAGACAGAGAAACTATGTGCGGCACAAATAAGAAACACTTTCCAAATCAAAAACAGTGAGAATTAGTTCAAATTTTTCGCATTAATTAACGGCTTGCCAAGACAGAAAGCCTGCATTTTTGGAGAGCTAAAGAAGAGAGAGAATACTTTCAATGGAACATTGAAACAGGCTTCAATTAATAGAAACGGAAACTCATACCTGAACTTTGTGAATCCTCTCATAGTCCATAGGTACGTTAGAGGAAGAAGCCGGGAGAGAGAGCGAGCCAGAGAGAGAGAGTGTGTGTGTGTGAGAGAGAGAGAGAGAGAGAGAGAGAGAGAGAGAGGTGTTGGTAGCTGCAAAAGCCTGTGCGAGCATTTTGTAGGTGAAACCAACGAAGAGCAGATATAAATCGCCGATCCATTCGAAGTCCTCGGCTGCACAACACCTTCACCGACCGCTGACTGCGGAGAAAATTTGGGTCAGAAAATGTTGACCCAATTTTAATTGTCTGGATTTTATAATTATTATACCTTATTTCAAAATAAAAAAATAGGTGCAATATAATTAATTAATTATGTTTATATTATATTATCCTAATTTAAATTTAAATACAATAAAATTAATTTATTATATTTAAATCATAATATTCAAAATTTATTTTATGTTATAAAATTTTAAATTATTATAAATTTATTTTATTCAATTTACGAATACTACTCCCTAAACACTTTCACACATAAAATTGATTGGAAAAATACTATCACTAGTAAATAACAATATTTTAAATTTTATAATTTTAATAAATTTTTTTGACTAAATTTTTTATATGATTTATATTAAAAAAATTATAAGCATAATATTTCAAATTTATATCTTCCTTAATAATAACTTTTTATCATTTTATTTGGAAGAAGTAAGATAATTTTTATCCCAATATGATGAACTTAATTTATAACTTTTTTATGGACATGCAAAATTTTTAAATAAATGAAATGATATTAAGATTTATAATTGTTGCGGGCTAGAATATACGCGGCGATAGAGTTATAGTATTATGTCTTAGTGTTGCACGGATATCCAACTCATACACAGAGAACACAATATTTTTTACATGGAAAACCTGGAAAGAGGAATAACCACAGAGTCTGGCCTAGTTGAAAATGATTTTACTAAAACTTGAATAGGTTACAGTGGGCTGACTCGCCTTCGAGGGTGATTAGGTTACAATTGTTAATCGTGTGGTTGAAATCTAGAAGTCCAACGTTACTTGAAAATTCGAGCGTCAGGTTGTAGTTCGGTAGAAGTTCGAGCCTCAGGTGGTGGTCTGGTAGAAGTCTGGGCGTCAGGTGATGGTCTAGTAAAAGTCTGGGCCTCAGGTGGTGGTCCGGTAGAAGTTCGGGCCTCAGGTGTTGGTCCGGCAGATGTCTGGGCCTCAGGTAGTGATCAGGCAGATGTCCGGGCCTCAGATGGTGGACCGGCAGAGCTTAGAACGTCAGGTGGTGATCCAACGGAGCTTAGGACGTCAGGTGGTGGTCCGACGAAACTCAGGGCGTCAAGCGGTGTTCCAGCGAATCTTAAGATGCCAGTTAGTGGTTCGGCAGAGCTCAGGGAGTCAAGTGGTAGTCCGACGGAGCTTAGGATGTCAGGTGGTGGTCCGACGGAGCTCAGAGCGTCAAGCGGTGGTCCGGCGGAGCTCAAGGTGTCAAACGGTGGTCTGGCGGAACTCCGGGCGGTGGTCGAGGAGACAAGAGCGATCTCCGATCTCTCTCTTTTCTCCTTAGGCTTGGGTCCCTTTTCAAGAGAAAAGAGGACTCTATTTATAGATTTCTTATAGTGGTATGGCATGTAAATATGTGGTAGATCAAGGGCAAATGGAGAGTGGTTTGCATGGACAGCTGATATTGAATCCCTTGATCGTGGACTGTTTTATAGACATTTGAATGTCTTAGTTGTATCAAAATTCAGTGATCTTGGGCTCGTTGGATTTGTCTCGTCAAGCCGCTCGATTTGACTATAAATATGTCATGTTTGGAAACCGTTTGGTGATCCAAATTGTGGTTTGAACCTTCTAAATGTGCTTTGGGTCTTTGATTTGGACTCAGTTGGGCTCAAATTTAGTCGAATTTGATGTCGTTTGGTTCGTATTTCTGAGACGTCCAATTCGACTATAAGTTTGATGAAATCAGAGTTCAGATGCTTCCGAATTTTAATTTCAAAAATTTTCAACTTAATTTTGCCTCGAGATTCATGCCCAATCAAGATAATTTTTCGAAGATGTATCAATAATGAATAACATAAAAAGAGTAGAATATTCTATTAAACTCTAAATAAATACTATGGGTGTCAAAACGAGTTGATGAATCGATTTCGGATCCAACTTTAATCTAATGAACCACATCCATCCTAATTAATAAACAGGTCAAAAATCAGACATGCTAACAACTTGAATGATCCAAACTATACATATTAACTTGTTTTAGTTTTAAAAAAATTATAACTTAAAAAAACTTTTTTTATAACTTATTACCTATAAGTTTATGATAGTTGATAAAAAAAAAAGGTTATATCCATAACTAAAAAAGTTCAGGGGGTGGTTGGTTGGAATACAAAGTAGTGTAAAATATTTCAAATACATAGGTTTTAAAAAGTTTTGATGTTTGATTGGAATTAGGGGTGTAAGTGAGTTAAGCTGACTCGTGAGCCAGCTCCAGCTCGACTTGATAAATAGCTTGTGAGCTGAGCTCGATGAGCTAACGAGTCAAGCTTGAGCAAACCCGACTCGACTCGTAAGCTTGTGAGTCGGCTCGTTTAAAAAATATTAATATAAAATATACTTAAAATATATTAGAATTCAGGATTTTAAATACAAAATTGTTAAAAATAGTTAAAAATCGTATCACTATTTTTTATATTAAGTAATTCTTTATTATTTTTCTTAAATTTCTCATTCTTTTTACTATTTTATTATATTAATTACTTAAATCATAATCATTTTTTCTCTTTCATAATAAACAAGCCGACTCTTGAGCCGGCTGGAACTCGTAAATAAAGCTCGAGCTCGAACTCGATTAATTAATCAAGCCAAAGCTTAAGTCAGAGGTGACTCGAGCTCAACTACACTCGTTTACACCCCAAATTGAAATACAAAGGGGAGCAAAGTAAAGTAAATATATAAAATATTTTAGTTTATTTTTGAAGTAAACCAAACTCGTCCAGTTTTCTGCAAGAACCATTTAAACCACAAGCAAAGCTCGCTTGACCGCCGCCATCCATCGACCACCACTGGCCATCGCTGCCACCACCGCTACAATCCCCCACCACCACCCACCATTGGCCACCATCGAGGCCGCAACCGTCTGTCAACACCCCACCGGTCGCCTCTAGCACCGCCACCTCCCCTGCTGGCTGCCACCATTTTTGAACTTTACAGTATTGTATTGAAAATCGAACCAGATCGGTCAATTCGATCGGTTCAACACTAAATCGGTCCTTTGGCCGGTTCGATCATTCTAAAAAACCGATCTAGCATCAAACCAGTAAGAACCGGTTGAACTGCCAATTCAACCGGCCAACCGTTGAGAACCGGCTAGTTCAATTCATAATATATTTAAATAATTTAATTTAATATAAAATATTTTATTAAATATTAAATTAATTTAAATATAATATATTTTATTTAATAATATAATTCCAAAATTTTTATAATATTATATATTAAATACTAATTAATCATACTCACACGATTCCATCATCTCATATGAGCTCTTAACCCATGGATATAATAAAAGATATAAACAACACAATATAAACCTCCTAAGTGATGTGAGACTAAATAACTAGTAATTTCTGCAATGTGTGGATGGTGGATGCTTCTATGAGAACTTTTTGAAAAAAAATGTATATAATATTTAAATAAATAATAATTATAATAATTTTTAAAGTTCTTAAATTTATAATTATTTGTGCATTTATAATTATTCAAATAAAAAGTAATTATTTATAATTTTTAAAGTTCTAAAACTTGTCTCTAAATATGAAATTAAATGATAATAAGAAAAATAAAAAATCTAAAATAAATAATGTTGTATGACTTTATAAATATAATTTTATAAAGTGAAATTTATATATAATTTATAGATACAAATGAGACCTACATATATAATATAAATTAGCAATTATCTATATTAAATTTATATATTTATATATAAACTAAATTCCTATTAAATATGAATTAAAATTAAAGATTAAAGATATTTATATTTAAATATATAATATAAATATAATAATTATTTACATTTAAATTTAAAATTATGTAATATATTCTATATATATGAATTTTATTTATTTTTTAGTCTCAAAATTCTTAGAATTATGAAGTTTTTAAGGTTAAATTGTCATCAGTATTATGCTAATTTTATTAATTTTTAATAATATTATTATTTATTATGTCATGCGGTTCAACCCTGGTTCAATCCGTCGAACCATGAACCTCTCTTTCTTCCAATTTGTTGTCCGGTCTAGTTTTCACAACCTTGCTTTAAACTACATTCATTACTTAAAATAAAATTTAAAAAAAATCATTCACTTGCATTTGCTTTACATTACTTCAAATAACTCAAAAGCATTCCTTTTACATTATATTCCTTTTTTAGCCAACCAAATAACCCCTTAATAAAAAAATATTAAATGATCATTTTCAAGTAAAAATTGGGTTCATGTGTCAACCCGAACATGATTCATTTAATAAATGTGTCGAAAACTCATCTAGAATCCGACCAATTCATTAAATAGGTCAACCTCAATCTAACATATGGGATTATATTTTGACATTTCAAATAAACGCATATATGAAGGTACAGAGTGCTTCGTGGTGTGATCATTTAAAAAATATATTATATTACACGCAAATCTTAATATTTATGATGAAAATTATAAATTAGATTATCTATATTTTATAATACAGGTAGTTCATCTTGATCCGCTGGTTGAGAATTTTGATTATTAATTAAGAGATTTTGAATTCAAATATGCCTAATGTGGGTTTAACCGGCCTAAATGATAAAAGAAAACTGTTCTGTAATAGGAACTGCACTTTTCAGTCAAAACACAACGCCGGCAAGTGCAGTCGTTGTATTTATCGCCGATTCAGGGCACCAAACCCGTCGACAGCAAAACTATTTGGCGATTTTAATTTTCCGACGCCGATTATTCAGCGATTTAATCGTTCGAACTCGTAGCCAGTAAAATTTTTGATTTTGAGTGAAATATTATAGTCTTCCCGTGTAAGATAGTGCTTAGATCCATAATTTTTGGAACTCTTCACTTTGATTATTGGCATCTGAATCATGCTTCTCATTAATAGTGTAAGAAGATAAGATAATTCTCTTATGTTTTCTCATCATTTCTTTCTCTCCTGTTGTTCATAATGCTGATAATCTCCAGCGATCTTAGATGATTTTTTTTATACTCAATTGATCCTTTTGAATTGAGCAAAGCACCTCTTTCCTTGCTTGTAATCCTCTTATTCTTCTTCCTCTTCTGCATCAACATCGGTAGGGCGGGCAACTTGACCTCGTGGAAAATGATTTTGCTCGAGAAGAACTAGTCATAAGAATCGGGGGACCTCTTATATTGTCGCCATCTTTTATATTCTTTCATCTGCTCTGATGTTGGAGAAGTGTTTATCTTAATTTTATTGAAATTGTTAACGGGCGAAAATTTTATAGTATGTTGATTTGTCATAATAAATTATTTCTATTTCAATTTAACTAAAATTATAGCATTTGTTAAATTAATAGGTTATTTGATGTCATATGTCAACAAAAATAACCCTCCTTAAATGCTAAAAAATAAGTTGACAACATTTATACTTTTGAACAAAAGGTCTAATAACTTTTTCTTCATGATAGTGAGTGTATGGCAAGCCTTATGAAATATTTAATCAAAATTTAAAGACATTATACACTTAAAATAGAATCCTATAAAAGTAAAAGAGCCCTTCTCATATGATAACAAAACTTACTGACTATTGACAAAGATAGGTCTAAGTAGCAATCACATTACTCTAAAGAAATGTTTAATATAAAAAAAAGAAAATTAGGTTAAAATTCTTAGAAGTGAATATTTCTGATTCACCTCCTCAAATGTCGATGAAAGTAACGTATTCAGAAATGGCATCAATTAATCTTGATCTGTTGGTTGGGAATTTTCGCCACCAACCAAGAGGTCTTGAATTCGGCTCTTACATATGCGATGTATGTGTGAATTTGTCTTAATTGACCTAAATGTTTAAAAAAAAGGGCATAAGCTCAACCAAGTTTCAGCACTAATTACTGATAACTAAGCTCCTAATTTGTCTTCAAAACCTCAATTCCAGCAGCCTAATTACCTGATCAGAACATAAGAAAGGGACACTTAAGCTAACACGGCTAAGTATCAGAAATCAACGTGATAGGAATGTTATGATACAAACTTGCATGTGATAGGATCGTTTGACCAGTTCAGCTTCAAGAGACTGGCAAAGTAGAAATATCTCGGCCACATGCTTATGGGGCCAACCTCGAATTAAATAGAACCAGACTAAGCATAAGCAGCCATTTTGCCCCACACTTAGAATTATTTTTGGCAGGTCATGGCCCTCTTGAATGATAAGATCTATTATATCTACTATAAAGGACAGGCTTACTCACATGTTTTTGACTGACATTGGCATTTTATGCGTCTGCAAGTAATGCTACAGTGCTTTGTTTATCAGGATTTTGTCTTGTGATTTCTCTTGTAAATAATGGTGATGATTGAGGTTTTGTTTAGGGCGGCTTTTTTAGTGCTTTTTAAAGAAGTTTTTTAGTATAAGAATTTTTAGTTTAAAAAATTTTGTATTAAAAAATTACTTTAGAAAGCAATAAAAAAATCATCCAAATGGAACCTGAATGTGATGGTCATTATTAGTTGATTGCAATGAGTAGCTTGCTCTATGTTATCCATTATGACTCCTGATTTTTGTTCACAATCGACATCATTTTCTATTTATGCCTAATGAATATGGGACCTAATCATTTAATGGTGATTTGATGTTGGCAACAATTAGGAATGTAATTGAATTAAGCCCACTGGTGCATCAACTTTGGCTCAACTAAATAAATACCTCGTGAGCTGAATTTAAAGAACTAACAAGCCAAGCTTGAGAAATCCTCGACTAAACTCGTCAACTCGCAATCCAACTCTTTTAAAAAATATTAATATAAAATATACTTAAAATATATTAGAGTTTAAGAGTAAGCATGAAGTTGTTAAAATTGTTAAAATTTATTTCTCCTTACCTTAACTTAAGTGATTTATTATTTATCCTCTATGAAGATGAGATGTCAGGGTGCTAGTTTGTTGATGCTTGGTTAACTAGATGAGTGGCAACCACATGAGACCACTGCTTGCCTCTAATGCATGTCGATTTGTGTAACATTGGAATGAGGTATGAAGTTCCGACCAGTGCAATCAGTAAAAACAACATGCCACCATTGCGCAGTACTACTTAGTTATTGCTGTCAGGGATGAGGAGTAAACACCAAAATAAAGAAACAAGCAAGAAAATAAAAGCAACAAAAAAATAAAGGACACCAGGATTTAATGTGGAAAAATTCAAAATAGAAAAAAAAAACTATGGAGCCACACCATAACTAGAAATCCACTAAGAAAACTGAGAGAAATAAGTAGATATTTCTCTTCTCCCTCAGTATCTTTGCTTCTCTCCTCACATGCACTATTCTCTATGTTTAACATAACAGGAAATACAAGACATAGCTAGTTATAAACCCCAAGGGACGCAACCCTTCAGAAACCGAGAAAGAAAACAGTCCAGTCCGTCTCGTAGTGCTGCGACGCCAGTTTGGGGCGATGCGACGCTTGTTTGGAGCGCAACGGTGCTCAAACTTGCAGCACTGTTGTCCGAATCTAGAGTGTTGTAGCGCTTTACTCTCTATCGATTAATGATGGGGCGCTCGGGAACATAACGCTGGGGCGCTCTGGTACATAGTGACGGTATTCGAACCCAACTAAGGGGTACCCCCCGCAAGCACGACAAACTCTGACTAAACAGAAAACCCGATTGATCAACACAATCAGATTCCACACATAACACTTACTAAATAGAGTGGCCAAAAAAGGAGAATGTTGGGACTATCGCCTCCCATTAATTAATCTAGAGTAGTTATCTTACAGCCTAATCATGCCCATAATCTTAAGATTTTGATGTTATTCAAAT
Source organism: Dendrobium chrysotoxum (assembly GCA_019925795.1). NCBI lineage: Eukaryota > Viridiplantae > Streptophyta > Magnoliopsida > Asparagales > Orchidaceae > Dendrobium > Dendrobium chrysotoxum. The sequence continues at coordinate 5,429,286 of CM034308.1, forward strand.
CTCCACAAATGAAAACCTCAGCTTTGTCTAAAAAGCAAAATTGTCCTAAATGAAACCCTTAGATTTATTTGGGATAGATTTTTTACTGATTTTTAAAATAAATTTTTTTAAGTAAAAAATATTTTGAACGAAAAAATTTTTATATTAAAAGTTATTTTAAAAAATAATCTACGAAAAATACTTTGTCGATGAACTCACAGTTCAAAATAAATCTTTAAAACAATTTCCAATATCAATCGAAAATGGGACTAAAACTCCATAAATGAATAACTTTCAACGTGTCTTCACGAGCTTAATCATCACGTGGTATTCATACTCGCTGCAGACATTATTGAAAATCCGGGAGAAGAATTTTCTCCGTTAATTATTGCCGGAAAAGCACAATATGATTGAGAAGAAATAAGAGGTAATGGATTTGTACTCGTGTGCATATGGCCATTCGGCTTCATACTGTAGAGGGCCATTTCGGTCAATGTACGTAAGAGAAATTTATCACTTATTATGATTATTTTCTCAATTACTAGCGGCTGTTTAAATCCCTAATAAATAGTTTGTTCAGGACTACTATAGTATTTTATTTAGTTGATTATGAAGTATTAGTTATGTCTGGAATCTGATTATATTGATTAATTAAGTTGTATTTTGTTTGGATCTCAATTCAATCTGTTGAGCTTGTTGGAGTCCTCCCCCTCTGGCCCTCCGCACCTTAAAATTTTTTCCATGCAATTGTATAGTGCCTTGACATTGTTTACATGAGCATTGCATAATTTGGTTGGAGAAAGACAAAAATCAGAGCATTGTGGCGCTCCAAACCTCGAAGTTGTTGTGCTACTGGGGGCGCTGCGGCGTTCCAGGCCCAGACATTGCAGCACTATTAGGAGACAGAGTTGACAACCACGGGGCTCCAAACTTGACGTTGCGACACTACGAGGTGGGCTGGAAGTTTTCTTATTCTTTTTTTTTTCAAGAAGGATTGCATCCCTTGATTGTTTTTGTATGTTTTTAAGTGTGAGAAAGGTACAAGAGTGCATGGAGATAAGGAGAGAGTGAGAGATAAGGAGAGATCTATATTATTTCTCACAAATTTTTATAGTAAACTTCTTAGTGTGGTGTGGCTCCGTGATTTTTTCTCAGTTTTTAATTTTTTTTTATATTAAATTTGATTTTTTTTAATTTTCGCTGGATTTTCTCTTTTTTATTTGTGGTCGTTGAGCGGTTCACTTCCCTAATATAATATTACTATAAAAAAAATAATTCAGCTATTCTAATTAAAAATATATAACTTTTTATTATGTTGAAGTTAAAAAAATAATGAGAAAATGATAAAAAATAATGATCAAATAAAATTATAATTAATATCTGAAAAATAAATTAACAAAAAAAATGTCACAAACAAACTCACAATCTCACATTTATGACAGTCAACAGTCATAAATTTTCAGCACGGTTTGTACATTCAACGGTCTTTTAGTGGGCTTAAAATGGCCGCAAATAAATTTATAAGGGTAAAATCACTTCTGTTACCCAAAAAAAAAAAAAAACTGCTTCTGCAGTGAGAAAGCGTTGAAAATTTATCTTTTTTGTGTGGGGAAATCATCACCGTAAGGAATATCTATCAAGTACTTTTTGAAATTATAATTTAGGCTATTTAGCTCATTTGATATGATTTAAGTCTCCTCAAACTTTATTTATGCTTATATTATGAATATGCATTTTTATAATATTATTTTTTTACTAATTTATAACTTTCTCACAAATTATTTTTCAAAATTAATATAATCATATTTCTTGGTGGCTAAGTAACTATCACCTCCCTTAATTCAATACAAATTTGAGCGTCACGCCTAACCAATTTTATTAATTCGAAAGTGTTAATGTTGCATTCAAATTTTTCTATATGCGACATCTAGACATTATTCGTAACTTTGGCAATGAAAAATAGAGAACTAGAAAAGCAGAGAGAAAGAGAAGAGGAGAAAAGTTGTGTGTTTTTATTGCTGGAAGTAGAGAGTTCGTGACTAATGAGTAGTTGTGTTTTTAGGCTTGTCCTGTGCCCCCTATTAATAGGTGGGAGCAAAGACAATGCTATACAAAAAAAATTATATTAAATGACATAATATGGTATAATAATTTAATAAAATATTATTATAAAAAAGATATCTAATTATATCATATAAAATACATGAGATATACAGAGCATTTTAAAATAAGATAAAATGCACCTAAGATACAATCTACCTAAAATTGGACCAATATCAAACAACAACAAATTTCCTTATAAAATTCAAAAGTTACAATGATGGGAAAATGACATAAATTCTTATATATAATTTTATCTCATCATCGCCCACCAAAAAATGGCGGCCTTCTGATAAACCGATTAGGAAAGTAGAGGTATTAGATTTAACTTATGTTAAGAAAGATAGAGGTAGGCCTAAAAAGACTTGGTTAGAAAATATTAGAAATGATCTTTCTTTATTAGATTTAAACGAGAATTTGACTTTTAACAAGACACAATGGAGAAAAAGGATTCATGTAGCTGACCCCACGTAGTAGGACCAAAGCTTGATGATGTTGTTGTTGTTATCGCCCACCAAAAAGAATATCACAAATCTCTAAGAAAGGAAGAAACAACCTATGAGAAAACAATCATGTTTCTTGTGAAGAGAAAAGATGTCTATGATGCAACTTAGAATGATCCATATAGTTAAGGCTTCATTAGGGACATTAGCTTTTTTCCTGTTTTCTAAAATAATTTTTCAGTACAAAAAATTTTGAATAAAAAAATTTTGTTCTGAAAAATTATTTTAGAAAGCAATAAAAAAACTATCCCAAATAAATCCTAATTTTTGTGAGGAAGGCGTCCTTTAAAATTCATTTTATGCTTTTATGGATAATTACAAATTTGATTTTTTCACCTACTTTATCTAAAGGTGATTGGGCATTTCTAAGTATAAATTATTCATCTCTATACAAATTTAATATGGAGTGATTTGCAAAGCAAGCTAAAAAAAAATTCTTGTTGATTTAACAAGAGCTAAAAGAAGCAATCAATTTATGTTATTTATAAATTTGAGTATAAATAATTCATCTAAAATTTAGATTTTCTTTGCAATAATTTTCTTATTATTTTTTAAAATAGTTTTTTAATAATAATAAAAAAGGCCATTGATGCCGTGGCACCATTGCTATTGGCCATAAAAAAGTCACTGACACCGTTGACCCCATTGCTATTGGCCATAAAAAAGGCCACCAGGTCGTGGCACCATTGCTATTGGATGAATTCTGCCTTCCATTATTGGTTTGCCACGTCCCTTTCAAATGCTGAACATATAATAGAAAAAAACTACTTTTAGATAAAAAAATTTGAACTTGATGGTGGTGAAGACTCCCCGTATTAATCGAGAAATTAATCTGTGTAGAGGCCGGATTCAGCTCTACATCTGAATGTAAATCAAGTGCAGTCATATCAGTGATATCGAGCCGCGGTACATAACGAAGGGGTGATGTGACACATTCTGATTGGTCTACGGACAACGTTAGGAGTCCACACAAAATAATTAATCGTAATAATCTAATTTAGATTTCATTTGAGACAACTTTCTTACTGTTCCATAAATCAGCTCTCTAGCATAAAAAAAATTTTTAACTTGAAATTTTATAATAAAAAGCTGTTTTAAAAAACAGCAAAAAAGTCATCCTAAACTAAGCCTTAGTCCAAAATATGTTTAAACTCAAATATTAATCACCAAATTATATAATAATTAATTATAGATTATACAAATTAATAAGTCTATTTTATTTTTTTAATTAATAAAAAATTAGAAAAAACATCACCTAACAACAATATTATCGCTAAGCTATCAAAATTTCTGTGAATTATCAATCAATTGGTTTAATTAGATTACAATCATTAAATTAAATGAGAATTTGAATAAAATTCCAATCCAACTAAATTCAATAAATTTTATTTAAGAAACAAGCACCTCTTATTCAATCACACATGAAATAATTCATATGATGTCAATTTTAATTTAGAATAAGAACTGATACGTCATCGAAAATCGCTTTGATCGAGCATGAATCTTGAAGCATATTCAAGTTGGAAACTTTCAAAATTAAATTTGGGATCATATGAATTTCAATTTCAGCAAATTTATAGTCAAACTGAACATCTCAAAAAGATGAACCTAACGACACCAAAATCGGTCCAACCCAAGCCCAAATGGGTCCAAATCGGGGGCCCGAATCACATTTGGAAGGATCAAAGTATTATTTGGATGATAAAATTATATCCAAATATGGCATGCTTATAGTAAAATTATATCCAAATATGGCATGCTTATAGTTAAATCAAGCAGTTCTGTGAGACGAATCCAACGAGCCCAATATCGCTAAATTCTGATATCATTAAGATACTTAAACAGTTGAAAAACTCTCTATGATCGGGGGAATCAATACGAGACATCTGATTGAGTACTCCGAACCTGTCCCTGATCTTCTCTATAATTACGAGGTGTGTCATGAAAATCTATAAATAGACCCACACTCTCTACATAGAGGGTACCTTTGGCTAGAGATTAGAGAGAGCTCTGAAGCTTCAAGAGCTCCAGCACCACCGCCCGGCCGCCGACCGCCGTCGGACTTTCACCCGACCTTTGTCGGATCATTCCCCGTCAGTTGAACTTCTGTACGGACGCCGTCCGACTTCCGCCCGACTGACGCCAGACCTTTGCCTACTCTCCAAACTACTGTAATTTAACCGCCTCTAAGTCAAGAGATGGGTCAACCATTGTAATTCATTCAAGTTTAGTGGAATCTTTTCACCTGAGTGAGGCACCGTGGGTTTTTCCTCTTCGGGCTTTCCACGTAAAAAAGATCAGGTGTTTTACCTCTCTCTTTGTGTTTGTGTGCTGGATATCCATGTATTGCTAATACAAAAAATTTACTCACTCTACCATCGCGAATATTCTAGCCCGCAACAAGAACTAGTTTCTTCTTGTTCCTAAAGCAGCTTTATAGCACATAAATTTCTTCAATTATAAATTTTTGTGGACCAAACGAAGTAAGAAAGTTGTACCATTTGGGATGACTTTTTTGTTGCTTCTTAAAGCAGCTTTATAGTATAAAATTTTTAATTTTTTTACTAAAAAACTGCTTTAGTAAGCAACAAAAAAGCCGTCCCAAACGAAGTCAAAATCCAACTAAAAAAGTGATTCCCTTTTCCATAATTACATTAAGCTTAAACAAGTCAACTAATTTTCTATTAGTAGAGCAAGTTTAAAGTGCCATTCCTAAGTTAACAAAACATCGATAATTTTTCTTGAGAAGTAAATTTCTATATAATGCACCTGTGATTTAAATTTTCGTGTATTATTCTTGTTAGTTGAATTAAAATAATAAAAAAATTGGTAAAAATTTCTGAATTAAATTTCATTATGATGAGATTTATAATCATTACATTTATTCAGATATCTAAATTAAAATTTATATTATATTTATGTCAAAATAAATATAAAAATTATAAATATATTTTTATTAAAATTTAATTAGAATATTCTGAGCTAAATTTTTTTCATAAGATACAATCTTCATTTCAACCCCTCTTTGAGTAATATTGATCATCTAATTACAATTAGTACAAAGTGGTAATGCTTAGATATAGGAAGAGGGAGCCCTCAATGTTATTGTTATTGTGGACCTGTAGCCCATGGGCCTGAGGGAGTGAAGTTGAAAAGTAATTCAGATATGGCTACTTTAAAGGCCTGTTCCAATAAGAAAGAAAAAATGATGCATAAAAATTGAATTTAATTTTTAAATTTGTATTATTGCTTTTATAAGTGTACTTGATAATATAATTAAATGGTTGGTATAAAAATTTCTATCAAATAAAATATAAATTTTGATACAACTTTCAATTTTCAATGCACTCAAATGAGTAAATTTAAAGCTTCATAAATTACTTTCGGGATAAATGATTATCTCACCATGATGATTTCGGTGAAAAAAATTATAGTGATTAGAGTAAACAAATTAGGGGGTATGTAGAAAGAATTTCTTGTTAAATTGCATCAACTATCTTGTTTTTTTGTTGATTAGGCTGAGAGGCTAATTGAGATCAACAAAGGTTGATGGAGGTCATCGAGGAGAGATCTTGTAATGCTCACACTCTTAAGTCTTAACTATCGAGATATTATCCGTTTTGGCCTAGGAACCTCACAGTTTTGTTATGTTGGTGTAACTTCCCAGGAGGTCATCCATCCTTAAATTTCTCCGAGATGAGCATGCTTAACAGTGGAGTTTTTTAATAGAATTTTAAATATTACACCAAAAGGCATATCAATGTTTAAGAGTTTATTTTTTTTTTACTTAAGAGATTTCATTGAACTCCCACGTGATGATATCGTATATTTTGAACTCATCTAATTAGGACAAATTTTAAATACATAAAAAGTGTATTAAGGGTCCATTTGGGATAGGCGTAACTTTTTGTAAATGTGGTTATAAGACAGTTATAGAGAAAAAAAAAATTTAAAGTTGTTGTAAAAAGTTACTTACTAGCACAAAAATGTCTTGAAAGCAACAAAAAAAAAATGGTTGAGATCTAAAAAGCAAAACAATCCCAAATGAAGCCTAAGAGTCTATCCAAATCCCTCAACAAATCCTTTAAATAAATTTTTGATTAACTAAGCACATGAAATTCAAAAAACTCATATATTCATTTTATTTTATACTCCTAATGCTTAACCTTACAATCCCTTAATAATAAATGTACTCTTAAGGTGTTGAAGTTTCAGCATGACAACAATATAAGACTTGTAAGTTAATAATATTTTATTTAAATTGAATATGGCCACTGAATGCATATTTGAGTAAGAGTTTGAATCAACCAAGTTCCATAGATATTTGTACTTAAGTTGATTAGCTGATGCCAGGGGTAGAATCAGCCCCTCTTTTGAGGGCGGGAGGCAAACTATGACTGTGAAATACATAATTTTATGAAAGAAATAGAAAAAAATAAATTTTCTAAAAATTTGAGCAAGTGTAATTATTGATGGTGAGTAAAATAATTAAAACGATTTTTCTTTTAAGAAAAAATAAAATTTCAGTTGCCCACCCTATGCTCTTCTTAGTTCGACCCCACACTTAGCGTAGCTACCCACAAGAGCTCGATAGTGATAATCAAGAAAGTGTATCAAATTTTAATAAAAAAAGGTAAATATGAGTGAACTTTCCCATAATTGAAATAATATTAGATCACTAAGTAAAATTGCAAATGTAGTCACAAGAAAATCAAACCCCAAACAAAGAATCAAATAATTTCATTAGCTGCATTTCTCCTGTTTTAACTTGGCTTTGGTTCTTCACTTGCCACACACGGCAATCCAAACATTCCTTGCTTTCAATTTTCTTAATACTAGAAATTCTCTTCTAAAAAGAATAAAAAGGCCTCAATGCCTTTATCTTTCCTAAACCCTAAACCAAATGGAATCTTTTTAAGTCATTAAGGAAGTTTTTAATGATAATTAAACTATCACAATTTCATGATTTGTGGTGAATAAAAATGTTCTTGAAATTTTAATCCTACTAACTAATGAAAAATCTCATCATATGATCTTCTAATGAGTAAGGAACATAAAATTATGAATTTTGGTTAACTTAATCAACTAATTGAGATTAATTCATAATTAATCTGATCATACTAATACATCTATCAATTAGTTTGATTCTATAATTTTTTAATGAAATAAATAAATGAAAATTTGATCATAAATTTCATGATACATAATGTTATAGGATGGATACAATATATAATTTTAATATATTTATATATAAAATATCAAAAAAATTAAATTAATTTTTAATAAATCAAATTAAAAAAATATATTATATCAAAATATTCTAATAGAATTAAAATATACTTTATTGCCCTTAACTTTACGCAGACAAAAATAATCTTTATATATCACATGTATTATTAAATTAAGAGGAAATCTAAGGGTAATGAGATTCATCTCCACATAAATTCTATCAAGAAATTTTGCATAATTTTTTATTTATAAATTATATTAAAATATAATTAATATTATTTTTTATAGTTAAATAGCCAAAATATGCATATATTTAAATATAATTAAGATACTAAAACAATTAATAAATAATTAAATTAATTTGATTAAATATTTTTTTTATCAAAATGCAAGTACATATATAAATATGTATGCCAGATGATTTGGGACTCTCCCAAATTGGACACTAGTGGAATATTTCGATAGTCCTGCTGTAGAGCTCGAGTGAACGATTTGATTGACGCAAGAGACATCCACGGCCTTGAGAGCTCAACTCGGCCTTGAGAGCTCAACTCGTCCCTGCATCTCCCTACACCCATGCTCCATTAAAGCTGACTCCCCTGCGCCCCTTGCTGCCATTAACAAGACCCAACACTGATCACACAGACCTTTCCTTGAATCCTCTGCGCGCTATTGAAAACTGAAAAGCTCCAACCTTTATCTCTCATTATCCAGCAACTTCCAGGAAACTTTCTCCATCCTCGAAGTTTTACTTCTGTTTCTTCCTCACGAGATCACTCTGTTTTCTTCTTGGTCCGATAATGGAGAGCAAGATGTGCATTCTTCTTTGTCTGATAATGGTCAGATTCCATCTGGGTAATCTCTTCTATTCCTTAAGCTCTTGCTTGTACAGTTTAATTTTTAGATAGCTATCGGACCAAGTTTTGATTTTTATTTTCTCCATTATCATCCTTTACATAGCTCCGTTCATGGCTGCCCTGTTTCTTCCTTTCTAATTAGAAATTTCAATGTCTGAAATTCTGAATACAAAGCAATAGTCTGCGTTCTTGGCGGGCGGGTGGTATCGGAGGCGAAGGAGGAGGCGGCAACGCCGTTAACGAAGCCGTCGCCGCCGGAGGGAAACACGACATTCATCGGTGGGACGACTTGGTGCGTGGCTTTAACAAGCGTGCCGGCCGTGCAACTGCAGACGGCTCTGAACTGGGCCTGTGGACCTGGCTCCACGGATTGCTCGTCTCTGCAGCCCGGCGGTCCGTGCTTTGAACCCAACACTCTTCTTTCCCATGCCTCTTTCGCCTTCAACAGCTATTATCAGCAGAATGGCAACTCCGACATCGCCTGTAACTTCGGCGGCACCGCCATTATTACTAGAAAAAATCCAAGTAAAATCACTGAGCAACTGTTGGCTTCTTGCTTCTTGTTCTTCATTACTGGAGATTATTATTTCTGACTTAAAATTTTTTTTTCTTTGCAGGTTATGCTTCTTGTGTGTATCTTTCTTCAGAGTAAGTGATATCAATTGAAAATTTCTTTTGCCTAACAAAAATGAATATAGTTTTAGGGTCTTTTTGGAGAACTTTTATTAGGTCCGGACACCGGACGTAGCTCTACGTTCGAAGTCGAATAAAATTAATACACATGAACCTGACGATATGACCCAGCCCACTTATGAAAATTTTAAATCCGCACCAGCTCACTCATTTTTTATATTTTTAAAAAATTATATATATTGCTAGGTACTGTTGTGTATAACTGTTAGGTATTGCTAGGTACCACCCGGTACCGCTAGGTACTGCTGCTAGGTACCACTAGATACCGCTGCTAGGTACCACTAAGTACCGCTGTATGAAGATGTTGGAGTGTCGAGATTGTGAAAAATTTAATTTTTTCATTAAAATGCATTATATATTGGTAGGTACTTCTATGTATCGCTGCTAGTTACTGCTAGGTACCACTAGTACCACTAGGTACCGCTGCTATTTATTCATTTTAAAAATTTTCTAAGATATAATTGTGTAAAAATAAAATAATTTTAAAATGAATAAATACAATTTTTTAAAAATATAAAAAATAAGTGAGCTGACGGGATTTTAAAATTTTTATAAGTGGACTGGGTCGCGTCGCTAGATCCACGTGTATTAATTTTATTCGACTCCGGACGTAGAGCTACATCCGGTGTCCGGACCTAATAAAAGTTCCTCTTTGGAAGGGCTCTGTTTGGAAGGGCTGCAACTTCTTATAAATTTAGTTGTGAAATTACTGTTATGATCGTAAAAGTAGCGAGAAAGCTGTCCCAATCAGACCCTTAAACTCTTATCAACTAATAATCTATTGTTAATGTGACATGTCTGACCAGATTTTAATTTGTTTTTCGAACTGTCAATCTGTAGGCCTCCTGCAAGCTCCAGCTCACGAACAAGAAGAAAGAGCAGAAATGTGGGAATTGGGCTCCTCCAGTATTTGGAAATCGGTCTGCTGTTCATGTAGGATTATTTCATGTCGAATCAGAATTAATTAGAATTGTGATATATGCTTTTCTATATACACAGGAGTTTGGCTATGTGGGCTTTTTTATTACTTTTTTCTGTTAAGTAGCTTGTGTGATTTATGAACCGTTCTGAAGTGAATTGCATAATGTAGGGCTGTAATTTTTGTTTGAATATTTAAGTTTGGACTATTTTCTTATTATTATTTTTTGAAGCAGTTTTATAATATAAACTTATTTTTCTAAAATAATCTAAAAGTTTTGTTTACTCTTATTAAGATTAACGAATTTATAAAAAGGAACATATTTTTAATTTAATTTAATTAAGTGGTAGAAAAAGGCTTAAGGAATAATTTAAAAAAGTGTAAATAAATAAAATAAATTTCTGTGAATACGTAAAAATATTTTTTTGATTTCTTAAAATGTAAAAAATATTTTTTCCCAAAAAAATGTACACATTGTTATTACACACAAATCAAAGTCTTATATAACTAACTTTATTTAACTAACTTATATTCTATATTTATATATTTAAAGCTAACTCTTTTTATTATGAAATATATGTGATATTACATTATATTTATATAATATTACATTATATAATTTCAGAATAGATTTATTTATATAAATAAGTAATATTGTTTGAATTAAAAAAGTGACTAGATAATTATTTTTATATTATTAATATTTATTTAAATTTATATTATATACTAAATTTTATATAATATACAATGTTAAATATTTCATAAAAAATTTATATTAACACACTAATAATTCAAAAATAAATATTCAGTCATATATTAATTCAAGTAAAAAATAATTATGATTTATAATCATCTAATAAATTTAATATAATAAAAAAGTTTATTATATAACACCTATAAGCTATTAAAGAAATATATGTATATGCACTATTATTATTTTGTATTGTCTATTTGAAATTTTAAATATCAATGATATCTACCATTATTATATTGTTCTATAAAAATAATGATAAATTGATATAATTTTATTTAAACATTATTATTATATAGTACTTATTATATAAATTTAAATAATAAATATATGACTCAATATTTAATTTCTAAATTAATTTGTTCATAAAATTAGTAGTTATATAACATTAGGTATAATATAAAATTTTCTATAAAATTTAAATTTATATATTTGTAATATTGTAAAATCTAATAAAACAAGACTCAAGATTAGTAAACTACCAATAATATTCTCGGATAAATTTAAAGTTTTTTATAATATTAGAAATATATCAATTTATTAATTCATCATTTATTGAATAAATAAATAAATAAATAATGTGAAATATTTGTTACATAATATTTTAATTTAATGTGTGCAATAATTACTTGTACATCAAATTTTGAAAAAAAATTAATCTAAAATTTCTATACAAACAGAATGCAAAAAAGCAATTTTACGCATTATATTCCACATTCTAAGAAACAAAAAAATATTTTCGCATATTCCTTGATGCAGAAATTCGTTTTATGTTATTACTCTTTTTGAATTATCTCTTAAACCTGCTTCTTCCGCATAATTAAATTAAAAATATTCTCCTTCTTGTAAATTCACCGATAAGATTTGATATACATTTATAGACAATCTTACATCTAAAAAATTAAAATTTTACAATATTTTGAAAATTAAATGATCATTAAATTCTAAATATACTTTGATTTATAGTTAGCCTTTTGCCCTCTTATTTATAATTAGTCTTAGGCTTTGTTTGAAATAGCTTTTTATGATAAGAAAATGAGTTACTAAAAAGAATAATTTATTAGAAAATTAATTTGTTCATGTTATTTTTCAAAGTTTTGCCTTTAAAAAAATATTTTTGAAAAAGTATTCTGAGAGAAAAAAAAAAAAGAAAAAGAAAGAACAAGCTTGATGCATTCTCGAAAAATCATCTTGATCGGGCACGAATCTTAAGGCAAAATCAAGTTGGAAACTTCCAAAATTAAAATTGGGATCATCCGAACTCCAATTTGGGCAAACTTATAGTCGAACTGAACGTCTCGGAAATACGAACCCAACGACACCAAATTCAACTCAATCCAAGCCCAAATGGGTCCACATCAAAGGTCTGAAGCATTGTTGGAAGGTTTAAACTATAATTTGGATTACCAAACAGTCTCCAAATATGACGTGCTTATAGTCGAATCGAGCGTCTCGACAAGACAAATCCAACAAGCCCAAGATCGTCAAAATCCAATATCCTTAAGACCTTCAAATGTCTAGCCAACGGTCCATGATTAAGGGATTCAACATCGGCCGCCCATTCAAACCACTCCCCATTTACTCTTGATCTTTCAGCTATTTACGGGCTATGCCACTCTAGGAAATCTATAAATAAAGCACCCTCTCCTCTTTGAAAAGGACCCCTAAGCCTAAGGATTCAAGAGAGAGATAGGAGATCGCTCTTGCCTCCTCGACCACCGCCGGAGGCCCAGCGTTCCGTCGGACCACCACCGGAGGCCATGAGCTCCGCCGGACCACCACGTGAGACTCTAAGCTCCGCCGGACCACCACGTGAGACCCTAAGCTCTGTTGGACCATGGCTTGACACCCTGAGCTTCGCCGGACAACCACCTGAGGCCTTAAGCTCTACCGGACCACCGCTTGACGCCCTGAGCTCCGCTGGACCACCACCTGAGGCCCTGAGCTCCGCCGGACCACCACCTGAGGCCCTAAGCTCCGCCGGACCACTGCTTGACGCCCTGAGCTCCACCAGACCACCGCCTAAGGCCCTGAGCTCCGCCGGACCACCACTTGAGACCCTAAGCTCCGACGGCCACCGCTTGACACCCTGAGCTCCGTCGGACCACCACGTGAGGCGTTGAGCTACGCCAAACCACCACCTGAGGCCCTAAGCTCCGTCGGACTACCGCTTGATGCCCTGAGCTCCATCGGACCACCTCCTGACGCCCTGAGCTCCGCCGGACCACCACCTAAGGCCCTAAACTCCGCCGGACCACGGCTTGACACCCTGAGCTCCGTCGGACCACCACCTGAGGCCTTAAGCTCAGCCAAACCACTGCTTGACGCCCTGAGCTCCACCGGACCACCACATGAGGCCCTTAGCTCCGTCGAACCACCGCCCGAGACCCTGAGCTTCGTCGGACCACCGTCTGACGTCCTGAGCTCTGCCAGACCACCACTTGAGTCCCTAAGCTCCGCTAGACCACCGCCTGACACCCTAAGCTCTGCCGGACTACCACGTGAGGCTTAGAGTTCCACCAGACCACCACCTAGGGCCCAAAATTTTGCCAGTTCATCAGATTACCCCAAAGTTTCTCTAGTGCGACATCAGACTTTCACATACCCTGACTTCAACCCTATGATTGATACTTGTAATCTGATCACCCTTGGAGGCGAGTCATCCCCTATAATCTACTCAAGTTCTAGTGATCGTATTCAAAGAATGGATGAATCTCAGAATGAGATCCATCAACTCATACGAGAGACCCGACAGCCGGCACTAGCTCCACAGGAAGAGATCCTTCTCCCTTGAGATCCACCCCGGGTCAGAGAGATTCCACCAGAACATCTTCATGTCGAGATTCCTTTTCCTCCGCCAAGGACGCATCCTTCGACGCATCAAGACAATGAATTTGCTAACACATCAAGCTCTACCCATCCTTCACACGTAAGTCAACAACCTCGCATTCCTCCGGACATCCCCGAGGACTTAGCCCCACCACACATTGCTCGACTCCCTTGCAACATCTTATGGCATGAACTACGAAGATTGGTTCAAAAAGAGTTCCCCGTGGGAGGTGCAAGAAAATTTCTTCGTTAAAGGGACTTCCAGGAGTCCTCACCCCTAGTTGAAGCCATCCTGCAATACCCCATTCCAGCAGGGTTCAAACTACCGAACATCAATCCCTACGACGGGACATCTGACCCGTCCGACTATATCGATCACTATAGGACCATCATGCATATACAACGAGCCTCAGATGCGCTCCTATGCCAAGCTTTTCCTGCTACCCTTAAAGGACAAGCTCGAACATGGTTCTAATCACTTCTAGCTGGAATAATTCCTATATTCGTTAGATTGGCCAAGATGTTTGTCGAATAATTCGTTGCCAATCGAAGAATTATTAATGATTCTTCTCACCTCTCTGGGATCCGCCAAAAATGAAGGAGAATCACTGAAAGAGTATTTCCAATGATTTTCACTAAGGCTCAACAAATTCCTGGAGTAAATCCTGAGTTACTTAGAGGAGTTTTTCTTGGAGGGCTTCGTCCTAGCCCATTCTACTCAGTACTTATGCGAGACACGGTTCCCTCATATGCTGACCTGATCCATCGTATGGAGGCGTAAATATCAGCGGATGAAGCTATTAATGCCCATAGGAAGCAATTTGAGCAAACTCTTAGAAAACATAAAAATGCCCATACAATGGAGGACTCATTCTTGCACCGAAAAAAAATTTCTCTCCTAGACCCTTAGTACCATGACATGAGTTTGGATAAGAGGACTATACACCACTCAATGCCCCTCGAGCAAATGTGTTGATGGCCATCCAAAATCAAAAAAATATTAAGTGGCATAATCCTTTGAAGTCGAACATATGAAATTAAGATCAGTACTTTCATTTCCACCGTAGTCGTGGACACACTACTAAAGCTTGCAAATAACTCAAAAATGAGATTGAGAGGCTAATCCGATAAGGATATCTCCAAAAATTCATTCAAAGCCCACCTACTCAAGATTATTCTGGGGGGCAAAATCAACAACAACAAAGACAACCATTGAATAATATTCAAATGGTTTGTGAGATCAAACGATCACACAGTGTATGCATTTGTGTTAGTAATAGTAGTCGTTTTGTTTCATCGTGTCCCTTTTATAAGTTGGGTGTCGCTATGATATCCCTAATTTTTTTTCTCTTTTAACTCAAATTTTATGTTGTCCCCTTACATATATCTTATGTGTTTAACATGGTGTAACACTTATATCCCTAGGTTATACTAGAAAGTTGTTATATTATCCTATATAATATAATGATGTGTTGTGCACTCCATTTGATATTGTCTACTTCTTTAGAAAGGATTAAAATTGATGACAATAGAAACTACCGATGAATATAATATATTTGAGAAATACATAATCTTTATTGTGTCTCAATCATTAGATGATTAATCATAGGGGGATTTAATCTCAACCTCTTCCACACATGTTAACATCATCGAGCAGTGCTCTGACACACAACCTCGGATAGATTATACATCATTGGTGGATTCTCTCGATCTTTTCCATACAGGTTAACGTCATTGAACAGAGCTCTGACATACAACCTCAGATATGTCATACATCATTGGTGGATTCTCCCGACCTCTTCAATACAGGTTAACGTCATCGAGCAGAGCTTTGGCACACAACCTCAGATAGGTCATACATCATTGGTCGATTCGACCTCGACCTCTTCCATACAGGTTAACGTCATCGAGCAGGGCTCTGACACATAACCTCGAATAGGTCATACATCCTTGGTGGATTCTATTTACCTCTTTCACACAGGTTAACATCATCGAGCAGTGCTATAACATAAAATCTCGGATAGGTCATACATCATTGGTGGATTCTCTCAACCTCTTCCATACATGCTATCATCATTAAAAAGCCTTCGACACTGAACGTCCTCCCATTGTCAGACTTCTGCATGTCAATGGACTTTCATCGGATCTCTACCCGACGCTGAACTTCTACCCGATGCCAGACTTCTGCCCTTCATCAGACCCTCATCGGATTTTTACCTGATGCTAAACTTCTACCCAACGTCAAACTTCTGCATGTCATCGGACCTTCATCGGATCTCCACCCGATGCTGAACTTCTATCGGATGCCGGACTTCTTCCCATCGTTAGACCCTGATTAAATTTTTTTCCCGACACTGAACTTCTACCCGACGTCATACTTCTGCCTGTCGCCGAACCTTTATCGGATCTCTACCAGATGCTAAAATTTTACTAGTCGTCGGACTTTCGTCAGACTTCTACCCGATGCCTGACTTATGCCCATCGCCGGACCTTCGTCGGACTTCGACCCCGATGCCGAACTTCTGCACGCCGACAGACTTTCATCGGGCTTCTACCCGACGCCGTGCTTATACCCGACGCCAGACATTTGCCTGGCGCCGGACTTTCGTTGGGTTTCTACCCGACACCGAATTTCTACCTGTCATCGAACTTCTGCCCGTCGACGAATTTTTGTTGGACTTCTATCGGATTCCGTGGTTCTACCCGACGATGGACTTCTACCCGTCATCGGACCCTCGTCGAATTTCTACCTGATGCTGTACTCAGACTTCGACCCATCAACGGACTTTCGTCGAACTCTTACCCGACGCTAGACTTCTGCTCGTCGCCAAATTTTTGTTGGGTTTCTACCTAACGCTGGGCTTCTATCTGTCACCGAACTCTCAAAGAACTACTACCCATCATCGGACTTCTTCCTGACGTCAAACTTTTGTCCGTTGCCCGACTTCCACCGACTAACATCGGACCTATGCATTATCTCTCAAAAAAGAAGGAAGATAAAACTCCTGCTCAGTGAGGGGCCCTGGGCCTGGACAGGGGATGCTGCCTGTACAAGGCCAAGGGACGGCCTCAAATGAAAGAAGAGAAGGCAGAAGGGGAGAAGCGCAGAAGGGGTAACATCCTTATTGCAGTGAGGGGCCCTAGCCTGGACAGGGGATACCACCTATGCAGGGCCAGGGGACAACCTCAAATGAAAGAAGAGAAGGCAGAAGGGGAGAAGGGCGGAAGGAGGGAACCTCCTTCTTGCAGTGAGGGGCCCTGGCCTGGATAGGGGATACTGCCTTGTTGACCTCGATTTTCATACGAACACCCTCGAGCATGTTTGATCAGCTTAATTAAACCTAGCCGAGTCTAATTTGAACTCGGGACGACTCGGATCGAGTATAATTTAGACCCGAAGAGGTTTAGTTATCCTTGATCGATACATTTGAGCCCTGTCGAGTCCAATTTGAGCTCGCATCAGCTCGAATTGAGTCGAATTAGACCCGGTCAGGTCTAACTAGCCTCGGTCAAAGCATTCTAGTCGCGTTGAGTTCGATTTGACTTGAGTCGATGATTAATTTAAATTTTAATTTTGTTAATTTGATCAAATCAAATTGACCCAAATCAGATTCAATTTTGAGCTTGATTTTAATTCAATTTGTTAAATTTAATTCCAATTAAAGCTCGATTGACTTTCTTGCCTAATTCAAATTATTTCCAAAATCAAATGATTGCATTTACGACTGTCATTTAGCCAAAAATATTACTGTTCAAAAAAAAATTCTTTTTTTTCCATGATCTTGCATCGATTATATGTGGAAGTATTTCAAAAATAGCGGGATTCGTTCCCTGGTTTGTGGCATTTGGCATTAACCAGCATTGAATTCATATCTGATATCTCTCCCGCTCTAGCTAGAGGGGCAGGGGTAGATAGAAATCCCAAATCGAAGCCCCCTCTGCTTTTTTTTTTCTGATTCGCATACCCCAGACGGACCGAAGCTGAGCCCAAGACGGAGCTGAAGCCCCTCGCCCGACCTCCAGAGCTTGTGCCTGAACTCGACATATGTCAGCCTCAGAGCCGCACGTTCCCAAAGGGCTGGCTCTTCCATGGCCTGACTCCCCTCACACGCAAGCATTGACCACCTCCTTCTCATTACATGAGACAAGAAAAAAAGACAAAATAAAGACAAAACCCAAGCAATTACATCTTTCACGGGATGGCACTCTTTGGGTTTGGTCAGGCAAAAGGCAGCAGGTTTCCAAGTCCAAAGGGGATTTTTTTTTTCAAAAAGCCGCAAGCTCTCGACCTCGGTTTCCTCCTCTCTTCCGAATGGCATCTTGACGCCTTCTCTCGGAGAAAACCTCAAGCCGCCGGTAACCCCGACTTCGCCTCCAGCCGCTAGAGCCTCCTACCATCAGCTCCGACCCAAGCCTGGCCATTCACACGCCGCCGGTCATCTGACGCCGGCCTCCCCTCCTCTCGATGCCATCCGATTCCAGCCTTCTACTGGTCCGACCCAAGCAGCCCCCTTCCTTTGGTGTCCGACCATGCCAGCCGAGCTCCATCCAACTTGAGCCGCTGAATCTCTGCTAGCCTTTACTGACCTAACCACTCCAGCTCTCTCCCTCTTGCTACGGTTCTTTTAGTTCTTCCAGCAAGCATCAAGAGGAAGCAAGTAGAGACATGAAGGCATTAGAAGATGACAAGCGCGGGCTTCACCAAATTTGTTGACTTAGAAAGCATCACCTACCCGTCAAAGCCCATTCAATTAAAATTCCTTTTGTTGAATGATATTGTTTGAATCATAGCCCATGTATATGAAAAAAAAAATATTTGAATATAAATTCAAAGCTGCTTGTAATTGGATTATTTGCCTCCATCGCATTATGAATTCATATTTATTGATTAGGAAGCTTATATAAACTTGGACATAGGATTTCATAATCATTAGCTAATTAAGTATATAATAACTGAGACAATCGTGAGCATATCAAAATAATAAAATCTTCTTAAGTGTACTTCGGTTCACTAATTTTATACATCTCCAAGTGAAATGTCTTGTCGTTGTTGGTGTTTAAAAGCGGGTTTTGAAAAGTTTTAATCTTCTTTGAGAATTCAAAATTGACATTAAAATTTAATTCTAAAATCAAAACATCCATCAAAAATATTACATCACCTCGGGAGGTGGAAATAAAATTTTAGGATGGGGTTCAAATTTAGAATTAAGAATCCCGTCTTGAATATCGTAACCAGATTTAAGAGAGAACTTCATATGGCCCCGAAGGGTCAAAATAAAGTTCAATCAAATATCATGCTACGATAATGAATGGAAGTGATCATTAATTTTATATTCGAAATCATTTTAACAAAAGATATATATCTCCCCAAAGGGAGAAGATATCATTTGTTAATAATCATTCTAACATAACGATAATGATAATTAATAACTTAATTTTCCCAATGAAGCCTAATTGAATTTTGAAAATCAATTTTGAAAATCAGTTGTGGGTTCTAAATCTCCTACGAGCGCAAGCCCTCGTAGTTAATTACATCGTGGGAGACCGGAGTCCCCTACGAAAACTTTCGATTAAAATAATGGCAGAAATTTTATTTAGAGATTTTCTAGGAATGATACCAAAGAGATAAAATTTTGGATTTTGAAGAGGGATTGGATCAAATTTTGAATAATTATTTTTGAGTCAAGGGAAGAGGGGTAGGAGACACTTTGAGATTCTGAAACAATTCAGAAGTGTCCTGACCTAAGCTAAGTGTTGGGCTTTAAATTTTAGATTGGAAGAATATTTAGTTTGAGTCAGGTATTTTATTAAAAATTTGGGATTATATTCCCAGAGGTTGGGGTCTTATGACTCAAAAAGAAATCAGCCCCGGATCCTAACTCTAAATTTGGACACTGGAACACAGTAGTCCGAACCTAGCTAATGCAGTGCAAAATCTGGACTTACCCCGGCCTGAATTGGGGAGCCAGCTAAACCACCTAAGCGCTTCAAAATCATAAGTCCGATCTTTTGATGCGGAGTGATCATGAACGTTATTTAAGATATGTTTAAGAAGTTGGGGTCGACGTCTATAGCAGATTCCTAATTGACCCCTTGACTTATGTCGGGTGGAATGCTTATACTAAAATGTAATTAAAATTTTAATTTAATAAGTTTTTAATGCGATGCATGCTGGTTAAAGTATCTAAATCTGGTATGCATGAAATTTTAAAAAAGGCTTATAAAATAATTTTTTTTGAAAAGACTAGACTTCCCCAGATCCAGCACCTCATCCTCATAGGTCGGATTATCTGGACTCTACCCGCAGGCGGGGAAGTGTCTTATAGCAAGGAGGGAGAGAGATGCAGTAATATGCATGCGACCCCGGACGATTCCGGCTATTCCTTAGGTCGTTAAATTTCTATGTTATTTAAATCTTAAAATTTTAAATATAGGTTATGAATAGAAATATTTTTGGTCCCTAAAGAGCCTAACGAATTCTAGGCTAAAACAAAAAGAACAGCATTCAATCGCCCAAAAAAAACTAAGAAAAGCAGGCAATCCTATACGCAATCAAATTAAATCACAATACATTAAATAATCAAATTAATTAAGTAAATGTCCATAGGCAAATTGCCTTGCTTATTACAACTCAGATTTACATAAATTAAAGGTGGCCGGGCACCACTGACAACAACCCGGATTCTAATCCTAATACAAACACAAGTGACTTTGAGTGGGATACTCTCTGTCTTCAACTTCTTGAGCTCCTTGGATTCTTCGTGGCTGGATACCCAAATGGAAAAGAGAACTCTTCCCTTGAGGGGGAGGTTACTCTTTTCACTTTGGGTAGTAAAGTGATCCAAATTTGGAGTTCCAAATGGATAAGGACTATCCCCCAAAGGGGTATCCTTTTCTCTTTGGAATCCAACCTTTGGATCTATGTATCCCAAACTCAAAGTGTCACTTTCACAACTCAATACTCAAACAAATTACATGAATATAAAAATAAAAATTCTAGACTCTCCTGCAGGGTTATCCTAAGCATTTAAATATTAGAATACATCCCAAGCAGTTATATATATGTGCATGTAAAAGTAAACACACTTGGCCACACTCTTTTTATTTGGGGGCTAAGCAGCTGAAGCACCTGTAGCATTTATATTTATGATTTATTTAGCCCCCTTTGTTGCCCTGCATGAACGTGGCCACCTGCAGAAAATTTAGTGAGCATCCAGATCGTTCCTAACCTAAGGGTAATCTAATCATCTATCACATCAATTCATAGAGTGCAGTAAAGAAAGTAAACAAACACATCAATCAATTTCAATCACAACATGCAATGAAAACTCGAAAAACTCGGCACACAGCAGAAAAGGAAACATCGGCCTAGCCTAGATCTAGAGTTGGTTGTCCTAGCAAATCATCTAAAGTGTGTGTAGAAGGTCGTGTGGTTGGGGTAGATCCTAGGATGGGTAATTGATTGAAGTTGTTTGATGTCCTAATTGGTTGAAAGGCTTAAGGGAGATTTTAATTGAAGTTAAGTCTTAATGATTTAAATTTGATTTTAAAATTAATTTTAATTATTTATTGAATACCACCTTTGTTGCACACCGAGGCCATGAAGTTTATTTCACCTTCCTTGGGGCTAATTTAATAGTCTCGTAGGCTTGGGTTACCTAGTGGTACTCGATATAATTAAGTGAATCGAGTTTAATTAAAGTTTGAAGATTGATTAATTTTTAATTAAATTGATTGGTTGCTGGTTTTAAAATAAAATTGTTATTTTCTAAAATTTTGAATGATTTATTGAATTTTAGAATTTTTGGATTATTTTAATTAGTTAATTAAGGGGTCCAAAGTTGACTTTTCAAATTAAAATTAATTTTGTAAGTTTCAGATTTTTAATAAATATTAGACCTTATGATGAGTTTTTACACTGTTAGTGTGCTCAATTTGGAGTTTTCTATGAAAAGTTATGATTTTTCAAAGTTCGGGCCTAGATTTGAACTACGGTTGACCGAAAAGTTGACTTTTTGACTTTGACCAGATTTTGGAGGTTTGACATTTTTAGAAAATAATAGACCTTAATTGGAGTTGATTGACACTAAGTTTGTTCAATTTGAATTTTTCTGTAATTAGTTATGAATTTTCAAAGTTTCCTTAATTATTGAATTTTTAAAATTGCTTAATTAGGAAGATTTTGATCATTTTGATCCAAACTCATCCCAAACTGCATGGAATCACTCCCTAATGTCAGAGATGACCCATGGGAGCATTTCCAAGTGTTTAGAAATTATTTAGGATTTTTAATAATTTTTAATTAATTAATATAATTAATTATTGATTTTCATTAAAAGTTAAATTAAAGTTAAATTAGGAGTCCAGTCAACGGGCTTTTATTTTTCCTAGGTAGAGGATTAAGTTCTGGTCAATTTGAGGTATTATTTGTAATTTTTTGACTTAATATGGATTTATTGTATTTTTTTGAATTTTATGGGTCCTTAAATGGGCTGAAACTTTGGGTAATTAATTTTCTGACCTAATGATCTCCAAATTCAGTGAAATTTGAACCTAATATACTTGAAGTCACTAAGTTTACTGTGTTAAAATTTTACCCCTATTGGGTATGTGTACAATCCCCTAGGAATTTTCTAATTTTTCTAGACTTTTCCTTAAATATTTTCCCTAAGTGTTTCTATTATTCAAATGGGCTTGAAATTTGGTGTGCCTAACCCTGACCCAAATGCAAACACACAGCACAAAACATGCAGCCTAATTCTACACAGGAAAGGAGTTATGAATTTTCAAAATTTTGGGTCCAAAATGGACCCAACACCTTAAAAATTCACATCACAGAAAACTATTAAGCATCTGACCCTAAAAAAATTATGGAATATGACTAAGATGCATAAAAACATTCCACCAAAATTTGAGGTCCATTTGACCCCTGGATTGCAAGAAAATTGAGAAAAATAATAATAAAACAACTGCAGTTTTCTCTCAATCCAGAGATCAAAACAACTCAAATTTAATTTTAATAAATTCTACACTGAATTACCTTTCTAACAATACCAAAAACATCAAATTTGGTGGAAAAATAAATTTTCTGTGAATTTTGGAAGTTTTTGGGCATTTTTCTGAATTTTTAAGACCATTAATGGTCAAATCAGCCGCCGGCGCCAATCATTGGCAATGATTGGCGCCGGAAACGGCAGCGGCGTGTCCAGCCATGACACGTGGCGGGCGGGACCCGCCACTTAAACACGTCGGCGGTCCATCGGGACCGTTGATCCGATCGCGGAACGGACGGACGGCGGAGATGGTGCTACGTGGCCCGCCTTGACCGCGGGAGGTCACGCGTTCGATCCCAGGGGCAGACCGCGCGGCCTGGGTCTGTTGGCGTGGCTAAATCTGGGCCATATGATCGCGCTAAAGGCGCGATCGGACGGCTCTGGCTGAACCATGATTGGAATTCTTTAAATGCCCATAACTTTCAAAATACTCAATGAAATCTTACGAAATTTGAAACATAGCAAGGTGGTATCATGAACTTGCAATGCCTGGAGTTTGAAGGCTCCATGCATTACATTTTTCTTGCAGTTTCAAAATAAAAATCTACCTAAAAGTTGAGATATCTTACAATCTACCCGGTGGATTTTCGTGTTCTAGGGCTCTCTGAACTTGTAGTTTGTTCACGCTCAAGTTTGTAGAAGACCCCAACGGATTTTGACGGCTGGATTTGAATATATCAAAGAGAGAAGGTATTTCTCTCTTTTCTCTCTCCTTTTCCACTAAAATGAAGGTTTTAATGGTGGAAGTGGTGGGGAAAGGTTTGGAATGGCCTTGGGAGGTGCTGGAGAGTGTGGAAAGCTGCTGGAGAGTCTTGGGGATGCTGGAGTTTTGGGACTTAGGCCAAGGAATTAACAATATGAGGGTTAGGGCAAATTTTGCCCACTTAACCCTCATGATTTGAAATGGATGGCTTGGATCTCACCATGGGTGCCTTGGATGCTTGCCAAGTGTTCCATGAGCAGCCCAAGACTAGGAAAAGGCTGATGGATTGAGGGGGATTGCCTTGAGCCAAGAGGGGGGGACCACACATCTTTTCCCTCATTTGACTAAACCAAGCCTAAGCAAGGTTTAGGGGGCTGATTTGTGGCCTCTTAGGAAGAGAAATTAGTCCCTTTTGAGCAGGTGGGAGCAGGTTTTGGGAGAGGGAAAGGGTTTTCCCATGTGTCATGGTTAAAGGGCCATGGTTTGGTCTCATTTCAACACAACTTGACCCATTGACTTGTTGACTAGTCAATGGTGACTAGGATGTGCATGAGAGGAGTCAAATATGCTGTAGGAGTCAATATCAAGGGACATGGGGGCATGGTGTTGAAACTTTGAGTGAATACATGAAATTGGAGAGGGTTTTGACCCCTCCAAATGGGTTGACCAAGTCAAACCTAGGGAGGATTGACTTGAAAGTCTTTGAACATGTCATGAGTGTCCAAATAAATGATTTTTAAGCATTAGATTGGTTTGAGATGGATTCAAATGTTGAAAATATCAATGGTTGGGTTAAAGGTGGATTTGGTCAACCATAGTTGACTTGGTCAAACAAGTCAAACCAAAGAGTGGGTTTGATTTCAATGAGTCTCAAATATCATAAGAAATTCATTGAGAGGGGTTTCAAAGGTTAGAAATATTGAACGATGTTAAATTTTGGTCAAAAGTCCAAAAATCCCTTTAAAGGGCATTTTGGTCATTTTGACCTCGGATAAACCCTGGGTTGAGGTGGGTCCAAAAAGATGTAGATTAATATTAAACACATCAATATCAAGGGTCTGGAGGTGATTAGAGGGTTTTGGTGAAACTCCAAGGTCAAATTTCCCAAGATAATGGGTCCAGTTGCTCGGGCCGTAAATATTTGAAGGTTTTACAGCCTTCGGATTTAAATTTAGTTTCTGGGGTTAGAGACCCCAAAATGGGATCAAATTTGGGGGGTTGCTTCTAAATACATATCACATCAGTATGCAATTGACAGATCATGAATCAGAGGTCATTTGATTGGGGTTTGAAATGTTTGAAAATTCCCTGAAAAGGCTTTTAGGACTCAGGTCTTTGGCCTTGAATTTTAGATTTTGGAATATGAATTTGATATAGATCTTGAGTTTAAATATCTGGATTTAAATCATCTCAATCATTCATGATCATTTGGAGTGATCATAAGTGTTTGAAAGTGATTTGAGCTAGATCAAAGGCAGGATCAAGGTTTGAACTAGAATTTGAATCTTGGACTAGGCTGGAGTCTTGATTTTGATTAAGGTTTGAATTGAATCAAGGTTTAGATTGACTTAAGTTTAGGATTGATTTGAAGTCTGGATTAGGCTCCAATGACCTCATATAAAAAATGAGGTCAACAGTCGTATATTGGATGAATGTCAATAATTTTCTGTAGATTATTTAGGTGTGTTTTCTTACATGAATCATAATTATTTTAAACAATTAACATATACATTTGTATTGCGATCCTAAAGAATATTGAATACAAGAGCTTATGACGTTATTTAAACAACTTCATGTGCTTTATGTTGCAAAATTATTGGTGCATTTTAATGTGAAGGTGAATGGCCATAATGAAGAGTTCATTACAAACATATCTTTTCATAATTTGTATGCATTTGGAATTAAAAGTCTATGGATTTATTAAAAAGACTTTATAAGTTCAAAAGAAATTTAAATTGTCGTTGTGGGATGTATGAGCTTGCATTTAAATTGGTGAATCTTCATGTATTTCAAAAATATGTGTTCTTGAGCCTTTGTATGCCTCATATATATAATTTTCCTTCATGCCACATGATAGTAAATCTTTATGTCTTGCATTGATAAATCCCCACATGCTTTATGTGTAATCTTTTCACATGTGTTGCAGTAATAGATTCTTATGCTTGATATTGTTAGATTTCTTATGATCCATGTGCAGTCTTTCTTTATGCTTTATGTTAGAAACTTTCATGTTATTTTCATATCCTATTGATCATGTGCATATATTAGATGGATTTTGCAAATTAAAATTTTATTTACTTGCCTCTCTCTTTGAATGGTGCCTACTGTCACCCAATTTTTTTTCTTTTTTTTCTTTTATTTGTTCTTTTGTGAGGGACTTTTGGAGAGTAAAAGGCAAGGAGCAACTGGAGCGTAGACGAAGGAGCTTGGACGATCGGATCCGAGCACCAGTCGCCCTCATTCATTCTGGTGGGGGTGCTAAGGGCGATACCACCGGGTCATAGCCCCCGGTGCAGTGAGTTTCTTAAAACTTAGATAGCCCCTTAGGAGCCTCTATGGTTGCACGCTTCCCAACCTTAGGACCATGTAGCAACTTCAATTTCATCATATTACTTTTATCTATTTTTAGATCCCTAAACCAGTTACACATGTGCGAATGTCTGAAGGGTTAGAAACAATACTTTCCTTCCTTACAATACTAGTGACACTTAAGGACAAAATTAAGGACCGAGTCTTAGAAAACTTAGACTTAGGATGCATGCTCCTTTAGGATAGAGACATTAGACATAAAAAACTTAGTAACACGTTATCCTAGGAATAGTTCTCTTTAATTCATTAATAATTAATCAATAAATTGGTGATAATCTAAATCAAATGTATTAAAACTCTTAACTCCCAATCAAGCCATAATCAACATATGAAATCACAAGGAGGTGAAATTTGAATATGAACTTGAATTAAATCCAAATAACCCATTTATCACCCCTTAATTAAACGTTAACTAAATAAAATTTATTAAAACAAATTTAAATTCAATGAGTTATAAAATTGGAAAGTAAATCTAATTCGAACCTAAAAGACATTATAATACTCTAACTTCAGAAAATCATAACTAAATTCAGGAAAATCCAAATCAAGTAAATTAAAAAGCACTCAACTCTAATTAAAGTCTATTATTCATTAAAAATATTAACTTTCCAAAAATTAACCTAATTTAAAAAGTCAACTCTCTGGTTAACCGTAGTTTAATAACTAGGGCCCGAAACTTCTAAAATCATAACTTTGCCTAGAAAACTCGAAATCTAGTAAACTAACAGTCTAATTACTCATAATGATGTCTAATATTTAGTAAAAATAATAACTTCCCTAAACTAACTATTTTCAATAATGACTTTTTGGACTCCCTTAATCTAACTGATAGGTAGACCCCGAATCCTCTAAAATCTGCTAATGCAACTTAAACTTCAAATAATACTATCCCTAATATTAAAATGAAATAACCAACTAAACTAATTAAAAATGGATCCTAATTTATTAATATTTAAACTTTAATCAAATTCTCTCCTTTTCTGGCCTTCAACAAACCTAAACTCAAAATAGCTTAAACTAATTACCTGATGTAGGACTCATCCAAAGCCACACAAGCCCACTACATACACATAAAATTTGTTTGTTATGGCACCACTTCTAGTTCTAAGATAGGTCGATGTTTTACTTTTCTTTTTCTGTGATGTGACGCTCTTGTATGTGGCACGTGTGCTATTTATTTTGACTTGGAGTGTTTATTTATTTTATTATTGTACTATACTTTACCTGTGGTGTGATGGTTGATAGATTACCCATAGGTTATGGACGATTTTGATACTGACGATGTTTTCTGTAGGTGACCATGCTCATACAGCGCTAAAAGGGGGCTAAAAATAAATAAATCATAAATTACCGCTACATGTGCTTTAGCTGCTTAGCCCCAAATAAATAAGAGCATGGTCAAGTGTGGCTAGTTTGAGTACTTTTATTTTCATATATAACTGCTTGAGATGATTGACTTTGATTGCTTAGGATAACTCTGCAGGAGAGTCTAGATTTTTCTTTTTAAATTCTGATGTAATGTATTTAATGTTAAAAGTTGTGAAAGTTTATAAAATGGGGTATTTTAATAGATGATTAGGGATCCAAAAGGAAAAGAAAGTCTCTTCACGGAGAATTTCTTTTCATTTGGATATCCTACTGGCGGTGTGCTACGAGAAGACTAAAAGAAGGCGATCCACAGGAGGACTAAAGGATGAAGATCAAGATACAAAATGCCTCATTTTAAAACTTGCGTCATTCTGTAGGATTAGAATCCAGGATGTTGTCGGTGGAGCCTGGCTACCATTACTTTTCTACAGACCCTGGGTTGTACTAATATGGCACTTGTCGTGGACTGTGGACTTTTCTTTAATCGGTTCTGTGGATTTATATTGATGTGTTTACTTTGTGTGCGCAGTAAAAATTGTCTGCTTTTTTTAGGTTTCTTTCTTGCATGTGCTTGGCCTGATTTCGCTAGGCTCCTTAGGAACAAATCTTTTCTACTCGTAACAAAATTCTAAAATTTTAAGAATTAAATAACATAGAAGCTTAATGACCTAGAGAATAGCCGAAATCGTCCGGGTCACATGCATATTAATGTATCTTCTCTCTCCTTGCTATAAGGCACTTCCCCGCCTACGGGTAGAGTCCAGATAATCCGACCTATGAGGATGAGGTGCTGGATCTGGGGAAGTCTAGTCTTTTCTAAAAAATATTTTGTAAGCCTTTTTAAAATTCTATGCATATTCGATTTAAGATCATTAACCATCATGCATTGCATTAGAAACTAATTAAATTAAAATTTTAATTGCATTAGTCTTAGGAGCATACACCCTACATAAGTCCAGGGCCATTTAGGAGACTCTCTAGACATCAGCCCTACTTCCAATAACCGAACTACTTACCCATCTTTCATAAAGACTTGGACAGTATGAATTTTATACGACTAGGTGGTTAGCTGGCTTTCCTTTTCAGGCAGGATATAAGCACAGGATGCATTAGCTAGGACACGGGTGTTAGTGTTGTGTAGAACACTAAACCCACTAGATCTAGGGTTCAAGGCTACTACTATTGGTGCCTCGTAGTATGCCTCATCGGTGGGCAAGCCTCCTTTCCTTTAGAGGCTATAAACCCTGCTTGTCTGCGTCACATGGATGACGCCACCTCCATCTTTCTCTCTCGTATGCTTTGAGTGCATGACTTTCTCTTCTCCAATTTCTTCTCACTACCTTAGTCCCTCCGGGTGTTGATCTGAGCCGTGTATGCTAACTAAGCCTAGTTGAACCTTTCTTTCTCTTTGAGTAGGATTTCCTAGTCTTTGCCCTATGTGCCAATCCTAATTTGGGAAGAATAATATATAATCCTTAATCGAGAGTTTTCTCAGGCCCCAGCTTGAGATGTAATTAACCACGGGGGTTTGCGCCCGTGGGAAATCGAATCCCACTTTCAAATAAACCCCACTCGAGTTGATGTATCGAGTGGGGGAAACCCGTTGTGATGATAAGGTCACATATATTATTACCCATCGGGGTGTGCTGGTGGGAGCCACTACCCTCAATGGTTAATCGTATGTGTGATCGAATATGCCCTCCCATTGGCAACAGATACTGTCTCCCCTCGCAGGGCGACGTTGTTTTGTTGTGTCCTCTCAGAGGTCCACATGCCTGTGCAGGGCCAGAGGAAGGCTTCAAATAAAAGAAGAGAAGACAGAAGGGGAGAAGGGCGGAAGGGTGGAATCTCCTTCTTGCGGAGAGGGGCCCTGGGCCTGAATCAGGGATGCCGCCTAAATAGGGCTAGGGGAAGGCCTTAAATGAAAGAAAGGAGAGGGAGGAAGAGGAGGTGCAAGTTTTGAAGGCCTAGAAAAGGGGGGGGGGGGGTTATTTATAGTTAAGGAGGGGTATTTTGGTCTTTTGCAAAAAAGGGAAATAAATAAATAAATATAATATAATATATATATATATTATTTATTTGTTTTAAAAAAAAGCCTAACCACTGGCGGTTAGCCAACCGCCTGGTTCAGCAAATCGCCAGCCACGACCGCGCGGGCAGCAGCCGTGGTGCGAGGGCAGCAGTCGCAGCGCACGGGCAGGCCCGACGGCTTTGCCGACGGCGGTTGGCCCGTCCTGTTCCATTTTGGGCCCAATTTTGGGCCCAGAAAGGTCAAATCAGATATTTTTGGAGTACCCTGAACTATTTTTCGACATTCTTGACCTAATTTTTGCACTTTCGATGCTATTCGGCAAGGGTGGATGGAGGGGGGGTAAGGGGGGGCACGTGCCCCCCCCCCCCAAAAAAAAAGAACCGGGCGGTTTAAAAATTTTTTAGGGCACAAATACTGGTTTTTTTGTGTTAACGTGCTAACAGCCGCCGCTTCCACTGTGCTTCTTTTCGCGTGCGCGACTTCTCCAGTTCTCCTCCATCGCCAGACGCCAGCGCAAGCGAATAGCAAATGGGCGGCATTTGGCCGGCGGCCGGCAGACGTGTCATCCGCCCTTGCTTCCATGTATAAGTATTCGTCCATTCGTCCGTGTATAAGGAGGTCATTCCCCACGGCTTCCAGATCTGATCTAAGCATCGTGAGCACTATTTTCCATTTCCTTTTAATTTCTTTCCTTCTTCTGTGGCAGCGTAATTTTAGTTTAAGCTTTGATTTAGGTTGATATTTTTATCAAGTCTGGTGAACAGTTCTGCTTGATTTGGTTTTCTGGTGATCTTATTACGCTTCTAATTCCTATTTTAAGTCTTTTTATTTTATCAGATTTCTGCATCCAATTGCTATGTATTTCCACTGTGATTTCTCCATTTGCTTCCCAGGAATGTTTTGATATGTTAGCATGTAATTAGTACTTTGAAGTTTATAAATGTTTGTTTTAGATATCTAAATGGGTGTTTGCCATTTTTTTTAATGATGGCATCAATTTTATAAATGAAATTATGTTGGTTATTTTTGCACCGAAATTACTCATGTATGCCTGTTATTTTTCAAACTAATTGCGGTGGAAGCATTTTTGCATATTGTTATGTTCATTTCTTTATATATATATATGAAATAAACGTTTTTACTTTTAGCAAGACTTTCAAGTTGTATAGTTTGAATCATTTTCAGAAATATGATTATAAAAACTTTATTGTGCTGTAGTGCTAGCCTTTGCTGTTTTGATTTATGGGTTGCTCTCATCTCACTAGTGATCAAGTTGTTTTCTTTTTCTAGAATTCAATACTAATGAAGATCAAGTAGCTGACATGCCGAACTTAGGCTTCATTTGGGGCGGCCTTCTTAATGCTTTCTAAAGCAGCTTTCTAGTATAAAAATTTCTAGTTGACTTTAATCCTAATATCATGGAGAGATATTTCAAACGATCTTCAATTTCAAAAACATCAAATGATAATAGTAATCAACTTGAAGAGCATAACGAAAAGAGTATTCGAGTGGATGTTGATTTACCCAACAATATAGAAATAAGTGTTGAAAATCTTCCATCTGATCCAGGACTACGTATTCCCATTGTTGACTTTAATCCTAATATTCGGGATGAAGTTCGGAGAATATATTTACAACAAGGTCCATTTCAACTTCGCAGTCATGATTTTCCAAAAACTAAATTCAGGGTGAAAGACAGACGATTTAATCCTATTTGGTTTGACAAGTACTCTGATTGGCTAGAGTACAGCATAAGCAAAGACAAATCATATTGTCTTTATTGTTATCTATTCAGAAAACCTGGCAGAGGCAATGAAGAAGAAGAAGCATTTAATAAAAATGGCTTTTCGAATTGAAAAAAAACAAACAAATTTGATCTTCATGTAGGAGGTCATAACAATGCGCAT
The DNA here is from genome assembly GCA_019925795.1 of Dendrobium chrysotoxum. Classification (NCBI taxonomy): domain Eukaryota; kingdom Viridiplantae; phylum Streptophyta; class Magnoliopsida; order Asparagales; family Orchidaceae; genus Dendrobium; species Dendrobium chrysotoxum. The sequence continues at coordinate 5,460,798 of CM034308.1, forward strand.
AATAATGCTAGACGTAGTTCTGAAGACCTACTGAAACAGAGTCAACACATTGGGTTTGTGCTCCAAAAGCAAACAGATCAAGCTACATCTGCATACCGTATCCACCTTAATACTTCTGTTGATTGCATAAGATTTCTGTTGAAGCAAGGGCTAGCTTTCCGAGGACATGACGAGTCTTCTGCATCGAAAAATCAGGGTAATTTTCTTGAACTTGTGTAATTTTTAATTGCTTATGTTGAAAAAGAAATTTTGGATTCTATTGATTATGAAGTAATCATTCAACTCTTTCAGAATAAGAAGAGTAGACGTTATAAATTGTAAGTTGTTTACTATCTTATATTTAATATTATATATTTTTGGATAATTATTAATAAAAAAATTTTAAAACTGCCTATGCCGGTCCCAAGCCCGGATGAAAAAAGTTGAGGGAAAATTTTAATAAAATAATTTAGGCCCCCCTTGATAAATTTTCTGACTCTGCCACTGCTATTCGGGACCTCTATACCCAAGATTGGATTATTTTCAAATTTCAAAACGTGCAAAAAATTCCCCGAAGATTGGGACACATATTTTCAGACTTCTAGAGCTTCGACGTTTGAAAATAGGGAGGCAACTGATACATCCTTAAAAATCATCTTGATAAGGCACGAATCTCGAGGCAAAATTAAGTTGGAAACTTTCAAAATTAAAATTGGGATCATTTAAACTCCAATTTTGGCAAACTTATAGTCGAACTAAATGTCTCGGTGATACGAACCCAACGACACCAAATTCAACCCATTCCGAGCCCAAATGGGTCCAAATCAAGGGTCTGAAGCATTGTTGGAAGGTTTAAACCATAATTTGGATTACCAAACAGTCTCCAAATATGACGTGCTTATAGTCGAATCGAGCGTCTTGACCAGATAAATCCAACGAGCTCAAGATCACCAAAATTTGATATTTCTAAGACCTTCAAATGTCTAACGGTCCATGATCAAGGGATTCAACATCGGCCGCCCATTCAAACCACTCCCCATTTACCCTTGATCTTTCAGCTATTTTTGGGCTATACCACTCCAGCAAATATATAAATTGAGCCCCCTCTCCTCTTTGAATAGGACCCCTAAGCCTAAGGATTCAAGAGAGAGATCGGAGATCACTCTTGCCTCCTCGACCAACGCCGGAGTTTCGCCGGACCACCACCGGAGTTCAGCCGGACCACCGCCGGGCCACCACCGAAGTTTCGCCGGACCACCACCGGAGGTCCTGAGCTCCGCTGGACCACTACCTGAGGCCCTAAGCTCTGCCGGACCACCGCTTGACACCCTGAGCTCCGCTGGACCACCACTAGAGGCCCTGAGCTCCACTAGACCACCACATGAGGCCCTAAGCTCCGCCGGATCACCGCTTGACACCCTGAGCTCCGCCGGACCACCACCTCAGGCCCTTAGCTTCGCCGGACCACAACCTCAGGCCCTAAGCTTCGCTAGAACGCCACTTGACACCCTGAGCTCCACCGGACCACCACCTAAGGCTCTAAGCTCCGTCGGACCACCGCTTGATGCCTTGAGCTCCGCCGGACCATTACCTGAGGCCATGAGCTCTGCCAGACCACCACCTGAGGCCCTAAGCTCTGCCAAACCATCGCTCTGCCAGACCATCGCTTGACGCACTAAGCTCCACCGGACCACCACCTGAGGCTCTGAGCCCCGCCGGACCACCACTGAGGCCCTAAGCTGCGCCGGACCACCGCTTGACACCTTGAGCTCTATCGAACCACCACATGAGGCCCTGAGCTTCGTCGAACTACCACCTGAGGTCCTAAGCTCCGCCAAACCACCGCTTGACACCTTGAGCTCCACTGGACCACCACTTGAGGCCCTGAGCTCCGCTGGACCACCACCTGAGGCCCTAAGCTCCTATAGACCACCGTTTGACGCCCTGAGCTCCGCAGGACCACCACCTGAGGCCTTGAGCTCTATTGGACCACCACCTGAGGCCCTAACCTCCGTCGGACCACCACCTGAGGCCCTGAATTCAGTCGGACCACCACCTTAGGCCCTAAGCTCCGCTAGACCACCGCCTGATGCCCTGAGCTTCGCCAGATCACCGCATAACGTCCTGAGCTTCGCCGGACCACCACCTGAGGCCCTGAGCTCTGCTGGACCACCGCATGACACCCTGAGCTCCGTCGAACTACCACCTGAGGTCCGAAGTTCTACCAAACCACCACCTAGGGCTCGAATTTCTGCCAGATCACCGGGTGACCCCGAAGTTTCGCTAGTGCGACATTGGACTTTCACATACCCCCGACTTTAACCCTACGCTTGATACTTGTAATCTGATTGCCCTTAGAGGTGAGTTAGCCCCCTATAATCTACTCAAGTTCTAGTTGAATCATTTCAACTGGGCCATGCCCTTTGGTTTTTCCCTTTTTCAGGGTGTTCTACGTAAAAATCTTGTGTTCTCTGTGTGTGAGCTGGATATTCGTGCAACGCTAAGGCGTAAAATTCAATCTCTATCGCCGCGTATATTCTAGCCCGCAACAAAACTTACGTTACTTTTAAATAAAATTTTAATTTAAATAAAGGAAATTTTAGAATAAATTTATATCCGATTAAAAATTAACATTACAATACTAAAAGGAAGTATGAGGGCCGGCAAACTATTCATTCCAGTTGGGAAAAAAGCCCACGGATTGAGATGGGCTGCCTAAACGTTAGGCCCATCATCTCAACAAACAAAATTGGAAACGGTATTTCACCCGAAATATCGCGTTTCTCGTTTCCCTTTCTTCTTCAGAAGCCCTAGCTTGCTCTTTAAATATCTCTTCTTATAAATCGGCATTGCCGACCTTGACCTCCCATGTCCTCTTCTACGCGTCGTAGCCGCCGCCATGTTTTTATGGTTTTTTTTTCCGATCTAATGCTCAGTTTCTTCTATTCTTTTCGGATATCGCCTTCGAGCCACCGAACAATTTCTCTTTGTGATTTTTTATTCTGATTCATCACTTGATGCCCTAATTTTGGTGTGCTTTTGGACTCATAGATCCTGCAATCTTCAAGCGTGATGACAAAGTAATGTCGCCCCAGTCTTATGATTCGTTCTTCTGAACGGACAGTGGTGATCGACTTATCTATCTGATTACTTCTCGCGCAATTCTTAAATTTATCTTTTACCTTATATCGAAATCTAAGGGGGATATGATGCTTTCAAATCCATAGTTTTTTTCTGCATATAAATGATGATCAAACCAAACATGCACTACCATCTGATCCCCTCCTCTGTACTTGTTTATTTAATAATTCTTGCTAGCGTTTTTGTTGATTTTCGAATTACATCTGATTTGCGATCTGTGATGAAATGTCGTAGAATTTATGAACTTCTATGATTATTAGAACAAATAATCACCATCTTTCGGCTGAGATCGCCCATAAGGTTTTTTTTTTGTTTATAATTTTATCGTTTGAAATATTGATTTTGTATTTTCTTCAACTGTTAGTTTGCAGTATCTCGCCATGAGGTATCTGATGCGCGGTCTATTTGTGGCTGCGTTTCTCGTAAGAATGGCGAAGATAGAATTACGCAGGCCTGCGACACTGGTTGCTCTGATTATCTGTGAGCTTCCTGTTACTCTTGTTTTCTGCTAACATTTCTCGTAAAATAATTAAACTTTTTCTCGAAAAAGATAGTCATAATTGGTTTTGTATGATCATGCAATATTTGGTAATTCATAAGAACAATATATTTTTCTATATAACTATTGTGTCTTCCTAAATCTAACCATTTAGGGGTGTAAGTTAATCGAGTTAGAGTCTAGATGACCCATAACTACTACTTTTCTTTAAGCTCAAATTTAAGCTTGAGGTCATGTCCAGCCCATATAGTGAGAGCTCTTGTTGAGTTATACATTCAATCTTGAATTGGGCTTGTCCATTTGCAGCTTGAACTCACGAACTTATAAATCCTAAATGCATTTTGATACACTAGAACTTCAAGAATTAATTGAAGGTCATCTATACTAACTGTTTTTGCGAGAGATTCAAGAGATTTGGAAACCTTGAAGGATCTTACAGCTGTACCTGAGCATCATGATCCCTACTGTCGTCGTCGGATGTCATTGTGATGTGGTCGTCTAATTGGAAAAATTATTATGGCGGCGTCCGGATTCATCTGGAGGTGAATTTTGTCGAGTCACGTCACCCGGGTTCAGTGCATCCGGGCGACACGGTGTGTCCGGATTCGTCTCTGGATGATTTGAATGCTGCACGTAATAATCTTTTGTCTAATTGATGTTGCTTGACCATGCAGGCTTTATTTTTTTACAAGTTTTTTTATACGTTTGTTATCTTATTGTCTCAAAGTTCAGGGGCGGACAAATGTTTGTAATTAACACTCATAGAATGGAACTTTCAGCTATAGATTCAAAAGAATTTGTTGGACCTTCAGCACTTGATTGTTGTCATAAGTGTCATCTAATTGATGTTGCTTGACCAACATTATTTGATCAAAGTCAAGAGTTATGTGAATGTCTATCACCCTATTTTGCCTCCCCATCAATAATTTTATCAGTTATCTATTATGTAGTTTGATTGCCTCAAAAGTTACAGATTAGATAATTATATGTAATCAAAACTCATTTGACTGAATAGCTTAAGCTAGGCTAGCTCTTGTGGTTCTCTCTTTTATTTTTTATCGTAAGTAAAAGTTTTAGTCACTTTTTTTTTATTTGTTTGTGTTTTTAATTTTTGTATAAAGTTAGAATGTAAGAGTGTGAAATTGTGCTGTTGCAAGTTTTCTAGCCCTCTTCTCTACTTTTCAATTTTTTTGGTTTCCATATGGTATTGGAGACAATATCTCTGAAGATCGAAGATCATAGTGAGCGGTAAGAAATTTGAATATCTCTCATGACCCAATCATCTTCTTTCCAAATAGTAAATTCATTGACAGATCCTCTAGTTGACTCTTGCATTATACTTGCATCCTTGAAATTTGTCATTTCAAACATCAAAATCATAGTATGGATGCATATTGGACTTGAGATAAAAAGAGGGATTTATCGTGGGTCGTGATTAGGATGCCTAAAAAATTATTGGTGGTGCCTAAATGTTTTTAGAGGCTTGTTTGAGTCCATAAATTGCCTTGCGGAGAAGTCAGATGGTTTGGATGTTGATTCTCCTTATATCCCTGAGGTTGTTTCATTTATATTGTGTCTGTCAGTTTCCCGTGTAAGAATGCGTTAGCCATGTCGAGCTGGTGAACTTCTCAATTTCTGTTATGTGCAATTGTGAGGAGTATCCTGATGGTGGGGAATTTAGCTACTGAATTTAAAGTTTTCAGATAGTTAATTCCATATTGTTGTTTATGATCTTGAGCTACCAGGCGTGTCTTATATCTTGTTATGGAGCTATTTGAGTGGAATTTGATTTTATATGTCCCTTTATAATTGAGAATGTGAGTATTTGATTGGAGTGGGATCATAGTCTATGTTGCTTGCTGTTGTAATGCCAGAAATTCAATGGTCATCGCTTGTCAAAAGTGAGTTTTAAATATATGAAATTATAAAATGTTAACCTTCAAAATGTACGTGTTTTTTATGTACTTCAGTATATTTGATATCTTAAATTTCAGAAGAGGATATTTAAGTTTCTTTATCTATTTCAATGAATATTTGAGGTTGTTATGTGTGATCATTTAGTGAGTCTTTATAACAATGTAATTTACATTAATTATTAGAATATTATGTGTAATGAGTTATTTAAAGTTTTTATCCTTTTTAAAATTTTCTATTAGGGTGAGTTAGATTATATAAAAAGATGAATAAATCTAGTGGCAAGCTTCTCTCTCTATATGTAATTGAGGTTTTGTTTGGGAGTTACTGTTTTCTAAAGTAGTTTTTTAGTATAAAATTTTTTTGAATTAGATATTTTTATACTAAAAAATTATTTTAAAAAGCAACAAAAAGTTATACCAAATGAAGCCTTTATACTTGAATTTGTTCTTCTCTTAATTCTTGGCCCTTGTTTGGGATAGTTTTTTTTGTTGTTTTTTAAAATAATTTTTAATTATAATAATTAATTTTATTTTACCAAACAATTGTTTTAAGAGAAGCATAGGATGATACATTAGATGTTATTGTGATGTTTGGGGAGAGTTGGAGTTGGGCTTAATGGCTTAAAATTCTTTTATTTTATGTAGTTACAATTCTTTAATTTTTACTATTTGATTAAAACTAAACAATTAATTGATCAAAAAATGAATTGAGATGTTACTCAAAATTAACACAAGTTATAATTAAAAAGGTCAGACAAGATTCGCTACACGAACAAGGCTCAATAGATCACATGGCCAAATAAATTCACACCGTTCACTTGTAACAAACTAATTTAATCACAGTCATACATATACACAAATAGCTTGATAAATACAAGTGTAAATAAGGCAAACAAAGTGAGATAAATGAGTTCACAGAAGCATTTATGAGACGATGTCCCCTCTACTTTTTAGTTTTGTTGGTTTTCATATGGTATTAGAGATAGTACCTTAGTGAAGATCGAAGATCATAGTGAGTGGTAAGAAATTTGAATATCTCTCATGGCCTAATCATCTTCTTCCCAAATAGTAAATTCATTGACAGATCCCCCAGTTGACTCTTGCATTATACCTGCATCCTTGAAATTTATTATTTCAAACATCAAAATCATAATACAGATGCATATTGGGCTTGAGATAAAAAGAGGGATTTATCGTGGGTCGTGATTAGGATGCTTAAAAAGTTATTGGCGGTGCCTAAATGTTTCATAAAAAATTTTGTGTACAATTTCAATATAATGTTTGAGATGAGAGATTTGTTGTTACATGTGAGCAATATATCGTCGACGTAAGTAAGTAGATATATATGGGATTCCTCTTGAGAGAGGATGAGTAAAGAGGGGTCAGCTTTGCTTGGGTGGAAGTCTAGTTGTTGTAGAAATGATGAGAATGTTGTGAATCATTATTTAGAGGCTTGTTTGAGTCCGTAAATTGCCTTGCGGAGAAGTCAGACGTGGTTTGGATGTTGATTGTCCTTATATCCCTGAGGTTGTTTCATTTATATTGTGTCTGTCAGTTTCCCATGTAAGAATGTGTTAGTCACGTCGAGCTGGTGAACTTCTCAATATCTGTTATGTGTAACTGTGAGGAGTATCCTGATGGTGGGGAATTTAGCTACTAGATTGAAAGTTTCTAGATAGTTAATCTCATATTGTTGTTTATGACCCTGAGCTACCAGACGTGCCTTATATCTTGCTATGGAGCTATTTGAGTGGAATTTGGTTTTATATGTCCATTTACAGCTGAGAATGTGAGTATTAGACGGGAGTGGGACCAGAGTCCATGTTGCTTGCTGTTGTAATGCCAGAAATTCAATGGCCATTGCTTGTCTCTAGTGTGTTGATGTTTGGATGAGTCTTGATATGATGTTGGCTCTTAGGTTTGGGTGTCTGTAGTTTGAGAATGTTGGTGTAGAAGATTTAGGATTATTTTTGGTTTGAGTGATTTAGTTTTTAGCTTGATTATCATTGGGTGGGTTGAGATTTGTGGTGGTAGGGGTGGTTGGGATGTGGATGGTGATGAGTTGGAGCTAGTCGTTGGTGTGATGGTGAGAGGTGGTTGAGTGGGGATTGGGATGTTCTGGGGTTCATGAATGTGCTTAGGTGGTGTTGTAGTGGATTGGGTGGTGGGTGTGAGAAGCAAAAGGTTTTTTGGGATGATTGTTTGGGATGTGGTAGGGGTTGTGATTTGGGCAAATGGAAATGTTGTTTCATGGAAGATGATGTGTCTTAAAATGGTTATGTGGTTTGTGGTTAGGTTGAGGCATTTGTATCCTTTGTGGGATGTAGAGTATGCCAAGAAAATGCATAAGTTAGCCCTGGGAGCTAATTTGTGTCAGTTGTGTGGGGGAATTGATGGGAAGTAAGCACATCCAAAGGTTTGTATGGTGGAGTAGTCAGGGGTCTGGTTGAAAAGTAGCCGTAGTGGTGTTTTGTTGTGGGTAGTATGTGATGCCGTGAGTACAGCATTTGGCCAGTAGGAGTAAGGTACAGAGGCTGTGTGCAACAAAGTTCTGGTTGTTTCAATGAAGTGCATGTGCTTCCTTTCAATAATGTCATTCTGTTCTGGTGTGTATAGGCATGAAATCAGATGAATGATACCCTGTTTTTGTAGATGTGTCTGTAAAATTTGGTTTACATATTCTGTTCTTCCATCTGATCGAAATTGTTTTATTTTATATGGGATTTGTTTTTCGATCATGATGTGAAATGTGAAAGAAATAGAAGGCACTTCAAATTTGCAGGTCATGGGGAATATTCATATGAAACGGGAAAAATCATCTATAAAATTGGCATAGTAGCAAAATCCTTGATGTGAGGTGATTGGGGCAGGGCCCCATACATCTGAATGGATCAGTTCTAAAGATATTTTAGAGCGAGAGGTAGAAATAAGAAATTGTAATTTGTGGCCTTTGGCGATCTTACATGCTGAGCATAAAGCAGAAAAGATAGGTATGTGAAGTTGTGTGTTGGTGTTGGAGATGGTTGCCATGGTTCTAACGTGGGGATGTCCAAGGCGGTTGTGCCATACGGTTGCAGCTTAGGAATTGTTGAGTGCTGAGAAGGCATATTGTTGAGTGGTGCTTGGGCAGTCTGGGATGGGGTAGAGTCCATTACGGCTTGGGCCCTGAAGTAGGATTTTGTTTGTCTTGATATCCTTGCCAGTGAAACCAGAAACATCAAATGAAATGGAAACATTATTGTCTTTGGTTAGATGATAAATAGAGAGGAGTTTGTGAGATAGTGTTGAGATATGAAGTAGTTTTGGTAATTGGAGCTTACTATTGGGGGTTGGTAGTATTCCGGCTCCAGTGTGAGCAATGGGTAAGGTGCTGCCATCTCCAATAAGTATATTGTCTGTGCCATTATATGGTATTGGGTCACCAACTGTTAGGTTGTTGAGGTCATTGGTGAGGTGGGATGTTGCGACGGAATGCAGATACCAATCTGGATTGGGGTTTTTGTTGGTGGAGGTAAGGGTTGTATTAAGTTTTTGCTGTTAAGGGGTGTAATTTATGTTGAATCTGTGCCAACAGTTGGTTGTTGAGTGACCCTTTTTGTTGTAGATTTGACACATTGAGATGGGTTGCGTGTTGGGATGAACATTTTGTGGGTGAAAGCGGCCTCTGCCTCTTTTTCCTCTTCCCCTGATAGTGTATAAGGCTGTGTTCTAATCAGGAAAGTTGTGTCTGGCTGCTTCTGCGTTGAGGTTGATTTCTTCACTGATCAAAAAAAACATATAAGTCGTTTAGACTTATTGGTTGCACCATAGTGCGAATGCTGCTTTTGAATGACTGGTATGCTGGTGGTAGACCATTGAGTATATTTTATCTACTAGAATTTTGATTTCATTTAAGTATTTAGCCATAATATATTGTTTCATTGAAACATTATGTAGTTCATTTTTGAGTTGAATAACTCTTGATCGATTGGAGGATTGCAGTCTTCTCTCCAATGTGGTCCAAATGGATGCAGTTGAATCTAGGTGAAGAATGTATGGAAGTATAACTGGGGTGATTGCGAAGCAAAGGGCTGCTGCTAGGTTCTGATCAATCAGAACCCATTCATTGTGTTTGGGATTTGTGATGGTTTGTCCATCAGAGTTTTGCTCTGGGTAGGGGGTGGTGGTGAATTGTTGGGGTCTATGAAGGTGGCAAAACCATTTACTCTGAGGAGTTTTATTACCTGGGATCTCCATATGGGGTAATTATTGTTTGATAATTGGGTGCTCCATTATCAATACAGTCGGACTTAACTTATGAAAACCACTATCAAATGCCTTATGCACAAAACCACCACATAACATACCCTCAGATCCCATCCTTACAAACCCTCACACATACAGACAACTCATAGGATCATTACAATACCTCACAATCATAAGATCAGACATTGCATATCATGTCAACCTACTATGTCAACACATGCACAACCCACAATCATATCATGCATACCTCCTCAAAAGGTTACTTTGGTACATCAAAGGCACGACATACTATGGCATACCGATTTCTTTGGGATCACTCCAACTTCACTCATACTCGAACGCAGACTGGGCAAGTGACACAGAGACAAGGAAATTCACCTCCGGATGCTGCTCATTTCTTGGCAACACACCAGTTTCCAGGAGCATCAAGAAACAACATACCATCGCAAGATCATCCACGGAGGCTGAATATCGAGCTTTGGCAGCGGCCATCAACTACATCATATGGCTACGACAGATGTTACAAGACTTCAAAGTACCCGTCTTCCAACCGACAAACCTTCATTATGACAACACCTCAACCATAACTTTAGCCAACAATCTAGTCTTCCACGCAAGGACGAAGCACATAGAGATCGACCACTATTTCATTCGACATCAGATCCACTCGAACATCATCAGAGTTCATCCGATCAGCACTCAGGATCAGACCATCGACATCCTCACAAAGCCACTCTTCACTTTGCGCTTTCAGCTACTTCGCGCCAAGCTAAGGGTTCGCAATAATCCCTCAGCTTGAGGGGGGATAAAATGGACAGACGAGCTCCGCCGCACGAATGAGGCCCAACAGATCACATGGCCAAATAAATCTGCACCGTCCACCTGTAACAAACCAATTTAATCACAGACATACATGTATACGCATAACTCTATAAATACAAGTGTAAATCAGGTAAACAACAAGTGAGATAAATGAATTCACATAAGCATTTATCAGACGATGTCCCCTTCTCTACTTTTCAATTTTGTCGGTTTCCATAATAATGGATAGAGTAGAAAGAAAGATCCCCCACGATCAAGGGATTCAACATCGACCGTCCATCCAAACCACTCCATATTTGCCATCAATCCTCCTCATATTTATGGGACATGCCATCCTCAAAAAATTATAAATAGCCCCTCATTTCTCTTAAGAAGGGACTCCGAAGTAAGAGGAGGAAGAAGGAGCCAAGGAAGAAGAGAAGGAAGAGCTCTCTTGCCATCAAACTCCTCGACCATCGTCGGACTTCCCCCTGCTGCTGACTGACGCCGGACTTCCGCTCGGCCACCAAGTGACACCGGACTCCTATCCGACCACCGACAAACTCCGGAATTTCCACTGGCCTCCAAGTGATGCCGGAATTTTGCCTGGCTTCTACCCGACGCCAGAATTTCGCTCGTCGCCGGATTTCTACCCAACGCCGAACTTCTGCCCATCGCCGGACATTCGTCAGAACTTATACCCGACGCCGGACTTCTACCCAACGTCGGACCTCCGCTCATTGCCAGATTTCTGCCAGTTGCTGAACTTTCGTCAGATTCCTACCAGATATCGGACTTCTGCTCATCGCCGGACTTCTATCCTGCCACCAACTAATGTCGGACTTTTGCATGGCCTCCAATTGATTCCGAACCTTCATCGCCCTCCGGCAATGGTCTTTCTAACCACCGTCGTCCGCCAACTATGGTCCTTTCTATCTGTATTGCCAGATAACGGTCTTTATGACCTCCGTCGCCCGTCGACATAGTCCTTCCGACTTATGTCGCCCACCGACTACGACCCTTCCGACCAAGCAAACACATCAACAGTGATTCTATGTATTCCCATCATATATTGTACTCCAAATTATGTACATTAAGTTAAGGCCTTCCCTCCAAGGAAGGGCCTCATTTGTAATCGATTGCAAATAATAGTAGATTCATTCAAACTGGGCTAGGCCCTGTGATTTTTTCCCTTTTTCATGGGGTTTTCATATAAAAATCTTGATGTCCCTTATTAATACCGCACCCTCTCTTTTATCTGATTGCGTGCTGGATCTTCGTACAAGGCTAAGACGCTAAATTTTATATTTCTCTACCGCCGCGAATATTCCATGACGCAACACCCTTAAATTCAGGATTAGAATATGAGGACAACAAACATGAAAGAACATTATAAAAAAATGAGCGATTCATTCAACCAATAAGTATTAGAAGGAAAGAACCCCTTCTGAGAGGCTTTAATGTGTCAAGAGCATTGTGAGCCACATAAACTATCATAAGGGTAAACTCAAGAGAGAAGGTGAGAAGTGAAAAATGAAATATTCAGGAGCCCTTAAAGGAGAAATCTTGAGGTAATAGAAGGAGCAGTCAAGGCTAGAGAGAGGATTGTTTATCCATAGAGCTGTTGGGCTGTGCATCTCCTTGTGCTCGGTCCATCAATATAGTGGGCAGGAAAAGAAGAAGAGCCAGAAGATTCTTCATGAGCTAAAGAGACAATTATACAGTTGTTGATTGCCAGTTAAGAAATATGATGTTCAAATTGTTTATTTATTCAGTCAATTGTTCAAATTGTTTATTTATTCAGTCAATTGTTTAATCTTTAAAGTTTCAGATACAAACTTCAAATTTTGTCTCCTTTGTGTTTGTTTAAAATATCACTGCTCATTATTGCTATTTTTTTCTGTAATAATTTTTTAGTATAATTTTTTTTTTAAGTAGTAAAAAAATGTGATCAAAAGTTGTCGTTATTATGATGAAATGCATTCTACATTATTTTGGATATAATTTATTTGACACATTTATAAGATATAAAAAATGTTTTTTTCTTTTGGTATTTTAATTTTTTTGTGATTGAGTTTAAATGTAATCTAATAAAAATTTTAAGAGCTTTCAAATATTTTAATATTCTATTTTTTTTCTATTTAAAAATTATCTAAAAATTTGTTTGAGACAGCTTTTTTATTGCTTTCTAAAATAATTTTTTTGTACAAAAAATTTTAGTTCAAGAAATATTTGTACCAAAAAATTGTTTTAAGAAGCAGTAAGAAAGTTGTCCCAAATAAAGTTTAAATTGGGTGATTTTTAGAGCTTGCATAAGCTTTGAAATATTTTGACAGTTAGTTGCAGGTAAGGTAACAAGCAGCTCAAACATATTACAAAAGCTCAAAAACATTACAAAATTGTTGTCCCAAACGAAGCTTTAATGTTGATTCATTATATTTTATAACCCTCTTTTGAATAAAATACTCCCACTTGTCAAATGAGCTAACAAAAAATATTTTTAAACTTCAGTTCATCAAACTTTGTGTCAATAGGAATGCTACCATTTTGAAAAATTAGCAATTAAAATGGTTATGATAATGATAGCATTAACTTATTGTAGGGGTTGTCAATCATTAACATATTGTGGTTGGTGAAAATAATTGGGATGATTTTAGTAATACCTTATAATTTTAAAATCACAAATTAGTATAGATAAATGACATACTTAATGATTAGTGTGTGGCGTTACACGACCGATGTCTTCCAAAAATGTTAAAAATGACCAAATATTTTTTATTTTAATTTTCTAAACAAAGTAAGCACTCAAATCCGGCCCACAAGTGCATTTATTTTCTTATACAATTACAATAATTTAAGCTTCATTTAAAATAGTTTCCTTACACTTCTTCAAAGCATCTTTTTAGTACAAAAAATTCTAAGCTACCTTAGAAAACAGTAAAAAGTTATCCCACTTCTTTAGAATTGCTTTTGGCCATTATTTTTTTACTGTTTTTAAAAAAATTATGTGCACAAAACCTACTTAAGAATAGGACGTCTTTCTTAAAACAAATCTAATAATAACGGAAGAAAAAGAGAGAAAATTTGATAATTTATTGTATTTTTTTAAACTTGGAATAAAAAATGGAAGTATTGCTCAAGAAGGCAGTAACAAAGCCAGGAAAAGGACTTCGTGTATATCCGTGTAGGGATTATTAGAGTCCGGACATAGCTTTTCGTCCGGACTCCAATCATATAAAGACATCTATTTTTTTTTGTGTACACACCATGTGTAAGGGAGGGAGAAACTTCAATTATCTTCATGTGATTGAAGTCTGGACAGCTTCTAAACTCCGTATGTAATAATTTTTCATATCCGTGCGGGCTCATTTTTGCCTTCATATATTAACCAGGCTTTAGAATAATTTTTTTCTAAAACAATAAAAAAATAATGATCAAATAAAAATTATAATTGATACATCCTCAAAAATTTATCTTGATCAGGCACAAATCTTGAGGAAAAATCAAGTTGGAAACTGTCGAAATTAAAATTGGGACCATCTGAACTCCGATTTTCACAAACTTACACTCGAATTGAACGTCTCAGAAATACGAGCCCAATGACACCAAATTTTACTCAATCCGAGCACCAACGCGTAAAAATCAAGGCCCCGAAGTGCCATTGGGAGGTTCAAACCATAAATTGGAATACCACACGGCTTCCAAACATCACATGCTTATAATCAAATCGAGCGACTCGACGAGATGAATCCAACGAGCCCAAGATTGCAAAATTCTGATGTCATTAATATATTTAAATGTGCATCAAATAGTCCACGATTAAGGGATTCAACATCGGCCGTCCATCCAAATCACTCCTCATTTGCCATTGATCTTCCACCTATTTACAAGCCATGCCACTTCAAGAACTCTATAAATAGAGCCCCATTTCCTCTTGAAAAGGGAACCCTAAGCATAAGGAAAAAAGAGAAAGATCGGAGATCACTCTTGCTTCCTTGCCTCCTTGACCACCGCCCGGACTTTTGCCGAACCGCCACCTGAGGCCCGGACTTCTGCCGGACCGCCACATGAGCCTCGGACTTCTGCCGGACCACTAGTAGTTGCCCGTACTTCTATCGGACCACCACCTAACGACGTTGTTCTGCCGGACCACCACCCAACGCCCAGACTTCTGCCGGACCACCGCCTGACGCAGTTGTTCCACAACCAGACGCTCGAATTTTCAAGTAACGCTAGACTTCTGCCAGTCCACCAAGTGACGCTAGACTTTCATCCCCATTTTGTCACTAGATTTCAACCACACGGTTGACATTTGTAATCTGATCACCCTCGAAGGCAAGTCAGCCCACTATAACCTACTTAAATTTTAGTGGAATTATTTTCAACTGGGCCAGACCCCATGGTTTTTCCTCTTTCCAGGGTTTTCCACGTAAAAAATCTTATTTTCTCTATGTGTGAGCTGGATATCTGTGTAACTCTAAGTCGTAAGCCTACAACTCTATTGCCTCGTATACTCTAGCCCGCAATAATAATTATAATCTAAAAATCAAAGCAATAAGAAAGATGTCGCAAAAAAAAATCTTAGGATTTAGAGATCATAACATTATTGTGAAAAAAAATTATAAAAAAATGCTTAGAAAATTATTAATATATTTGAAGAAAATTGATGTTATTTTTTTTACATCTATCATATATTAGCAACTTTAATTACAAAAAAAAAGTTTATGGCCATAAAAATTTTTAAAAACACCAAGAAAAATAAAGAAAAAGGAACAATCAAATGAGATTATCATTATAGTTGATACATCCTCAAAAAATTATCTTGATCGGGCACGAATCTCGAGGCAAAACCAAGTCGGAAACTTCCAAAATTAAATTTGGGATGATCTGAACTCTGATTTCAGCAAACTTATAGTCAAACTAAGCGTCTCGAAAATACGAACCCAACGACACCAAACTCGACCCAATCCCAGCCCAAATGGGTCCAAATCAAGTGTCTGAAGCGTTATTGAAAGGTTCAAACTATAATTTGGATTAACAAACGATCTTCAAATGTGACATGCTTATAGTCGAATCGAGCGTCTCGATGAAACGAATCCAACGAGCCCAAGATCGCCAAAATCCGATATCTCTAAGACCTTTAAATGCCCAGCCAACGGTCCTTGATCAAGGGATTCAATATCTGCCATCCATTCAAACCAATACTAACTACCCTTGATCTTTCACCTATTTACGGGCCATGCCACTCACGAAAATTTATAAATAGAGCCCCCTCTCCTCTTGAAAAAGGGGCCTAATCCTAAGAGAGAAAGAGATAGCTCTTGCCTCCTTGCTCCTCCTTGACCACCGCCGGAGTTCCGCCGGACCACCGCTTGACGCCGTTGCTTCGCCGGACCACCACCTAAGGCCATGCTCTTCGCCGGACTACCACCTGAGGCCCTGCTCTTCACCGGACCACCACCTGAGGCCCTGCTCTTCGCCAGACCACCACCTGAGGCCCTGCACTTCTCCAGACCACCACCTGAGGCCCTACACTTCGCCGGACCACCACCTGAGGCCCTGCTCTTCGCCGGACCACCACCTGAGGCCCTGCTCTTTGTCGGACCACCACCTGAGGCCCTGCACTTCGTCGGACCACCACCTGAGGCCCTGCACTTCACCGGACCACCACCTGAGGCCATGCACTTCGCCGGACCACCACCTGAGGCCCTGCACTTCGCCGGACCACCACCTGAGGCCATGCACTTCGCCAGACCATCACCTGAGGCCCTGCACTTCGCCGGACCACTACCTGAGGCCCTGCTCTTCACCGGACCACCACTGGAGGCCTTGCACTTTGCCAGACCACCACCTGAGGCCCTGCACTTCGTCGGACCACCACCTGAGGCCCTGCACTTCGTCGGACCACTACATGAGGCCCTGCTCTTCGCCAGACCACCACCTGAGGCCCTGCACTTCGTCGGACCACAACCTAAGGCCCTGCACTTCGCCGGACCACCACCTGAGGCCTTGCACTTCACCGGACCACCACCTAAGGCCTTGCACTCTGCTGGACCACCACCTGAGGCCCTACTCTTCGCCGGACCACCACCTCACGGTCTTTCTGACCTCCAACGCCAGCCGACTACGATCTTTCCGACCTCCATTGCCCGACCAACTAAGGTCCTCCTAACCTTTGTCACCAAACTACGGTCTCTCTGACCTCCAACGCCAGCCGACTACGATCCTTCTGACCTCCGTCGCTCGTCCAACTAAGGTCCTCCTGACCTCTGTCACCAAACTATGATCTTTCTGACCTCCAACTCCAGCCGACTACGGTCCTTCTGACCTCCGTCGCCCGACCAACTAAGGTCCTCCTGACCTCTGTCACCAAACTACAGTCTCTCTGACCTCCAACGCCAGCCGACTACGGTCCTTCTGACCTTCGTCGCCCAATCAACTAAGGTCTTTCTGACCTCTGTCACCAGACAACGGTCTTTCTGACCCTGATCTCCCGCCAACCATGGTCCTTCCAACCTATGTTGCCTGCCAACTATGGTCAACCGACCCAACAAACATGTATATATTGATTCCCACCATGTAATACATTCTATACGATGTATATTGGCCTTATCAAGCTAAGTCCTTCCCCCAAAAAGAGGGCCTCATTTGTAATCAACTGCAAATACTAGTGGATTCATTCAAATTGGGCCAGGCCTCGTGGTTTTTCCCACTTTTAGGGGTTTCCACGTAAAAACTCTGGTATCTCTTATGAGTACTACACCCTCTCTCTTTCATCTGATTGGGTGTTGGATCTTCGTACAATGCTAAGACGCTAAGCTTTATATTTCTCTACCGCCGCGAATACTCCAGGACGCAACAATAGTATAAAAATCAAATCAAAAAAAAAATTGATACCAAATAGACCTTTTACTCTCAAATAAATAAAACATTGTATTATTTTACAAATTTGTAGCACTGTTATAATGAAAGAACTTTAAATCTGATTTTGATTGGTTTAAATATCATTGATATTTTAATTCCCCCCCCCCCCCCCCCCCAAAAAAAAAAAAAAAAATCATTGATACTTTCATAAAATGACTCCTATCTTAAAAATTAAAAAAAAGCAAATATTTTTACTCTACTGGGACCAGAACATTATAATATATGCTCCATTTTTTATTGTTTCAACAAATGATAAAAAAATTTCCATTAATTATCATTTATTTACAATTAATTCGGTTTCCTACAAAAGCAAACGGAATATCACCAATTCCCGGTCAATATAAAAACCACTGAATTATTACCAAAAAAATTGTGAAATCATATAAAAATAAAAAATTAGGGCAAATTCATGCACATAACATATGGATAAAGATCGAATCCAAAATCTTTTGATTGGTAGTCAAAACTCTCAATCAATAAATAAAAATAAGTTATTTGGGGCAATTTTTTATTTTTTTTCTTTACATTTAGATCCTAATTATATTTATATTTGGCTATTACAATTTTTTTTCTATCTAAAAATTTTTATGACATTAAGCTATTTTTTGTAAATAGATCTGATATATCATCAAAATTTATCTTCATCAAGCACAAATCTTGAGGCAAATTTGAGTTAAAAACTTTCAAAATTAAATTTGGGACCATCTGAACTTCAATTTTGGCAAACTTATAGTCGAATTGAACATCTCAAAAAGACAACCCCATCGAACACTAAATTGACTCAATCTGAGCCCAAATGGGTCCAAATCGAGGACCCAAAACATATTTGAAAGGTTCAAATCATAAATTGGATAACCAAATGTGACATGCTTATAGTCGGATCGAGTAGCTCGACAAGACGAATCATTATGAGATGCTTAAATATCCAACAATAAATAGAGATATGTTTGATTCATTTATATACATTCATCTTTTTAGAGAATGAAAATTTTGTTCCTTTTATTAAAAAAAATTTCTTAAATATTTTAGTGCATGAATTTTCAAATGACTTCATATTATTGAGTGCGTTTAAATATTCTCCTTATGATTTTGAAAATTTATGCACTAAAATTTGTGGACCCCAAACACATGATTAAATTCCATTCTTAATAAATCATGCAGATTCCTTTGTGGTACCCTTTCTTGTTGGATTTTGTTGATCTCATTCTATCTATACTTGCAAATTTAGGAGCCACCTCCCATTTGAGTACCCTATATACATTTGCTCTATGATATGCCTACAAATGAGCAAATGTATAGGAAAACTCAAAATGGGAGCTATGATCACAAATGAGCAAATGTATAGGAATACTCAAATGAGAGGTGGCCCCCCAAATGAGCAAGTGTAGATAGAATAAGATCAACAAAATCCAACATGAAAGGATATCACAAAGGAATTTGCACGATTTATTAAGAATGGAATTTAATCAAGTGTTTGGGATCCACAAATTTTAGTGCATGAATTTTCATAATCATACGGAGAATATTTAAACGCACTCAATAATATGAAGTCATTTGAAAATTCATGCACCAAAAATTGGGAAGCACCTCCCATTTGAGTATTCCATAATTTTCTAAATTCTTTTTTGCATTCAAAATAATTAATAATGTTGCATGCTGGAAATTTTGAGTAGGTAGAATTTATATTTTATGTCTTAGCAGTGTACAAACATTTAACACAAATAGATAAAAATGATAAGACCAGAGAATATTTTTATATGAAAACCCGAAAAGGTAAAAACCATGGGGCCTAACCTAGTTGCAAAATCAATATGTAGTAAGTGATACAAAGATCTTGATTTATTCACTATTAAAAAGAGGAAGAGTGCAAAGATCAAACGTCCATAGATGTACGATTTATGCCCAACAATAAGGCTTAATTTTTTCAAGAAGTATTTTAAAAAACTGATGTCAGACAAATATACTTAACAACAAGGAGAAATCTTCTTATAATTTTAGGGAAAGTGATGATTTTTTAAGCTGGTCATAATAGTGATGGTAGTTGTCGGTGGCAATAGTTGATGGTGATTGTTGACGATTGCTAAAAATTACATGAGAGCTCTCACTAGCTCTATCTTCTCCTTTTTTCCTATTTTTCTCCTCCTTTCATGTGAAGAATGAGGGCATATTTATAGGTTTTTGGGAGTGGCATACTCCATAAATATAGAGAAAATCCATAGTAAATTAGGAATGCTCCATCAAACGGTCCATATTGATTTCTTTGATTATAGAATTTAAAAATTTTAGTGTTTGGGGTCCACAAATTTTAGTGCATGAATTTTCAGTGTGTTTAAATTTTCTCCTTATGATTTTGAATATTCATGCACTAAAATTTGTCGACTCCAAATACTTGATTAAATTCCATTCTTAATAAATCGTGCAAATTACTTTGGGTACTCTTTCATGTTGGATTTTGTTGATCTCATTCTATCTACCCTTGCACATTTGGGAGCCACCTCTAATTTGAGTATCCCATATACATTTGCCCTATGATATGCTTACAAATGAGCAAATGTATAGGAATACTCAAATGGGAGTTATGATCACAAATGAGCAAATGTATAGGAATACTCAAATGAGAGGTAGCTCCCAAATGAGCAAGTGTAGATAGAATGAGGTCAACAAAATCCAATATGAAAGGATACCATAAAGGAATCTTCATGATTTATTAAGAATGAAATTTAATCAAGTGTTTGGGGTCCAAAAATTTTAGTTCATGAATTTTCAGAGTCATACAGAGAATATTTAAACGCACTCAATAATATGAAGTAATTTGAAAATTCATGCACTAAAATTTGGGAAACACCTCCCATTTGAGTATCCCATAATTTTTTAAATTCTTTTTTGCATTCAAAATAATTAATAATATTGCGTGCTGGAAATTTTGAGACGGTAGAGTTTATATTTTACATCTTAGTGGGGTAGAAACATTTAGCATGAATAGATAAAAATGATAAGACTAGAGTATATTTTTTCATGAAAACCCGAAAAGGTAAAAATCATGGGGTCTAACCAAGTTGCAAAATCAATGTATAGTAAGTGATACAAATATCCTCATTTATTCACTATTAAAAAGAGAAAGAGTACAAAGATCAAATGTCCATAGATCAACGATTTATGCTCAACAACAAGGCTTAATTTTTCTAAGAAGTATTTTAAAAAACTGATGTCGGACAAATATACTTAACAACATGGAGAAATCTTCCTAATATTTTGGGGAAAGTGATGGTTTTTTAAGCTAGTCACAATAGTGATGGTGGTTGTCGGTGGCAATAGTTGATGATGATTATTGACGATGGCTGAAAATTACAGGAGAGCTCTTACTAGTTCTCTCTTCTCATTTTTTCCTATTTTTCTCCTCCTATGAGGGCATATTTATAGGTTTTTGGGAGTGGCATACTCCATAAATATAGAGAAAATTCATAGTAAATTAGGAATGCTCCATCAAACGGTCCATGTTGATTTTTTTGATTATAGAATTTAAAAATTTTAGTGTTTGGGGTCCACAAATTTTAGTGCATGAATTTTCAGTGTGTTTAAATATTCTCCTTATGAATTTGAATATTCATGCACTAAAATTTGTTGACCCGAAACACTTGATTAAATTCCATTCTTAATAAATCGTGCAAATTACTTTGTGGTACCATTTCATGTTGGATTTTGTTGATCTCATTCTATCTACACTTGCACATTTGGGAGCTACATCTCATTTGAGTATCCCATATACATTTGCCCTATGATATGCTTACAAATGAGCAAATGTATAGGAATAATCAAATGGGAGCTATGATCACAAATGAGCACATGTATAGGAATACTCAAATGAGAGGTGGCTCCCAAATGAGCAAGTGTGGATAGAATGAGGTTAACAAAATCCAACATGAAAGGATACCACAAAGGAATCTGCACGATTTATTAAGAATGGAATTTAATCAAGTGTTTGGGGTCCACAAATTTTAGTGCATGAATTTTCAAAATCATACGGAGAATATTTAAATGCACTCAATAATATGAAGTCATTTGAAAATTCATGCACTAAAATTTGGGAAACACCTCCCATTTGAGTATTCCATAATTTTTTAAATTCTTTTTTGCATTCAAAATAATTAATAATGTTGCGTACTGCAAAATTTGAGTCGGTAGAGTTTATATTTTATGTCTTAGCGGTGTACAAACATTTAGCATGAATAGATAAAAATGATATGACCAAAAAATATTTTTTCATAAAAACCTGAAAAGGTAAAAATCATGGGGCCTAACCAAATTGCAAAATAAATATATAGTAAGTGATACAAAGATCTTCATTTATTCATTATTAAAAAGAGGAAGAGTACAAAGATCAAATGTCCATAGATGGATCATGGACGATTTATGCTCAACAACATGGCTTAATTTTTCTAAGAAGTATTTTAAAAAACTGACGTCGGACAAATATACTTAACAATAGGGAGAAATCTTCTTAATATTTTGGGGAAAGTGATGATTTTTTAAGATGCTCATCAATAGTGATGATGGTTGTAGGTGACAATAGTTGATGGTGATCGTTGATGATGGCTGGAAATTACATGAGAGCTCTCACTAGTTCTTTCTTCTCCTTTTTTCTTATTTTTTCCTCCTTTCATGTGAAGAATGAGGGCATATTTATAGATTTTTTGGAGTGGCATACTCCATAAATATAGAGAAAATTTATAGTAAATTAGGAGTGCTCCATCAAATGGTCTATATTGATTTCTTTGATTATAGAATTTAAAATTTTTAGTGTTTGGGGTCCATAAATTTTAATGCATGAATTTTCAAATGACTTCAAATTATTGAGTGCGTTTAAATATTCTCCTTATAATTTTGAATATTCATGCACTAAAATTTGTTGACCCCAAACACTTGATTAAATTCCATTCTTAATAAATCATGCAAATTTCTTTGTGGTACCCTTTCATGTTGGATTTTGTTGATCTCATTCTATCTACACTTGCACATTTGGGAGCCACCTCTCATTTGAGTATCTCATATACATTTGTTCTATGATATGCTTATAAATGAGCAAATGTATAGAAATACTCAAATGGGAGCTATGGTCACAAATGAGCAAATGTATAGTAATACTCAAATGAGAGGTGGCGCCCAAATGAGGAAGTGTAGATAGAATGAGATCAACAAAATCCAACATGAAAGGATACCACAAAAGAATCTGCACGATTTATTAAGAATGTAATTTAATCAAGTGTTTGAGGTCCACAAATTTTAGTGCATGAATTTTCAGAATCATACGAAGAATATTTAAACGCACTCAGTAATATGAAGTCATTTGAAAATTCATGCATTAAAATTTGGGAAGCACCTCCCATTTGAGTATCCCATAATTTTTTAAATTCTTTTTTGCATTCAAAATAATTTATAATGTTGCGTGCTGAAAAATTTAAGTCGGTAGAGTTTATATTTTATGTCTTAGCGGTGTACAAACATTTAACACAAATAGATAAAAATGATAAGACCAGAGAATATTTTTACATGAAAATCCGAAAAGGTAAAAATCATGGGGCCTAACCCTGTTATAAAATCAATATGTAGTAAGTGATACAAAGATTCTCATTGATTCACTGTTAAAAAGAGGAAGAGTACAAAGATCAAATGTTCATAGATGGACGATTTATGCCCAACAACAAGGCTTAATTTTCCCAAGAAGTATTTTTAAAAACTGATGTCGGACAAATATACTTAACAACAGGGAGAAATCTTATTAATATTTTAGGGAAATTGATGATTTTTTAAGCTGGTCATCAATGATGATGGTGGTTGTCGGTGGCAGTAGTTGATGGTGATCGTCGACGATGGCTGGAAATTACATGAGAGCTCTCACTAGTTCTCTCTTCTCCTTTTTTCCTATTTTTCTCCTCTCATGTGAAGATATATAATTTCTTTGAATATTCATATTAATTTCTTTGATTATATAATTTAAAAATTTTAGTGTTTGGGGTCCACAAATTTTAGTGTATGATTTTTTGTGCATAAATTTTCAAATGACTTCATATTTTTTAGTGTGTTTAAATATTCTCCTTATGATTTTGAATATTCATGCACTAAAATTTATGGACCCCAAACACTTGATTAAATTCTATTATTAATAAATCGAGAAAATTTCTTTGTGGTACCATTTCATGTAGGATTTTGTTGATCCCGTTCTATCTACACTTGCTTATTTGGGAGGTACATCCCATTTGAGTATTCCTATATGTCTGCTCACTTGTGAGCATACAGCAAATGTATATGGGATACTCAAATGGGAGGTGGTTCCCAAATGAGCAAATGTAAAGGAGTACTCAAATGAGAGGTGGCTCCCAATGGGAGTAAGTGTAGATAGAATGAGATCAACAAACAATCACCAGTACTTGCTTTCTATTATTCTGTTGATCAGATTGCCTTTTCAAAATCTTCTAAAATTCAAGAACTCTTCTTGGAGATTGTTTAATGCAGAGTGTTGCCTTCTATAACTTATTTGAGGCTTTTATTAGCTGCTTTATTTTTTAGAGCCTAATTATATTTTTATATGGCTATTACATTTTTATTATTGTCTAAAATTTTTAGGATGTGAAGCTATTGTTTATAAATAGACCTTCTAATATATTAGAGCAATAAGAAAATTAGGTTTCATTTGGGACAACTTTAAATCATTATTTTTTTACTATTTTTAATAGATTTTGTACTAAAAAGCAGCTTTACAAAACTGTAAGAAAGTCATCCCAAATGAAGCTTATCCAAACGAATTTTTTAAGCTTCATTTGGGCCTATTTTCTTTAAATCACGGCTAATTTAGAACGGGCTTGCAGCAACAGCATCAAGCAGTGCGGTTCTAATACTTAAAACAAATCTGGTATTAAACGAAAAGAGAGAGAGAGAGAGAGAGAGAGAGAGAGAGAGAGAGAGAGAGAGAGAGAGAGAGAGAGAGAGAGAAAATTTGATAATTTTATGGTATTTTTTTAACTTGGAATAAAAATGGAAGTATTGCTCAAGAAGATGTAATCAACCGACAAAGTCAGGAAAAGGACTTCGTGTATATCCGTGGAAGTATTATTAGTTATTACAGAGTCCGAACATAACTTTTCGTCTGGACTTCAATCATATGAAGACATCTAAGTTTTTTTTTGTTTTTTGTACGCACCATGTACAAGAGCTAAAAATTCAATTGTCTTCACGTGATTGGAGTCCAGACAGCTTCTGGACTCCGCATGTAATAATTTATCATATCCGTGAGGGCTCCTTTTTGCATTCATATCATAACCAAGCTTTAGTATAAAAACTTTCTAAAAACAGTAATAATGATCAAATAAAAATTATAATTATAATCTAAAAATTAAAGCAGTGAAAAAGATATTGTAAACAAAATCTTAGGATTTAGAGATCGTAACATTATTGTGAGAAAAACATTTTTGTAAAAAAATGGTTAGAAAATTATAAATATATTTTTAAAATTTTGATGCTTTTTTTTAATCTATCATATATTAGCAACTCTAATTGCAAAAAATAACTTATAGCCACAAAAAATTTTAAAAAATACTTTAAAAAGAAAAAAATAAACAAATGAAATTATCATTGTAGTCTAAAAATCAATCAATAAAAAAATGATACCAAATTGACCTTTTACTCTTAAACAAATAAAACATTATATTATTTTACAAATTTGTAGGTTGTTACAATGAAAGAACTTTCATACTGCTTTTGATTGGTTTAAATATCATTGATATTTTAATTTTCCCAAAAAAAAAAACATTGATATTTTCATAAAATGACTCTTATCTTAAAAATTAAAAAAAAAAACAAATAGTTTTACTTTACATGGACCATAACATTATAATATATGCTCCTTTTTTCATTATTTCAACAAATGTCAAAAAATTTCCATTTATTATCATTTATTTACAATTAATTCGGTTTCCTACAAAACCAAAAGCAATATCACTAATTCTCGGTCAATACAAAAACCATTGAATTATTACCATAAAAACTGTGAAATCATATAAAGAAAAAAAAAGATAAATTCACATAATATATAGGTAAAGATCAAATCCAAGATTTTTTAATTGATAGTCAAAGCTCCCAATCAACAAATAAAAATAAGTTGCGTACTTCTAAGACTTATTTGGGCTTTTTTTTTGCGCTTTACTTTTTAGATCCTAATTATATTTATTTTTGGCTATTACTTTTTTTTCTATCTAAAAATTTTTATGACATTAAGTTTTTTTTTTTAAATAGACCTATTAATATATGAGAGCAATAAGAAAATTATTGTCTGACTTTTCTCTCTATTTCACTTCTTTTCTTCACATCTTCATCTCATTTCTTTAAGCAATCATTTTTTTTAGATCTATTACAATGAGAGAGTTAGTTCGCTGAAGCGATTAGTTATGTTGCGTCCTGAAATATTCGCAGCGGAAGAGAAATATAAAGTTTAAAGTCATAGTTTTGTACGAAGATCCAACATATAATCAGATAAGAGAGAGAGTGTGGCATTAATAAGAGACACCGAGATGTTTACGTGGAAACACCTAAAAAAGGGAGAAAAATCACGGGGCATGGCCCACTTTGAATGAATCCACTAGTATTTACAGTCGATTACAAATGAGACTCTTCCTTATGGGAGGGCCTTGGCTTGATGTAGTAAATATACATCATATAGAGTTCATTACATGATGGGAACTGAAAGAATCACTATTGACATGTTTCTTTGGTCACAGGACCATAGTCGGCGGGTGACGAAGGTCGAAAAGGCTGTAGTTTAGTGACGGTGGTCGGAGAGACTATAGTCAACGGGTGATAGTCATCAGAAAGACCGTTGTCTGATGACTGAGGTTAGAAGGATTGTAGTTGGTGGGTGATAGTGGTCAGAAAGACCGTTGTCTGGCCACACAGGATGGAAGGATTGTAGTTGGCTGGCGACGGAGGTCGAAAGTCTAGCATCGGCCAGAAGTCCGACGTTGGGCAGAAGTTCAACGATGGACCAAAGTTCGGCGTCGGTAGAAGTCTGGCTAACGAGCGGAAGTATGGAGATGAACAGAAGTCCGACTTTGGATAGAAGTCCGACAAAAGTCCAGCAACAGGCAGAAGTCTGATGATGGATGGAAGTCTAGCGTCGGGCAGAAGTTCGACGATGGAAGGAAGTCCTACGTCGGATAGAAGTCTGACGATAGTCCATCGACGGGTAGAAAGGCGGTAATGGATTGAAGTCTGGTGACGAGCAGAAGTCTGGTGATGGATAGAAGTCCGATAAAAGTTTGGTGACGGGCAGAAGGCCGGCAATAGGCTGAAGTCTGACCAAATTCGGTGGATGGGCAAAAGTACGATGTCAGTTGGCGGCTGGGAAGAAGTTTGTTGGCAGTCAGGTGTAAGTCCGACGTCAATCAGTGGCCGGGTGAAAGTCCGGCCTCGATCGACAGCCAGGTGGAAGTTTGGCGGTGGTCGAGGAGGAGTCTGGTGGCAAGAAGGCTCTTCCTTCTCTTTCTTCTCTTCTTTGCGAGGACCCCTTCTTCCTCCTTCTTCCATGAGGAATGAGGAGTCTATTTATAGTTTTCTGAGAGTGGCATGACCAGTAAATAGGAGGGAGATCAAGGGTAGTTTAGGTGTAGTTTGAATGGACGGCCGATGTTGATTCCATCGATCATGGACCGTTTACTAGCCATTTGAATGTCTTAATGATATTAGAATTTGACGATCTTTGGCTTGTTGGATTCGTCTCGTCGAGCCACTCGATTCGACTATAAGTATGTCGCATTTGGAAAATAGTGAATGCGAATATGAGGAAGAAACCGACCACTAGAAGTTTCCTGCCAAATACTGTCCCAACTCCCAACTATCCCAGCTATCTATTCCCTCTTGATCCAATGGTCTGAAAGTTCGATAGGGATGTTAAGCCCTAGTGAACTAGTCCCGAGGCTAACCAAGGGGGGGGGGGGCTGAATTGGTTATTTAAAAAATTTCACGATAACAATGAAAATCTTTTCGATACGTAGCAGCGGAAACACATAAACAAGAATGAAAAGATCAACCACAGATATTCACCCAAGCAGTTAATATCAGAAAAGTAAAATGCAAAACTGAATCAGAAAAGCAAACCATATTTTATAGTGGTTCGGTCAACTTGACCTACGTCCACTCCCCGGAGCCTCCCCTCCGGGTATTGCACTAAACAAAAAGTGTCTCTCCTTTTGCTCCCACAGCAAGGCGGAGAAGCCTGTACAAACACCTCCTTTTCACCACACGGTGAGGCAGAGAACCCGACCTCCTTTCGCTTCCTCCTGAAGCAGGCAGAGAACCTTCGAACTCCTTTCGCTTCCTCCTGAAGCAGGCAGAGAACCTTCGAACTCCTTTTGCTTCCACCTGAAGTGGGCAGAGAACCCCAGATCTTCTTGCGAACGATCCTCCCACGACGAACACTGACTAGACGAAAGACGACGAGCGGAGAAGACGACTCTGATTCGTGCTTGGAGCAACCTTAGTGAATCCCTCACTACTCCCCCTCATAAGATCTTCTCTCTCTCTCCCAACTCTCTCTCTTTCTAGGGTTTCTCAGGGAAGGAAGGCAGCAAAAGATTTTTCCAAAAATTGGAAAAAGTTCTTTTAAAGGAGGGCTTAAAATTTGCCCTAAATCTCAACTGGTCGGCCAAGATCGTCCAGGACGATCGGTAGATCGTCCTGTACGATCAGTTCAAATTCAGCTGTTTCAGCTTGGACGATCTGGCTCTTCTGGACTATCAGTAAAAAAAAAAATTGTTCATATCGTCCCGTACGATCCTGCGATCGTCCGGGACAATTAGTGCAAATTGAGGAAAATTGTCCAGAAGACAGTTCGGGTCGTCCAGAGAAATCTGTGCTGGACGACCTAAAAATGACTTGATCGTCCAGGACGATAGGGTCATCGTCCTGTACGATTAGTTCAAAAAGGCCCCAAATCGTCCTGAACACAATTCGGGTCGTACAGCTAAAATGCATTAAACGATCATGATCGTCCAGGATGATATGATCGTATCAACCAAAAATAAATTACTTTCCTTAATTACCAGATTAAATTAGGCATGATTGTACTGAATCGTTCGGGACGATCAGACCAAGTATCTAAAAGTAAGAACTTGCCTAACTTGATCTGGCGGTTGAGAATTTCTGATTTGGGCATATCGTCCTGTACGATCCAGAGATCGTCCAGGACGATCAGCTTAATCAGACCCTCTTAACTTAGTCGCCCTAATTAGGGTTTCTGTTTTGGCTTGATCGTCCAGGATGATGTGGAAATCGTTCAGGACGATCTGAACAAAATTTGAACAGAAACTCTAATTCACTCAATCTCTCTCCCTGAGTGTGTGTGTGCAAGGTTACTTAGCTAGGGAATCAGTTACATTACAATTGACTCAATAAAAAGAAAAATCATACATTTGACACACTTGGACCAAATCTTGAGTTGGCTTGAGTGGCTCACGGTCTTTTGTGCCTAAAACAGATTAGCCAAGCAAAACACACAGGAAACATGTTTGTCATCATCAAAACCAGATTCGCAATAATCTTCCCCTTTTTGATGATGGCAAACATTTGTAAAGTAGTCTGAAAATACAAGTAAACTAGGAGATCAAACAAAACAAATATTTTTTTTAAATTTTCATTTAACAGCTAAAACAATACAGGAAATATGACTCAGAAAATAAAAATAGACACGACTACAACTGACTCCCCCTTTTGACATCATAAAAAGGAGGAGGGAAAAACAGAACACTGAAATAAAACATAAAACAGAACAACTACAAAACAGAAAACTAAAACTGAGGCGGATCCTGATCGGAAGAAGGAGGTGGCGGTGGAGGGTAGAAGTAATGGTGAATGGCCTGAAAGTGAGCTCCGAACCAGGCCATGTCCTGGTCGTGCTGCTGTTGCTGCTGCGCAGCATAGTCCGCGAAGCGTTGGATGTCCTCGTTGTGCTGCTGCTCCTGGGCAACCACGTAGGAGTCAAAACGGGCCTCCCACTGGTCAAAGCGCTGCACCAGGTGGTCAAAGGGAGAGGCAATGTGAAGGGGTGCAGGTGCCTCTGGTGCAGCAGGAACTGGAACAGCCTCTTCCTCTTCTTCCTCAACATCCGGGGCGGGCTCCGGATGTAGTCGAGTGCTGTGTAGGACGTGGAAGGCATTGTTGGTGAGGAAGGAAGTAGGAACATCTGGGGCTGTGGGATATTACAGGTCATACTTGGTTTCAAGAGCATAGGCAATGAGGTGTCCTAAGGCTAGATTTGGGCGACGGCGATGACCTGGATCCCGAATGGTGGTAAGGTGCTCGAGGTACTGGATAATGAGGTCGATGGCATTAAATTCCCTACGGGCCATGATGTAGTAGGTGGTCAAGGACAGGAGGGAGGTGATGTGAATTCGATCCCCCACCTTTGAAACGACGGAGGAACGAAGAACATGCTGAATAGTTCGGGCGTCCTTAAGAAGAGTGGAGCATGCATTATCATGATAAGGGGCATTGTTATTGCGGAGGTAATGATTGGCGACACTCCAATTATAGTCTGGGTCGGTGATAAGGGTGTGGAGTTTATCGCCAGTGATGGACAGTTGGAGAATGTCGTGAAAGTCTTGATAGGTAAGTTCGACAGGGCGCTGATTGACATAGGAACGGAGAGTGGAGTAGTCAGCGGAAATCCACAGGTTCGCAAAGAAAACGCGAAGAAGTTCTGAGCTAAAGGGAAAGGCGAGGGTGAGGACGAAGGTGAGGGAGGTGTGTGCGAATAGATCAAGGACAGGATACGTGAGAGTGCGGGGATTTACAATTTTCGAAGGCGTGATCCCCACTTCGCAGTATCGCTCGTAGGCAGCCTGATCGGCTGCATTAGGGAAGCGAGGATCGACCGGCCCCCGGGAGGAACTGTCACCCTTTTGACGAGACCTCTTGCCACCAGCCATTAGGAATCCAAGGTGTAAGAAGGTGAAAGGAGAGTGGAGGAAGGAAGATGTGGAAAAACTGAAGAAAACCGCTGTTTATAAAGAAAACGGCCTGATCGTCCCGTACGATCGCGACATCGTCCGGGACGATCGGTGCATTTATGTCATCCTGGACGATTGGTCAAAAGGCGTTCCGATCGTCCAGGATGATCAGATATCGTCCGGGACGATTAGACACAAGCGATCGTCCCGAGGAGTCAGGTGGACGACCGTTGACGAAAATGTATCGTCCAGGACGATTAGGTGGATCGTCCGGGACGATATGTAATAAATATGTCGGACGGGCTAAATTCCAATCGTCCAGCGGCTGACACGTGGATCGTCCAGGACGATGGGCAATAATTGGTGCAATGTCAGCCTTTTGATCAGATCAGGAAGATATGGATCATATCGTCCAGGACGATGTAAGGATCGTCCAGGACGATCACCAATAATTGGAATTTTTCAACAGCAGGAGCAGTGTGGGGACGATTTTGAACGAATCGTCCAGGACGAAGTGGATCGTCCAGGACGATAGTGGTATCGTCCAGGACGATGTGCAAAAAATAGAAAACGATGAAGGATGAAAGATGATCAATCAGGATCCCAAAAATACAACCATGAAATCAGAATAACATAAAAACCAATAAAATTGACCATACAAATATATAAAAGTATTTTTTTTAATTAGGATGCTCGAGAAAATCAAAATTTTTCCTTGATTTTAGATTCAAAAACCAATGACAGGACGATTGACAGCGCTGAAATCCAGAAAAGGTTGGAAATAATCAACTTTCGTAACTCCGACCCCGGGTACCTTATCGATGCAAACCTCTTTCAAAAATAAAAATCCGATTCAGAAGAAAAGATATTAGATTTGAAAAGAGATCCTTTCAACCCTCGTTCCAGAAAAATATCTGATATAATAGTGTTACAAACTAAAAAATTAGAAATCGGGATTTTCAAAACATAAGCTTTTGAAAATATTAAGTGGCGCACAGATTTCTCTAAGACATTTAACAATCTAAAAAGGAAGAAAGCTTGGTTTGGGCTCATTTTATGCCTCTTTTTCAAATTGGTTGGCGCTTTGCGCATCTTTTGATTTTTGATACACTTTGTGTATCCAATTTGGCAATTTCGCATCTTTTCAATTTTGGCCTCATTTTATGCCTCTTTTTCAAATTATCTAGCGCACTGCGCATCTTTTATAAGCT
This sequence comes from Dendrobium chrysotoxum, assembly GCA_019925795.1. NCBI lineage: Eukaryota > Viridiplantae > Streptophyta > Magnoliopsida > Asparagales > Orchidaceae > Dendrobium > Dendrobium chrysotoxum. Next base: position 5,492,506 of record CM034308.1, read on the forward strand.
TTCTCCTTTTCATAATAATTAAAGAGTCTCAGCTGTGAGTTTATCTTCCGGACATAGGAGATGACTCTCCACAGTAAGGAAGAACGATTCACAAAATAAAAGCCATACAACATATGATAAATGCAATCACTTGGTTTAGAAAATCAAACTAATGACTCAAGACTTTGAAAAACACTATTGATATGAGGCAGATTACTGTAGGAAGATAAAATAATCTCTATTTCAAAAACTAACATTTTAATTTTGAAGATGATTTTTATTCAAAAGAAACTACACACCAGTAAAGGAGTTAGAGGAAGAGAAACGATTATCAATGTTTCTTCCCTTTAACAAATTCAGCGAAGTCAATCACTGCTTACCAGCTTCCAAACCAAAACAAGGTAAAAACTCCCAGTCAAAAATTCAGATCACCAGAAGTAGTGAGCGGTGATCAGATCTTGAAAAACATAAAACATTAAGTGCAAGATATGAACCAGTAAATAAATAAAAATAGGTAGACAATCACAGCAAAGTAAATACTCAAATCAAACTAACAGTAAGGCTAACACAAAAATCAGCAGAAGAAATAAAATCAACTAAAAGCAAATAATCAAACCAAAACTAACTAACAGAAATCAGAAATCAGAATACCAAACCTAACTAACAGAAATCAGAAATCATAATACCAAAACTAACTAACAGAAATCAGAATACCAATCAGAACAATCATAAATCAGCAGTCATCAGAATCAAGCATTTATATCAATCACTCCTAATCTGGTTCTCAAAATGCTAAATGAGTCAAAGGCTAGTGGTTTAGTGAATATGTCAGCCAGCTGATTTTTAGTTGCTACGTGATGTAGCTCAATGTCCCCTTTTGTAATATGGTCCCTAATGAAGTGATGCATAATATCAATGTGTTTGGTCCTAGAATGTTGGATTGGATTCTTAGAGATACAGATGGCACTAGTATTATCACACAGAACAGAAATTGTGCCAACAGGTACTCCTAAATCTAAGACTTGTTGCTTCAACCAAAGAACTTGGGCCACACAACTCCCTAAGGCAATGTACTCAGCTTCAGCAGTGGAAAGTGCAACTGAGTTCTATTTTCTACTGGATCAGGAGACTAACGACTGTCCTATGAATTGACAAGTCCCAGAAGTACTCTTCCTATCCATCCTACACCCCGCAAAATCAGAATCAGAATATCCAATGATCTCAAAAGAGGTGTTGTGCATAGGGTACCAAATTCCTAGGTTTGGGGTTCCTAAAAGATATTAAGAATTCTCTTATCAGTAGTCAGGTGGGACTCTTTAGGATCAGCCTGAAACCTAGCACAAAGACAAACACTAAACATGATATCAGGTCGGGTAGCAGTCAGGTAAAGCAGTGAACCTATTATCCCTCTATACTTCTTCTGATCAACAGATTTTCCATTTGAATCCTTATCTAACTGAACTGAGGAGGGCATGGGAGTATTAATTGGCTTAGCTTTATCCATTTCATATTTCTTCAAAATGTCCTTAGTATATTTTGATTGATTGAGAAAGGTTCCATCATCCGTTTGCCTTATGCTAAACCCAAAAAAGTATGACAATTCTCCCATCATACTCATCTCAAACTCCTTACTCATTATTTTAGAAAACTCTTCACATAAATATTTATCAGAAGATCTAAAAATTATATCATCAACATAGATCTGGACAATGAGTAAGTCATCTCCTAATCTCCTCAGAAAAAAGGGTGGTGTCTACGCTCCCCTTAACAAACTCTCTTTCTAACAGGAATGTGTTAAGCCTCTCATACCAAGCTCTGGGTGTCTGTTTCAATCCATATAAAGCCTTTTTTAATTTATAGACATGACTTGGATATTGGGAACTCTCAAAACCTGGGGGTTGTTCTACAAAAACATCTTCTTTAATTACCCCATTTAAAAAGGCACTCTTAACATCCATTTGAAACAGCTTAAATCCCTTATAACAGGCAAAGGCTAGTAGCACTCTAATGGCTTCCAATCTAGCTACAAGGGCAAAAGTCTCCTCAAAATCAATCCCTTCTATCTGATTATACCCCTTAGCCACCAATCTTGCCTTATTTCTCACCACCACACCAGAATCATTCATCTTATTCTTAAAGACCCACTTGATTCCCACAATACTTTGATTTTTAGGTCTTTCTACTAACTCCCAAATATCATTTCTTACAAATTGATTCAATTCTTCCTGCATAGCTAAAATTCAAAATTCATCCGACAAGGCTTGATTGATGTTGGTGGGTTCAGTCATTGAGATAAAGGCAGAATGGTTTACTTTCTTCCTAAGTCCATGCCTAGTCCTAACACCTTCAGAAGGGTCTCCTAAGATCAGTTCTTTAGGATGACTCGAAGAATATCTCCAATCTCTAGGCAACTCGGTTTGAGGTTCTACCCTTTCCTCCAAATTTGTATTTCCAACTCCTTGGGTTACCTCAATAATCTCTTCATCTTCAACTTCAGATCTAGACTCCTTAGGATCAGATTCATCAAACACTACATGGGTTATTTCTTCCACCACCAAAGTCCTCCTATTGAACACCCTAAAGGATTTCCCCATATTTGAATATCCTAAGAACACTCCTTCATCAGATTTGGGGTCAAATTTTCCTAAGGGTGACTTCCCGTTGTTCAGAATGAAAACCTTACAGCCAAAGACATGGAGGTGGGACAGATTTGGAGTTCTACCCTTAATGATCTCATAAGATGTCTTGTTCAGTTTGACTCTCACATTCACCCTATTCAGCACATAACAGGCAGTGTTCACCGCTCAGCCCAAAAGTATTTTGGAAGTGAATACTCGGCAAGCATGGCTCTAGCGGCTTCCACTAAGGTCATGTTCTTCCTTTCAGCTACCCCGTTCTGCTGAGGGGTCCTAGGAGCTGAAAAATTATGACTAATCCCATGATCCTCACAAAAACTTCCAAATCTTTCATTTTCAAACTCCCCTCCGTGATCACTATGGATGGTAATAATCTCACATCCTAACTTCTTCTGAATCCAAGTAGAGAAGGATCTAAACTCATCAAATGACTCAGATTTATGTGACAAAAACTTAACCCAAGTGAACCTCAAATAATCATCTACAATCACAAAACCATATACTCTCCCCCCTAAGCTGGCAGTACTAATGGGTCCAAAGAGATCCATGTGAAGAACTTCTAAAGGTCTAGAGGTGCTAATGTCCTTAACAGAGTGAAAAGAGGACTGGACTTGCTTCCCCAACTGACAGGCATCACACAGGTGATCCTTAGTGAACTTAAGCTTGGGCACACCTCTAACTAAGTCCTTTTGGGTGACTCTCCTAAGGGTTTTCATACTGGCATGACACAATCTCCTATGTCATAACCAAGACTCATCAGCAGCAGTTTTTAAGCAAATTGAATTATCAGATTTAATGCTACTTACATCCAGCTTGTAGACGTTGTTGATCATTTGCCCCTGCAAAACAACTTCATTATTTAAGCTTAAAATGCAGCCAGTGGGCAGGAATTTGATGCTGTATCCCTTGTCACAGAGTTGACTGATGCTCAGCAGGTTGTGTTTCAGTTCATCTACAAGCAAAACATTATCAATCATAAAGTTCTTTGAATCACCAATTATACATGTGCCTACCACCTTCCTGGTGGTGTTATCTCCAAGTGTAACCTTGCCTCCAGCTCTGGCCTCCAGCGAAATGAACTGATTTGCATCTCCAGTCATATGTCTAGAACATCCGCTGTCCAGGTACAACATGCTCTCACGAGGTCTTGTGTGAGAACACACCTATAAAAGTATCAAACGTCAGTCTTAGGAATCCAAACAGGTTTGGGTTCCTTCTTATGAAAAGAAGAATGCAATGCATGTGTGCTGTGCTATGAAACAGGCAGTTTGGGTTTCCACACCCAATGTGTACTACGATGAACAGTGCAGGTGTGAGAAATATGTCCTAACATGCCACATGAAAAACATTTAACACTAGGAAAAGAGTTAACTAATCTACATGGATGATAATGCCTCTTCCTAGATGTATATGAAACATGTTTTGAAGAACTTGCAACAGATTTTTCAAAAGGTTGCGGTGCATAAAACTGTTCAAAAGTAGGCGTTGTTTTGTTCTTTTCAAAAGCACTGATCTTTACCTTCAAAAACTCATTTTCTTTCTTTAAACTTGCAATTTCAAATTTCAAGGTTCCCTTGCTACTTTCTACTTCACATGCCATTGTATCTAACTCTTTAAAAGCTCTTTCTAAATCCACATGCGCAGTTTTTAATGAATAATGCTCAGAAACTAAATCAGAATATTGTTTATTCAACTCATCGAATTCATCAAGCAAAGACATGTGATTTGAATCAAGTGTGGAATGATCTTTAACTACAGAATCATGCTCTTTTTGTAAAGTTAAGTAATCTAATTTCAAACTAGCATGAGTTTTCTTAAGCTTCCTATACGATGTATGAATTCTTTCAGAAACTTTAAATAATTGATCGTAAGTCAGCTCGCATACCTCTTCCTGATCCGACTTATCAGGGTGATCATCAGCCATAAGACACAAGTTTGTTTCCTCCTCTTTAGCTTCAGTCTCAGAAGAGTCGGATGCAGAGTCTGCCCAGAACGCCTTCTAAATCTGCTTCTTGTCCTTTCTGAATTTTGGTTTCTCCTCACCCTTCTCCTTGCTTGGGTGAGCTTTAAGTGTAGGACAATCAGTCTTAATGTGTCCAGGCTTCCTGCATTCAAAACAAACAGATTCAGATGAACCCTTAAAATTTTTATTGGACTTACCCTTGTTCCACTTCTGATAGTTCTTATGTTTCTTCCTTAGAAAGCTTTTGAATTGCCTTGTGATTATGACAACATCATCGCTATCAGACCCGGAAGTGCTAGCATCTGAATCTTTGGCCTTTAGTGCCACTATCTTCTCTTTCTTGCGTTCATCTGCATCAAGTTGCCTTTGGTTCACCCCTTGCTCGTAAGCAATGAGTGATCCAAGTAAGCTGTCAATAGAGTAAGTATTTAAATCTTTAGATTCAGTAATAGCAGTAATCTTAGCATCATAAGAAGCAGGCAAACATCTAAGAATTTTGTTCACTCTTTCGTAGTTAGTAAGTTCTCTACCTAGAACATGCAAAGAGGTAACAATCTGAGTGAACCTTGTGTACATTTCTGAAATAGTCTCACTAGGTTTCATGCAAAAAAATTCGTAATCATGTAACAAGATGTTTAACCTAGACTGTTTGACTTCAGTTGTACCTTCGTATGTTATACATAATCTATCCCAGATTTCCTTTCCCGTTGTACAAGTAAAAACACGCATATAGTCTTCAGATTTTAAAGTACAAAAGAAACAGTTCAAGCATTTTGTATTTAACTGTGCTAAATCACGATCATCAAACGTCCAATCAGCAAAAGGCAATTCAGTTTTCATATTGTTAATCAATCTAAAAGGTGGTTCGTATCCGTCTTTAACTAACATCCACATGCGATAATCAATAGATTGCAGAAAAGTAGACATGTGTGTTTTCCAAAAATCAAAATGAATATTATCAAACAACGGTGGTCTTGTAATAGAATATCCTTCAGCAGTATTACGATTATTACAGTTAGCCATGGATCAAATTCAAAAGTTTTTAAACCTAAATTTTGAATCCCGCTCTGATACCACTTGAAAGTTCGATAGGGATGTTAAGCCCTAGCGAATTAGTCCCGAGGCTAACCAAGGGGGGGTGAATTGGTTATTTAAAAAATTTCATGATAACAATGAAAATCTTTTCGATACGTAGCAGCGGAAACACATAAACAAGAATGAAAAGATCAACCACAGATATTCACCCAAGCAGTTAATATCAGAAAAGTAAAGTGTAAAACTGAATCAAAAAAGCAAACCAGATTTTATAGTGGTTCGGTCAACTTGACCTACGTCCACTCCCCGGAGCCTCCCCTCCGGGTATTGCACTAAACAAAAAGTGTCTCTCCTTTTACTCCCACAGCAAGGCGGAGAAGCCTATACAAACACCTCCTTTTCACCACACGGTGAGGCAGAGAACCCGACCTCCTTTCGCTTCCTCCTGAAGCAGGCAGAGAATCTTCGAACTCCTTTCGCTTCCTCCTGAAGCAGGCAGAGAACCTTCGAACTCCTTTTGCTTCCACCTGAAGCGGGCAGAGAACCCCGGATCTTCTTGCGAACGATCCTCCCACGACGAACACCGACTAGACGAAAGACGACGAGCGGAGAAGACGACTCTGATCCGTGCTTGGAGCAACCTTAGTGAATCCCTCACTAACTCCCCCTCACAAGATCTTCTCTCTCTCTCCCAACTCTCTCTCTCTCTCTAGGGTTTCTCAGGGAAGGAAGACAGCAAAAGATTTTTTCAAAAATTGGAAAAAGTTCTTTTAAAGGAGGGCTTAAAATTTGCCCTAAATCTCAACTGGTCGGCCAAGATCGTCCAGGACGATCGGTAGATCGTCATGTACGATCAGTTCAAATTCAGCTGTTTCAGCCTGGACAATCAAGCTCTTCTGGACGATCAATAGAAAAAATTGTTCATATCGTCCCGTACGATCCTGCGATCGTCCGGGACGATTAGTGCAAATTGAGGAAAATCGTCCAGAAGACAGTTCGGGTCGTCCAGAGAAATCTGTGCTGGACGACCAAAAAATGACTTGATCGTCCAGGACGATAGAGTCATCGTCCTGTACGATTAGTTCAAAAAGGCCCCAAATCGTCCTGAACACAGTTCGGGTCGTACAGCTGAAATGCACTAAACGATCATGATCGTCTTGGACGATCCTGCGATCGTCCAGGACGATATGATCGTATCAACCAAAAATAAATTGCTTTCCTTAATTACCAGATTAAATTAGGCATGATTGTACTGAATTGTCCGGGATGATACACGTATCGTCCGGGACGATCAGACCAAGTATCTAAAAATAAGAACTTGTCTAACTTGATCTGGCGGTTGAGAATTTCTGATTTGGGCATATCGTCCCGTACGATCCAGAGATCGTCCAGGACGATCTGCTTAATCAGACCCTCTTAACTTAGTCGCCCTAATTAGGGTTTCTGTTTTGGCTTGATCGTCCAGGATGATGTGGAAATCGTCCAGGACGATCTGAACAAAATTTGAACAGAAACTCTAATTCATTCAATCTCTCTCCCTGAGTGTGTGTGTGCAAGGTTACTTAGCTAGGGAATCAGTTACATTACAATTGACTCAATAAAAAGAAAAATCATACATTTGACACACTTGGACCCGATCTTGAGTTGGCTTGAGTGGCTCGCGGTCTTTTGTGCCTGAAACAGATTAGCCAAGCAAAACACACAGGAAACATGTTTGTCATCATCAAAACCAGATTCGCAACATGGTCAGCATGGGTATATGTAGGAGACTCACGTGGATCATCCCAATCTCTTTCATTTGGGTGACTTATTTTAGGAAGGATTATATTAGAAAGGTTTATATTAGGAAGGATAATATTAGTGCAAATATGCATTATTCTATAATAATTTATTTCCTTGTTTAGATATGTAATTATTTGTTTTCTTATTTAGATATCTTGTATAGATCTATAAATAGGGATTAGCTTTGTGGAATAAAATAGGACTTTCCTCTCCAATTCTCTCAATTTAACATGGTATTAACAGTGTTTTTAAAACTAGACCGGTCGGTTCGACTGGCTCGACCGTGAACTGGTTCAGTTGCCGAACCGGAGAAGTTGAAAAACTAGATTTTTATTGAACCGATGAGAACCGGTTTGAACCGCCGGTTCAACTGGTAAACCGTTGAACCGGCTCCAGTTTGGTTGAACGGACCTGTTCAATAAATAATATTTTTTATTTAAATAAATTTAGTATTAATTTTATTTAATTAATTTAAATATATTTTTAAAATCAAATGCTTATGTAAATAAATTTAATCAAAATATAAAACTACTAATTTGCTACATCACTCAACTTTACTTTTTATTTTCCATTTGTGCCTTATACTATATAAGATAACAACTTAAAATTCCCCTATGATATGAGGCTAAAACCTCTGAGAATTCTACACGAGCTTAAACTATCAAATATTTAAATTGCTTGGGATACAAATTTGAGTTAAAAATACACATAATTTATTAAAGTTAGAAACATAATTTTTTTATATTATAAAAATTATATATTATATTACTAATCTTATTAAAATTTATATCAATATTTATACAATTAAGTTTATGACCTATTTATCATATATTCTAAATAGTATGTAATTTATATTATATTTAAATAAATTTAATATTTATTACATCATTCAATTAGCAATTTAAAGAAATGAAAGAATGGTTTAGAACAATTAATTAATCTGCACCATACGTCACTACTACTTCATAAATTAAAAACAATTAGAGCTGAGCTGTTCACATGAAGACGTCAAAGGTTGTGGATATTGAAATTCTCATGAATTAAAAAGTCTTATGCCTTTATCAGTTTCACACATGCGGATATGGCATTAATTTTTTTATTAATTATAGATTTGTACTTCAATCTTCCCATGGAAGCTTTCATTAAAAATAAAATCAATAACTTCTTATAAGAAAAGTTGAAGAATACATATTACAAAACAAAAATTGTGGGTAGAAAATAACAGTGGATCTTATATCTGTCGGAATTGATTGTTGATAGGCTTGTTGAGGAATTAGTTACACCACCAAGAGCTTCTTATAGAGATGATAGCGGGTAGATACCCCGTTTCAAAAATAAATAAATAAAACAAAAACTGTAACACTTATCGCAAAATAAGGTATTAAAAGAGATGATTAAAAAATATTATACAATTTTAGTGATCCTATGTGAAATCATATTTACAATAGGAAATAAAATACCGTTAAATTACATGATTAGTGACGTGTCTTTCATGTATAAATTCCGAGACTTTTATAAAGAATCAAAACTATCTCCGACTATTTAACATTTCATATTCGTCTTTTGATTTTTTTTTAATAATGATCTAAATAATTTTATGGGAATGATTTGATTTTGTTTGGAACGATTTTCTTATTACTTTGTAAAGCTATTTTTTAGCTTAAATTTTTATAAAATAGAGAAAAAAAATAGTGGTATAAAACTGTCCCAAATCAAAGCTTCATTTGATCCCTAATTAAAATAGACATTTTTATCCAAAAAAAAATGTTACCAAGTATTAGATCCTTTTCTCAAAATTTTTTTCGATATCAAATATATTTGCTATAATTAGTTAAAATAGAGACAAATATAATCATAACAAATTTGGAGAAAAATTAGGTGATGAAGTGAGGATATTCTCATTATATGGATTTAAAAACTTTAAGTATATTTTGAGATAAATGAATATATATGTATTGCATTTATTCTAAAATAAATTTAAAAGTTAAAAAATTAAATATCATAGTGCAGTTAATATTCTTCTTTCTTAGCTAATTTTGATATTTTTAGTAACCAATTAAGCCAATTAAAATTTTCATGTAGACGATAATGAAAAGTATGAACACCTTAAAAGAAAGTGTTAAAAAAGTCAAAAAAAAAAAAAGTTAGTGCCGAAGAAGGAATTGGCAGTTGAGAAATACTAAAAACAAACTAAGCATCATATGGAATCAGCAATTATGATGAAGAACTGCAACGGGAATCTCGACGGCGAACTCGATGTAACAGAAGACGGAAAGCATGGCGGAAACGCCGGAGACAGCGAATGATAGAACCACGGCAGGACCAGCAGCCTCCTTAGCTTCCTGGCCAGTTAGAACGAAGATCCCCGTAAGCTCGGTCCTCTCCAATGATCTTGTTAAGACCCTGTCTCGCAGGAGCATCGCCTTCTCCCTCAGCCCGCGCCCGTAATTCTCCCAGCTCTGGAAGGATTCCTCCGGTAGAAAATCATCCTTGGTGCACGAACACCTCTGCCCCTTGGCTGCTGTTCCACCACCTTCTCCTCCAGTTCCCATCCATTCTCGATATCAACCGGGTCTGTTCGAACGAAGAAAAAAAGACGAATCGATCAGATTTCAGAAAGCAATAAGTGACAGAGGGATTCTGATCATTTCAAGAGAACTTTGAATGCATTTTCTGATCCTATTTGTTAAATCATAAAACCTAATCTCGAATAAAAGGAAAGAAACTTAAACATAGAGAGATTTTCTGAGAATATAAATGATAAGGAGACTTAATTTTAGTTTGTTGCTTGAGGGTTTTGACTAGTAATCAAAAGGTTTTGGATTTGAGTCTTACATATATGTTGTTTGTGTGAGTTTATCTTAATTGACCTAAATGTTCTAAAAAAATAAACTAGGAGGGGAATTCGCTATCGAAAGAAAAGGGCAAAGAGGCTGTAGAAGGGGAGTTTGTTCCTCACGGGGACAGGCCATTATATCTTGTTGGGGATGAAAGTAAAACACCGCAACGAAACAAATAAGAAAAATTGAAATGTAGTGGGAAATAAAAGACACCAAGATTTATTGTGGAAAAATTCAAAACAGGGAAAATATAACAGCCACTTCACACTAAGAAATCCAGCATGAAAAATAGGAGAAATTAGTACAGATCTCTCTCTCTCTCTCTCTCTCCTCCCCCCCCCCCCCCCCCCCCCCCCCCCCTCTCTTTTCTTGCTTCTCTACACTCTTACATCATTCTCTCACTCAAAACAAAAGAAAAAATCAAGTATGTACCACCGAGAGATGTCACACTTGATAAAAAAACAAGAAGGAAAATTGTTTAGTTCATCTTGAACAGATGCAACTCCAGTTTGAAGCGTTGTCGGGCCAATTTGGAGCATTACGATGCTCAAACCTTTGATCTCGATCCATCTAACAATGTTGCGACAATACACAGCATTACGTTGTTGAATCTACAGCATTATGGCGCTTCGCTCTTTGTCATTTATCCCAGCAAACTTTATAGTGTCGGAGCGCTCGATTACACAACATCGGGGGCATTGTCTTATGTTTGAAGTTTGTATATGTGATATTGTCTGTGAGTTTGTCTTAATTGACTCAAAAATACATAAAAAAAAAAATTTGATGGAGCTTTTTTTCTAGACTTTAAGTAAGACTTTTTTTGAGACAGTTTTCTTACTGTTTTCTAAAGTAATTTTTTAGTATAAATTTTTTCGAAAACAATACAAAATTAGTAGTAAAAAACTATCCCAAATGAAACCTATATTAAATCGAAAATTTATACACAGCCTATGAAACCATCGAACGCAAAATCTTTTGGTTGATAGCCTAAGTTTTCAATAATAGGCCAATATGTAATTATTTATAACAATAGTTTTATATTTTTTTTATAAGTATGGATCATAAGACAGAGATGAGAGATACGACAGCCGTCAATTAAGCACCGTAACAAAATTCTAAATATATTACAATGCATAGCTGGCAATTGGAATTTTGAACGGTAGCACGAGTGAATTATGCACAGCGGCGAAAAGTCCACTGGAGATTCGGAATCTGCTAAGTAATTAGAGCCGTCCGATCGAATTGGAATATTCAATTCCCACACTCCCCGCATGATTCGCTCATTGCGGATTCTCCTACCGTCGAAAAGAAGCCGCCGAGCCAAACTCATGGTTCACATTAATCACCCCATCCCACCGTCGATACGCCGAGCCAGCAGATCCGACGGTCAGAGTCCGTTTTCTTACCTCAAAAAAAAAACGATTGGAGCAGGGAGATCAACTGCCACGTGTCAGTCAAATATTACTGGCACAGTGCTAGGTCACTCGGCCGCTCGCCTTGCTATATATCCCTCCAACCTCGCTATCGCTCGGTACGAGAGTTCCAGCTTTCTTCGTCTCCCTTCTCCGGCGATAGTCGGAATCTCACCGGCGGATATTCTACGGAGGTAGGTCGGCGTAATCCCCGCTTCTTGTCCGTTAACTCAAACATAGGCTATTTTTCCCTTGATGCATGTTTCACTTGGATTCCCGTCGTGTTTTACCCTGAATTTTTTTCTGTAATTTCAAGCGTTCCGTCTGATCTGCACCCTTATTAATTTAGTTATTTTTTTAATCTCATTCATGAATGATGCTGTTCCCGGCGTTCCGGATCCGGAATTCCTTGGATTCTAGCGTAATGGATCATTGCTTTTGAGATTTGTTTGACCTTTGACCACTGTAGATATATCATATAAGCAATTTTTTAAAGGAATTTGCATGAGAAATAACTTGTTTTGATGTTTTTTTTCCTTTCGAGATTTATATTTTTTAATATTAAATGCTCATTATTTGCGGGCATTCACATGCCGTTCCCGCAGAGGAACACACTACCCTTCCACGGCCTCTTTGCCCTTTCCTTTAGGTAACGAAATCCCCTCCTTGTCGTTTATATTCATCGAAAATCTATCCATGTTTTTGTTCTGTTTAAGTTTCTCTGCTTTTATTCGAGATGAGGTTTTATGATTTAATAAATAGGATGAGAAAATGAATTTCAAATTCTCTTGAAATGATCAGAATCCCTCTATCACTTATTGGGTTCTAAATCTGATCGACTCGTCTTTTTTATTTCTTTTTTGGTTCGAACAGACGCGATTGAAATCGAGTAACGATGGGAACTGGAGGAGATGACGGTGGAACAGCAGCAAGGAGGCGGGGGTGTTCGTGCACGAAAGATGATTTCCTACCCGAGGAATCGTTCCAGAGTTGGGAGAATTACGGGCGTGCGCTGAGGGAAACGGGGATGCGCCTGCGAGACCGGGTCTTAACGAGATCATTGGAGAAGAGCGAGCTTACAGAGGTGAGGGCACGAAGCGGACACGAGATGAAGAAGAATCTTTCTTGGTGGGATCTGATCTGGTTCGGAATCGGCGCTGTCATCGGAGCAGGGATCTTCGTTCTCACCGGCCAGGAAGCTAAGGAGGCCGCTGGTCCTGCCGTGGTTCTATCATTCGCTGTCTCCGGCGTTTCCGCCATGCTTTCCGTCTTCTGTTACACCGAGTTCGCTGTCGAGATTCCCGTTGCAGGTATTCATCTTAATTGCTGATGCCATACGATGCTTATTTGTTTTTAGTATTCTTAACTTTTTTGCTTATAACTTCCAATTCCTTCTTCGGCACCTACCATTTATTTTATCTTTTTTTTTTTGACTTTTTTATGACTTTGCTTCCAAGGTGTTCATACTTGTCATTATCGTTTACATTAATATTTTAATTTGCTTAATTGGTTTGTTACTACAAATATCAAAATTAGTTTGAAAGAACAATATTAACTACAATATAATATTTAATTTTTAAAGTTTTAAATTTATTTAAATAAATGCAATGCATATATATTCATTTATCTCAAAATAAACTTAAATTTTTTAAATCCAATTTATGAGAATATCCTCACTGCATCACTTAATTTTTCTTGAAATTAGTTATGAATTATGATTTTTTTTTTTGTTTTTGTCATTATCTTGTGCTGTTTGATGGGAAGTTGTAAATAACTAATTATAATAAATATGTCTGATATGGACAAATTTTGAGAAAAGAATCTAATTGGTAATTTTTATTAAAAAATCATGTCTTAATTGTATAAAAATATTAAATTGGTCTTTGAACATTTAAATAAGAATCAAATTAATCTTCCTCTATAAAATCATTTAAATTATTATTTAAAAAATCAAAAGATGAAGATGAGACTTTAAATAGTTGAAGATAATTTTGAATCTTTTCGAGGAGAGTCTAATCAAATTTATACATTTAATGATGTTTTATCTTCTATTTTACATATGATTTCACATAATTTACTAAATTTGTTTAATTTTTAGTTATCTCTTTTAATATTTTTTGTGATAAGTGTTGAAGTTTTTTTTTTTTTTTGGGACATTAATTAAGATAAATTACGTACACGGGAAGATTGAAGTACAAAGCTATAATTAATAAAAGCTTCATGAAATATCTGCCCGTGTGAAACTAATAAAGGCATAGGACTTTTTAATTCATGAGCATTTCAATTTCTACAACTAGGCCCACTTGTAGCGTACTACGGTTCAGACGCCTCTGGGTCTTCATGCGCACAGCTCAGCTCTAATTGTCTTTAGTGTATGCAGTAGCGGTCCTGCGTGCATAACTATTCGGCGAAGATTAATTAATGGTTCGACTGTTAGAAGTTAAACCACATTTAATGTGCTTAATATTCTTTCATTTCTTTAAAATTTTTTCTGGGTCACTATGCTTTTAAGATAAGATTTCATTCAATTTTCCCATTTTACAGAAAATTCAAATCCCTACTTATAACACTAAGAAGAAGGTAAGATAAATTGAAAGAACAAAATAGCTAAAATTGTACTAAAATACAACAGGATCACTTGCGTTATACAACTCATTTTGATTGATTAGTTGAGAGTTTTAATTATCAACCAAAAAATTTTGGATTTGAGTCTTGTGCATACGATGCATATGCACTACAAGAAAATCACCTATTACCTGCAGCATTTCCAGCAGAAATTGATCATTTTCCGGTGGATTTGAAATTTATCAGCAGCTTTCCGACGGCAAATTTTTTGCAGGTAAGGCAAATACTTCTGATGGTTTTCCGATGGCTTCCTGCGGAATAAGGCCGCTAGAAAATTAAAAAAAATCACATGCGTGAGTTTGCCTTAATTTGCCTAAATGTCCCAAAAAAAAAGAGAGAATCACTTGCATGTTTAAATATTCAGGATAGAAACAAGAAAATTTTATTGATAGATTATATATATATGCAAATAAATATAACAAGTCTATATAAAAAGTATTGAAAGTGTGCAAAATAATTAAAATATTTGTTCTTCTAATAAAAAAAATTTATAATGAATAACTGTCTATCATGAACTGGTTCCACCACTAAAGACAGGTTATAGCAGTTGAGTAATGGCCGGGGGATAATGGTTCCAACTAATGAGTAATTTTCATTTTTAGAATTAAGTTCACTATCTCACTTGTATGAACTCGACATATTTGGGTTAAGTTATATTCAATTCAATAATTTTAAATTTTGAAGAGAGTATTCTTATGAATCCTTCTCATTTACCTCCAAGCAACATCACCAGAAGGCAGACGGGCTTCAATTGCCTATTAAATAGATGCTTCGCAGGTACTTACTTCAGCATGCTGAATTCTGTAACCTCCTCTGTGTCTCCTGCAAAAAATTGTTGTTGTTTTGAGCTATAAGATCATTGGCAATTGAACAGCAAACAAGCATATACTGTTCGTCAAACGATCCAATCGAACGCGAAATTATCTGCTAATCTCCGGGAGCGAACAGTGTGACGCTAATATTGGCATTGCATTATTCACCTACACAAAAAAAATTGGCTTACAGGATTTGCGAAAGAAGCGCGGGAAAGAGGACAAAGACGGTCCTTTGCAACGAGATGATGAAGTATGCGAAAGAGGAGAAGAAATAAAGTTCAATTGAAGACAAATTACTGCATTTTGAGTTTTATTGTACTTTGAAGTGGAAAATGAGTTTTTCGGTTAAAGATGCCCTAAGCTCATAGTTAATTTACTCAATTTCTGAAATTGCAATATAGAACTATATGCGATAGGCGCTATTTGGTTTGAAGAAGTTGGATTAGAGGAAATGAAAATGAAAAAGATGAAGAAATTGATTTGTGATTAGTCTTCACCTGCAATTTTTTCAGAAAATTAAGATTAAATCCTAAGCCGATTATGACTTCCCTTCTATGCTTTCTGTTCTTCCTTTAAATTGAATAGTCAATTAACACATACAGACTCTCTAACGCAGGGGGGTCCTTCGCTTACCTTCGGGTGGAGCTGGGCGACTTCATGGCCTTCATCGCTGCCGGCAACATCCTCCTCGAATACGTCATCGGTGGCGCAGCCGTAGCCCGTTCATGGACCTCATACTTCGCCACCCTTCTCAACCACCACCCCAACGACTTCCGCATCCACGCCACCTCCCTCTCCGCCGACTACTCCCGCCTCGACCCCATCGCCTGCGTCGTAATCGCCGTCGTCTGCATCGTCGCCGTCATCTCCACCAAAGGCACATCCCGCTTCAACTACATCGCCTCCATCGTCCACCTCGCCATCATCCTCTTCATAATCATCGCCGGACTCACCAAGGCCAACACCCACAACCTCACCCCCTTCACCCCGTTCGGCACCCGCGGGATCTTCTCCGCCTCCGCCGTCCTCTTCTTCGCCTATGTGGGCTTCGACGCCGTCTCCACCATGGCGGAAGAGACTAAGAACCCGGCCAAGGACATACCCATTGGACTCGTCGGCGCCATGTCGATCACCACCGCCTGTTACTGCGTGCTAGCTTTGGTTCTCTGTTTGATGCAGCCGTACACCAAAATCGACCCCGACGCTCCCTTCTCGGTGGCGTTCTCCAATGTGGGCATGGATTGGGCTAAGTACATTGTGGCCTTCGGCGCGCTCAAGGGCATGACCACCGTCCTCCTCGTCTCCGCTGTGGGGTAAGCGATACTACATCGTTGTGCTAAAATCGTATATTAAAGTACTAATCTATTTTCGTAGATAATAACAAAGTATATATATTTATTTATATAATATTTAAATTTTAAATTATATTTAAAATATTACTATTATCTTATTTAAAATTAAATTCAATTTTATCATAAAATTTTTTATTTCATTTAAATATTAAGATATTATATAAATATACTTGATATCACAATTTTTCTCAGTTAAAAGTTATGGTGTCACGAACTATATAAAAAATTTATAATAATTTATAATTAAATATTTTTTTATTCATTATTTTCAAAAAATATGTGACTAATAATATATTTAATTTTAAATCACATATTAAAATGTGATTAATCTTTTTTTATAATCATGTTTTTTTTTGCAGTCAAGCGAGGTACCTCACACACATCGCTCGCACCCACATGGTCCCTCCCTGGCTAGCCAACGTCCACCCACGCACCGGCACCCCCATCAACGCCACCATCGTCATGCTCGTCGCCACTGCAGTGATTGCCTTCTTCACCAGCCTCGGCATCCTCTCCAACCTCCTCTCCATCTCCACCCTCTTCATCTTCATGCTCGTCGCCGTCGCTCTCCTCGTCCGCCGCTACTACGTCTCCGGCGAAACCACCTCCGCCAACCGCAACAAGCTCATCGCCTACCTTCTCCTCATACTCTCCTCATCCGTTGCCACAGCTCTCTACTGGGCGTTGAGCAAGAAGGGTTGGGTGGGTTACTTGGTCACAGTGCCGGTTTGGTTTTTATCCACTCTGGGGCTGCACGTGACGGTGCCGCAGGCGAGGAAGCCAAGGTTGTGGGGAGTACCGTTAGTGCCATGGCTTCCATCAGCGTCTATTGTTATAAACATATTTCTGTTGGGATCTATTGACGGGCTTTCGTTCGCGAGGTTTGGGGTGTGGACGGTGCTGTTGCTGGTCTATTATATCTTTTTGGGGCTTCACGCTTCCTATGATACTGCTAAGGCTGCAGAGATGAGCAAGGAGGTTACGAAGATAGAGGAGGGAAACGGCGTTGCGGCCATGGATGGTCACGCCACCGGAGCATGATTGGCGGGCTCTAGTAGCTGTAATTATGATTAATCTATGGAAGCTGGAAACGCGCTGAAGTTGGCTGAGTATTATTTATGAAATGGACAAGTTTTTTATTATTGTTGTTGGGAAATGTTGAGAGCTTGAGTTTGATATAAAGAAAGAAATTTGTATAAAAATTAAGTGTAAATGTGCTGTGTTTTCAGAGGATGTCATATGGTTACTTGGCCTGATTTATTAAGGGATTATCGTACTTGTTTGTTAAGAATCATAAAAGGTCATGAATATCAGCATATCATCTCTTGCAAAGTGCATTTTGCATATCAAAATAGAACAAAAAGATAGAAAAACTGTCATCTTCCCAACAACTGCTTCGTGTCAAGCTAACTCTCTATGATTGGATCATCATCTTAAGGGGAGGTGATGACACAATGACAAAAGGCATTATCAACACATCCCAAAGGCTATCACTGGAACCAGAGCACTACCCTGCAGCAGCTTATTTTTCTTTTTCTTTTAGGGGGGAGACATTTAGGCCAATTAAGATAAATTCACACACACCATATACACTCGAATCCAAAACCTCTTGGTTGACAACCAAAATGTCCAACCAACAAATCAAGATGAGCTGCGTGCAACAGCTGATCATGATGGCCCATGAATAACATACTCTCATGCTACAGTTCAACATACACTGCTGTGATAAACTCGAAAATGGAGAATATATATATAATATGATATGAAATTGTATTGAATTCATTACTTTCAGTGGAATATAGATTTCTCTGCATATGCTGCTTCCTCCATTCTTCTCTTACTTTCTTCAACTCTCTATTTTACTTCTTTAATGTTTATATTTTTCTCGTTTTTGAAAATTTTGGTGAGATGCCCTATGTCAATTGAACCAATTTGGGAGCTTCATTGTCTTGTTTCCCTTTATCAATTTTATGAATATTATTGATACATCCTCAAAAAATTATCTTAATCAAGCACGAATCTCGAGGCAAAAATAAGTTGGAAGCTTCCGAAATTAATTTAGGGACCATCCGAACTCCGATTCCAGCAAACTTACAAGCGAACTGAGCGTCTCGAAAATACGAACCCAACGACACCAAATTCAACCCAATCCGAGCCCAGATGGGTCCAAATCAAGGGTCTGAAGCGCTGTTGGAAAGTTCAAACCATAATTTGGATTACCAAACGGTCTCCAAATGTGACATGCTTATAGTCGAATCGAGCGTCTCGACAGACGAATCCAAAGAGCCCAAGATCGCCAAATTCTGACATCATTAAGACCTTCAAATGTCCAGCGAATGGTCTATGATCAAAGGATTCAAGATCGGCCGTCTATTCAAACCACTCCCTAACTACCCCTAATCTTCCACCTATTTACATGCCATGCCACTCACGAAAATCTATAAATAGAGACCCCATTTCTCTTGAAAAGGAGACATAATCCGAAGGAGAAAAAGAGTGAGCTCTTGCCCCCTTGCTCCTCCTCGACCATCGCCGGACCACCGCCTTGACGCCGTTGCTCCGCCGGACCTTCGCCGGACTACCACCTGAGGCCCTGCTCTTCGCCGGACCACCACCTGAGGCCCTGCTCTTCGCCGGACCACCACCTGAGGCCCTGCTCTTCGCCGGACCACCATCGGATGCCCTGCACTTCGCCGGACCACCACCTGAGGCCCTGCTCTTCGCCGGACCACACCACCTGAGGCCCTGCTCTTCGCAGGACCACCACCTGAGGCCCTGCTCTTCGCCGGACCACCACCTGAGGCCCTGCTCTTCGTCGGACCACCACCTGAGGCCCTGCACTCTGTCGGACCACCACCTGAGGCCCTGTTCTTCGCCAGACCACCATCTAACATCCTCACTTCTGCCCGACAACTACCTAGGGACCAAAATTCTGTCAGACCACCGGGAGACCCCGAAGTTCTGCCAGCGCGACCTTAGGCATTCAAAAGCCTTTAACTTTCACCCTACGGGTGATACTTGTAATCTGATCGCCCTTGGAGGCAAGTCAGTCCCCTGTAATCTGCTCAAGTTCTAGTGGAATCATTTCAACTGGGCCAGGCCCTGTGGTTTTTCCCCTTTTCAGGGTTTTCCACGTAAAAATCTTGTGTTCTCTGTGTGTGAGCTGGATATTCGTGCAACGCTAAGACGTAGGATTAATACTCTACCGCCGCGTATATTCTAGCCCGCAACAATTATCATTCTTATTTTTTAATTTCAATTGAGCTAAGGCTTTTCTTTAATAAAAAAAAGGGTAAAGATACCACAAACAAAAGAGAACAAAGTTTAAGGCTTAATAGAAAGTCTATAGAGAAAACAAATAAAAGGGAGATGTATTGGTATGGCATAGTGCAAGAGCAGACTAAGAAAAATAATTTTGATATATATGTTCATCTTCAAAACTCTCTCTCTCTCTCTCTCTTTATTCTGAAATATTTCCTTTACCTAAATTGCATATTTACCCAAAGTTATTGAATACAACTTATCACCCCTCAAACTTGGATGCTGCAACATAGTCCATTAACTCTGTTTATCTTCTAAACAACTAAAGAATTCTTACAAACCTTAAGGGGATTAGGTTTACCAAAAAAACCTAGATTATACAATACTAAGAGCATAGATTCATTCTTAGATCCATTACATAACTAATTCCAACCAACAAAATAATCACACCACTATGTGCTCTAAATAACATAATATTAGAATCGATAATCAAGAATCAATAAGAGAACATACAACCACATCTATGTTGTTGCTACAAAACAAACTTGTAAAAGTTCTTCATGTCGTAGGATATCAAAGAGCTGCTCGAAATTCTTTCTTCGTCATTCATTTTTTGTGCTCGAGCATCTACGCGAAGCTATCTCACAATATTCTTCCACAAAATAATACTTGCGCAAGCCTCTTCCTCTATTCTCTTGCTTCGCCTAACTCCGCCCTCTACCTCACAAAAAGTTCTTTGCCACAATAGTTTGTTGCTTTAGCATTTGATGGAGAAGTGTTCCACTAAGTATTGAAAATTAATTAACTAAAATTTGATTTGGAGATTGAAATTTTAAAGGTCTTTTTAATGAAAATAAAATTACAACACTAGCTAGAAAAATCCTAAGGGCAAAAAATCAACTAAGATGAGTTTTCAATAGATAAATGGATTAACATGTTAATATAATCAATCAACACAAACAAATTATTGTAATTAGAATTGAAGGTGCTCTCTACTATTCTCTCAAAAACCTAGAGTTACTAAATTATTTAATTCAACCTTTCTAGTTCACAAAGATAAATTTAATATCATAAATTACAATGAAATTCAGTGATCTCACATACTACACAACTAAAATGTAGGTACCTCTATCATACAAACAATTATGAAATTTCAAACATTACAAATTTAATTATCTTCCATCTCTTGATTTCAAACAAATCTCCAGCTGAAGTATTTGGTAGCCAAGCAATTTCAAGACAATAAAGTTAAGTTGAAAATACTCAACTTAAATTTTAAATAATGATGCCAAAAATAAATTTTTCATTAAACTAAAGTTCATTATCTAGTACATCTAACACCTAAAAAGGGGGTTTGGATGGAAAATAACATTGCAAATTTGATGAAAAGAAAAATAAGAACAAAATTAAAAATGATTAAAAGTTTTCATAATTGATTCCCAAAAAAAACTTTCAAAATCTAACTCAACATAGGTCATTACAGATTCAAGCATCATGGCCCTAAGATTGGCATCACAAAGAAACTGATGTGGAACATCTTAGCTAAAATTCTCATTAGGAATAGTTTATCTCGTTGTTACATGTTTGTTACATAGAAAGTCTAGAATGTTCTTTGGCTAGTTTATATATGCTAGTATTGTAGTAGGAAAAGAGGATGAATATTATAATATTTTGAAGCTTTAAGCTTGTTAATTGATTCCTTTGTTTGTGTGTTCCTTCTTTGCATCCCGATCTTTCACCGATTACCCATATCAGTTGGTATCAAAGCCTGGAGCTTGTGAAGAATGACGGATTGTCGAAGAAGATAGGCTATCGACGACGATCAAAGCAGAAGAAAATGAGCTGGTCGACAAAGACCGACGTCAAATAAGATGGACAGTCGATGACGATCAACGCCGAAGATGGGCAGTCAACAATTGGTTGAGAGTGTTGCATTGTATTCATATTCTTTAGTTTACCTAACAAACAAATTAAATGACAATATGAGATTGCGACTTTAATAGGCATGTCTATGGCTAGCCTTATATATAGTGTTGATTACTTCATATAACGATATTTGATCAAGTTTATTCACATGCTTCCATAACTTATGATTAATTGAAAATGTTTGCATAGAAAGTCATATTCAAATTATCTTCTCAGTTTGGCTTGAAGAGATTCTTGTATGTGTGTATATATCAATTGATATATATGTATTGAATTCCAAGTCATATTAGAGAGCTTGCATGCATAATTATGGTTCAATAGCATATGTATCTTGGATATTAAAAGCTTGTGAGATCATTAGGAAGATCATATGCATTTAACAGACTGTGATTGTTGGAAAGTGATCTATACATTGGCATGCTTTAATATTTCGTATGTAAATGATTTCCTACTGTAACTTGAGAAGAAGAGTGCTTTCTTTATGCTTTAGTTATAATCTAATGTATATCTTGTCACGAATGGCATAGAACGTTCATAATTCATCTTGTTTGGCAAATAATATGATGTGCATGCATAGTAAATCTTATTTGGATTGGATAAGTTCATGCATTGGTGTGTGTTTAAAGTTGTCTCATTAATGGATGAATGTATGTATGAGTGTGTGCTCAAGATCACCTTATCGATGGGCTTCTCATTCATGAGTTATCTTCATTCATCACTCACAAATGAATTTGATGTATTTGAACTAGTTAACCAAGTCCATGGGTAAGTTGGCATGCATATGTTAGTTGTAAAAATGTCTACTCAATTCCAAGTTTGTAGTTTTGCTAAACCTACATATACATATGCCTTATGTTTCCATATCATTTCTACACATTTAATAGAAGGTTTGCATACTAATTAAGGTAGAAAACATGTATATGAACATTTATAAGTGATAATTGTCTTATGTTTGACAAATCATGTCTTTGCTAATCACTTGTTGTGTTAAAATTAAATACTACATGACATGTCACATTGATTTATCAAAAGGTAATACGTGTGAGTTGTTTACACTTGCAAGATTTAACTTCGACGTTATGTGAATATTTGATATCAATTGAACTTATGGATTTATTGAAGGATTTCCTATGCATGCTTAATGATATGTGAGGTAAAGATTCTTAGATATGTTGGTGGGCTTTTATATATTTCATGTATGATTCTTCTCTATATTTTACAGTGGCAAGTTCCCATGTCCTATATTATTAAACTTTCACATGCTTCATATATAACCTCTCTTTATGCCTCATGTTAGAAAACTCTCACAATGCTTTATGTTTTTAATGGTGTCAAGCATGCATTTGACAAATTTAAATATTTAATTATTTATTAATTAAATTTCTATCTACTTGCTTTTTCATTTGAATAGTCTCTACGCTTACTCCATGTCTTTCTCTCTTTACTTTTGCTTGCGAGGTACTTGTATCTTGCATGTCTTAGTTGTTGGGTCGTGCTTGCTCGAGCCTTATTAAAAGGCTCTTACGTTTTGTCGGGGGTCTACGGATACGCCTTTGCACGTCACGGTCAGGTATAATTTTTGCAACATTATAAAGATCTCCTCTATTATATGTCGAATGGTAACACATTAGTACACACTTTGTTGAGTGCTTTTACTTTCTCACCCTGTGTTATATGGTATAATGTTTAATCAATTGGCCTTACGTTAGTGCACTTAGGAAGCCTTAGTCTTGTGGGTCAAGACTTGTCCCCCTCTGTGAACCCTAGAGACATTCATGGTCACCTTAGGCCTGTTGTATAGGCCCACTCATTGTGATACGTGCATCGCTATTTTCACACACGAAGTGAGCACTACTATGATGGTCTTCTTTAGGTTTTAAAATGTTAAACAATTCTATAAAATTATTTCTTAATAATTTTGAACCTTTAAATGTGATTTTTTTCATAAATATGTTATAGGAAAAATGTACAAAATAAAATAAAATTTAAGCTCTAGTATGTTAGGTAGATCTTTGTGTCAACTCCATGTTGAATGTCTCTTAGTAATCAGTGTTTTTAGTTTTATTATTTGAACTTAGTATAGCACCTTATGTTTAAAGTTCATTTGCTCAAAAACAACAACACGAATATTCCTTAAAAGCCATGAAACCAACTGATAAAATATGTTTAATGAACTCATAACCAATATTAAAAATTTGTAACGAACCAACTAAGGAAAATAATCACAAATCAAATATTCATAAAGTAACAAACATAAAATCACCTTAACAACAAGATGATTATCTGATAATACGAGCCTACGAGGCTATTAAGTTAACCCCAAGGAGAGTGAAATAAACCTCATTGCCCTTGTTTAATAAGGATATTCATCACTCAACTTAAATAATCAGTAATAAATCACCCACAAATTAAATTTTTGTAACCTTCACTACACTAAATTTGGAGAGCAAACATATATTAAATCTTTAAAACTCTAAGATATTAATGTGATTAATAACACATAATGAACATGTATATATTTAACATAACTAAACTGTTAATGAAGTTTATAGGCTGGATTACCTTGAGCTGCGGAGCAACGTGTCCTAAGGAGGTTTTGTCCTCATGCCCACTGTGACAACGCTACGAATCGATTGACTGTTGTTGACCTTGATTTCCTCAAATCCCACCTTCCTTGTGTTTAGAGAGTCAAACCTGACCTCGTGGGCCCAAATCCATACCTTGGGTCAACCTGGTTGACCCAATGAACCCTGATGAGCCCAGATCAAATTCCAACCTATTTCAAACCTTCTTGGGCTCAAACCTCCCATCCCTTAGACCCATTTGACCAAGTTGACCAGGTCAACTCTTGGCTTGGTCAGCCCAAACCTTGGTTGGTCAAATCTAGCCTATTTTGGTCAAATCTTCCCTATTCAGCATATTTAAAGACCTCCTATTGATTCCTTGGCCGAAGGCCAAGCCAAGGAGGCTCCCCTCCCTCCTACTTAGCCCTAGGATCGATCCTAGCCATCAATCTAGCACCTAAGTCTATAAATAGAGATCTTAGGGCATCTTAATAGAGAGCTTGCTTTTGACTCTTGCCCTAGACTCTCCTAAGCCGGGATTTTCTAGTGTGAGAGCTCTCGCCACCTTCCTCCACCTCTCCCAAGTCAAATCTACCGGCGAGACCCCGCCGGCGGCGAGATTCCGGCGACCTAAGGCTCTAAAAGTACGAAGGAAGTTTCCCGTCGATCCATTGCATTTTGAAACGCGATAACTTCTACAACTAGGAGCGTGGACAATCTACAAGTGCAACAAGCCTAAAAACACGAAGATCCATCGGTGAGAACCCCCAAAAATTCTAACCCTAGGTCACTACACATGGAGTTAAATAGTTTTTCATTAAGCACGTTTTAGACCGCAAATCTTACCCCACACGAATGCTCTTCATGCCTAGAGTCTATGTTTAAAATTTCATTGAAATCTATCGTCTCGTTAGTGAGAACGAGACGTAAAACACCCTTAGGCTTCGGTTTCACCCTAAGTCCAAGCGTACAAGATCTCCACCGCTGATCGCTTGATCAACGACGGAGATCCTGTCGTTTCGTGGTTCAGATCAACCGCGAATCCCAATCCTGTGGCTACTCTCGTCGTCCGGCGAGATCAGAGCCATTGATTTCAAACAGTGGAGGATCGGATGGCTCCAGCGCTACGCTGACGTGGTTAAGTGCCGCGGACGATTACGTAATGATTACGCGGCAGCGCATTCATTGCCAATGATTGAAAACACGTCCGCGGTTACGGGGACTAATCAGAGGCCGCCACGTGCGCTCGCCGCCGTTATTAATTAATAATTAGTTTTAAATTAATTTAAATGTATTTTTTAAATCAAAAAACTTTAAAAATTTATTATAAATTATTTTTAATTCCAAAAATTACATATAACATATCAAAAATCTTCAAATTTAATTTCCTTTAATTAAAAATTAAAATTATTTTTAAAATATATCATATATATTAATTTATTTAAATAACTATTATTTTAACTATTTATTTATTATTTAAATTAATAATATGATAAATATTTTATAAAAATTAAATATTTTATATTAATTTATTTTAAATAATTATATTATTATTTTAAAATTATAATAATTTAAATTTAATTTAATTTATAATATATTTATATATTTTAAATAATTTAACCTTTCTTGAAATATCTTATATTTACTCATATTAATTATTTATTTTAAATAATAGTAATAATAATTATACTAAAAAATATTTATTATTTTGTTTTATTTTCCAAAATCAGAACTTATTTCTTTATTATTATTATTTAATTAATGATATATTATTATTATTTCTAAAATTATTTCCTTTTATTAATTATTTATATTTAAATAAATAAATATTTAAATAGTATTTAATTAAACTAAATTTAGATAATTTTATTTAAGTAAAGATTATCTT
Source organism: Dendrobium chrysotoxum (assembly GCA_019925795.1). Taxonomy (NCBI): domain Eukaryota; kingdom Viridiplantae; phylum Streptophyta; class Magnoliopsida; order Asparagales; family Orchidaceae; genus Dendrobium; species Dendrobium chrysotoxum. Next base: position 5,518,584 of record CM034308.1, read on the forward strand.
AAATTATTTTAAAATGTCAAAAAATTTTAATTCTTAATTTAATTTAATTTAATAATTATTTTTTAATTACTAATTATTATAAATTATTTTAAATTCCTCTTTAAATATTTTAAACTTTAAAAATTCATATCTAATTCACTTTAAATCCAAAAATTATGTATAGTACCTTAAATTTTTCAGAAAATTAAGAACTTTAATCTAAAGTTATTTTCAGAAATTAAAAATTATTTCTTCTTAATTATTTATGTACTGTTTAATTACTTTAGTATTTAAATATTATTTAAATAAATAATATACTAATTATTTTTAAACTAAAAATTTATTTTTAGACCCTCCCCTTGAGTGACCAGTGGATCTCTCATGAAGCATATAAATTGAAATATTTTTAAAAATATTATTTTAAAACTTAGATATACTTATATATTTAATTTATATATGTATTTTAATGATTTTAAAATTACATATGTTATTAAATCTCATTAATTTTGTGAGATCCATTCATGGAATTTCAAACATAAGCTATGCATATGAATAGCATTCATGGGGTAGTGATTAGTGAATGATTGGACTTCTATCATTCACTAATCACATCTTTAATCTTATTTAGTCGATATATAGTCCTCTTTTGCATGTATAGGATGCACAAACACCTAGCCTAGGCTCTCCTAGATTTAAGGACATGGTGTGTTATGTTTTATTGCATCTCCCTTTATGTTACCCCAAGGGTTAGACATTAACAGTTGATTTAAACCCACTTAACCTAGTGACACCCTAAGGACAATAACTAAGGACCCTTATAGCAGACTTAGAGAAATTCTAACAGCTAGGGTACACCTCCGAATGACTTGAAATTTGAAACACATGAACTTAGTGACACCCCAAACCCTCTGAAATTTTCTAGGAGTTTTTAGGGCCCTTTAAACCCTTTAATTAATAAATTAATAAATCCCTTAATTAAGGCATAGTAACATTAGAAAATTATAATAAATTCAAATTAAACATGAAAATTACCCATAATATATCAAACTCTTCAAAATTCAGTCCTTAACCTAAGAAAATTAAAACCCCCTTAATTGGAATTCAATATGAACCTTAATTTAATTTACATTAAAAATTGCTTTTTAATTAAATTAAAAAATTAAAAAATTATTAAAAATTTCAAATTCTCCCCAAACACTTGGAAACAACCCTTTAGGTCATTCCTAACCTTTGGGGGTGATTTCAAGAGGTTTGGGGCTAATTTGGATCAACATCCCTAAAATAGCCTTTAATTAAATAATTTTAATAATTCATTAAATACCCTAACTCTAAAAATTCATAATTAATTACAAAAAACTTCAAATTAGACAAACTCAAAGTCATTCAACTCCAATTAAAATTTAGTATTTATTAAAAATAAGAGCATTCCAGAAATCAACTTAAATCAAAAAGTTAACAATCCGATCAAACTTAAGTCAAAAATCAGGTCAAAACTTCGAAAATTCATAACTTAATATAAAAAAATTCAAATTGAGCATACTTACAGTCTAACTAATCAGGTTAAAATCTATTATTTTATAAAAATGCTAATTGTCCATGAATCACTCTTAATTAAAAAGTCAACTTTTGGCTCCTTTGACTTAGCGGATATGTTGACCTGAACCTTCTAAAACTCATGAACTCAACCTATACTTCAGATAACATCACTCTAAGCTTTAAGTTAACATCCTATCCTAATAATAATCACTTAATACACCTCCTCTTTTAACTTTCGATCGACTAAATTGACTTAATTAACTATGATTACTATTGGGTAACTCAGGCCTACGAGGCTATTAACTTAGACCCAAAAAAGGTGAAATAAACTTCATGGTCTCGGTGAGAAACAAAGATAGTAATCACCTAACCACTAAAATATACATAATTCAAGCTTTAATACATTAATATCTGAACTCAAACTTAAACCTATCATTCAAACCTTCAACAAACTCGAACACGATGTAACTTCAATCAACTACTCGGCTTAGGATCTACCCTAGCCACACAGCCCTCTACACACACTTTAGATGGTTTGTTAGGACAACCGACTCTAGACCTAGGCTAGGCTGGTGTTTACTTTTCTGCTGTGTGCTGAGTTTTTCGGGTTATTACTGCATGTTGTGATTGGAAATTGATTAATATGTTTGATTACTTTTACTGCACTCTGTGGCTTGATGTGATCGGCGATAGACTACCCATAGGTTATGATCAATTTTCGATACTAACAATATCTTCTGCAAGTGGCCATGCTCATGCAGCACTAATAAAAGGGGGCTAAATTTCATAAATAAATGTTATATAACTGCTTGCTACATGTGTTTCAGCTGCTTAGCCCCCAAAATAAATAAGGGCTAAAATAAATCATAAATATAACTACTAAATGTGCTCCAGTCGCTTAGCCCTCAAATAAATAAGAGCATGGCCAAGTGTGAATAGCATGAGTATTTTATTTCCATATATAACTGCTTGAGTTGTTTTATATAAACTGCTTAGGATAACTATGCAGGAGAGTCTAGATTTTCTTTTTAATGATGTAATTCGATGTAATTTGTAAAAGTATCGAGTTGTGAAAGTCTTCAAAGGTTGAGCATTTCAAACATTAGGTACCCAAAGTGAAAAGAAAATCCCTTCACAAAATTTTTTTTATCCATTTGGGTACTCTTCTGGAGGGCGAACCCTACAAAGATTGAAGGAAGGTGATCCGTAGAAGATTTAAAGATGAAGACTTAAAGATGAAATGCCTTGCTTTTAAGACTTGCATTTGTATTAGGATTAGAAATCTAGGTTTGTTGTCATTGGTGCCCGGCCACTCTTAATTTATGTAATTCTGAGTTGTAATATTAAAAAACACTTGCTTATGGATATTATTTTATTTATTTGATTTAATTATGTTGTGGATGATTTGATGATGATTGTGATATAGGGTTGCTTGCTTTTCTTAATTTCTTGGCGTTTGTGTGCAGCTTTTGTTTTAGCCTGGATTCGGTCAGAGTTTCGTGAGGGTACGCCAAAAATTCTTTTACTTAAATTAAAAATAAAATTTTTAAGATAATATAGAAACTCTAATGCTCTTAAGAAGTAAGCCCGGGACCGCTGGGAGTTCGCATAGCATATTTGTTACATTATTCTTTCCATCTGTTAGGCAACTCCCCGCTTGCAGGTTCTGACAGACCACCTGCCTATGAGGGTGCAGATCTGCCAAGGGGAGCTTGTGCACTCTAGAATAAAACCTATTTTTAAGCCTTTTTAAAACTGCTTCATATACATTTCAAGCATTTAATCGAGTCGATCAGCATGCATTGCATTAGAAACTAATTTAAATGTGAGTCTAAAATTTTAATTGCATTTGTCTTAATATTTTTCACCCAACATAAGTCAAGGGGCCACTTAGGACAATTTTAGATGTCGGTCCTACTTCTCAAAAACTTTAAGCCTCCCTACCACTCTTTCATAAAAATGACTGGACTCATGGTTTTAAATTGACTAGGTGGTTAGTTGGCTCCCCAATCCAGGCCGGGGTAAGTCCAGGTTTTGTATTGCATTAGTTAGGACACGAGTGTTAATATTGTAGAACACTAAACACACTAGATTTAGGGTTCAATGCTACTACTATCAGTGTCTCGTAGTATGCCTCATCGATGGGTAAGTCATCTATCCTTCAGGGGCTATAAATCCTATTTATCCGCATCACATGGATGACACCACCTCCATCATTCTCTCTTTTATGTTTTGAGTGTGTTGCTTACTTCTTTTCTCCAATTTCTTCTCACTATCTTAGTCCCTCCGGATATCGATGTGAGCCGTATATGTCGACTAAGCCAAGTTGAGTCATTTCCTTCCCTTTGAGTAGGATTTTCCTAGTTTCCTTTATATGTGCCAATCCCATCGGGAAGAATAATGTATGATCATTAATCGAGTCTTCTCAGGCCTCGGCTTAAGATGTAATTAATCACGGGGGCTTGTGCCCATGAAAAACTGAATCCCCAAATCAAATAAATCTCACTCGAGCTGATGTATTAGGTGAGAGAAACCCCGTGACTCTGATCAGGCTATGCATATTATTATCCATCGATGTACGTAGGCGAGAGTCGTTATCCTCAATGGCTAATCTATGTATTATCTAACATGCCCTCCCATTGGCCCGCTTGCGATCGTTTTGTCCTACGGGATAGTGCGATCGTACCCTCTACATTCTATCCCACGCACGACGGTGTTCCTTTCGGAGGCCACAACTGTAAAATCTGATAAAATTCATAAAAATCATAAACCCTTAAATGAATTCATGTAAATATATAAAAATCACTAAAACCCCTTAACCAACCTACAACTTTAAAAAATTCATAAAACATCAAATAAAAGTTATAAAAATGCAAAATAAAATTGTATGAACCCTTAATGTAATCATGAACAAAAGCCTATATTAATTAAGACAAAACTAAAGCAAAACTATAAAACCCTCTCTTACACTTTCTACACTTAAAAAAATACTAAGATACTAAAACTTAAACTTAAACTTATACTAAAATCACTTAACTTTAAATAAACAAATGAACTTATTTGAAGGGCAAATTGACTTAAAATTTCACCTTAGTGTCGTGACCTATGTTGGATTTATATTAATCTTTGCACGTTTTTTCCTTAACACGTGAAAGGTATATAAGTCGTACTACCTTGAGTTGTAGAGCTACGTGTCCTAATAAAATTTCATCCTCGTGCCTACTGTGATAATACCACATACCTCATAAGTTAAAGGGAAAAGATCTAAAGATTAACATAAATTATCTCTTTTAGAAATTTAAAGCCAACTTTAGGAACTAAATCAACTTCTTAACCACCCAAATATTAAACCTTAAGTCAGGTAGAACCTATACATATTTACAGGTAGTGAGTTTTCTATTCTCATGTCAGCCTCTAAAAATAAATCTACCTTAGAAATAGAAAGCATAAATTTTTCTTTATGGTGGACGATAGATCTACTTAGTGTGTCACCTATTAACCTTATCTCGAGTCTTAGATTACCAAGGAAAGATTAATCGACCCTTGTCATTTCATAACTCTTCTAGTCTTAGTTAGGTGTAAGATTAAGGATTCTCAATTTTTCATAACTTTAGCATAGGTCGTGGCCCATATCTTTGGGTTCTATATAAGCTAATAATTAAAACTATAATTCTAACATTAAATAATAATTAATCCACTATAAATTATTAATTATTTAAAGAGAAATTTGAGGGCTAATAAATTAAACAATAAGAACTCGATCTTGTAACTTGAACCTCTCACCTGAATTGGGATAGTTAGGTGCAATAATCTTTGCACACACTGAGGTGCTGGATAGGACACTATTTCATAGGCATCTTAGGGTAGGATGTAGCTAGGATAATATTTTACACTTCTTCTTTTTTTATACTTTGCATATATAATGATGTGATGATGCATTTTTGGTATGATTTATTTTTTGTTGCTTTATTCTTTATTTTATAGATTGATGAGTTGGCACTTGCCCTTAAGTGATTAAATGTCTATAGAAATATCTTCCACAGGTGATCACATTCTCAAAGGGCAAATAAAAAAATTGCAATCATAATTATAAATGCGCTTTTTAACAGGTATTGTGAGAAATGCTAAGCCCTTGAGAATGTGGTCTTAAGGACTATGTTCTGGATGTTTAATGTGTGTGATTTTTATTATAATTGTGCTAACATATTTTTTATAAGAGATTGATGTAATTTTTATTTTTTTAAATGTAATTTTAGTTAGGAAAGCATTGTAGGTGTGTGGGCACTTCAGAAGGTAGGAGGTCAAATGTGTGAAGAGCGATCAAAACCCCACACACCATTTAATAATGTATAGATCTAGACTGAGTTGTATATATGATAAAGCTCAGCTACGTTTTTTTTTTTTTTCTGGGGTGTATTGCAAAACCTAGTTGCATTCATGGCCATTACATGTTATTTGTTGTGTGATGATTGGTGTGTTACTTTCATTGCTCATTAGAACTGCATGCTTTTCATAAATTTCTTATTTTATTTTCTTTTGAGGTGACTCGGACGGAGTCAATGTTGGCCTCTTTAGGATGTTAAATTTTTTATAAAGTTAGAATTTGCTTAATTAAGATAAAAATGAATCTAAGATTTAAAATCAACCAACTTTTCAAAAATTAATGCATGGTCCCTTGTGTGTCACTTTTTAAAATCTACTTGTTATTTGAAGCCTTGTTTACTTCACAGTGACTATTGCCAGTTCTAACTGACCCTACCCATGCATGCATAGCCTTGAGTCAAAGCATGTAGATTTTTCTTTTACAACATAGATAGATGGTGCACTTTGCATAGCATAGTATCATTCATGGTCAAGTTTGATACACATTTTCCTTCTATGCCTCCCATCACTTGCATTTGCATAAGACCAAACTTCATAGATTTAATACGTCAGGTGGAGTTTAGCTGGTATCTCTTTCCAAGCATGGGGGTAAATTCAGATCAGGGCTGCCTAGATCCGTGGTGAGGTTTAAGTTTCATCTAGCGGTGACTTGCATTAGTTACATCGTGGGCATTAGTACTTAGTTTACAGTACGTCCTTTATAGAGCTAGGGTCAAATATTGGTGGTATTAGTATATCGTTGCATGACTTATCGACGGGTAAACTCTCCACTCTTCGAAGATTATAAATCTCATCCATCCATGTTACACTGATGGCATCGTTTTCATCTTTCTCTCACGCATGCTTGATATGAGATGACTCCTCTTCTGATTTCACCTCTTTAGATCGGCCGAGTGCTTGTGTGATCCATGTATATTGAATAGCCTGATTGAACCTATCTTCATTTTGTTATGAGAGCCTAGATATTCCCTTATGCGCCAAAACCCAAAAGAAAAAATATAACATCCTTAATTGAGAGTATTCTTAGGTCAATGCCTAAGACGTAATTAACCACGGGGGCTTGCTCTCGTGGAAAACCAACATCCACATCAAAGAAGCCTCGTTCGAGCTGATATATCGAATGGGGAAAATTTCGTGATTATCAAATCATATATTATTACCTATCGAGGTGTATAGATGAAAGCCACTATCATCTATTGTTAATTGTATGTATAATCCTATATACTCTCCCATTGGCCTACTTGCATATAGTGTAAAGACCTGCGACCATTTTATCATATGGGATAGTGCGATCGTACCCTTTGCATTATGACCCTCGCTCGCAACATCCTTTCAGAGACCCATAAGAGGTTATGAATCCCACACATCTGCATCACACTGATGGCATCGCTTTCATCTTTCTCTCACATATACTTAATATGAGATGACCATCTTCTGATTTCTCCTCTTTTGACCAGCTGAGCAACTATATGATCCTTACATGTTGAATAGTCTGATTGAGCCTATCTTCCTTTGGATTATAAAAGCCTAGATATTCTACTATGTGCCAAACCTAGAAGAGAATAAAATAGCATCCTTAATCGATAGTATTTTTAGGTCGAGGCATAAGATAGTTAAATCAACACCCGCATCAAATAAATCTCATTCTAGTTTATGTATTGAATGAGAAAATATCGTGATTATCGAGTCATGCATATCATTATCCATCGAGATGTGTAGACGAAAGCCGTTATTCTTCATAGATAATCGTCTATATAACTCCATATGCTCTCTCTCATTAACATGCTTGCGTAAAGTATAAAGGCTTACGACCGTCTTATTCTATGGGATAGTGCGGTTGTACCATTTGCATTTTGACCCCACGAGCAATATCCTTTCAGAGACCCACATCAGTTAGTTCTCCCTTGATCATCTAAGATTCAAGGTATGGCTAATATGTGACACACTAAAGTGGGGGCCAATTGCCCACCACAAAAAAAAAAATCCTAAGCTTCCTATGTCTAGGGTAGATCAATTTTAAAGGTTGACGTAGGAATGAAAGAAAAAACTTGCTACTTACAATTATATTTAGGTTCTACCTGACTTAAAGCTTGGTGTTTGGGTGGTTAAGAAGTTGGATTGGGTTCCTAAAGGTGGCTTTAAAGATTTTTAGGGTGGACAATTTAAGTAAATCTTTATAATCTTCTCCCATAATTTGTGAGGCATGTGGCGTTGTCACAACGGGCACGAGGACCAAGGCCTCCTTAGGATACTTAATCCTACAGCTCAAAGTAGTACAGCCTATATATCTTATATGTATCAAGAAAGAGTATACAAAAATGAACATAAATCCGACACGGACAACAGTGCTAAGCTAAGGCTTGAATATCATTTGTTTCTCCAACATTTTTTATTTACTTGCTTAAAGTTGAGGGATATTTAGTTTGAGGTTTGAATTTTAGTGTCTTAGTATTTTATTGAGTGCTAGAAAGTTTACGAGGGAAAATTTTATGATTTATTTTAATTTCATCTTAATTAATGTAGTCACGAGTTTTAATGATTTTATAGATTTACATAAATTTATTTATAAGCTTTATGATTTTTATGAATTTTATTGAATTTTACCATTAATCAGTTCGTGGCGTTATCACAACGGGCATGAGGGATAAGGCCTCCTTAGGACACATAACCCCGCAGCTCGAGACAATCCAGCCTATAAACTTCATTAATAAGTTGGATTGTATTAAAGATGTAGATGCTTATTACATTTTATTAATCATTTTTAACTCTTAAAAAAAAAGCTTATAAATTTGATACATGTTTGCTCTCCAAATTGAATATAATGAATGTTATAAAAGCTCAATTTGTTGATGATTTGGTATTGATTTTTTAAGTTGGGTGATAATTGTCATTGTTAAATCAGGGCCGTGAGGTTTATTTCATTTTTCTTTGGACTAACTTAATAACTTTGTAGGCCCAAGTTGTCCATCAATTATGTTGTTGTTAAAAGATTTTGTTTGTTACTTAATAGATTTTAATTTGTGATTATTATTCTTAATTATTGATTACCAATTTTTATGATTGATTATGATTGCTTATGTTTTACCAATTCAATCATGTTGTATAGCAAATGAACTTCAAACTGTAGGTTCTACACTAGGTTCCAACAACACAACTGACCACACTACTTACAAGGAGACATATGACATAAAGCTAACATAGAGATTTAAGCAGCATAATATATCTCAAATTTTATTTCATTTTTCATATTACAAGCATGTTTATGAAAGACAAGATTTAAAAGCTCAAAATTGTTAAGAAATAATTTTTTAGAATTATTTAAATATTTAAACCTAAATAAAACCTTGCTAGCGATGTCCACTTCATGCGGGAAAACAGCAATGCACATGGCACAAATGGGTGGTCCTATACTACAGGCTTAGGTGATCGTCGAGGTCTCTAAGACTCACAGAGGGGAAAAGCCCTGGCCAACAAGGTCAGAACTTCATAGGTGCACTAACCTAAGATTAATAACTAATACATACTCCCATACATCATAGGGTGGGAAAGTAAAAAGCAGTCATGTGCTTGCTAGTATAGCCGTTCGATATACAATGAAATAGTCTTTATAAGTTGTAGAAATTATACAGAACCGGACGAGTTAGGGCATAACCACATGCCCCCGACACAACGTAGAAGCCTTCTCATAAAGCCCAAGCGAACGTGACTCACTAACTAATGCGTATGCGGGACACAAGTACCTCGCAAACAAAGGTAAACACAGAAAGAAATAGGAATAAGAGTAGATATTATTCAAAGGAAAAGTGACTAGATAAAAATCTAACTAATAAGCCATTCAACATGTCAATTAATCAAACATATGCATACAACCATTATAATATAAAGCAATGTGAAAATCTTCTAACATGGAGCATAAAGTGAGACTATATATGAATCATGTAAAAAAACTAATAATATGGAATATCAGAATTTGTCGTTGCAGAATATAGACAAAAAATCATACATAAAATATATGGGAGCTCACCAACATAATTAGAAATCCTTACATCGTATAAAATCAAGAGTGCATAGGAAACCTTTCAATAATCTATAAGTTCACTTGATATCAAATACTCACATAATGTTGAAGTTAAATCTAACAAGTGTAAACACTCAACATGTATTACCTTTTAATAAACCAACATGACATATCAAACGGTGTTTAACATTAATGCAATGAATACTTATCAATGACACTATTTGATTAAACATAAAATAATTATCATTTACAATTATCATAAAAATAAAACAATTATCACAAAACAATATTCACATGAGGTATTTTCTACCTTAACTAGCATGCAAATTTTCTATTGGATGAATAGAGAGGATATGCAAAGAATAGGGTAATGTGCATATATATGATTAACAAAAACTACAGATCTCTGGATTGAATAGGTGAGTTGATTGTATTCATACTGACATCCAAAACACAAAAGTATATATGAGATTCTCTAATCTAATCAAGATTTCCTTGCATACATATACATGTTATTAGAGCACAATTATACATAACAAACTTCCTATCTATCCATGACTCTTGATATGCATACATTTTATACATTTTTAACAATGAATGATACATTCAACATATATTTTGTCAATATCATAAGAAATTCATGAAAGATTCTTTTTTTTTTTTAAACTAGCATATGATACATCCTTCCGCACTAAGCATGAATCAAGTATACCATTCTGTCTATTATGCTATATAAGTATATATATTCATGCTCAAAACATACATGTATACAATGAAATTTTAGGGTCCCCTATACCAAAAGGCCTAAGTTCCATATCAAAATTTAAAAAAAAAATAAAAAATAAGAATTAAAAAAAAAGGCTCAAATAAGTCAACATTCAACTCGATTGAGTTCATTTATATCCCCATGGATAAGCGATACTGAGAGATAGGCGACTCTACTCATGTTGTAATCCCTTAATCAAATCGTACCATATTTGCTTTGCTTCGAAAAAAAGCAATTTCAAAGATATAAATATCATGTGTGATCTTTCGTACCAAAGGATAATCATGGCAGAAGAAGAACAAGAAGAAGAAGGAGAAGGGGAGAAAGAAGAGATTACCTGTGCAGAGAGGAAGAGAGGACCGACGGGCAATGCTTCGCGAGCGGGCGTCTACGGCTTCCCGTCCGTGCGTCTGGCTCTGTCCAACAGAGAGACGAAGGAGGAGGGACGGGGGGGGGCTCCATCTCCGGGTGTGCGAACAGAGAGCGGACAGAGGGGGCATCGGTTGGGTTGAGGTCGTGCGAACCAGAGGAGATCGGGAGCGGGGACTTCGCGCGAGATAGAGGAACCGGAGAGTGAGTCCTAGAGAGAGAATCCCCAATCAAAACCTCTCCGCTCTCTCTATACGCCGAACGAAGCTCTGTCCGCCATTCTGCTCCCTCGATTTTCCCTATACACCAGATGAGAGTCTCCAGTCCGTGACCCGTCTGCTTCATGTCTTCATTAAGAAACTGGCATATCGCTCCACTGAAGATTACGAAGGCCCAGATTTTGAATTTCGATACAATCTTAGCCGCTGATTTGATTTCCTGATTTAGAAAGAGATTCAAATCGTTCAGAATTTAATTGGACTCATTCTTAAACTAATTTGGCTGATTTGGGTCAGTTTTGAGTCCGAATCAAACTCAATTTGACTCAAATCTAGTTTATTTGGGTTCGTTCTGGTGCGATTGCGGCAATTTGATGAAATTAAACACAATTCAATGTCGATTTGACTTAAATTGGGCTCGCCATAGCTCAATCAAGTCAATCGCACATACTGGAGGAATCGCAATAAAATCGTGGTCAACAACTTCCACTTTAATGTCAATTGTAAGAAAATGAGAGTATGGCTAACTTTGATTATGAAAGTAAGAACCTTAAGAATGAACATGATAGCTCATAAGAGTATAATTAAAGAGATCAAACATAAAAAAATACATCAAAATTTAAGTGGTTCAACGAAATCTACTTATATCCAGAGCTGCACATATATCAAAATATTTCACTAAACTTTAAAAGTGACAATATAAAAAACTTAATTACATGTTAGTAGATGATTAAAGGAGAAAGAATGACAAATCTTTTTATTTTTGTCTTGAATCAATAAGAAAATATGCTACCCAATGTATATTGTTGCTATTGCCAAAACCAATTTGTAAAAGTAAAAATAACCCTCATATTATTCATAAAAAAACAAATAAAATATTTTGCAATAATGAGACAATTATATTATATATTTATAAATAACTATTTTAAGAAAAAAAATTTATTCTCGACAAATCACCTAACATTAAAAGGTCACCATTATGACATGAACACCAATTTTAAGGATTTTCAATAATAAGAATATTATAATTCATTTTTACTCATATGTAAGTTCCTCATTTCACCCTTTCAAGTTATTATCCTCTTACACTACAATTATGGATGTTGATTACCGTTCAATATTACTTACATTGAAGACTCTTCATCACTTCTTATTTCAAGTATGGACCCCTCCCCATATTCAAATGATCATTATACTAATCAAAACTTGACTCAAAACTAATGAAATGTTTGAGACGGCTGCAACTTTTTATAAAATGGTTGTAAAGTTAGGCTTCGTTTGGGGTGACTTTCTTACTACTTCTTAAAGCAGCTTTCTAGTGCAAAAATTAAACTTTATGAAGCAGTAAGAAAGCCGTCCCAACCGAAGCATTAGTGTGGAGAAAATAACTTTTTAAAAAGCTTTTATAGATAATAACTTCCTAACACAAAAATTTATTGAAAATAGTAAAAATAATAATAATCACATAAAAATTATGATTATAATTTGAAAAATAAAATAGTAAAAAAACTATTCTAAATAAAGCCTACCATCAACAAAATTATGCATATTTTCAATATCATCATGCAATTTCCTCATATATCTTTACATATTTCTTAATAATAATCCCACCTATTTGCCAATTGGACAAGACAAATAGAGATATCTTGATGGTGAACAATGGTGGAAAATTCAATCACTTGAAACCTCAAGTTCTATAAAATTGTCCCAACACAAATATCTAAAAAATCAGAAAAGAAATATAACGCATTTGAAGCAAAATAATACAATTAGATTAGTGCAATGCAAGACCTTCCTTTGTATTTCATCATCTTGGAATAAAAAAAAAATGATAACATTTTTTATAAAAATACATGAGATTAAATATATATATTCTTAAATCATATACAAATTATTTCCTTATTATGATAAATCAATAAGAATAAATGTGCTTATTATTATTTTATTTTTTTGCATGAAAAAATCAAGTAAAATTTAATATTTATGTCTTAAAAATAAAAAAAAATAATAATTTAGTTCACTCTTTGCAGAGCCTCAAAACTAGTTCACAGAAATATCTACAGCCGATGTTATTCGACCAAACTTGTATAAAATTATGTCAACCCCATCGATCTATCGAAAGATTATAGAAGGTGATATGCTGCTAATGTATTTGACTACACCTAAGCAACCCAGTTCTTTGTTAAAGATAAATAAAGGTAGAAGTTTCAGCCAGGATTTGTTACTGCAGCTTCTGCATTTTTGTAGGTTTTGTTTCGATTATTGTTTATCTTGTAAAATTGTTATTTAGAAGCCCAGAAGATTAATTAATTTGTTCTTCCAGTTTCAAGAGAGACTGGCGTTTCTTGGATGGAATTGTCTGTTTGAAGAGCCATAGCTGCTGAATGAGCTCAGCTGCTGAATTTTCTTGAGAACTTCTTCTACAGGGGGAGGTGGCCCAGGCAGCTTTGAATGTTTAAATCTGCAGCCAGGTCCATTTGGGCAGAAACCCATCATATACCTTCACAGAAGTTTTCAGAAAAGTACAGAAAAAGTAAAATGTCAGATGATATAGAATGCATTCGGAGTAACAGACATATTAGAGCATGAAATATTCTACAAGCTTTCAGCAAACGTATGGAATCAGTTTTCTTACTGCATCTAGAATGGAAAAACATTTATGTTAAATGACTGCTGCTTCCAAAAAAAAAACAACTCGAAAGCAAGCCATTCTGCCATGAAAGACACAAACTTTGACCTCTAATTAACGGGGCAAGAATAAAATTCTTCTCCTACGTTACCGAGTTTCCTGCAATCTTGGCCATTGTTCTTGATGCTGATCATGCCATCAAAATTACTATAATAAATACTTGACTCTATTAATTTTTCATGGATCATGAGCCTGCAACCTTCTGGAACTTGTTTGTTTATTTCGGTTGAGTAAGGGAAGCAGAGGAGAGCATTGATGAGATTTGGAGCTTATTATCATTTCATAAACACTATAAAGAGAAGATCAAAATTACCCTTTAAGAAAATTATTTAAGTATCTCCCCATGCAAACCTATAATTTTCTAAACTTTCTATATTGAATAAAGCAAAGCAATGCATTTTTACAGCTACGGAGCTACCCACAATTTAATAGTGCCTGCTAGTGATGCTGTTGATCAGCAAGTAAACATGACTGTAATTAATGAATTACTCTTCCAAAGAACATATAAGTAACAGTAATTTTAGTGTACTTAGTATGATTTCACATGCCACAAAGTATTAAGGAACTATTAAATTGAAGCTTTAGCAGATTATCTATCAATTTAAACAGCTAATATTTTCACTTTCAGATGCAATTAACTCGTTCATATAAAATTTTCAATGGGCAATTAAAAAGCTCTTCTAATATCTAGAGAGAAAATTGATGTTATATCTACCACTTTCCCCATTTCCCACCATCCACTACAATCAAACAGCTATCCACCGACTCCGTAGTCCCTAACACCACAAGGTCCACAACCACCACTCGTACAATTTGGTTCAGCCATACAGTTCTCTCTACATTATTTTCTGAAAGAACAGTAAAATTGCTAGTTGGCTTTACTCTTCTTTTATGTCTTCTAAAGCGGAAGATAGCCAGCACAATTTGGTGCTCAACAAGTATAATTTTCTTAGTTACAAGTTGTTAGTTCCTTAGGTGAGATCAGAAAAAATATTCTTCCCACATTAGCTTAATAGAGTATTCTGATGGTTTCTTTGAAATTTTAAGCTCTACGATTTGTCTTCTTCAGAAAGAAACTATGCAGATGAAACAATAGTTCTTGTTGACGAGCATTAAAAAGTGCAATCAGAGACTTTGCGTGTGATACTGCTATATTTTACAAAAATCTTATCAAAACACATCCACTGAAAGAGGAGTAACCCTAGTTGAGGTTGGAAACTAAGTTAAACCACTTATTTGAGAAAAAAAACATAGTGAAACGTTATGCACTAATAATGAAAAAGGAAAGATAGTAAAGACTCCTGGGAACCTTCATGGTAAAGACTATGTATAAATCAACAGGAGAAAACATCAAAGATTCCTTGAAGCTTTGCATAAGACATCAAGCAGTTTAATTCTTTAGAATCTGGAATCCAATGTAGTAATGAAATGTATATTTTCTGGCATTATCGGTTCACTAGTTGTAGAGCTAATAAATAAAAAAGATGTTCAGAGAAGTTTGAGAAACTCAAGAATACCAAAATCACCTTCTAAAAAAGGAAAAAAATTGCAAACGACTTTCCCAATCATAAACGCATGAAAATTCTTGAAATGACAAAAGAAAGTCAGGCGGCTTGTGGATAAAGCCTTACATCAGAATCCTTCAAAAGAATATAGAGAAACAGTTATTATAACTATAATAGCATAGCCTAAAATCCTTAGCTAAAGCTCATTCAGAACTCGTTACCATCATTCATTTGCAATTATGCTGTTTGGTATGCCAATGACTAAGATTGGGAAACTCATGCTACAACAAAGTTCCTTTAATCTCATGTTATAGGGATTCAATTGGACATTTGATGAAGAGTAACAGTAACAAGTGCTAATTAAATTATATCATGCTAAAGGAATACAATGCGCATAAGTCAATTAACAAAAACCACAAAAAATCGTATCATGCTTCACCTTCAAATGATACAACGGAAAAGGGGAGGGGATGTTGGAAGAAAAGGCAAAGAGATTGTAACTTTTTTTTTTAAATAGTTCATTGCTTATCACGATGACATGACTCGGAGATTCAACAAAGATTTGAACTTGTTTGGAACCTGCTAAATCGAAAGCAACCTTTAATTATATACTAGTCCTTGATGAAAACTAGCTAGGCACCCATTAAGGCAAAGAAGACGCATTAAGCTACATCTGTAAACCATGTTTAAGACAAACTTCTGCGATAAAATAGACACACAATTGGTCCAAGGCACACACCTTAGCTTTCACATGCAAGTGGTGCTTCTGCTAAAACTAGCTAGGCACCGATTACATTACATGGACACCATATTTTCCTCAACATCAATATACTAAATATATAACATGGACATATGGGTACTCTGCTCACTTTAGTAAATAATTGATTAGATATCAGGAACCTCGTGCTTTTTTCAAGATAGAAAAATACAAACAAAACAGTTGCACGAAGATAAAATAGAATCATAAAGAAAATTTTTATGTTATTTCAATTGTTATTTTCTGAAAAACAAACAATCTGCAGAAGAAAATATACTGGATATTGTAACTTCTAACCAATGGAACAGTACTCTCTTGTATTTGCTCCATCGTAATGCTCGCTTCAATCCTACTTACCACAAGCCCTCCCTATACTAAGATGCACAAATCCTCATCCCAATTACTTCAGAGTGATCATTGTCAAGCTTTATCTCTCATGGTTTTTGAAATAATCTCACTCTCTTTGTAAAATCTCTTTGTCATGTAATCATCAATCTTTTGTCCTCCTTCCCATTCTTGCAACTATGTTTGACTTAAAATATCTCCCTGATGTGTTCATTAATTGAAACAATGACTTCCTTGTCACTGGTACTGTCTTTGTCATGAATTCCAACACTTCCACCAAAAAAATTTATCTTGAAAATTGCACACCCGCCACCATGCTGAATAAAATGGTTCTATCTGCTACAAGTTCGATGAGTATAGTCACTTCCATCGCCCTCTTCATCACGCTGCTTAGATTCCATAAGTGCTGACTAGCAAAGACACTTAAAAACTATCTTGGCATCTACACTGTTGATTTCCAAGAGAGGCAAAGGAAAAAAGATGCAAGCAAATTTCCTAAGATTCAAAAAATCAGTCTTTTGAAATGTCAACTTTCTAGCATAAAGGAAGCAATAAACAAGTCCTAGGGCATACAACTTAAACATGAAAATTTAATGAACAAATCACGTGCTTACAACTTTGAATCTTACAAAAAGTTAAATTTTTATCCCAAAGTAAATAAATCATCAAGTGGTTCTCCACTACTCCCTTCAACTTTAAGCCATAAATTCCAGTGATCAAAAGATGTCAATTGCAGAAGGAAGGGAAAGAAAGAAGAAGCGTACAAACATAAACCAACGCCATAAAACCAATTCATCCAACAAGCTCCCTGCACTAACAAATTTTATAGAATCATCAAATCACCATAAACTCAACTTTTAAGACACATAACTGGATAAACCTATCAGCAAATCTTGCACTATCTGGCAGCTTCGGTTCAGAAAATCAGTTTACAACACCTGTAAAATTCTACCGTTCAGATTTATGAAAAAATCCCTTTTTGATGGATGTGACGATCATTGTGCCAGAATTTCACCCAATTGCATGTGAAACTAAAAATAGTCATCTGTCGGGGCCAGAACGTCCTCAACTCCTTCTTCACCGACAATAACCGCTAACCTATTCTAATTCTTTCAGGTAGAAGATCAATTTTTTTACAAATAAAAGCAGAGAAAACTCAAGTAAAAGAACTTGCAGAAAATCACAGAGCACACCATGCCGATCTTCTAAATACGTACTCAAACAGAAAAAATAAGCCAAATCCCCTCAGAATACTATGAATAAATAAAGGGATGGCAAGAGCATACATGTGACACTCCTTGATCTCCTCGATGGTGTGCTTGTAGAGACAATCCTTCTCCCTGCACTCACCAAAGTTCCGGAAGAACCGGCAAACCGGCATCTTCTCTTTATCATATTGGTGGAGAAACCCGCAAGACGCACCCTTCATGCACAAACCGCGCAGCCAGTGCCGGCACACCGTCCGCCGGAAATTCCTCCGGTCCAACGGCGCAACGGCGGTTTCCGGCACTGCTAGCGCCCTCGGATCTCCATGAAGACCCTGCCCCATGACCGCAGAGGGTTCTCCACCGCCTTCCCCGCCGGCGTCAAGCGCTGGTTCGAAGTCAAAGCTAAAAGCCCCACCGGAATCATCCATTGAAGATTCGATCAACAAATCTGAGCTAGGGTTTCACAACTACGGATCGTTACAACCGATCTATGTTTCGTAACCGAGAATCAAAATTGAGAGGAGCGAAAGAGAAGGGATTCAGAATCTAATTTAATAAATACAACTAATTTTTTTTCGGTTTTTTTCCCTTTTTTTTATTTTATTTTCCTCCGCGAGTCTACGCCGACAACGAGCTCGAGGAAGATGAAGTATTTAATATTATTAAATTGGATTAACAACTATGCGAATAGATCGTATGCGAATTATGACGGCTTGCTGCTGCATCCCGTCGATTTATGACTGGACCGTGGTTCGTATGAATTTTTGTGCGGTAAAATGATCGGGCAGAGCAGACCGAGGGCGACACGATGGCTCGAAAAGGGCGTGTCACGTGCGTCGCACGCGGTTGGTAACGGCCCAATTTGCCGCCCGTTGGGCTCGATAAAAGCCCATTTTTTTCTCAATTGCTTGAATACTTCTTCTTCTTCTTCTTCTTCTTCTTCTTCTTCTTCTTCTTCTTCTTCTTCTTCCTGCTTAACAATATATGATGTGGGCTTGTCCTTAATAATCTATGTAGGATTTGATTTCTTCATGATTCAATTCTTAGCTTTTTTAAGTGTTAAAGTTGTTTGCAAAAATAGTTCTAAAATTTTTTTTTAACAATTTGAAAATATGGTGCTAAGAAAATTTACTATTATTTTTTTCTCAAAGATGGATTGGGTATAGCTTTCATTCTTGGTGATACAGTCAAGTACTAGGAAGAGTTTTTAGGGCAAATTTTTAAAAGGAACCGGTTTCACATATGATTTAGGAGAAGGATCATGCTATAAATTTAATTTAAAAAGGATCAAAAACGCACTGCATGGCCACGTTTTGTCTGAAAACGCAAAACAAATTTGCGTTTTAATGGAAAACGTGAACAGTAATTGCGTTTTCTATTAAAACGTAATTTTTTTTTGCGTTTTCCATTCAATACTTCTTTTTTGCTGTGTAAATATTTATTTAAATTATTTTTATAAATATTATTATAATAACTAGTTTATATATAAGTAAAAATTATTTTTACAAATAAATATGTTGTTGGACTGGCTTTGTTATATAATTTTTACTTATATATAAAAACGCCAAAAAAAATTACGTTGCTGGACTGGCTTTGTTGTTTGTTGATGGAGTTTTTCATTCAATACTTATTTTTGTTATGTCAATATATTATTATAATAATATTAGTTTATATATAAGTAAAAATTATTACAAATAATAATAACGTTATAATAATGTTACGCTTATTTAAATTGGGTTATATTTATGTAAATTGTTATAATAAGTTATGAATATAAATTTTTATAATAAAATTGTTTTAAATATTGTCTTAGATATATATATATTATTAAATAAATATAATATTAGATATTTGATTATTTTTATTTTAAATATAATATATTAATTTTAAATTATTTTTTTATAAATATAATGTAACGTTATAAAAATTTGTATATTTACATAATATATAAAAATTCGGTTATACTTTTATTCTTTATTTTAATTTTTATAACTTAGACGTGTTTATAAATTTAAAATATTTTTCGTCAAAGAAATTTTTTTCTAATGTCAAACTAACATTACTGTTAATTAATGATATTTAGTAAATCTTGAAAATTAAAATTAATAAATTTTAGAGGTGCTGAATAGTGAAAATTATTATAATGAAAATTAATTAACATAATAAATCTCAAATTTGGCCAAAAGAAATTTAATTAAAATAAAATTTGAAATTAACAATTAAACTTTTTTTAAATTTGATTAAAATAAATAAGAAAAAATAATTTAATTTTCTTGAGTATAATATTAACATAATAAATTAAACTAAATCATCTAACTAAAATAAAAACAAATCGAAAAGAAATTAAAAAATATATAACTAATAGAGTAAAAATGTTATTTGATGCTAAGCAAAAATTGCTAATGCAAATCGCTGTACTTTTTTTTACTAAAAACACAACTTATTTGCATTTTCACAGAAAATGTAAATTAATTTTAAGTTTTTAGTAACGTTATTATTAATTTAAATAAATATCATGCAATTTAAATAAATCTAACGCCATTATTATTTGTAAAAATAATTTTTACTTATATATAAACTAGTTATTATAATAATATTTATAAAAACAATTTAAATAAATATTTACACAGCAAAAAAGAAATATTGAACGGAAAACGCAAAAAAAATTACGTTTTAATAGAAAACGCAATTACTGTTCACGTTTTCTATTAAAACGCAAATTTGTTTTGCGTTTTCAGACAAAACGTGACCGTGCAATGCGTTTTTGATCCTTTTTAAATTAAATTTATAACATGATCCTTCTCCTAAATCATACGTGAAATCGGTTCCTTTTAAAAATTTGCCCGAGTTTTTATGGAGAATCAACATCCTTCACTAGGGCTGCAAACTAGTTGAGTCGAATTAGAGTCACCTTTGGCTTGAGCTTGAACTTGACTAATTAATCGAGTTAGAGCTCGAGTTTAATTCTATGAGTTCGAGCTGGCTTGTTTATTATTACAAAGAGAAAATAATTATGATTCAAAATAATTATTATAATAAAATGATAAAAAAATAAGAAATAAGAAGATAAATAATAAAGAATGATTTGCTATAATGAAGTGAGATATAATTTTAAAATATTTTTAACAATCTTATACTTAAATTCTGAATGATAATAGATTTTAAGAATATTTTACATTAGTATCTTTTAAACAAGTCAGATATTCACGAGCTGATGAGGCAAGTCATGACTAGCTTAAATTTTACTCGTTAATTCATCGAGCTTGACCTACGAGACTTACGAGCCAATTATGATGCTCGCATCGCTAGTCCTTCACAATGAGCTTATTCTTCCTTGCTTCAACCATAACAAGCCTTCACTCTTTAACAAAGGCACCAACAACACTTCCATCATAGACGAAAAGCTAAGCCTAAGCTCATCATCGAGCCTGCCCAAATGGTCAACCATCAAGGGTTAATTAAATTTCAATAAGATGAAACTTTTGATCACAATTACATTTCTAAATTATTTTGCTTAAATTTATATTTCTTAGCTTTTGACATGTTTGTTGCATTTTGCTAATAAGTAATAAGAGTATGTTTCGGACAACTTTTTTACTACTCTATTTTTCAAACTTCAATCATGATTCTTAGTTGGCAACTGCTTCCTTCTAGCTTTTATGATGTTTTCGTGCTAGGAAGTTGTTTTAAATAATAACTTTTAAAAAATTACTTTCCCCATAATAAATTTACAGTCATAATTTATATAGCCTTTAGCTCTAAAATTTAGTTTATATGGCCACACACAATTATTTTGCTGGTTAGTGGGTTATAGCAATGATAGCATTTGTGGGATGAAGAGAGCCAATAAATATACATAAATACAGCGAGGTGCAAGTTTGTTGGTCGAAAGCGGCTACACCATGGAAAGCATAGACATCCAAAAGTTTTTGGATGAGTATAGGAAGGGGGCTTCTTATGATGTAGCTGAAATGTAGACTTGTTTGTGGCAGATTTGGAGGGAAGTCAATTGATAGGAGAGAGTGTAGTTGAGAAAGCTTCAAG
The DNA here is from genome assembly GCA_019925795.1 of Dendrobium chrysotoxum. Classification (NCBI taxonomy): domain Eukaryota; kingdom Viridiplantae; phylum Streptophyta; class Magnoliopsida; order Asparagales; family Orchidaceae; genus Dendrobium; species Dendrobium chrysotoxum. The sequence continues at coordinate 5,540,401 of CM034308.1, forward strand.
CTAGAAGGAAAAAAGGAAGACCAATCGCATGAAGAAGCATACGAGTTATTTCTATTAGATGATGATGCTTACATTTAATAACATTCTTTTGCTCCATAGTATATGAACAACTAAGTTGATGAGTAATAACATGAGCTGAGAGAAAGCTATATATATAAATGATGAGAAGAGTATTCACCTCCACTATCAAAGCGTTGCATTTTAATTTCAGTGTGTAATAACTTCTGAACCATCATCACAAAATGAGCAAATTTATGAGAAGTTTTAGCTTCACTACGCATTGGAAAATAATTAAGAAATTTAAAAAAATTCATCAACAAAAAGCACATAATATTTGAATCAAATAAAAGAAGTTATTGGAGATGCTCTCTATGCATATAGGTTTGTATAAGCTCTAAAGGCTCACATGTATGATAACTTTTTGTAGAAAAAGGAAGTTTTTGTCTTTTGATCACATTACAAGAGATGCAGTGAAATAGAGTAAAGGAGGTGGAGGAGACGTTTAGTGACTTTGCAAGTGAGGCAAGAACTAATTGATGTAGATGTTCTAGATGAGCATGCCAGAGAGCAAATGTGTTGAGCTGAGTGTAGATCGAGAGCTATAGTGGGTGGAACAGTTATGTTTAATGGTATGGGATATAGAACTTTACTACCGCGACCTTGGTGAACAACTTAATTGGTCAAAAGGTTCTTGATAGTCAAACCAGCAGCATCAAAAGAGACTGGAATAGTTCTTGTCATAAGTTATTTTATTTATAAATAATAAATTATGAGAAATGGAGAGAACATGAAGCGGATTGTTAAAAAGGAGCTTACTGTTAGGATGAGGAATGGAGCTTACTGTTAGGATGAGGAGTGGGTAAGAGTCCTTAGCTATTGTTGTTGATGGGAAGAGATGCATCATTGCTAATGATGATGGAGCAGAGGACTTGTATAGGGAGTGGATTGCTGAAGGTGATTGATGTCAGCTATGAGATGAGTAGAGGTTCCTGAGTCAAGAAGCCATATCTACAAGGTATGTTGCTGATGGGAGAGAAGTCCAGTAACAACTATGGAAGAGGGACACATTGTATCTTAAATCACAGCAATGTGAACAAGTTATGGTGACATGTTCAACTTTGTTGCAAATCTAGCATGTGGGGAAAAGACCGAAAGAAGTTTGACCTCCACAATGAGCTATAGGGTTGTGGCCTCGTCTTAGATGAGACACATGACCGCAAGTGGCTGTGAAAGCCATGGTGGGATTGACCGGATAGAGTTCTGTGGAAGTTTGGTTATTAGGATTGATGGGAGTAAGTTTGGTTCTAATGGCTGTTTTGAACACTTAATATGCAGATGGTAGCCCATTTAGAATATGGAAAATAAAGGCACCGATACCATGAAGTGAAGGAAGACTGAAGCTAGCAAAGCACTGAAGGAAGAACAATCTGCCGTAAACATAGCTGGAAGGAAACTGGGAGCTGAAAATTTAAGAACTATAGCAGAGAAAAACACAGCATAAGTTTTCCTCCATTGTATTCCAGTCCAATACATAGTAGAAGAGTAGTATATATACAAATATAGTTGCGGTAGTATCAGCTCTACGTTGACGGAGGAGATGAGATAATTTGTTGGAGATGAACAATGAAGATTCATTCAGAAAAAGATGGATAAATTTGCTACAGAGTATGTGAAGGACGCTTGCATGTCATATGAGTAGTTATCATTCTCTGCATTTTTTTTCTCCTTTCCCCTCAACCTATTGCTTTGAGTAAAGTTGTATAGAAGCTTTGGAGTGAAGGAAGGGCATGCAAAGAGTCAGGCTACCATTGTTGGTTGCCATTGATTGGAAACTCATGGTAGGTGTTTTTGAACTTTAGGCCGCAAAAAGTGACTTCAGTCTTTTACAGGACTGAATTTCTTAAGATTTTGATATTACTCAGTTAAAGTGTGATAACTTTTTATATTTTATGTTTCTATTCTTTTTATTTAAAATGATATTATTGGTCGTTTGATATAGTTGTAACTTTTTGTAAAGTTGGTTATAAATTATTATGAGAAATTAATTTTTTTATAAGTTGTTGTAAAAAGCAACTTTCTAGTATGAAAAAATACTTAAGCAACAAAAAAAATAATAGCAAAACAAAATTTTTGAATGCGACCTAAAAAAACAGCAATAAAGCTATTTCAAATAAAGCTTATATTTGTATTAGAATGAACTCTGAAATATCAAAGGGGCCATTTGATTTGCTAAAAAATAAAATATACTGTAAAATAAATGAATGTATTTGAAATATTTTAAATTGTTTAGATCAATATATTTGTTTAAAGTAAAATTAATACATTGTAAAGCCCAACAAACCCGGTGTCAACTAGTGATGACACTGATGGAGGTACTAACGATCAGTGGCTAGTGGTGGATCGTGATCGACGATGACATTAAAGAATTTACAGCATATTTAAAAACTACTCTAAATCTAATATTTTCAAAACTCATCAAAATTAAATTAGATTATAAATTTTAAATACTTCAAAATTTTATTCTGCATTTTTTTATTTCAAACAAAATATCAATTTTTTAAAAGCCTTTACATTAAAAATACATTATATTACATATATTTTACTTCAAATCAAATAAACTCTAAATTTATATTAAATTTTATATTATAAATAATATCATAAATTTCATTTATTTCAACATAAATTTAAATATTTTAAAATTACTCTGATATAAAACACACGTTTCACAAACATAAATAAAATAATATGAAATATTAATTTTAATTTACGTGTATTTTTTTCAAAGTTTGAACATTTCTACTGAAACAATACCGACAAATTCTGCCACGTTACTATTTCCACTCATCCAACAAGTCAAAAGAAGTGACGTTTCAGCCACTACAAAGCTAAAGTTTGGTCTACTTCATGCTTGTGGACCAATAAACCTTTGTTCTAATCTACATTATAAAAAAATGATCAAAATGTTTATAATTTTTTTTTAAAATTCAAAATAGCCTTTAATTATATTAAAAAAATATTTTAATCCTTCAACTCTTTTGATTCTTTTTTAAGATTTGAATATAAAAATATTCATTTAATATAATTAGAGATTATTTAGATCATTCATAAAAAATTTAGGAATTGATATATCATAAAAAAATCATCTTAATCGGACACGAATCTTGAGGAAAAAATAAGATGAAAACTTTAAAAATTGAATCATAGGCCATCTGAACTCCGATTTCAGTAAACTTATAGTCGAACTGAACGTATCAGAAATACGAACCCAACGACACTAAATTCAACTCAATCCGAGACCAAATGAGTCCAAATCAAAGACCCATTTGGAAAGTTCAAACCATAATTTGGATTACCAAACGGTCTCCAAAAGTGACATGCTTATAATCGAATCGAGCGGATCGACGAGACGAATCCGACGAGCCCAAAATCGATAAATTCTGATATCATTAAGACATGCAAATGCTCAGCAAACAATCTATGATCAAGAGTTTCAACATCGGTTGTCCATTCAAATCACTACCAATTTACCGTTGATCTTCTTCTTATTTATTGGCCATGCCACTCTCTGAAAACTATAAATAGACCACTCATTTCTCATGAGGGTGTACCCAAGAAAAGAATAGAAGGAATAATAGGAGAGAAGCAAGAAGAGAAGAGAAGGAAGAGAGCTTTCTTGTCACCAGACTCCTCCTCGACCATCGCTGGACTTCCACCCGGCAGCCGATCGACACCGGAATTCTACCCGACATCCGATCGACGCCGGAGTTCAGCTCGACCGCCGATTGACGCTGGAGTTCTGCCCGATAACCGACTGACACCGGATTTCTGTCGGACCACCAAACGTCACTGGATTTCCGATCTCCGTTTGTAACCAGATTTCAACACGACGGTTGATTTTTGTAATCTGAACGTCCTTAATTTCGGAGGCGAGTTAGTCACTTGTAATCAATTCAAACACTAGTGGAATCTTTTTCAACTGGGCGTGACCCCGTAATTTTTTCCTTTTTCAAGATTTTCCACGTAAAAATTCTAGTGTTATTTCATCTTTTAATTGTGTGCTAGATATCCGTACAACGCTAAGACAAAATTTTTTAACTCTACCACTGAGTATATTCTATCCCGCAACAGGAATCATTTTGATCATTGTTTTTTGCACTATAAAATAATTTTGATAAAATATAATATTTCTTTGGTGGTCTTTCACTGTCGAGAAAAAAAAAAGATAATTAATTAAAGAAATTATGCTTTTGCAGACTTTAATCTGCATACGTTATTTCTTTAATCTACAAGCAATCGTTGGTTGTTAAAATTTAAAATAAGCCACAATGGTCAGGTGTTTGTTGATAGACAACACAAGAGGGCAAAAGTAGATAATATAAATATCATAAAGGTTGTTTTTGACTGTTTTTCAATCTGAAAGGAATAAAAAGCTCTATTGAAAAAAAAAAGAAGTATTTGGCAGTGGAAAAAGACCTAATCATCAGTCCTTTTTTATTTGGTAGGATGAGGGTTCTTTTTTTTTTTTTTTTTTTTTTTTTTTTTTTGACTTTTAGGGCGACTTTTTTATTATTTTAAGCATCTTTTTAGTTTAAATATTAAATTTTTTGTTATAAAAAGTTGCTTTAAGAAGCAGTAGGAAATCCGTCCCAAACAAAACCTAAGTCAAACTTACATATTATATGCGTAAGATTCGAATCTAAGACATCTTAATTGATAACCAATGTTCTAAACCAATAGATGAAGATGAGTTGTGTGAGTGTTCGAATCTTATCTGCTCATTCGTAAAAGAGAAGGTGACCTAATATTGAAAGGTGTAATTTGATATGAGAGTAGGAGAGATAATAAAAATTTATCAAAAAAGAAAAGAAGATGAAGATTAGGATAATAACTTGCAATAAATATTTAATTAATAATATAATTTCAAAATTATTAAATAGAAGTTGTTTATATAGAAAGCTGAAACTATCTTTTTTAATATTATATTAACGATTAAACACTACAAAAAATCACAAACTTAAGATCATTATCTTCAAAAAGTTAGAAAATCATTCCAAATAATGCCATGTAATAGTAGTTTAGGGTAAAGGGAATTCATATATATATTCATATAGATGGAGTTAACAATGATAATTAAACTATATCGTTTCAAAAAGAGAATAGAATCAAATTAATTTCTATTGTTAGGTGATTGTAGGTTGTAGGGTCAGTCATACTTATGAAAGGAGAGGATTGGTTTGTGTGGTTTGTTGAGCTGTTGTAGCCCACTGTGATTTTGCTTTTGATTTTCAGGATCTGGGAAAGGAAATAGGTTGTGGACTAGCAGTTCATGATCAGATTTGAGGTCATAGGTATTTTGCTATTTTAATTTTTGTACAGTCATGACTAGTTAAATTTTCAGTTCTGTAGCTCTTACATGTAGCCATATATTGTAGTGTAGATATTTATTTTGATGAAATAAAAGAAACTTTGTGGATGAATTTAATTTTAGTATTTGAATGTTTAGTAGCTCTGTAGTATGCAATCTATTTCAATGAATATTGATTGTTACAAGATTAAATAATAAAGAGCAAATATGAGGCTAATCTCTCTCCTAGAAAGAGGGGGCAATTGAATGATCTAGAAAATAATGACATGGGATTGATCTAAAAATACACATAATGATTGCAAGTTAATCAAAGTGGTTTGTCTCTGTTTTAGATGTTAAAATGTACATAGCTCATGACTATTTATAAACATGGAGATGAGTATTTCAACATTTCGAAGGGATTCTTTAACAATCATGTTAACCTTGGGTGAACTAAATCATTACTTCCATTAATTGGAAAGATAAAATGTTAACCTTGCTAGTTGCATGGGCTAGTGATGGTGACTCGGCAAAAGTTGCTATTGTTGATATATATTTATGATCAACAAATGAAATGTACTATTTCGTTGCTATTAATACTAAGAATCTAAAGGAGTTGAGGACCAAAATCATGATAAATCTTTGAAAGCTCACATGTCAAATTTAATGTCCTAAAAAATGATGAAGATTGACCACCATTTTTCATGCTACAATGTTTGTTTTCTAAAAATCAATTCAACACGGTAATTGTCTCATAAAATGGAGATATACAAAAGTCATATAAATATGTGAAATTTAGATATAATCGAAAGAGCGATTGAAGATCAAAGACTCCAATTTGTAATTCGAGGCCACTGATTGATCAAATGGTTCCAGGAAGGCTCGAGAGATGCCAATTATCTTGTGTATGATATTTTTTTTTTGACATTTAGGTCAATTAAGATAAATTCACACAAATATCATATATAGAACAAGACTCGAACCCAAAATCTCTTGATTATTAACCAAAGGTCCCAACTAATAGGCCAAAGTTGAGTTGCATCTTGTGTACGATGTACAATATTTGAAAAAAATATTGGGAAAAGAATAATTTGACTACCTTGAAATAGTTTTGACTGGTTCAATTCATGCAAATTCTATTATTTGTAAATTTGGATGAATTTGATATAATTGAGATTCTCGCAATGATATGATTATTTTGACCATAGATTTAAAAATTGGACCGGATTGGCCGGTTCAATTGTGAACCGGTCAAATGTCCGGTCCGATTCAGCTTACAAACTGGATTCACATAGAACCGGACTAAATCGAAAAAAACCAGTTGTTCAATCGATGAACTGTTGAACCAGTCCAGGTTGGGAAGAACCGGCTGGTTCTATTAAAATTATTTTTGTTTTAATAAAATTATAAACAATATGTTTTAATTTTTTAAATTCATTTAAAAATTTTAAATATTTTTATTAAATATGAAGGTTAATTGCATCATATATACATGTCATATCACATAATATTTTTTATTATGAAAAGTTTGTACTTTACACGATATATATTTTATAATAATTAATAATATAAATTTATATATTATAAGATCTCATTTATTATCACTATGATTAAAAGTAAAAGTTAATTATAATTAAATTATTAAATTTTTTTTAACTATAATATAATTAAACTATATGTCTAATAATTTAATTATAGTATATAATTATATTCATCATTTTAATTTAATTATATTAAGATAATATGTGATAATATGTTGAAAAGTACAAAGTATAAATTTTTAGAATTATGAAGTTTAAGATTAGATTGTCATAAGTAATATATTAATTTTATTAATTTTAATTAACATTATTATTTATTGCTTCATCCGGTTAGACTAATGATTCGACAGGTCAAATCGTGAACCTCTCCTTCCTATTCGTTATTCGGTCCGATTATTACGACCTTGATTTTGAATATAAGGCTTGTTTGGGAAGATTTTCTTATTGCTTCTTAAAGCAGCTAAAAGAAAGCCATCCCAAATGAAGTCGAAATACGTTTTATATATTTATAATCGCATTGGGTGTTTTGATATTAACATTCGACACTAAAATTTGTGTTTAATAGAACGAGTATTTTATGATTGCAACAAACAGAAAAGTGATATTATATTAACGTTTTAATTCTAGAAATAGAGCATCTCTAACGCTCCATAATGTTTTGGATCAAATTTTTGTGGCAAAGAAGACAACCTTAGAGAAGATGTAAGCAGCATCAGTGTTTTTAGTAAGTTCAATTTAGTTCATTGAACGTCATTTATTATAAGATAGCTTTTCTAAATACCTTTAAATATTGATTATTTTTAAGAATAACATATTAATATTTATAATCATTAAAATCACATTCAAATATTAAAAATCACAATAAATTTCTAATCCATAATTTTCTCTTTTCATCAAAATTCTAACAATTTAATTTTATCTTATAATTATATGAATTTAATAATTTTTTAAATAAATAATTATTTTGTAAATACATGAAATTTCAATCTTATATATAATTTTTTTTTAATTTTGTAATAAAATTATACTTAATTGTAATACATGATATTTCAATATTAAAAATGTGCTAATAATTAAGAGTTTGTTTGGAATAATTTTTGGGCTAATAATTATAATTTTATTTAATTATTATTTTTTCAATCTTTTTAAAATTTTTTTATAATATAAAGTTATTTTCTATAATTATAATAATAAATTATTCTCTTTATAATAATTTTAAAATAGATTTTATAAAATATTGTACTGTCCCAAATAAATCTTAATTTAATTTTCCAATTTATCCACGGCACGAAATAATAATAAATAATGATATGTGTGAAATCTTATAAGTTAGTTGGCTTTCGTCATTTTGCTCACTCATCAGCCCAGAATCGATCGAGCTTTCTGATTTCTTTCTCTTTCACCCTTTTCTGAGTATTTATTGTCGCCTCTGATCGGAAAACGCGGAGGGTGAAGACTTCACGTTTCTCGGCGATAACTCTTAGGCGTCGGGGACGGTGGGAACCCGGAGCTGGTGATGCTGGAAGGGTGGATTGGTCTCGATCCTGCAGCGACGGTACAATAGCCCAAAGGAAGGGAAGGAAGTGCGGCAACTAGAGTCTAGGGTTTCGTCTCCCAGTTTGGTGCACCGTTAGGGTTGGATATGGCGATGTTGGTTAGCGGCAAGGATGGAGGCAAAGCGCTAATGGACTCGGGGAAGTACGTGAGGTACACTCCAGAGCAGGTGGAGGCGCTTGAGAGGGTTTACAATGAATGTCCGAAGCCGAGCTCCTTGAGGAGGCAGCAGCTCATCAGGGAGTGTCCCATACTCTCCAAAATCGAACCGAAGCAGATCAAAGTTTGGTTTCAGAACCGCAGGTAAATCACGTCGACATTAGCGAGAAGATCTGTTTCTTGTTTGTTCTTGTTGTTTTTTTGTCTCTTTAGTCGTGGTTGTTGTTTTTTTCTCCTTTGAAGTGATTTGTATGTTTTTTAGATTGGTTGGTACATTTGTTTACGGGTAAAGATTTGTAATGAAACCCCAATGCGGATTAAAGATCTGTTGATTTTTTTTTTTTGGCAGAAAAGGATATTCATGCTCTTTTTTGGCTCTACAATGGCCCTTTGACTACTAGATTTTCTGATATTTATATTAGTTTGTCACTTGTTGCGTATGTACTTCTAACATGTATTGCACGTTCTTGCGATGTAGTCAAGCTCAGGATGTTGTTTCATTTACGAATGATTAGTGATTGTTTTGTTTAAAAGCACATTCGAAGTTCCAAGCCCATAATATTTTTTTATTAATTTTGGAGTGCGTTTTAGATGTCGGGAAAAACAAAGGAAGGAAGCTTCTAGTCTGCAGTCTGTTAACAGAAAGCTTACGGCCATGAACAAGCTTCTGATGGAGGAGAATGATCGGTTGCAGAAGCAAGTTTCGCAGCTAGTTTATGACAATAGCTACATGCACCAGCAACTTCGTAATGTAAGTGGACACTGTATTTCATTGTTCCTTATGCCTGCTCATCATTTTCCGTTTAGTCACCCTTCAAAGTCCCTTATTCTATGTTTTCTTCTTATGCTTCCTTGAATTCACCTTCTTTTGTATTGATTAATCCTCAGAATATGTTTGGGGTTTGGCTATTGATTGGTCCATTGCTTTTATTTTCCTTTAGTTTAGGCAAACCAATTTATCTTGAATTTGGCTGTTTTTTTCCTCTTAAGTTTCATGTTTTCTACTTTAGGGCTGTGAAAAGGCTTATTTTTCTGAATCCTTCTAGCACATTAAAAATTTCTAACAAAGTGTGTTGTTATTTTTAACATTCGTTTTCTATAATTTTTATTTTTTAAGATTTCCAGCAAGTTCTAAGTATGTACCCCTTTTGACAGGCATCTTTGGCCAACGCAGATGCTAGTGAATCTATGATTTTAGGTAGTCAACTACAAAATCCAATAACTCAGCCTTCATTGAGGGATGCTAGCAACTCAGACAGGTATTATATTGGCAGCTATTTGTGGTTTTGTTTTCATCTTCTTTTCTGCTATTTTATTTTATTTTATTTTACATTCATAATCATTTGCAGTCTACTTGCAATTGCTGAGGAAACATTGGCAGAGTTCCTGAAAAAAGCTACTGGAACTGCCATCGATTGGGTTCAGATGGTCGGGATGAAGGTATTCTGCACTTCAAATTCATTGAAATGATTTTTAGATTTGTTTCTCTCAACCAAAACTACTCTTTTAACAGCCTGGTCCGGATTCTATTGGAATCATTGCTATTTCCCGCAATTGTAGTGGTTTAGCAGCTCGAGCTTGTGGGCTTGTGAGTTTAGAACCCAAAAAGGTATAATAGAGCTTATCAGACTTCCTCTGTCATCATTCATCTTGATTTGCAATTTATGTTTTTTATTTTGTAGGTTGTGGATATCTTGAAGGATCGCCAAAGTTGGTATCGTGATTGCCGATCCATTGACGTGTTGAAAGTTTTCCCTACTGGAAATTGTGGAAATATTGAAATTTTGTACATGCAGGTATTTATACTTAATTATTAAATTTGCATCTTGAATGTCATGAGACCAACTTTTGCCTGTGAGATTCCTTGTTATTTTTCATTTATTTAGTCTTTTTGTCATCAGACATATGCGCCTACTACTTTGGCCTTGGCACGTGATTTTTGGACGCTTAGATATAGTACATCTTTAGAAGATGGCAGTCTTGTGGTGAGTTGATTTAATCTATTAAATACATTTCTTTTCTTCTATTAGACCTATGATGGAGGGGTTATATTTTAGGCTTCATTTAAGGCAGTTTATGCTTTTTTTGGTTTAAAAAGCCTCTTTTTTCAACCACAGCTTCCAATATACTTATACAAAAACAATTTTTAAAAGAAAAAATTCTAAAAAGCTGTCATCTAATTGCATTTTTTTTACTGATTTTCTTATCACAAAATTTGTCAGAAAACTGCCCCAAATAAAACCTTAAATTAAACCTGCTTATTGCATGATACTCGGAGGTCTTTCTGGTTGAATGCAGGATGATAAAGGATTTTCACATATAGAATCTGTTTTTTCATTATCTTATACCAGAATTGCTAAACTACATGATGATACCCTTTTAAATGATTCTTACAGCCTAACTTAGAAACTCCTTTTGGTAGTTTATGGTCTTGTTGGTTGGAGCATTGAGACATTCTTGGTTTAAAATTGACAACTTGTTTCCGTAGATATGTGAGAGGTCTTTGACTCCTTCAACTGGTGGTCTGGCTGAGCCAACTAACTCTAATTTTATCAGAGCTGAGATGCTTCCCAGTGGATATCTAATCCGACCATGTGAGGGTGGTGGTGCAATGATTCACATTGTTGATCATGTAGATTTGGATGTGAGTTTCCTTTTGACATCTATTGTTTTTTAAACACTGTGAATTATTGCTGATAAATGCTGTTGCCTAGGCTTCAACTGTGCCTGAGGTTCTCCGACCATTGTATGAATCGCCACAAATGCTAGCTCAGAGGATGACCATTGCAGTACGTTTCAAACTAAATGGACTGTCTTCTAGTGTACATTTTACAGTGGTCTATTATGTTCTCATTAATTGCACAGGCATTACACCATATTAGACAGATTGGTTATGAAACTAGTGGTGAAGCTTCTTATGATGGGGGACGTCAACCTGCTGTTTTGAGAACCTTCAGCCAGAGGTTGAGCAGGTGAGTTATCTCATCTCCATGTAACCATAGACCATTATTGTTGTTTCAAGTTAGTGTGAAGCTCATCGTATGGCATGGCAGGGGTTTTAATGATGCTATTAATGGATTTTCTGATGATGGTTGGTCTTTACTGGGATTCGATGGTGGGGAGGATGTGACTATAAATATTAACTCATCTCCTAGCAAGCTATTTGGAAGTCATTCCAGATCTGCCAAGTTTTCTACCTTGGGTGGTAGCATCTTGTGTGCAAAAGCTTCAATGCTACTTCAGGTTTAATACTTTTTCATATGTTTATGAGTTATCGCACTTTCTACTACAATGTACTCCTACAACATTTTAGTTCAGTTAGATGTTTTTGGTGAATTAATATTAGGAATGCTAGGTTTAAGAATTGCGATATTGGGATAACTGGTATGAGTAGCACCTTATTGAAGATGTGTTAAGAAAGTTGTGAAAACTAAGCAGCTAGTTAAACATGTATGCGGATGGCTGAAAGATGCTTTAGTAAGCTGAGTTGATATAACTAATTTAAAAGAAATAAAGAAGAAAGACCAAAGAAAACTCAACTAGAAAAATGACAAAAGAACTTGCACAAAATATAATTAAAGTCTCATGTAACACTCAAGATAAATTAATGTAGGATTCATAAAATCTGCTGTCAATAGTTGGGATAAGGCTAATTATAATTGTGGAGTAAATTTCCACAGTGGCTATTGTTTTATCTTGTGTAGTTTGTAATGTTTGATCTATTGACATGTCGCAGAATGTGCCACCTGCTTTACTTGTTCGTTTTTTGAGGGAGCATCGTTCAGAGTGGGCGGACTCTATTGTTGATGCTTATTCAAATGCATCTTTGAGAGGTTGCTCGTATGCATTTCCTGGTTTTTTCGACAACAGTGGTTTTGCGGCTAACCATGTCATTATACCACTTGCTCATACTGTGGAAAATGAAGAGGTAATTATTCTTGACTATATGTTTTCCTTTTTCATGATTTATTTATTAATGCATTATTTATTCCGTGTAAACTATTTGTCTATTTCTGTCTTGTTTGGGTTGCAGTTCTTGGAAGTGATTAGGCTGGAAAGTCAAGCTTTAAACCAGGATGATGTTCTTTCCAGGGACATATATCTGTTACAGGTTAGCCATTTTTGAATAGAGGACTATTTGATTATATTTAATCTTAATCTATTCGAACCATTACCCTTTTGTTTTGGCAGTTGTGCGAAGGGATTGATGAGAATGCGGTTGGTGCTTGTGCACAGCTTATTTTTTCACCTACAGATCCATCTTTTGCTGATGATGCCCCCTTGTTACCTTCAGGATTTCGAGTGATACCACTTGATGTCAAAGCAGTTGAGTAGTATGCATTTTTTTGTTGTGTAATGAAATTTATTATGTAACTCTCAATCTGGTCTTGTCCAATAGCTTAATTATATACATATACTCTAGTTGTTTACACATGTTCTAAAATATTTTTTATTAATTTTTGAGTTTATTTTGATAAATTCCAGCTTTAACCAAATTAGGAACTTGAATGTGGTTTAAATCCTTGCATCTTCCCTTCTATTTTTCCGTTGTAGACTTATGGGCCACCCAGTTGTTATGGTGTTCTATAAATGCTTTCTTGAAAAATTTGAACTTTTTGAACTTTTTGTTTCTTTTTTAGTTTAGCTTATCGCCATTATATTCTTTGTTCTCCAGGATTCAACTGCTGCCACAAAAACTCTTGACTTGGCCTCCACTTTAGAGGTAGGCTCAGGTGGAGCAAGTAGGATTGCCAATGACACGACTACTAGTGATATGAGGTCGGTTCTGACAATAGCATTTCAGTTCATATTTGAAAATCACCTCCAAGAAAGTGTCGTGGCAATGGCTCGACAATATATCAGAAGCATAGTGGCTTCGGTGCAAAGAGTTGCAATGGCAATCACTAACTCAAGGCTCGGCATAGGGCTAGGTATGAAACATCCACTTGGGTCTCCTGAAGCTCATACACTGGCAAGATGGATTTCTAGCAGTTACAGGTAATCTCTTTTTTCAAATTTTTGGAATCCTCTGACGATTATTTACAAGTGACATCTTCTTTAGTGCATTATTTAAGATTGGTGATCTACAAGTTTTAGTTATTTTTCTTGGTGAGGATCTTGGTTCTGATCCCTGGTGGGGAGTTCTCGAGGTCATTTATGGCAGCTGAGGCTGACGAGGGATATACATTATGCAGATAATGTGGTGGCTAGCTACTGGAGGAAGTGGAGACTAACTTAAAGACCATTATATGTAAGTTTTGGCTGACGGGTGTTCAACATCATTTTGTTGGGTGGCAAGTAGGTTCAACATCCTTGTGGTTGGCTGTGAAAGTTAGCATTGTTAAAGAGTTTGTTATGTTTTTTTATGAGCCTTGAAGGCTACTAGCAATCTTGACTGACGGGGGAGAGTAGCAAGTGACCTAGCCTTGATGGCTAGCTGCAGGTGACTAGCAATAAGTTCCAAAGGGCCATTGACAAGCTTGTATTGGGAGAAACCACCGGGAAAAATCCATAGCAAGCTTAATACAAACTATGTCATATGCATATGAGAAGTGCTTAGTGGTAAACAATGTCCATGTAATGAGTGTTTTTTAATTTTAGGATGGTTGAAGGCACTCATGCAGCTGTGCACATTAAGGATTTCAATTTGATGACTAGTTAGTTGAGCTCAATGGATACTCGCTTAAATGATGAAGTCCATGCTTTGAGCTTGGCAAGTCCACTTCTAGAAATCTAGGTTGGAACCTGTAACGATGGTAAACAATTTATGTGAGTCTCTAAAGCTAAAGCTCAATAATTTTTGTGACTGATCTTGAGTGAAGACATTAGGTGAAGAGAATTAGTCGATAAATTTTCTGTTATTGCTCTAAATTTTGAGAGTAGAGCTGGAGAGGTGCAATGAAAAGCAACAACAAAGACAAATTCAACCCACACAAAAAAAAGAGTCAATCTACGGTCATTATAGAGCATGTTGGCAATGTGACAATACTATTTGCATTGAAAAGGAACTTTTGCATTAGTGCTTATCTATGAGTTCAATCTGATCACCAGTTAGCTGAGCTCGATAAATACCAACTTTGGCGATGAAGTTTGTACTTTGAGCTTGGTATGATTACTTCCAGAAAGCTTGGTTGGAATTGTGACAACCATTAAAATTTTATGTGGGTCTTCAAAGCTGAAGATGAATGATTTATGTGACCGACCTTGGGTGATGACATTAGGTGAAGAGAATCAGTTGACAAATTTTCTTTTTCTACCCTGAATCTTTAGAGTAGACGGAGAGTTGCAAGGAGAAGCAACAAAAAAGGCAGATCCAAATCATAGCAAAAAGTCGATCAAAATGTCATAATTGAGCGTTTCGGCAATGTCGCAAGATTGGCTAAATTGAAAAGGAGTTGTTCACATGAATGATGGAGATTGTTCAAAAGATATGAAGGAATCTGTGAATGCTGGACTTAAAGAGATTTATTTTGCGCTTATGTATGTCTTTTCATTTAATTCTACATGATGAGTTTATGACTAGTATTCCCCAGAAGATTGTAGCAATATTTATCTTATGGGAGTTGTTGTGCAAGTTAACATTGGTAATGGGGTTATACATGAACTTCATAATCTGAGGCTTGTTCTTGATTTGAAGAGGAGCTCAAGTTCGATTGGATAGCCAGGTGAAGAAGGTTACATGTCAACTTTATGTGATATTTTTGGAAGGTGACCAAAAGTGATAGGGTGATTGCACATGGAAGCAAAAATTTAATAGTGGCCGAACATGTAAGGATTTGTGTTGAAATTGCTTTGTACCAATTATGGATCCATTCTTTGATTCAAACCTTTTTCTCTTTCATATAAAAATTCAAATCCCTTTGCCTGCTTCATTATGTGCCGCCAAGGATTAGAGAGAGAGGATGGTCTTAACTATAACATATGAAAACCAGAATGGTATCATGTATATGACAAAAAATGAGATAATGTGAGCCATTTTGAAATTTATTGATGGTTATTCTTGAGGACCAATGCAGGATATAATTTCTATCAAGTGAGAGCTTCCAAATCATAAAACAGCGTTGCAAACAAATGATATTTTAGGATCAATGAGCAGTAGAATAGTAAGACAAAGCTTGTGGTAAAAGTTGGTAGTTTTGCCACTTAGTAATTGAAGTACTACAATTCTTCATTCAGCTTCTATTGATTCAGAGGCTATGTCACACAAAAGATGATTCCTTTCTCTTGATTGTATAACATAAATTAATCTTCAATGGGGAGATTATTAAGTTGTTATGTAGATATATTCCTCATTATTTGTTTGATTCTTGATTAATATGTTTCTTCTTATTATGTGATTGAATTTAGAGTTCTTAGTTTTGATCACACGGAGAAATCTCAGTTATTATTTTGTTTCATAAATCTACGTTCTTCCATTGCCTAAGATGTCCTATATATTGGCATGTGATTTAAGGCCATTGGCACCCACTTTGTTGGCTAATGGAAAATCAAGGGAAACGTGGAGTTTCTTGCGACTAAGACTTGCAAGAGACATCTTCTCAAGTGACTTGGTTAAGGTGGAAGATATATTGTCACAATTTGGCTTGGAGGCTTGAATTAACAAGGCAGGAACAGAAGGTCGGATGATTGATTAAATTTTTAATTGCTAACTATTTCCAATACACAGAAATAGCCACTAAAACCTCAAAATTTTAAAATCGGATAATATAAATAATTTTCTCTCGGAGTGTCACGCCTGTGATACATGTTCTCTCATCTTCTACTCATTTTAAACTTTTGAATAATACTTTTATTCATTTATAAATATAGGAGTGAGTCATAAAAGAACTCAGTGAACACATTATGCTTTTAAATTACAGTAACACAAGGCATTGAGAATAATATGCTTGCTCATTTTAAAACATAAGGTAATTCTAATTAAAATTCATTTTAAACATATCCATCAATGTTATGCATATTTCATATATTTATTCTTTATTGTAAATAGTATAATTGTTACAGTAGACACCATCTAAAATAATACCAAAAAAGGTACTCCTTTTTCATATTCATTTCCTTTTTTATTTACATTAACGGGTGCATTTTTTTCCCAGTCAGTATCATATGGGGTGTGCTCCATTAATCAATCATACATGTGTAAATATTCTACATAAATCATTTTATTAACATTTTATATATCATTTCATATTGATAGAATAAGCATCATAACATAGAAAAAGTGACATCATTATGACATAAAAATTATGGATAATTTTGACATAAAATTCAGCATATGGATAATTATGCTGATCAGGCATGAATATTTGCACGATTATAGCAAACGTCTAGTCGAACTGAACGTCTCGGAAAGACGAGCCCATCGACACCAAAACCAGTCAGATTCGAGCCCAAATGAGCCCAAATCAAGGGTTGAAAGCATATTTAAACTGTTCAAAGCTTAATTTGGATTACCAAGCGAATTCCAAATATCACATGCTTATAGTTGAATCGAGCGGTTCGATGAGAAGAATCCAACGAGACCAAGATCACTGAATTCTGATATCACTTTGACATTCAAATGCTTAATAAACAATCCACGATCAAAGGAATCAATATCACTTGTCCATTCAAACCACTCCCATCTTGACCTTGATCCTCCACATATTTACAAGTCATGCCACTCTCAAAAAACTATAAATAGGCCTTATTCTTCACATGAAGGGAGAGGGAAGAAAGGAGGAAGAGAAGGGTAGAATTTAGGAGATTCCTCACCGCCGACCACCGCTGGAGTTCTTCCCGGCCACCGTCGGACTTCCACCCATTCGTCGATCATCGACGGACTTCCACCTGTTCGTTGTCCACCGCCAGAGTTCTTCCCGACCACCGTCGGACTTCACCCATTCGTCGATCACCAATGGACTTTCAGAGTTCTTCCTAACCACCGCCAACCACCGCTGGAGTCTAAAATCAGTTGGATAAAACTGTATTATTCTAATCAACTTGTCTTTGTTGAATGCATGAAATCCATTAATAGGATTCAAATAGGCCATACACAAAAGAAGCTCAGTATTTACTTCTGTAAAACGATTGTTCAACTCCTGAAGCTGCATATCAAAAAATTTCAACCCGAAAATGATATAAATTTATTATATCTTGAGCTCTACGGCAAGGACGGCTACGAGCAACCCATTTATCATCCATATGTGGAATATTTATTTTCTGCTGCTCACAGAATGAGGTTACATTACCAATAAAGTCAGTCCACTTGTTATCTCTCATATCCTGCGGTCTCATTTTACATATACGCACTAAAGACATAGCATTTACAATATCTTGTTCGCCTCTTTGCAAAGCTTGTGATAGATCATTAGTAATACTAAGTACATCTTTCATAAAATGTCGACAAAAAGAAAATTCAAAGGTATGTAACGATAATATATACGCCTCATCTTTTTGTTCTGAGCTCACACCATCTTTCAAAATGATTTCTAGGACATCAATTACTATAGAGAACATTATAATTAACATTATAATTGATTTATAATGTGAACCCCACCGCGTATCGCCTGCACGTCTAAAAGTTATTTCTTGATTTAAGCTTAGCCCAGGTAAAAGTTTTTCACTTTGTAATTCATTTAGTGCCTTCTCATGTTGTAGTTCTCGGAGCTGATCATGACGCTTACAAGAAACACCAACAAGATTCATCACACTTGAAATTATAGTAAATAACAAAGCAATCTGAGCATGACTTTTTGCAACCGCCACCAAGGCTAATTGCAGCTGATGTGAGAAGCAATGTATGTAATGTGCTGATTTATTTTCATTCATAAATAGAGCCTTTAGACCATTAAACTCCCCTCTCATATTGTTAGCACCATCATAGCCTTGATCCCGTATTCTAGAAATGCTCAAACCATATGTCATTTTTAGACTATTTGCAGTTGTATATGGCACATGAGAAATCCCAAAAAAATGTTCTACTATCTCACCTTTCTTGGCAACAAAATGGATTACAGTTGTCATTTGCTATTTAGCAGATGTGTCACACGATTTATCAACTAAAATTGAGAAAAATTTATCACCAATCTCCTCAGATATGAAATTTGTGATTCCAATAGCGAATGCTCTTGTAATATCTTTATGAATATCATGTGCTATTAATTTTTAATTCTCAGGTGCATTTTTTAGCACAACATCTTGTATGTCTTTGTTATTTTCAGCCAATAATTACACCAGTTCAAGAAAATTATCCTGATTTTTTGATGTATAAGACTCATGTCCTCGGAAAGCTAGTCCTTATCTAAAAAGAAATTTTATGCAAACAACAAAAGTATTGAGGCGGGTACGATAAGCAATTGTAGATTGATCTGATTGCTTTTGAAAAATAAATCCAATATGCTGACTTTGTTTCATTAGGTATTCACTACATCTAGCATTATTATGCGCACTGTTATGGCTTCCAACATGAAGATCAAATTTGTTTGTTTGTTTTTTTTTTTAATTTGAAAATCTATTTTTATTAAATGCCTCTTCCTCTTCATTGCTTATGCTGGATATTCTGAAAAGATAACAATATAGGCAATATACTTTATCTTTGCATATGTTATACTCTTAACCAATCAGAGTATTTAACAAACCAAGTTGGATTAAAGAGTCTTTCTTTCATTCCGCATTTATTTTTCCGAAAATCATGACTGCGAGGTTGAAATGGTCATCTTTGTAAATATGTTCTATGAACTTCATCTTGAATGTTAGGATTAAAGTCAGTAATAGAAATTTGTAGTCCTGGATCATATGGAAGATCATGCACACTTACTTTCATATTTTTTGGTAAATCAACATCTACTCAAATATGTTTTTCATTTTTCTCTTCAACCTTATTACTATTCACATTCATATTATTTGATGTTTTTGAAATCTAAGATCGCTTGAAATATTTTTCCATGATTTTCAAACAAGAAATCTATAATCTACTGTTATTCTGTTAAGTTATAAAATTAAGAGTTCAAAATGCAATAGCACATTCAGAACACAATTATTTTGTAAGATATAAAAAAAGCTTTACTAGATTTTAAGAATAGTAATAAACTCCAAAGAAATTTTCTATAAACTTCACCAATCACTCTAAAGAATATCTTCAAGAAAGAAAAGAGGAAAAATAAACTTAAAGTTCAAAATAACAATTAGTAAAATAGAGGATGAGATGAGTTTAAGCTGTTATTGACTGATAAAATTGATAGCTTAGCTTCTTTAGATGTCATTGACTGATAAAATTATTCTGTGGGAGAGCAAAATTGTGACTTGGCTGGAAACCAATCTCCAATCGGGTTGAGATTTCAAGCTAAAGATGGGAGGAGAAATCATCAAAAAAAAAAAAAAAAAAAACTTTACCTCTCACAATAAGTCGTCGTCTTGCTTGATTGGAAAGAGAAAGCCGTTTCGATCCCACGCGATTTCAATCTGAAGACGGGAAGAGAAAGCCGTCATCTGGCCTCGCGATGATGGGAAGAGAAAGCCATCGTCTGGCCTCACAAATCGTGATACCGTCTTCTTTCGGCGCAATCCCACGCGTGAGGGCGGCTGAATGTTGCAAAACTCGAAGAGCTGAAGAGTCGGAAACAATATTCGGGTGAGAGGAAAAACAGTGGACCGGTTATTAGGGCATAAAATAATATAAGTTTTTATTTATTTGTTATTTTTTAAAAGGGGGGTACGTGCCCCCTCTTGCCCCCCCCGCGTCCCAATCCGCCCTTGAATATGACTTATATAATAATACATAATTTCATAAGGTTATTTTAACTTATATATCTAATCATATTTCTCTCTAATTAATTATTAAATATACTTAAATAGTTCTTATTTTTAAATGATAAAATTATTCTCTTCACTTTATCATTTAAATATGGAAAAATCATAATTTAATCATTATTAATAAAATTTATATAATTAATTACTTCCTTCTTTAATTAACTAATTAAATATACTCTTATTTTCTATAAAAAAAAATTGTCATCCATTTATTATTAATTTATCTCTAACTCAAATATTCTTTAATTTTAATATTTTAAATATTCTCCCATAATTTAAATGTATTATATCATAAATAAAAAATCTTTAATATAAATATCTTTCTCTAACTAGCTATTGAATATACTTAAATAACTCTTATAATTAATTTATTTCGAAAAGAATTAAATAAAAGATAAAATCTATTCTCCTTGCTCTAAAAAAATTATAGTTTAATATCTCTCTTAAGTTAATACTCTCATTTTTCTAGAGATAGTTAAATTAATAGTAACTTAATTTATGGATAAAAAGCTCATTTGAATTTATGCTCTCTATCCCTCTATGTATCTTTTATTTATCATTAAAATATTTAATATAATCATTTTCAAAATATAAAATTTATATTAAATTACCTTAACCACATTTACTAATTTATTCTTTAATAAAATTCATAAATCAATAAAATTCAAATAATTAATTTAATAATTAATAATTAGGTATTATATTAAGGCTTCGTTTGGGACAACTTTAGACCACTACTTTTTCTTTGCTTTTAAGATATTTTTGTACTAAAAAACAGTTTTACAAAGCAGTAAGAGCGTCGTCCCAAATGAAGTCCCAAATGAAGCCTAAATCTTAGGTTTATTTTAAAAATTTATCAACTTATAATTAAGCATTCTCTCTTTCTCTCTTGTTACGAATTTGATGTGAAATCATAATATAATAATTATTGTTTTCTCTAATAATTTTTTAACTAATTACACAATAAATATTTATCTCCAAAAAATAATATTACCTTCTCCCAGTGGTCCAAGCCCTCGCCCACGCTTGACTTCTTCAACGCTTGATGCTTAGATCGATCACTCTCTGATTTCCCTCTTCTCATGTTATCTCTCTTTCTCTCATGGTCTCCCTCAACTCCCACTCATTGATATCGCTTGTCCTCTTATATAGGTACGAAACCCTTTGCTTGAAACGACGCTTCAACTTTGTCTTCTTCACCTTCACATGATCGAAATGGCTCGCTCGTTCGGTTTTTCCACTCCGGGCGACAGGAAACGACACCGGTTTGTTTCGTCTTCTTCTACATAACCTAAAATGATGAAATTGACCCTCCATCTTCCGTGACTTCAATTGACATCTCCTTCATTTTCGTCCTCTTCATCTTCACGGCACGGGGTCGGGATGTTACATCTACAAAATTCAATTCTCCTTCTTGGTGATAGTCTTGGTTTTAATTTCTAGTGTTTTAAGCTCGGGTGGGGAGTTTTTTAGATCATAGGTAGGAGTGGAGGCTTGTGAGGGATCTACATTGCACATGTGGTGGCCAGTTGTAGGATGTAGTGGAGACTAACTGCGGGGACTGTCGGATTTTAGATTTTATTGATGGGTGTAAAATTGCAAAGGTGGGTGTCAAGTAGGTTCATGGAGGTGGTTCGACTTCCTTGCGAAGGAGCTAAGGGGGAGCTCTCAAGATCATTGGCAGGGGTGGGGGCTTGCAAGGGAGCTACTTGCTCAGGTGTGGTGGCCAATTATAGGAGGAAGTGGAGACTAACCTCAAGGACCGTTAGACTCAAGGTTTGGTTGATGAGTGTACAACATTGTGGTGTTGGGAAACAAGGAGGTTCAACATCCGAGTGGCATGCCAATGAGAGTCAGTGATGAGGTTATTGGTGGGTCTGTCGAGATGATCAATGACAAGCTCTTGAAGGCTAGTGGGGTTTGGCAGTTGGCTGCCGTTCTTTATAGCCAATGAAGAGTGCAGATGCCGGTTACAAGCTCCAAAAGTTGGCGGCAGATGTTAGAGGGGGAGTAGATGTGCTCCATTAGGTTTGTTCGGAAGGGAAGAAGGAAACAAAAATGGGTTTTTTTAATGCAATACGTAATAATAATAATATAGTATTATTTTATATCTTGTTTTCTTTTATTTTCTTTCTTGAGCCGGATTTTTGTTGTTTGTTGAGAGGAAAGTTAGATAAAAAAGGGGACTGACGAGGGAGGGAGGGAATGATGAAATATGTTGGGAATAAATATCCTGTACTTGTAATTGATACTGTGGAATATCTCTCCGTGAATTCATGGAAGTGCGTGAATCTATAAATTTTGTTTTTTTTCCCTAGTATATTTTTATCATTGTAGCCATTTCATTATTTTCCTCGTCTTTGCTTTTTTTTTTTTTTTTTTTAAAATCTGAGGACTTGCGTGCAAACGTGTTCCATGCCTGCTTCTTCTGTTCTTCAGGTTCTACACTGGACTTGACCTCATGAGGGCGGACTCTCAATGTGCTGATTCTCTGCTGAAACTTCTGTGGCACCATTCCGATGCAATCATGTGTTGTTCTCACAAGGCATGCTTTTGATTTACATTCAAGTTTCTAAAACTTACAAGATGCATTCTTTTGTGCTTTGTACATTGAAGTTCTCTTTTTGACAAGGTACATTTTTACTGTTCTTAGGTTTCTCCATCTTTAACCTTCGCAAATCAAGCTGGTCTTGACATGCTTGAGACCACGCTAGTTGCTCTACAAGACATTACACTTGAGAAGTTGCTCGATGATGCTGGTCGCAAGGTCCTCTCATCTGAGTTTCCTAAGTTGATGCAACAGGTATGTGAATGTTTAAGGCTTTGTTTGGAAAACTGCTGCTATTTATAGAAGTAGTTGTAGAATTGTTGTTAGAAAATCATGTTTTTTTGAAAAATACTTTTGTTATTATAGGTTTTTTTTTCTCTTTTGAAAATTGTCAGACAATAATTTTTTTTATTTTTGTTACTTTTTAACATATTTGGTTATAAAATACAAGTTTCTAAAAATTGGCAAGAAAGTTGTAGTGATACAAAGTGTGGTAGTGGTGGTGAAATTTTAAAAAGAATGGGTTTTATAATTAAATCAGCAGATGAAACATAATTTAAAAAAATTAAGAAGATAAAAAATGAGGCATTTTCGTAAAAATGCCCAATGATCAGGCTATATATATATATATATATATTATGTTAATGGAATTAGATGTTCTTGTGTGATATATTGGTGAGTGTTTTATTTGCCATTCAGGAAATGTGAGTTCAAATTCTATAAAAATCATTTTTACATTTATTTTTTTATTGCTCAAAATTTTAGTTATAAATAAATATAAATTATATATATTACTATTATTAATATTATTAGTTTATAATTATCATAATTATTTTTATCATTATTAATGCATTATTATTATTATTATTATTATAAAATCATTATTATTATTTATCTATCAATATTCATATTAGCTTACTATTATGATTATTATATTACTATTATTCGTAGTAGCTTACTATTATATGTTATTCCTTATTATTATTATGATTATTATTGTTATTCCAAATAAATTTATGATAGTAATAAACTAATATACCCCCTACTCTCCCTCTCACTTTCTCTCTCTTTCTCTTCCTCTCAATCTTTCTCCCTAACAATGATAATAATCATGATAGTAATAATAATAATAATTATTATTATTATTCATAAAAGTAATAATACTAAGATGATAAATTGATAATTATTACTATTAGTAAGCTAATAATAATAATAATAATAATAATAATAATAAGCTTATAGGAGTAACAATAATAATAATAATAATAGTAAGCTAATACGAATAGTAATAGATGGCAATAATAGTGATAATGATAATATTAATAATAATAAATTTGTAATAATAATAATAATGATAATAAAAATGATAGTAATATTTATAATTTCTATTTATTTATAACTAAAATTTTGATCAATAAAAAAAGAATGCAGAAAGACTTTATTTGGGATTTGAACTTACATCTCTTTAATGACAAACAAACACTCACCAATATATCACATAAGAACATTTAATTCTAGTAACATAATATCTATATATACACAGAAGATTCCTAATGATTAGGCATTTTCTACATTAGGCATTTTTTATCTTTTTTAAATTATTTTAAAATTATATTTCCTCTGCTAATTTAATTGTAATACCCGTTCTTTTTAAAATTTTGCCTGTAGTAGTCTAAAAATTAAAGCTCGGAAAAAGTTGCTTAAATGCAAGCATTTTATATCATTCTTCTTTTCACTTGCATTCTTTCCAGGGGTTTGCTCATCTTCCTGCAGGCGTCTGCATGTCTAGCATGGGCCGGCCAGCTTCTTATGAACAGGCTATGGCATGGAAAGTCCTTGATGAATGCAGCTCTCACCATTGCCTTGCCTTCATGTTTGTCAACTGGTCATTTGTTTGAACCTGAAACTAATAGAATTATACGTATCTATTTAGGACCTTGGTCTTTGTAACTTGTAAAATATGGTTCTAGCGTACCTTCGCTGGTGTGGCAAATCTGAATGATGATTTGGTCGCTTCGGCAAAAGTTTTGGAAATTTTGAAAATAACTCCATGCCGTTTGTCAGTTATATGTACATAAGTGCTTTTAGGATACTTATTATCCTATAACATTAATAGTTAATTCAATGATTTTTTTCGGTTATTAATCTTAATTCTGTCTAATTTCTTAACAATTGCCTGAACCGATTTAACTCCGCATGTACCCTGGTCCTTTGGTTTAACTATTGACGTTGACAGGACAGTCCATCCAATGGTAGTAACTACAATCTCACAGGAGGTGAGGTTTGTTGGTGTATTGCCAAGGGGAAAATGTGAGGCAAGTGGGAATCTGCAGTTGCATCTTGAGATTTATGTTATCAGAGTTATTTTTTGCTATGAAATGCTTACATGTATCTCTGGAGAAAAGAAAGTGGCAGCAGGAAATTTTAGTACATTTTTCGTTGATTCAGAGTTATAGATGCATGACGCTATAAACTTTCCTAGGAAATATAAAAGCTTCCCTACCAAAATAAAAGAATTTATATAGCTTAACCAGAATGAACATAAAACCTTTCCTACAATGAATTCACGTTCCTCCTATTGTATTTACAGCAGGCTTCATATCTTAAAGCATTTCATAATGGAGCTGTTGCTTGATTACGCATTCGTTGAACAACCATGTTGGGCTTACTGCTGTGCGTCCAAAATACTAGATAAAAATTCTTTTTGAGGCTGAATGAGATGTGCTGGGCATACACAGACATGCAGGTTAGACTTTCCTTAAGATTTTTCTTGTTGAAATATCTATTAATATCACTGTGTTTGTTCTATGATACTACTGTTGGATTAAGAGCAATATTTATTATTGAATTGTAATCACAATACAACTTTTCACTTGAGTTTTAAACAATACAAGATGATTTTTAAGGTTTTGTGACAGTTTTCTTACTGCTGCTTTAAAGGATAGTAAGAAAGCCGTTTCAAACGAAGCCTAAATTTGACAACATTATCCATCGCCCAAACCAAACCAGTTGACTCAGTACATTGTCCTTCCTTCGCTTGACCCCATAACCCTCCATTGGTGTCAGCTTCCTCCTCCTCCCCATAGAGTTCCGTCTCTCCTTCTCGGCGACCTGCATTTGGGCGAATTAATTTCTAAGTGTCCTTTGGCTCACCTTCCCAAAGTAAAAAAAAAATACTGCATTTCAACTAATATTTATTATTTCTCTAGGCAATGTACTTCACCATCTAGAGCTTTACGGGCTGTTTACACTTAACGCAAGGCCCACCAAAAGGTTGATTAATGCGAACTTCGAATAGACACCACTGCTTAGTACATTAAAAAAAAATGATAATACTATCTTTTGAATCCTAATGAATACAGATATTGTTTTCAATTGTAATAAAAAATGATATTACCCAAAAAAATAATAATTTGATGATAGAAAGTCAACATTTTAAATACACAACAACCACAACAACAATATCAAGCCTTTGTCCCACTATGTGGGTCGGGTATATGAATCCTTTTTCTCCATTGTGTTCTATTAAAAGTCAAATTTTTGTTTAAATCTAATAAAGAAAGATCATTTCTAATATTTTCTAACCAAGTCTTTTTATGTCTATCTCTATTTTTCTTAACATAAGTCAAATCTAATACCTCTACTTTTCTAGTCGGGTCATCGGAAGGCCGCCGTTTTATGTGACCAAACCATCTAAGGCGACTCTCCCTAATCTTATCTTCCACTGGAGTTACTCCAACCTTTTCACATATATGCTCATTTCGTATCCTATCTTTAAGGGTAAAGCCACTCATCCACCTGAGCATCCTCATCTCTGCAACACTTAGTATTATGTTTCTCTTTTAATGACCAACATTCGGCACCATAAAGCATTGTAGGTCTCACCACCATCTTATAGAATTTCCCCTTAAGTTTAAGGGGGACTTTTCTATCACACAACATGTCCGATGCATTCTTCCACTTCGACCATCCAACTTGAATTCTGCTGATAATATCCCCATTTATTTCACCATCACTCTGAACAATAGATCCAAGATACCTAAAACAAGTACTCTTATTAATGACTTGATCGCCCAGAGTCGCAATCCCCTCACTAGGTCTATTACTATTAAAATTACACTCCATATATTCTGTTTTAGATCTACTCAACCGAAAACCTTTATACTCTAAGGTTGACCTCCATAATTCAAGTTTACATTCAACTCCCTCTCTAGTCTTATCAACAAGAAGAATATCATCAGCAAAAAGCATACACCAAGATACATCCTCTTGCAAATGTCTAGTGAGAACATCCATGACTAAATCAAAAATATATGGGCTTAAGGCAGATCCTTGATGTAATCCAACCGAAATGGGAAAATACTTGGTCAAATCACCTTGTTTTTGAATACAAATAATAGCTCCTGCATATATATCTTTAATGATTTGAATATAAACATTATTAACTCTTTTCTTTTTAAGAACTCTCCATAGCATTTCTCTTGGAACTTTATCATATGCTTTCTCTAAATCAATAAATATCATATGTAGATCCTCCTTATTCTCTCTATATTTTTTCATCAAATCTCTTAATAAATATATAATTTTCATAGTAGACCTACCCGGCATGAATCCAAATTGATAAAAGTTAACATTTTAAATATTTGTAAAAATATGCTTTACACTAAGCATAGAACATATGGAAATACCGGGATTTACTGCTTATTACAGTGCAAATTGCAGAAGTGTGGAGCTGCAGACAGGTTCATGAGCATCCATCATGTGGCACCCCTGCTGCCCTAAATTTCTATAATATATATATTTACATATAGTACAGCTGCCATTTGCAAGCACAATTGAGAGCGAAAGATTCATTTTTTTTCCTATCATGGCGACCACTGAAGGTACACCCCCACCCTGTAGTACTGCTTAGCTTGTGCCTACATCCTCCAACATGCATAGTGTAAACCATGATTCAGGTACAAGATTGTAAGAAATCTCTCTCTCTCTAAATAACAAGAAGGTTGAATCCATAAAGTGATAGTTTTCATAAAAAATAATAAATAAGATTATTGAGATTTATTTCAAGAAAAAATCACCTCCAAAATTAATTATAATAACCTTCAAATAATCACATTAAAACTAAAATCTCCTTTGAGGACAAAAGCCTCCATCTTACTATGCCACAAAAATAGAAAGAAGTTGGTCTATGCTAACCTCCATCGGTTATTCTATAAGTAATTTGCAGTTTTGAGGGCTGTAAAGACATCTCCAACCAAAAAATCTATTTTACACTTCAAAATTTATGTATATTCTTTCTCATTTATATATTTATATTTATTTCAAAAATGGGTTTCTGAATAGTGCAACGTCAATATTGACAACGCATTGTTCACAACAAGATAAAATGCAAAAATATATTTCCATTTACCATTCAGGTGGACGCTCGTCGGAACTGCATACAGGCGAATGATATAATGTTGGAGATGCCCTAAGCTATCATAATTTATGCTCAACCTTGCATCTTGTTGGAATATATAGATGATGGCCTCTACAAACATTATATCTTCAAGTTGCAATTGGATGGAGCATATTATTATTATTATTATTGATACGTCACAGAAAATCATTCTGATCGTGCACGAATCTTGAGGCAAAATCAAGTTGAAAACTTCCAAAATTAAAATTAGGATCATCCAAACTCTGATTTCTGCAAACTTACAGTCGAACTGAGCGTCTCGGAAACACGAACCCAACGACACCAAAATCGACCAATCTGAGCCCAAATGAGTCCAAATCAAAGACTCGAAGCACTTTTGGAATGATTAAACCACAATTTGGGTTATCAAACGGTCTCCAATCATAACATGCTTATAGTCGAATCGAGCGGCTCGACCAGACGAATCCAACGAGCCTAAGATCATCAAAATTTGATATCATTAAGATAGTCAAAGGTCCATTGAATGGTGTATGATCGTAGGAATCAAGATCGGCCGTCCATACGAACCACTCCCAATTTACCCTTGATCTTCCACTTATTTACAAGTCATGTCATTCAAGAATTTTATAAATAGAACCTCATTTCCTCTTCAAAAGGGGATCGAAGCCAAGAGAGAAGAAGGAAGAGAAAGAAGATCGCTCTTGCCTCCTTGCTCCTCGACCACTGCCGAAGTTCCGCCGAACCACCGCTTGACTCCCTGAGTCCCGCCGGATCACCACCTGACATCTTGAGCTCCGTTGGACCACCGCTTGACTCTCTGAGTTCCGCTGGACCACCACCTAAGGCCAGGACTTCTGCCGGACCAACACCTAAGGCTCGGACATCTGTCGGACCACCACCTGAGGCCCGGATATCTGCCTAACTACCACCTAAGGCTCGAACTTCTGCCAGACCACCGTCTTATGTCTATGGTCTTTCTAACGCCCGTCTCCAGCTGACTATGATCTTCCTGACCTGCAACATCTATCAACTACGATCCTTCTGACCTCCATCACCAGACAACAGTCTTTCTGATCCCTATTTCCCGCCAACTACGATCCTTTCGACCTCCATCGCCTGCCAACTATGGTCAGCCGACCCAACAAACATGTATATATTAATTCCTACCATGTAATGCACTTTATATAATGTATATTGGCTATATCAAGCCAAGTCCTTCCCCCAAATGGAGGGCCTCATTTGTGATCAACTGCAAATACTAGTGGATTCATTCAAACTGGGCCATGCCCCATGGTTTTTCCCCCTTTCAAGGGTTTCCATGTAAAAACTCTGGTGTCTCTTATGAATACTACACCCTCTCTTTCTTATCTGATTGCGTGCCGGATCTTCGTATAATGCTAAGACGTTAAGCTTTATATTTCTCTACCGCCGCGAATACTCCAGGACGCAACAATTATTATTAATCTCTGAGTCTATTTCTGTGGTATTGATGTCTTGTTTATCTTGCCCAGAGTTCGTTGTTCGCAAACAGCCGGTGTTTTTTTTGTCGAAAATCTCATATTCAATTCATTTACTAAGGCTTCATTTGGGACGGATTTCTTACTGCTCTTTAAAGTAACTTTTTAGTACAAAAATTTTAAAACTACTTTAAGAAGAAGAAAGCCGTCTCCAACGAAGCCTAAGTGTGCTAATGTTGAACAATTATGTTGAGTTATTTCTCTAAAAGAGTCGAGATTCGATTGTGCTCAACTTGCTATTAGCTCGACTTATATAAATTTTTTTATTTTTTTAGATTTATTAATTATTTGAGATAAATAAAATAATGTTATCATGTTTGAAGCTAAATGAGCTGAAAATAATCAAGATTTTGACAAATAATTTTAAATATGAGCTAGTTTTAAATAAATAAAAATTATAGTCAGTCAAATTCGAGCAGCTATTTGCTCAAATTCGTGTCCTAAGGCTGTTGGTGATGGTCACGGACTCACAGTTAGGAATTTGCTGTTGTACCGACTTGTGATGACTGATGAGTCCTCTCTCTAAGGTCTTCGTTTGGTACCATTTTTTTTCTAGGTTCTAAAATAATTTTTTACTAAAAAATAATTTACATAAAAAATTTTAATACTAAAAAATTATTTTAAAAAACCTTGAAAAATTTATATCAAACGAAACCTAAATAGGTTCTCCCACTTCAAACCGCAATCACTGCTGGTTAATCAATATTGTCTTACCATCGTTACTCAACGAACAGAGTCCAAGCATTGTCCTTCAACCACTATCGCACGATCATTGTTGTTTGTCTCCCTTCATCTGACCACCATCACTTGATCATTACAACCCATTTTCATTTGTCTATCATCTCCCAACTATTGTTATTCAACTACTATCACCTGACTTGTCATCATCATCCTCCACATCTTTTTTAGCATTTACTACCCAATCATAGGAGATCAATTCAGTATTCTACATTTTGTAATCCCATCTTTTCTAATTAAGAAAAATAGCTGACCGATAACTTTACTTATATAGTAACTATTTCTACTAGGTCATGTCCTATGTTTCAATTTCAGAGTTTTTCATATAAAAATTATGACGTCTCTCTGTACTGTTACGGATATTATAGTGTAATACAATACTACTTCGATCTAACTTAACTAAATTGAATTGGTGAAAATAATTAATAGAGATGTGTATATTTATAAAATTGCCACTCAGATAAATTTTATAATTTAATGAATAGTCTACGAGCAATGGACGGAAAAGAAAACATTTTCAATGCAAAAAATAAAAATAAAAATATTAGCAAACTTAATTTAAGGGGATTTACATATAAATTCTCTCATATTTTATAATCATCAAATTTGCTTGAATTAATTATATTTTATATTTATCTTAAAATAGATATAACAGTTATAAATTTATATTGATAAATTTTAAGAAAAATTCAAAATAAACTGATCTAAAATTTTCCATCTTCACCATTGCCATTTCTGTAAATAAAGAATCGGATCTACCATTTCCTCAAATAAGAGAGAGAGAGAGAGAGAGAGAGAGAGAGAGAGAGAGAGAGAGAACTATATTTCGTACGCCTGGAATCAAATGTGGGCCCAACTTAAAGAATGAGTCGGTATCAAGTTTGCAAGAAAATTAGGCAAAGTCATTTAAGAATGGACATTATTTGTACCACCAAAATTTATAATATATTACTTCTTTCTAGATTCTTCTCTTGAATATTTTTTATTCAAATAAGAATGTACTTTTGCTTCCCTTAATAATAAATAATCCCTAATTTGTCTTCATTAATACAATCATTAATTAAATTCTTCCAAAGGTAGAATCTATGACTCCTATGGCAGAATAAACTAAATCTTTATTAGGTAGCTAATTAGCAATCCAATACAATATTAATAATTTAATAGCTTGCACTTAGGGGTGTAAATAGTATAGTGTTTAGGGTTTCAATATATCGAGAGGTAACAGTATCGATATTGTTAAATTTCTTTTGAAAATTTTCGTAGCTCCAATCCTCACAATTAAATATGTAGAGATAAATAGATAATTAATCATCTAAAAACTCACATAATTGTGTGATTGAGTATGCATGATAAGCCATGCTCATGAGAATAAATGGAAAATAAGAATAATATTGAAGAAGCTGAGCATTCTGCACAGAGCTATTAGCAGAACATAGCGAGAGATAAAAGATGTAACTAATAAAGTGAATACAGTAGTTACTGTGTAAACATTTTTCTTAATATGTCTTTCTGTAATCACTACATGGTATATATAAGCAAGAGCTTAAGATTGCTTTACATATGTGGGGCTAGGATGTAATGGTTTATTATAAACTGAGGGCTGAGATTGATCTATCTATGTAGTTGTTGCTGCTTTGTCAGAGGTGTTGGTATTTTGCTTTTTTAAATATAATGCATCTCTTTGACTAGCATAAATACAAGCAGATGTGAAAATAAATATAAGCAAATTTTATTTCATTTTAAGTGCATCTCAAATGATTATAATGGCTTTAATGATAATGTTGGTACTTGATATCAAGAATATTAACATCAAGCATCTATATCAAGTTAAAAATAAAAATCAATGAATTAAAATATTTTCTTCAACATCATCTTCGTATTATGATTGTTGCATCAATTATCATCTTTTATATAAGTTGAATCAAATTTTGATGAGAATTTTCTCATTATTGGAGAGAAAATTGGAGCTTCAAAATGGGTATAAAACTCTCTTTGGCTCCTAATATTTTCAATTAGAGTCAATCAAACCCACTTTAAGAGGAAGACTAGAGCTTTGCCACAGAGACTGAAAAATTGTGGGTATCAGTCAAAACTCTGGGGGCAGGGAGGCTCGATACTCTTGATATATAAACACTAGAGCATATAAATGAAGAATGCTTCGCCTATACAAAATAACATTGAGCCAATTTTAGGAGATGGAATAAGAACATATAAAGAAAAATTAAGAGAGATATATTTTCTCATAACTTTGGAGGACAATTTGTTACTCTTAGTAAAAGAGCATTGCAGCATGTAAGGGAGATACGCATTGCCTATTCATGACAGTATTTTATTATAGCATATGAAGGGGAAATTATGCATCGACTATACAAGATAATGGATAGTCTCTCTTATGAGAAGGAATTGGAGACCACAATGAGAGGAGTGAATTCCTCCTATGAGAGGATATTTATGTCAAAAAAAGGGGAAGTGGAGAAAATAGAGTTGATAATTAAAAAAAACATACAAGAAGAGAGAGAAAAAAAAAAAGAAAAACTTCTAAAAAAAAATTCACAAAAAAGATTGAAAAAAATGGAGAAATTTTTTTCTTTCTTAAAAAAAGGCTTATATAAAATCTCACTCTTGAGGTGTCTCTCAACGGACGTGCTTGCATGACAAGGAGAGAGCCGGCC
This sequence comes from Dendrobium chrysotoxum, assembly GCA_019925795.1. Classification (NCBI taxonomy): domain Eukaryota; kingdom Viridiplantae; phylum Streptophyta; class Magnoliopsida; order Asparagales; family Orchidaceae; genus Dendrobium; species Dendrobium chrysotoxum. The sequence continues at coordinate 5,573,680 of CM034308.1, forward strand.
CTGATAAGGGCTAGCCAGCTTCATAGGCTTTGTCCATTTCAAAATTATTTTTTAGATATTTCAAACTCAATTTTGACATTTTTAAGAGCATAATGAAGCATTTATGATCAAATTTAAGTAGATTTAAAGAGTATGGAGCCAAATTTTTTTAAAAAAATTGTTCTAATTGATGTTTTGACTTTAGAGAAAGCTTGAATTATAGTTTATGAGATTTTACTAAGTTCATGATCCTGATAAGAGGTCCACAATGATCTATCGGAAGTGATTGTATCTTGCAATTTATTTAACATCATAATTTTACACCAATAATTTTGTAAAAACCTCAATATATACTTTCGGATGATACAAGCAATATCCTATCATCTAAAAAAAAGGGGTAAATAACATGTCTTCAAAAACATTAACTTGATCAAATTTGAATCTTGATGCATATTTGAATTGAAAGATTATAGAATTAAATGTAGGATCATCTTAACTTTAATTTTAGTGAACTTCTAGTTGAACTGAATATCTTAACGAAACAAACCCATCGATATATATATGAGTCCAAATGAAATAAAATCAAGCACTTAAAGCACATGGAAGCTTCAGAATATCTCTAAGTCCCATGTGCTTATAGTCAAATGAAGCATCTCGATGATACAAATTTAACGAGTCTAAGATCATTCAATTTTAAGATAATTGAAGTGCTCAAATACTAAATAAATAATTTATAATCAAAAGGGTCAATCTGAGTCATTCGATAAATTTGAGTAGAGCTGATAAAATATATAAAGAATATATTTATTTATGGTTTATTTGATTAAACAAAATTTGATCAGTAAACCTTAACCTACTTTTTTTCTCGTTAAAAACACTACTCAAAATCTCAGGGTGGGTCCCACCGCTATCACGAGAACACGTCCTGTTGTCTCTCACCCCCTTTCACCCCTCAAAAGAAAACAAAACGGCGTGCAGTCTAATAAAAGGAGTGACTTTAACCGCATCCGCTATAAATTATAATTAACAAAATCCCAAGCAGATTTGGGGTCCGCGAGACAACCCGTTTTTCGCGGGTAAATCCCCGTTAAAAATAACGGTGCTTTTTGCGCTTCCAGTAATTAAAAACATCTTATTTACATACGTACCTTTTTTTTCAAAAATATCTTACAAAAAGAAAAATCTTTATTTTACGCACAGAAGTCTTTTTGTCTTGGTGGGGCCTCCATTGAAGCCGGATGGGCCGGCCCAAATGTAACGTAAGAGAATTTAAAAAAAAAATTAAATAGTAAAATGGTTGGCTTTTTAATAAAAAGTTTTGAAAAATCAGGCAAAATAAAATCAATTTGAAATATATTATCTTCATTTTGATTCATTTAATTAAAATTAAACATTTTATTCTTAAATTATAATTCATAAAACTTCTATTTCATCTTAATTTTATGTTAAGATGTATCAAAGTAATCTATACAATATCACTTAAATAGAACTTAATCATTCAAATATTATTTTTAAATATTAAACTTGAAATTAACTTGATAGGTCAAAATGAAAAAAAAAAATCATGTAGCTGACCCTACATAATAGTAGGGGTGTCAAAATCGAGTTTCGGGTCGGGTTCGGGTCGAACCCGCAATGACCCACAGCTAAACGGGTTGACCCTAACCCGACCCGGGTAGGGAAACGGGTCAGAAAATCGGACCCGGACCCGACCCGTCGGGTTGGCGGGTCAACCCGACCCGACCCGGGTCAGGAAGGCGGACGCGAGGCGGGCGCGCGCGGGCGCGCGTGGGCGCGCGCGGGTGCGGGGCTGGCGAGCGCGCGGGTGCGGGCGAGCGCGCGGCGCGGGCGAGCGCGGGCGCGGGCGAGCGAGGCGAGCCTGGGCGAGGGCGCGCGGGCGCGCTGCTGGCGTTCGCGGATGCGCGCGGGCAGGGCGGGCAGAGCGGGCAGGCTTCTCGGGCAGGGCCTTAAACAGGTAAACGGGTTGACCCGGCAACCCGTCGGGTCAACCCGAACCCGACCCGTTTTTCAAACGGGTCGAATTCCTGAACCCGAACCCAACCCGTTTTGAACTCGGGTCGGGTTCGAGTCGGGTTTTCCGGGTCGGGTTCGAGTCGGGTTGTCGTGTCGTGTCAAATATTGACACCCCTACATAATAGAATAAAGGTATAATATTGTTGTTGTGTTAAACTTTAAATTTGGATGATAACGTTTCGTTTAGACAATTTTCTTACTACTTTTAAAAGCAGCTTAGTATAAAAAAATTTTAACCCACAATTGTTTAGCTTGGTTGATGGGCGAGTACTGTTGGGAATCCCCTAACTCATGTTCGATTCTCTTCGAGCGGCAACGCCTCTTAAGTGGGGCCCAATTAAGTGCGGGCTAGGAGGTTTCTAGGGTAGGTGTCTCCTCTAAGTCAGTCAAGAATTAGTCACGCCGCCAAGCACCCTCTCGAGAGTGGCAGCGGGTGGATACCCCGTTCCAAAAAAAAAAACAAATGAATTAAAAAAATTTTGTACTAAAAAACAGCTTTAAAAAATAGTAAGAGAGTTATCCCAAATGCAGCCTAAATTAGTTGAGCTGAGCTCGAGTCACCCTTGGTTTGACCTAGAGCTTAATTAATTAATCAAATTTAAGATAGGGTTAGACCTTGATTTTACCAGTATGAGTTGACTCATAAGGAGGCTCATTTATCATAAAAGAAAGAAAAATAATTCTTATTCAAATAATTATTATAATAATATAATAAAATAATAAAAAATTGAATGATAAATAATAATAAATCACTTGAAATTTGAAGGAGAAATATAACTTTTAAATAATTAAAAAATTGTTAGGTCATTGAGCTTCATTCACGAATTATTTATTGAGTTAAACTCGAGATGACTCATGATTCTTTTTTGTTTGAAATTATGATTAATAAAGTCAAATCAAATCATACAATTTTTATATTAAATTGTAAATAAAATTAATAAAAACATAATATTTTTCTGTATAATTTATTATCTTATGGTAACATTTTATTTGTAGTTTAAATTATTTAACTATATGAGTATCACTACAATGCTCAAAATAAATCTTAAAAATCTAAAAAATTGAGTAAATAATATATAACATATAAATGTCATCAATCATATATCTAATGATAAGTTATTTTGAGTTATAAATTTGGCAGCAAAATATTTTTCAATTTTAATTTATTTTTATCAAACTGATCGTTTTCTCATGTTTCTAATAGAGTTTAGATGAGTTTCATTTTATTTAAGTGGTTTATTAAAAGTTTGAACAATGTAAATTTATATCAGTGTTATATTTTTAGTAAAATTATGTTGTTTTTGTTGTATTGTGCAGGAAAAATATAAAAAAAGCATAAAAATTCTAAGTTTTATATAGCGCCACAACGTTGGAACAAACAACGACGCGACTGTTTAGAAAGTAACTGATCAACATTAGCAAGCACCGCGGCGGAACAAGAAAAATAGCGCAGCGGCATTAGTTCATTATTGGACGCAGCGGCATCGATCTTTATAGCACAGCAGCGCTAAATGTCTATTTCTATTTTCCTATAAATAGTCGTTGTGTTATGTTTGTAAGGGAGTTCAATCACTTAGATAATTTCAGTACAATTCATAGTACTTCTCTGAATTTCCCTTAGGGTGATAACTAAGGAAATTTAGAGAAGTACTTGATACCATCATTAGAGTGTTTGACTTTTATTTGTGGAAGCAATTTTGCAAGTAAAAATGAGTGTAGAGGAGATTCATTGAATCTATTTGGTGATATCTATCTCTTGTATTTTCTTTCTATCATATTATTAATGAAAATGAGTTTGCTTCAACTTTTTTCCATATCTGACTAAATTATCTAGTTTTGAATTGATGAAGTAAGTATCATATGAAGTACTAATTAGTTCTCTTATTCCATGAATGATTAAAATCTTATTTTTAATATTACCATATCTTAATTTAATGTACATAGTGGCCAGATGTATAGTTAAAATTAGGTGTAATGTAGAGCCTCGACGGAGGGATGTAGGCATAACCAGGAATATTAAATTTGAATGCGTCATGCCTAGACATAAGGTACAAAACATATTGCATTCTTAAGGAGATGAAATAACTATAAGAAGTCGATAGACATCCTTTGTTCCTACAAATTTGACATAGATCTAGGAATGCATATGCTCTGAATAGCATCACAACTAAAAGAGAATCATTAAGAAAAATATGTTATTTACATTCATCAATACAAAATATTATATCCATATAATATATTCATAATATTTATCTAATTTTATTTAAATGATTGAGTCTCCATGACAACTATTTTTATTTGAGTTAGATAATTATTGTAATTTTAGTAGACAGTATTAGTGAATTGCAAATAAGCATATCAACCTCGTGGGATCGATACTCTGCTCTATCACTATATTACTTGATTCAGCATATATACTTGCATATAATAAGTGAGGTTTTTATAACTTTTATATAAAAAAAATCTAAGCATTGTTAGGGATTCATAGTTCTATATGTTACTCCACAGCCCCATCAATGTCCCATAAACATGAAGAAAATCTGAACATTGCATCGGACGGCTCATATTGATTTAATTAATCATAAAATATTTGTTCAACATTTAAGTGCCTTAATGTTATTGGAATTAAGTGATATTAGGCTCATTGGATTCATCTCATTGAGATGCTCGATTTGACTGTAAACATGCCAAATTTGCAAAGTATTTGATCCCCCAATAAATATTAAAATAATTCACAAAATTTTAAGCTTTTGATATGGACTTATTTTGATTCGAATTAGGTCATTTTTGGAGTTATTGAGCTCGCCTCATCAAGCCAATTAGTTTAATTATAAATTTGTTGAAATCAAAATCCGTCTTGAATTTACTTTTAGAACCTTCTGATTCAAGCATGCATTGAGATTTGCAGTCACTCAAAAGTTAATAAAAATTATTAAATCTTAAATTCATTTAAAAATTAATATATAATATTAATTAGTTATATATTATAATTATTTTAAAGTACATTAAATTTTAAGATTTATGCAGATTGAAAATGGAATAAAATATTCTGTTTTTTTTTTACATTTTTAATTAAAAAATATAATTTGATCTACTAAATAAAATGAATTTTTTAAACTTCAATTAAAGGTATATTCTCCTCATCCTATTAACTTCTGAAAAAGCGACGAAGGCAAAAAACCTTCGTTTTTATTACAGGCATATAGGCATTGTAAATTACTAAAAGTACTTTTGCATAAATAAGACTTTGTAGGGTCATATATGTAAAAGTAACATTGAAAAATGATTTGCGGGAAGAGAAAATGGCAACCAGACCCATTTTCCCACGCTCTAGTCCCTGCTTAATGTCGCTGCTCACCACTCATACCGTCCTGCTTCAGTCTACTACAGTCGCTGCTTAGGTTTAGGGTTTCTTTCTCTCTCTTCAAGCTAGCGTTTTCCATAATCTCTTCCGATTCTCCAGCTTTTCCTCTATCCTTATCCTCTTCCATGGCGAAAGAACACACAGGGCCGGCCCCATTGAAGGCACTGATGGGTTGAAAGACAAGTGCTTTTCTTACTTCTCATAATCCTTCGCGGCGCGGTCGTTGTCCTTTTTAACGCACTCTTCTTCTTCTTGCTCCAACAAGTTCTTTAAGCCTTTGTGAAGCCTTCTATTCTCAGCTTCTGCAAGTGCCTTAACTAAAAATCTTGTATTTCACCGCTTTTAAGCCAATGCCGGAGTAGCTCTTTAGCGTTTTAGTGAAAATGAGGTTTTTTGGGGGGACCCTAACGCTTATCCTTTTACTTCTTCCCGTTTCATCTCAGCTCCCTTCTCAAGATATCATGTCCCTTCTCGCGTTTAAGAAAGGGATAACGCATGATCCCACTGGTTACATCTCTGACTCATGGAATGAAGAGTCCATAGACTTCAATGGCTGCCCTTCTTCTTGGAATGGCATTGTTTGCAACGGTGATCGTGTTGCCGGCATTGTGCTGGATAACCTCGGCATTTCTGGAACTGTGGACCTCTCAGTCTTTGGCAATCTCACCACGCTTCTCAAGCTCTCCATGGCCAACAACAACCTTTCCGGGACTCTGCCTGGAAATCTGGGAGACTTCAAAAGCTTGAAGTACTTGGATATCTCCAGCAATGTGTTTTCTGGGGAGATACCGAAAGATATTGGGAAGCTTCAGAGCATCCAAAATTTGTCTTTGGCTGGGAACGGCTTCTCTGGTCCGCTGCCAGATTCTATAGGAGATATTGTTTCAGTTAGATCTCTTGATATGAGCCATAACCATCTTTCTGGTTCCTTGCCTTCATCCTTGAAGGGTCTTAGGTCATTGGTGTCTTTGAATCTTTCCTTCAATGCATTCGAGAAGGGGATTCCAACTGGTTTGGATTTGATTTCAAGTCTGGAATCCATTGATTTTAGCTGGAATAGATTGGATGGTGATGTTGATTGGGAATTTCTGATGCAGACTAGTGTGGTGAATGTTGATTTCAGTGGCAATTCTCTTACAAGTTCTAATGCAAATGAGATGAAATTTTTGTCCCAGGTGTCAGATTCTGTGAAGTATCTCAATCTGAGCCATAATCAGTTGACTGGATCCCTGATTGATGGAGGCGAGCTATCTACTTTTGGGAGTTTGAGAGTGTTGGATTTGAGCTACAATCAGTTGTCAGGGCCATTGCCTGGATTTGATTATGTGTATGACCTTGAGATTCTTAGGCTTGGAAACAATAAGTTTACTGGGTTTCTACCAAATGGGCTCCTTAAAGGTGATACTTTGGTGCTGAATGAATTGGATTTGAGTGCGAATAATCTCTCAGGTATGTGCTAAATTGACAATAAGTCATGCTACGCATCCTTTGAAATGATTTTGTATTTTTGCATAATGAAATCTTGGTGTTATGAGAAGAGTGGAATTTCCATAATGCTTATTTTTTATTGATGTGCAAGATAATGTATAGCCGTATAAGTAAAACTTTTGTTAGTTTGGGTGAATATCTAGGGAGCATACTTAGCTTTCATGGGAAAGTTTAAAAATAAATGAATAGGGAGACCCATCTCTGCCACTTGGGATTGGGAAAGGTGGAAAACAACAAAGAGAATTATAAGCCGACACTGTTCCTTAAGCAGCGCAAGCTATTGTCCCAAAGGACATTTGTGTATATATTAAATCACTACGTAGATTAGATAAATATTGTTTTCATCCCTTAAGTCAACACATTTTCAACATAATTGCTTAGTTATATCTCATGAAAAGATATTATCTTGGTCTACCACCTCTTTGGAATTTCCTCTTATACTTACTATGGACACAAGAATGTGTTGAATTTGTTATTTTTCGTGAGAGAAACATTACTTTTGACATAAATTACTATTACCATATGTTATTTGATTAATTTATGCATTGGAGCTGACATTTTTGGGACTGACAAGGTTGCTTTGCATATGGCAGGACATATCGGGTTGATAACGTCGACAACATTACGGATGCTTAATCTGTCCTCTAATGCAATAACTGGTGAACTTCCATTGCTTACTGGGAGCTGCACAACACTTGATTTTTCAAAAAACCAGATTAGTGGAAACTTATCAGTCACGGCAAAGTGGAGTAATGACCTTGAATTCATTGACCTTAGCCAGAATCAATTGAAAGGACCTATTCCAGAAGTAACTTCCCAGTTTCTACGGCTAAATTATCTTAATCTTTCCCACAACACACTTCTGGATACTCTTCCTGAGGTTCTGGTTCAGTACCCAAAACTTACTATTCTTGACCTTAGCTCAAACCAATTTAGTGGTCCTATGCTTCCTGATTTGCTTGCATCTTCTTCATTACATGAGCTTCATCTCCAAAGCAATTTACTGACAGGTGACATCAAGTTTTCTCCATCATCGCCTAATAAACCTAGTCTTCAGGTTCTTAATCTTGCCAACAACCATTTTAATGGTTTTTTCCCTGATGACTTTGCCTTCTTAACTGGATTACAATTGCTTGACATATCTGCAAACAATTTCTCTGGTAATTTGCCTCCCACTATTACCAAACTCATTTCCCTAAATTCCTTGGACATTTCCCAGAACCATTTCTCAGGCCCTCTGCCAATAACATTGCCCAGCACCCTAATATTCTTCAATGCATCATACAACGACCTATCTGGAATAGTTCCACAAAACTTGAGGAAGTTTCCAGATTCTTCTTTCCATCCAGGAAATTCCAAGTTGCTGTTTCCAGGTGGCTCTCCTGAATCTGGTGGTTCTTCATCTGGAAGTTCAACCCATAAACCCATCAGATCCTATATCAAAGCAGTGATAATTGTCGCTTGTGTTACTTTTGTCTTACTAATCCTCATTTTCATTTTTGTGCAATACAAAAGAACCTCAAGTAGATCCCACACTGACAGGGTTGTAGACAAGAACGCACATAGAATGACCACGCCTGATACTTCTAGGGGAAAGGGTAGCGAAGCCGGCAGTGCGCTGGTTGTGTCAGCAGGAGATCTGATCACCCCAAGAAAAGAATCATCCTCTGAAATTATTGGCTCTGAAGAGAAAATGTCAGCTGGTGTTGGATTTTCGCCGTCTAAGAACAGTCGGGTCTCATGGTCACCTGATTCTGGTGAGACATATCCTCCTGAAAACCTTGCAAGATTGGATGTTCGATCACCTGATAGATTGGCTGGTGATTTACATTTCTTGGATGAGACCATAACCCTGACTCCAGAAGAATTGTCAAGGGCTCCAGCTGAAGTATTAGGAAGGAGTAGCCATGGTACTTCTTATAGGGCAACACTTGATAATGGTTTGTTCTTGACTGTAAAATGGCTGAGGGAAGGGGTAGCAAAGCCAAAGAAGGATTTTACTAAAGAAGCAAAAAAGTTTGCAAACATTCGGCATCCCAATGTGGTTGGATTGCGGGGTTACTATTGGGGACCTACACAGCATGAGAAACTCATTTTATCAGATTATATTTCACCTGGAAGTCTTGCTAGCTTTCTTTATGGTATGGATCTCTTTTGCTTTATTCACTTGTTGAAGTTTGTAAAGTTTCATTTCTCTTGTAGAACTAATCATTTGAACCATGAGCATTTTTGGCCTTAAGAAATATTCCCTAGTGTCTAGATTAAAAGTCTTTTGAGCGACTAATTTGTTCTTCCAGATCGACCTGGTAGGAGGGGGCCGCCCCTAACCTGGGCTCAGAGGCTCAAGATTGCTGTCGATGTTGCCCGCGGACTAAATTACCTCCATTTTGACCGGGCCATGCCGCACGGCAACCTGAAAACCACCAACATCTTGCTAGATGGCCTTGACCTCAATGCTAGAGTGTCGGACTACTGCCTCCATCGCCTAATGACTCCTGCGGGAACAACTGATCAGATCCATGACTCAGGCGTTCTGGGCTACTGCGCGCCGGAACTAGCAGGAGCCAAGAAGCCAACACCATCGTTTAAATCGGATACATATGCCTTTGGAGTTGTGCTCTTGGAGCTCCTAACTGGGAAATGTGCAGGTGATGTGGTCTCGGGTGAGGAGGGTGGGATTGATCTGACTGACTGGGTGAGGCTAAGGGTTGCAGAAGGTCGAGGATCAGATTGCTTTGATGCAGCCATGGCTGCTGATACATCTAACTCCACATCTGTGAAAGGTATGAAGGAAATGCTGGGTATAGCCTTGAGATGTATCCGTCCAGTTTCAGAGAGACCAGGAATCAAATCTGTTTACGAGGATCTCTCATCTATATGAATCTTCTTGTTTGTGTAAAAACCAGTGACTTTTAAAAAAAAAAAAAAAAATCCAGGTCTGCCCTCATCTCAAAGCTGCTAGCAATTTTAATTGCTTTGATTCTGTTGATCTTGATCATATCATTTTCTTTGCTGTTATAATTTCCTGCTCATTGTTTCTATTTGCTGCTCATCTATGATTAATGAAGAAGGTTGTTAATTATGGAAATTACTACAAGTTTTTCTTAGCATAATAAGTTTCTTCTGTTACCCATTCTTTTATAGTAACTATTTTAATATTCACTCTTCACTGGATTTCTTTTTCTGAGAAGTTTAGAAGTTAAAAACTGTCAGGTCTGCTATGTGATTGACTTTTAACATTGATTACTGAGTGTATGCTCTAAAGAGCCAAGCATCGGAGAAATTATTACGTGTGAATATTAGATGTTCGGATTTCAATAAAAATATGATACATGAATTAAGTATTATTGTATATTTATGTATATTATTGTATTAATTAATACACAATAATATACAATTAATACACATTAATATATAATAATGCATAATAATATTATGTATTGATGTGTATTATTATGTCAGCTAATACATAATAATATATAGTTGAATACACAGTAATACATTAGTATTACTCTATGCGTCAAATTTTTATTGGAGTCCGGATGAAGCTCTATATCCGATGTCCGTAATAATTTCTTCTCTAATGCAGCATCATTATATGATTCCAACAATTTCCAAGCCTCAAGACTATTTGTAGGGAGATGATAATTAATTGAAGAGTTCTTCAAGAGCCAATCCTTTTAACCACAGCCTTTAATACACATTCCACCTTGAATCAACTATTCTAGCAAGCTAAACAAATGCTCCAACGGTGCATAACATTTCTATGTGAATATGCATGGAATTCACTGTTTAGTACACATTCAACTGGCATTATTATAATTAACATTAACACCAGACATATCAGACAGTCTGAAAAAATTTAGATTTATTTTGAAAGAAATATAATATAAAAATTATTTAATTATTCATGCATTATACTCCAAAATACTCTTAAAAATTTTAAATTTTGTGATTAAACTTTGCTAAGAATATACTAATCCAAATTTTCTCCTTTGAAATCCTAAGAGCATTAGAAGGCTTTGCAACAGAACAAGCAACCCAAAGCAAAATCTTCCACTCAAGTGACAGTTAACATTCTACAAAAAGTTTAATAACAACTCAGGTTTGGGGAAAACGAGTACTTAGAAAACTATTCAAAACAAATGGGATAAGACTAAGGATAAAGAAGATGAAATATTGTACAAAAACCAATAAAACTACAACCAAAACCCAGAAGTTAAATATATAGATAGCTAAAAACCCTCTGTAACATAAATCAGCCCGACCTGGTGAATTTGTACATTCCTGAAAGGGCGATGAACGACAATATTTCAGTTGATTCCTCATCCGCTTTGCTTCTCAGCTGAGCAGTCGAAAGAATCACCGCATGGTGCCTCGAGCTTTTGATTTGGCCAAGGACTCGAGGAATCTGAACATCCACCTATCAAGCATTCCTACAAGCAAGCATCTTGATAAGCAATACTTGCACTCTTTTAATCAAAAGAACCATTACTAGAAAGTTGTATAAAAAGTTAAGGTAACTGCGTTTTTTTTTTTCCTTTAAAGTTTCATTTGGATAACTTTCTTACTGTTTTATAAAATAATTTTTTAGTATAAAAATAAAAAATTTGTATTAAAAAACTATTTTAAAAAGTAGTAAGAAAGCTGTCCCAAACCAAGCCTAAATGAGCTGCATTATTCAAGTTGTTGATGTAGAAAAATCAGCCTACAACAGGAAACAGAATAAATAAATACCAAAGAAACGTTTAAACTTTAAACCCATGTAATTTTCTCCACCACGAATTCGCATATTTCCCAAAGTTTACCTATGCGCGACTATAAAGTTTTCTGCCTTCAAATTGAAATAATGTAACTCATTCTAATTTATTAGTTAGGAGCTTTGATAATCAATTAATAAGTCTTAAATTTAAATCTTACATATATGATATATTTACGAGTTAGCCTTTTAATTGACATAAATGTGAAAAAAAAAAATGCTGAAAGAACTGAGCAACTGACTTCTTTGCTTCTCTCTCATTTTAACTTATGGTTCCTTTTTTTATAGCCAAATGGTAATTGTTCATACTGACAGACGGCATAGTGCAGACGTCATGTACAATGTACGAAGTAGGATTAATTATTCTGTGCGGATGCTGAACGCCGTCCGGAGACCAACCAGAATGCGCCACATCACCCCTTCGCTCGGTACTGCAGCTCGATACCGCTAACGTGATTACACATGATTCGCCTCCGGATATAGAACTGCGTCTGGCCTCTACCAAATCGCACGGTCAAAAGAATTATCATTAATATCTGAAGGGTTATGTATTCCTCTGCCAAATTGTCGAATTTTAACTCGATCCGAGTAACTAACAACCTAATTCTAGGCACAACGAGATAAAAATTAAGACCCAATTATCAACCAATTTGAAAACCTGTTCCAATTATAGATGGCAGACTACATGCAGATCAAGGTGAACCTAATCCAATTAAAGCTTCACTAAATCCTTTGAATATTTCTTATACATTTAATATTAAATTATTGTCATCAGAATGTTGGTTCAAGCAAGCAGCCTTGAAAATAGCCTTAACCCTAACTCACAATAACTCGTTGCCATCACATACTTCATATTAAATCCTTCCCAAATTAACAACTCAATCTCACCCCGCTCCCAAAGCCATTGACGCCCCTCTAGCATTACACAACGCCACTATCCACTTCGTTGCCACTCATTAAGTTTCCTCAGCTACAACACCTAAACATCTCTGTTGCTTCCTACGCTATCCCCATTGCTCAAGCCTCCTAATCTTTTAATTTAGCCTCCCCGCCATCATTCATCTTCCTCTTCTCCGATGGTTGCACACAATATGGTTTCCTCTCCTTCCAACGTACCATTGACCGGGAAATTGCCTTCTGTCAATCAACAGCAACACCACTCGACACCCACCAATCCCCAAACCCATGCACCTGCCAACCCACCAAATCAATTTACATCCAAATCTAAGCTTCCCGGGCACTGGCGACCGATGCTCTCTCTCTCTCTCTCTCTCTCTCTCTCTTCCATCACCTTATGCATCTGGATTAACATGGAAGGCAATCCCATCACTTAACGCTTAAGCAGATCTTGGATTTGGAAATAAAGAAACCAGGTTTTGATCCTGAGTCCCTGACATTATTTCAATGCTGACCCAATCAAAACTTGACCAGTTGACACTTCTTGAAGGAAGCCACTAAAAGTGTCAAGAAACTATGGGAAATGATCCAGATATCATATAAACAAAATCTTTCAGAATATTAAAGCCCGAAATGAACCGAAATTAAAAATTTGATCCAAATATCACAAAAAGAAAAACTTTCAGAAAAAAAAAAGCTCAAAATGGACAATGTTTTAATTTTAGGCATTTATGTGAGGCATACGGAGCAACTACCTGTAAGAGCAAATGTACCACCAAGCACTGCACAGAGCCGAGTGATGAAATGCAGAAAACTACGTCGTTCTTCCTTTATGGTCACAGCGATAGGAGAGAGATCATACAAGAAGAATATAGCTGCAACATTAGAACAGAGCTGATTATTAACAGAGTAGAAAAATAAAAAACATTTCTCATAATCAAGATGCCAACCTGGCCAGGACCTGTCTGCGTCCTTTAGGGGAACAAAATACTCGGCCACAGAAAATTGATTTGTGGGCAAAACATCTTTATTTAGGTACCGATACTCTGTTGGGACAATCTGCATCACAATGCATATGCTCCAAATGTATCATCAAATCTAACCTAAGATGATCAAATACAGAAATTCCTCATACTGAACCATAGCAGGAAATGGCATGGTCCCCTTTTTTGTAACAGTTATATGAAAATTTTATAAAGCAAATGAATCTCCAAATGGAACTGAAAATTCCAGTCATATAAAAGGTTCAATGACAACTGAAGCTCATTCTCTATGAGGAAACATCCAGAAGTAACCCAAAAATCTTTCTACTATTTGGAAGAAAACTAAAAATTGCAAATCCTAAAAGGATAAATAACCAAAATAGGAAAAAAGCCAAGCTATGTGCTTATTACTAAGGTCATTGTAGTTTCATGATTAGAAGGTCCCTTCCCATACAGGCCAAGGCTTCATAACCAAGTCTTAACAAACCTTGTCAATTATAACAAAAAGAGGAAAGGCTCCACTCATCTCTCAAAGAAGAAATAAAAAAGTTGGCTTCAATTTTAATGCAATGAAAGGCATTTTATCCAGGTCGAGTTGCACGAATAAATACAACTTATAAAATCTACAGATATTAGAATTGGAAATTACAGTTTTTTTGCTATCACAAACCACGAGCCTTAAGATTTTGGGAAAGACACTAAAAACCCTAGCTTTATACAGCAGTAATTCCACATTTAACGGGGCATATGGCAATCTATCATGCATGCATTAAAAGTAATAAAAAAAATGGCATGAAAATGGTTTACCTTGATATAATACTTGAAAGTTCCACTAGCATCATGCAAAATTCGAGTGGTTCCATCTAGTGGATTCTGGATGCCAGGATACTTTGGACCAAATGACAGATCATGAATCACGTGACTAACATTTACATTTGTTGATACCCCAAAAATCTATCAAAATGTGAAATAAATAAGAATAATATGAATAGTAAAACAAAACATTTACAAACACTATCATAACAATAAACTATCTCAAGAAAATAAAAAAATAAATAAGAATAAGACGAATCGCAAAACAGAAATACACTCACAAACACTCATACAACAAACTTTCAGAAGAAAATAAAACCACGACCTAAAAGTATGATGTTTACAGGATTTAGTGTTTGCACCAAATCAAGTTACGAATATGTTAAAACGTGCGTGCAGCAACACATCTAGCACCCACAGAACAGATGTAGGAGAGAAAGGCATTCCTTTGCTCAAGTTTGGCTCCTTATTTTAATTAAGTCAACTTAAGATCGAACAAAGATCGAATTTTAAAATCTTCTTAGAACAATTTTTTTTTTCCTTAATGCTCTAGATTCAATTTTCAAGTTTAAATCAATTTTAATTAGGTGTAGATGAGACAAATTGATGTGACCAAACAAGCTTTTTAATATAGATTTGCTAGTAAAGTTTCTTAGAGATTGAGAATAGTCAATTTGCCTGTTTGGTGATCATCAAAAAACTTGAAACTCAGAATCACCATCAACAACATCAAGCTTTTATTCGAGTACGTGGGGTTGGTTACATGAATCTTTTTTCCTCCATTATGTCTTGTTACAAGCTTGTTATGAGTCAAATTCTCATTTAAATCTAATAAAAAAAAGATCATTTCTAATATTTTCTAATCAATTAAGTCTACTTCTTCATTTCTTAATATGGGCCAAATATAATATATCTATTCTCCTAACCGGGTCATCAGAAGGCCGACGTTTTATGTGATCAAACCATCTAAGACGACTCTAATCTTATATGCCACTGGAACTACTCCAACTTTTTCATATATATTCTTTTCGCATTCTATCTCTAAGAGTAAAGCCACTCATCCGTGTGAGCATCCTCATCTCTGCAACGCTTAATTTTATGCTTTCTTTTAATGGCCAACATTTTGCGCTATAAAGCATTGCATGTCTCACCACCATCTTATAGAATTTTCCCTTAAGCTTGTGGGGTACTTTACTATCACACAATAGGCCCGATGCATATTGTGTGATAGTAAAAATAAAAAATAAAATAAAAAAAATAAAAAATAAAAAAAAACAATAGGCCCGATGCATCCATCAAACTTGAATTCTACAAATAATATCCCCATCATTTCACCATTACTCTGAATAATAAATTTGAGATATCTCAAACGTGTACTCTTATTAACTTGAAACTTGAATGAAAGTAAAAAAAGAATCCAAAGTCTGCAATGAATGAGTTTTCCATAAAACCCATTAGCAAGAAAACAATAATTAATCCATCAAAATACTCAAAGAAGAGTTTATTGATCAATTATTAAATGCTGAACAACAATGAACTAGTCCATTTACATAAATAAACAAATTTATATTATAAAAAGTTTATTTATATAACGAGCCACATGAATTATGTTTACTCAGCCAAGGGACGGATATAAATGAGCTACAATCATGCCAAGTTTAAATCTTTCTAAACAGCCAACTCCCATTACCAAACTATAATGAGCTCGACTATTTCAAAGAACATATTGGTTCTCTTACAACCTCCTATATCTTGCCTACTTATGCCTATAAGAGTAAAATAAAGGCAGTAAGAAAACTCACTGAACCTTTTATACCACAGGCACAGTCAAAAAGCAGACTAGACTTCAATTTTTTCAATTTCACTCTTAATGGTGCAACAATTCTAATAGAAAAATATTCATAAAAAATTAACTAAACATGAGCCAGCTTCTCAAATCTACTCAACTACAAAAAATGTGAAAAAATGTGATCATGTCCACTTTTTTGGTTAATCAGTCTAGCTTCCACAAAATATCAAGTAACCAATTATCTTGGAGTTGCATCATTTATACTAATCAAATCAATCTGTTACAGTTGATGATCCAATGAAAAGGTCATCAGGAATGGTCAAAGACAAGTAAATATCCATGAAAAAAAACTCATTAAGGCTGATGTTATATGCTGCATTAAGTCTAATAAATGAAAAACATCAATCAAGGTCCTAAGAGAATGGTATTGAATGAAAAGAGAATAGAAGCATCAGAAGTTCAAAACATAGCAAAGCAATGAGAATCAAAAAGATCATAACCACGCCATGGTTGAACACAATGAAGCAACTTTGTCCTTCCTCTTCCCTTATCTTTCAAAAAGGATGGGAAAAAAAGTACAATTGCTCTTAAATAATGGAATTTGTAGGGTTACGGTGAAATAAATGTTTCCCACCAAGGGCAACCTTGTTTCATGTAATTACGTGTCCGTAAGTTATTGGATTGTGGGCTCTGAAAATTCCATTGGGTGCATGCCCGGCCTCTCCACGCCATCGGTCTATTTTTTTTATTTGATGGTGATGACGACGGCAAAGAGTTTTAACGAGATTAGGTTCCGGGTGAATTTTTAGAAGGCAAATTGGGTTTTAGATAAGTCACTACCAAGAGATTTCGCCCTCATTTTGTGAGGACTTTATGATCTGAGTTCTGGTTTCCTATAGGCGCAAGCCCCTATAGTTAATTACCCCTCCCGATAACAAGAGAGAACTTTCGATTAAGGCTAGTCGTTAAAAAGCTCGCATAGATTGTAAATCCATCGTATAATAGCAACAATTTTAGGGTTTAAATTTGAGATTTGAATTTATGATTTAGAAATTATCACCACGAATTTAAAACTGGTGGTGGGGGGAATGAAGACGAGCCCGATCAAGATCCCATGGTTCCGTCGTCCCGGGCTGTTATGTTCCCTAGTCTACTTAGTTAGAGGAGGTAATCGACCCAACCTGACAGAAGGATCCTTGTCGGCAGCCATGGGTTGCTTCGTCCAAGGGTACCTTGTAGACCTGGGGTGGTGTTTGTCTAAGGGGATAGATCTGAATCCACCTTAGCTGACAGAGGGCTTTGTACCTATCGAATATACCCTATGATTCATAACTCACGGGTTTGACGCCATTAAGGAACATACGGGCTTTGGCCGTGATCGTAATATAATGGTGCCATTTCGCGGCAGAACCATCCGATCAGAGGGCACATGCCACGTCCTTGCTGGCAAGGGACTATTTGGAGGATGAATCATAACGATACACCCGACATGCATTCGCTCTTTGTGAGCTGAGGTTAATTTCAAATTTATCACCCCTGACAAATGGTTGCGGGAGATGGATGATTTTTAGTTTTAAGGTTTTAGGTGATATATTTCATTTTTAGGAATTTGGGCTTTTATTGGATTTGAGATTTGACCCCTCCGGTTGAGATTTCGTGTCAACACGGCCATCATCAGGGTAACTTTTGAGTCACTAGTATTTTTATAGGAATTTGGGAGGCATTTTATAATTCAAGTCATGTCACTCCAGTCCTTTTATGGAGGAGGATGAAACTTGAATATTTGACCCGCATAGCATTCTCGAATCAGTGGATTTTAAAATCATATGCGGTGGTCGGAGCACATACGGGTGTTATTTAATTTGAAAATAGAATATTATATTAACGAGCATTTGACCCTGCGCAGCATTCTCGGACATTGGTGTTTTGGAAATTTATTGCATTTGTCGGAGCACATGCAGGGGTGGCATTTCAGTTTAAGGGATCATATCTAATACATAAGGGGTATTTTAAAATATTTAAATATGACCCATTTAAGCAAGTGATTTTATTTAGAAGCCCAAAATTTCATTTAAGGGCCTACGAACGCCTTCTGTCCGCTTGCACACACGTTGCGGATCCGGTGGCGTTTGAATGCATTAGATTTCACTTATTGCACTTAGTTTATTTTGACTTATCTAAGCGTCACTTAGCACGGCTCGTAGAGGGCGTTTGCTTAATAGGCACTAGGAGATCGTGCTCTTGTTTATAGGAGAATATCTTGCTCGCTACAAGTTCCCCTATTCTCTCCCATAGGTGGTCAAATTTATTCGATACGAGCCCCTTGTTCTCGCATTTAGGTTAGTTGTTGTGGGCACTACAAATTCCATGTTCTTGCTCACATATGAAGTGTATTAGGGATTAGAAGTTCCTAGCCACTATCCCTAGACATGCTGGTTTGTTTTGTACGAGCTTCTTGTTCCTACTCAAAGAGTTGTTAGAGAGCTGCCCAGTTGAAGAACTATTGGAGTGCTGCTCAATTGTTGAGCTTTTGGCGAGCTCGTGTTTGAGAGCAACTCAATAGATTATACTTAGATTGGATTATTGGAAACATTGATTCTTTGCATTTTTATTTTATGTTTTAATTATATTAGTTAATAAATGAATTTTAATTAAAGTTAAATGTTAATTTATTAGTTAAGGTGTATTTTAAAATTATATATTAATGTTAAATTTGATTTGATATTAATTCGATTAAGTTGATTTGCTCAATTGATTCAATCAATTAATTGTTTTGACTTTATTATTAATTAGATTTTAGATTTAGAGTGTTCAATTTTAATTTTAATTAATGTTCGATTTAATTATTAATTAGGTTTTAATTTCAATTTTATTTATTTTAATCCTTTTAATTTTATTTTGGTAAATTGATTGAGATTTAAATTAATTGATTAGTTATTTAATTGCTTAAATTCCCCTTATTGAAAATTTTGGAATTTTGATTAATTAATTAAATGATTTAGAGAGTTTTAAAATCAAGTTTTATTTTGAAATAATTAAAGTTATAGTTTTGATTTAGTTTAAATTTATTAAATTAATTCCATTTCAGTTAATTAGGTTAATTTCTTAATTTGTTAAATTAAATTAGATTTTATTAGGTTAGTTAATTAGCCATTTAATTTACTAGTTAATTAATGTTTGAAATTGAATCAATTAGTTGAGTATTTTTTAATCTTTCCAAAAATCCGAGTAAGTTCAAATATATATTTTTTTCTAAGTCCCAAATTTTTGATAAAATTTCGGCAGCCTTCCGGCGTCCCCTCCCCGGGGCCGGGAGGTAAGGAGGGCATTTGCCCTTTCAAGTCCGCCCGGCCGGAAAGATAGTCAACGGCCGAGGGCTTCGGGGCGTTGTCGGGCCCCGGAATTTGTCTTCAGAAGCTTTAGTTGACGGCAAATAGCTGCAGAAGATTGTCAATTGCCGGTGATATGTTGTCGATCCTTTTTTATCATTTAATTTATCAATTAATTAATATTTGCAATTATTTTCAAATTAAATAATCATTTGAGCATTTTTCAATTTCCCCAAAAATTTGGTTAAGTCCCGAATTTTTGAGGAAATTTTGGCAACCTCCCGATGTCCCCTCCCTGGCGCCGGGAGGTAAGGAGGGCATTTGCCCTTTCAAGTTCACCCAGCCGGAAAGATAGTCAACGGCCGAGGGCTTCAGGGCATTGTCGGGCCCCGGAATTTGTCTTCAGAAGCCTTGGTTGTTGACGATTGGAGGCAAATTGAGTGGTTGCGGACGATTGGATGCAAATTGAATGGTTGTAGATGATTGGATGCAGATCGAGTATTGCCGATTGTTGATTGTCGATGCTCGATTGAAGACCCCTTTTGCCCCCTTATTTTATTTTATTTTAATATAATAATAATAATAATAATATATTATTATTATTATTATAATAAAATATATTTATTATAATATAACTTAATATAATATAATATATATTATTATTATATAGAAATAATAATAATACATATTATAATATAAAATGTATATTATAATATAACATATCTAATATAATATATGTTATTATTATATATTATAACAATACATATATATTATACAGAGAAAGGAAGATCGGGAAGGAGGCGGAGATGGAGACCAGGCGTCGGACTTGAACGCAGGTGCACGACGGCGGTCTGGAGCACGGTGGTTGGAGTCGATGTCGGTGGTGGTCGGGCTTGTGGCTGCAGGTAGGTCGGCGGGTTTAGAGGCAAAGCTTTGTTCGGTCTTGGGCTAGGGCACGGCGGGAGATCAACGGTTGGAGTTGGAGACGGAGGGGGCTGAAGGCTGGAGTTGGCCGGAGCAGTCGGAGGCGAGTTGGCCGGAGGCAGGTCGGCTGGAGGCGAATTGGCGGCGGCTCAAGCGGTTGGGGTCGAATCTGGTTGGTGTTGCTTACAAATGGAGGCAAGGTCGAAGAAGGTGTGCGGCTCTGGTAGATCCGACGTCGGAGGCGGAGGCGGAGGCGGAGGCCGGCTGGTAAATCGACGGCGAAGGCAAGGAGCTTGTAAGTTCTGAATCCTCTCCCTCTTTCTCTTTGTGTGCGTGAGAGAGGGAATGAGTGGGTTTGATTGGTTTTGAGTTGTGAGAGGCGGTTGTATGAGATGGTGGGGAGCAGTTATCCTAGAATCGTGGGCTTGCGTGCTCCTCCATGTGGGCTGGTCGACAGTTATAGGTCAACATGGATCTCACTTTCAGAAATGAGTTCAAGTGTTTGTTTTATTGAAAAAAGAGACTCAACTCCAAAACGATGCGAAGTGAATTTTAATTTGAGGGCTATGAAGTCAACTTCATTTTCTTTTCATTTTAACAACAAAAGAATAATAATAAATAAATAAATAAAATGATGATTAGAATATTAGCTTTACTTATAATTAATATAAAATAAAATAAAGTAATGGGAGAGTTGGTATAAATGAAACGCATCACAACACAAATAAGCATAGAAACTAAAAATTAAACCCCTAAAAAAAACAGCGACGCATTTCCATGTGAGTCACATCCAGAACTGAGATTCAAATACTTTCCAACCCTTAAAATGAAACAAACTAACCCTAAAAGTTAAACCAAAATACCCTGCTAGTAGAAAGATGATCATATTTCAAACACATACTCCTGGATATGATATAATGTTACGTCACTAGAAGTTTATAAGTATTCGAATTTTACTGCCTCAGCAATCCAAAGATTTTATTGTTAACTGCTAAAAGAATTTGGAGGAATAACCTGCTGGGCTACCAAAATGTTCAAACCATGGACGGATATATGGAAATTACCAGCGACCCTTTGCACATCTAGTACACCAAATACCTGGCACACAAATGAACCATACTTATTTAGCTCAAAGATTCTAAAGTTTATAATTCAAATTAAGGCACGTGAATGGATACATAAATGGCATACCCTGCAACCTTGACCTTTTTCAATTGCCTGTTTCGTATTGTCAATCATTTTCTTCGCATCAGTGCCAAAACTAACACCATGCTCATGCTTCTTGTGGGAGGAATCCTCTTGATGATCTTTATCACCATCTGCTCAATTTTAATTAAACTAGATCTCATCATGGATATTATTTATAGGTGACGAAATCACATTAAATCATCTTTTGATGCATAAAGATACTGAGCGAGGAAAGTACAGAAAAAGATGAATAGAACATTATCAAGAAAGGCAAGTACCATGCTCTTGTGTTGAGTGCTCCTTCTCAACAAGATCTGTTAAGAACTCGGAAGTACCCAAAATGTGACCCTCGCTATCCACATGGAGCTTCAGTGCAGATACAACAGGTCAGTATGCCGTGAACCATCATTTACAGAACCAACTGCAGTAACACATATTAGCGATAACTAAAAATGAAGAAAGACAAGTAGTCCCCTAAAGGAAATAAAAAGGAAATGTTTAATCGATCTAAGGTAAGCTATTCAGATTCTGTTTGGTGGGTAATAAATGGGTTTGAATAAAAAAGCTTTGCAGGCAATCTAATAATCAGCGTGCCGACCCCTCAAAAATTGGTTTCAACTTCATTAACAACTAATTATGAATAATTTTTGGCACCCTTTCTCTCAATCATTTGGTTTGAATTGCCAATGAGATAAAGCTTTGCTACATCTGCTCTCTCTTAGCTCCATTTCCCATTGCAAAAACTGCAGTCGGACACACTTGCATTACTTTGAAAGACGTCTTGAAAAGGTAAAGTAAAGCACTTGTATGCTCAGATTTTCATAGCGTCACTTTCCAAGGTCTGCCCATGTAGAGGCCTTCATTAAATGCAAATCATGCCATTTATTTTCCCTTTTAAGCATATGGATGAAAACAACATGCCTGCCAACACTGAACATAACAATCTCCCTCTACTGTAGGACCACTTCGTGCTATCTAATTCAAACTAATGAAGAAGATCCAACATAGGCTTTATAGGTTTATAGTGAAAGATTCAATTTAGGATGTTAAAGATAAGACCTCAAGCTCAAGATCGGTTCAAATAAATTTGCTCCAATCTCTTGCCAAGCCAAATCTGATCATGGGTTAGTTTAATCCAATAGTGATTTGAGCCAGACATGATTTGTTAGCTCTGAATTCGAGACATCCAAATTCAATCACAATCAATTTTTTATCTCATAAGACAAATTCCTAATTCAACATAGATGCATGCATTCATAAATATATATATAACCAAAATGGTCTCTTGAAAGATCAAAATGGTCCCCAACTATATTAAAAAGACTATTTTAGTTCAACAACACTTTAAAGAGGAACCAGAATAGTCCCAACATATAATTATTTTGATCTTTTTTGCTATATATATATATAAGTTTGATATGAGCTAAATTTGGTTCATATACCTCAATCTAATTCGATTATTAAGTGATCTTCAAACTTTGAGCCAAATTACCAACCTTAGTACAAATTACTACGGACCACATGTGTGGGGAATAAATAAATCATGATTAAATATAGGCTCATTAATATATTGTCTACAAGGGCATGGCAATTGCAATCTTGTATACTTGGCTCCTCTATCACTCTTTACTCCCTTAAGGAGCCTAATCGTACCTTTGAACCTACTATCTATCTACTCTCATAATATTTGGCAAACGACCACTTCATACAACAAATTGCTCTAAAATCCCGTGCAAATGAAATCATAATTAAAGCTTCATAGCAAAAGGTCTAGCAATCCACAAACCCAAATGTATGATGAATTTACACACCCATGACTCAATCATCGATATAATCAACTATAAGTCCTTGATTCGTCCGCATCATGAATGGAAAAATATAT
Organism: Dendrobium chrysotoxum; assembly: GCA_019925795.1. Taxonomy (NCBI): domain Eukaryota; kingdom Viridiplantae; phylum Streptophyta; class Magnoliopsida; order Asparagales; family Orchidaceae; genus Dendrobium; species Dendrobium chrysotoxum. The sequence continues at coordinate 5,597,109 of CM034308.1, forward strand.
GACGATTGACATCATATCCTCTTCATAGGCCTCCCTTATTCTATTCTCCTTGGGTTCGTAATTGCCTCAAGGTGTGCCTCAGATAGTAGAATTGTAAACAAAAAAACAAAGCCAACTCGAAAGAGTAGAAATAAAGCTATTGGCAACAATGATAGTAAAGAAGAAAAGATATACAAATTGGGCTTTTCAAATTGAGCATTCTAAATCTATAGGTTCTGATTCCTCTTGGAGCAGGCTCTTTCTAAGAAAACATGCCCACATATGGTTAAGGCAATTTCTAAGGGCAGTATTAGCTCCAAAGAAATGGCTTAAAAGCACAACAAGCATGCAATAAACTTGTTTCTAGCTCTCCTTGTCTATAGCTGCTCAATAGCCGAGATTTGTATTGCCAACATTTATTTTATAATACAACAACAACAATATCATCATCAAACCTTTATCCCACTGCGGGGTTGGCCTAGCGCATAATTTATATATTTAAATTTTATGATTTTATTTTAACCATAATGCCCTCGCTGCATCATATCCTACTTATTCATGATTTAAAGATTCCTATTGTGGCGACCTCATGTTTCCAGTTCCCATTTCTACATTTTAGTTACATTAAGTACTCTAATTCAAAATGTTCAATGTGTGTGCGTGAGTCTTAAAGTTCTAATAATACCATATCACAAAAGATGGAGGATATTACATTCCAGTTACATGGCGGATTAAAATGATCGACAGAACAAAAAAACTAATAATGGTATTTTCCTAACAAAGTAAACACGCATATACTCATATTGTGTAAATACTGTTGCAACAAGAATTTTACCTTCCAAATGTTAGTATCCAAGTCCACTTCATGTTTACCAGAAAGATCAATTGCATCCACACTTAAGACTGAAAAAAATGAATGCAAATATGATGTCAATTCAATCAACATGTATGAGAATCTTTAGCAATCAACAAATGGAAAAGCCAAACTTTATGCCTAACCCACCTTCACAGGGTAATGAAGGAAAAGTCATATTTATATGGATCGGAAGAGTTTCTCCTCTCTTAAGATCCACTGACATCTGCACAAGAAACCAATGCAGTATTACAAGATCTGACAAGAGCAATCTATTCACAAGAGCAACTCTCCATTCCCATTGCTAAAAATGAGAAAAAAAAAGTTTAGAAAATCAGTACTTGATCACACATGATTGATGTTAGAGAAAAACTGGCAACAATTTTTTTCTTCGAACAGCTTCCCAGTATATAGGCAATGAAACCATACCTTAGACTAAGGTTGACAGAAATCAGTCCAGATATCACAAGATAAGCATATGATACATATTACTAACATAATCTACACGTCAACAATGAATTGCATGGTCATCTAAACTACGTTGTTGTTGTTGTTATTTGTAGTTGGTGGTAAACAAGGCTACATTTGCTATTGCGATGTTGCTGCTCTGTTGTATGGTGCTATATTGCATTAAGTACAAATAGATGGGCGGGTCGCTCTACTAAAGTGTCTCCCATGGCCATGACGTTGAGTGGAAGGTGCAAGGGAAAGGTAAAGGGGTTTTCTGTAACACATTTATCACACATAAAAAATATTTAAATGCCAAATTATGTGAAAAGTAAAAGAAAAGCATTTCCAAAGAAGCTTAAATTGAAATTTCATCAAAAATTTCAAGTTTATTTTTATTAATTGCAATTTATCTTGATATATTTAGCGATTTGGCCTTTTGCAAATACATTCTTCTCATTGCCCTTATCATTCCAACCACATACAATCATGGGTTGCATAACCTAAATCAAGATTCATATTTCTCCTGCTGTTTTGGGTATTAATAGCATTATTGAGATTCGAACCAGTGCTCTTTTGTTATTACTCTTCAATAATAATAAAAAAGAAACAGTGATTACAGACACAGGAAATCACAACAACAAAAACTTCAATAATAATATCTCCTAGAAGGAGAAAATGACAATCCCTCTCCCAAATTTATTTTTGCTATGCTGCTTTATATAGTCTTCAAATTTCAGATCACATTGTAATAAAAAAAAAAAGAGAGAACTCGCGAATCAGGTTCAATAAATCTATAATATTTTAAATATTCATCAACAACAATAACAAGCCTTTCTCCCAATATGTGAGGATTTTAACCATTCATCAAGAATGTGAAAATATATAGGGATGATTAAATGGCATAATGAATCCCTCTAAAAAATCTACTTCTGCATATATATATATATATATATATATATATATATATATATATATATATATATATATATATATATTCTGCCTATCAAAACTACCAAATACATACATTAATAACTCATGTAGATCATATCAATCTATTTTAAAGTATTACATTTTGAAATCACAATTATCTTCTCATGCCAATGAATCCATTCAATCAAAAACTTCTAATGAATCAGATTAATCAGCAAACGAACTTAAAAATCCTTGAAATCATATATGCAACAATCTTTAATAGCTCTAAAGAAAAAGAATGATTTTGATCTTGAATTTGAAGGGCCTAATATTAAAATATAAATGAAAAAAGAATAGTGATTCTCCTTCTAGAAGTTATTCAAAATGAAAAGAATAGATTTTAACACCTCATGCAACACATAATAGGATTGAATGAGAATAAGGCAACATAAGGCCAACCTCAAATAGTAAGGATAATACTAATGATGATAATATATGGGTATGAGTTGTTAAGAATGATTTGTTGATGTAGGCAATAGTTCCCTAAAAGAATTTGGGAACCCTAGGTTACGAAAGACAATAAAAATAAAAAGTCTCCAAAACAAGTGGAGAACAAAAACATGACAACAAAACATCACAAACACTTACAATAAACTTTCATAATAAAAACATAACATTTCCTTGATTACTTGAGAAGAAAGATATAAATGGGGTGTAAACTTGCGGAGAGACGAAAAGGATAAGAAGCCAAGACGAAGAGAGGAGAAGCTCGCAAGCTTTCCAAGGAGAAGGGAAGGAGAGGAGGCATAGCTCGCAAGCTATCCTCAAAACCCGTAGGTTTTGTTTCCAAATATTTTCTCACATAATCTCCTCTAAATCTGCTCTAAACAGCCACTATTTATAGGAGAAAGCAGCATCCAAACAGCCCCAAAAAACTCCAGCTTGACCAATCAGAATAGGGGAAATGGAAGGCCAAAAATCAGTCCAGAAACAGTACCCCAACAGTCACACAGAAACCTGGATAAAGTAGCCACGGGACAAGCAGCAAGGGGAGGAACCGAAGGGGCAGCACAAGGAACCAGGACAGCAGCCAGGAGAACCAAAACAGCCCACCCAGAAAAGGCAGAAACCAGCCACGTGAAACAGCAACAGGAAGGAGAAACCGAGGAGACACAGGGAAGGGAAAAAGGCCAACCTCCACTCCACATAATGAGCTATCAAGAGGAATTAATTTTAACATATTAATAAGCTAAAACCAAGTAGCTCCAAAAACTCCACTCAATACCAAGCAGCCCAGAAATCAAAGAAGTTAATTTTGTTTTGACCCCCCCTTTGCATGCATCATTTGTGAAGCATTGGCTTAACACATCACGAAGTATTTAATAAGAATGATTGAAAAATAAGAGTTCAAAAAGGCAATCATATATATATAGTATGTGTGTTTGTGTGTGTATGCTTGTCTACAACTATAAAAAGACACAAGCTCCAAATATTTGGCCAACATAATGATCAAAAAGGTAGGATAAGGCTACAAAAATCAACCCTTAAAGTTGGCAAAGAACTTTTGTAAAACTTAATAAGGTATAATTAATGAAATCCAAAGTCCATTTCAGAGCTTGCGATTAACAAATAAGATCATAATCAAGAATCCTTCTCATGTGAATCGCCCGTAACCCACTCTTCACACATGATTTGTATATATCATAATATTTACATTCAAAGGCTTTTCCAAGTTTAACATTTTATATTTTATTAGATTGAGCGCATGTGTATCAAACACATCATCTATAAATTTATAAATTTAAAAAAAAAATTGGGTGGGGGGGCGCAAGTTAGGGGCAAAGCCCATTTCATTGATAAAAAAAAGAGGCTACAAGAGTATGGAATTCCAGTGTAAGAAGAACAAGTAATAAGAGCTGCTGCAAAAATGGAGCCAAGCTCACCAAAAATAGACAAAATACCCACCATCAAAAGGATAGGGGAAAGCTAAAAAACTGAGATAACAAATTTGGAAAAAAAATGCACAGCTTTAAAATCCCGAATGCTAGGACTCATAAATACAAAGAAAATATATCAAGTGTTGTTAAAAAAGGCACAGCTAAAAAACTGACTTATAAATTAAATTGACTAATGCTTTCCAGCCTTCAGTCAACCACAGGTTGGCTTAGGGACTACCCACAATGTTGTTTTAATAAGCTCGATTTACTATCATTGTTCATCTCAAAAAAATTGTATTATGTTGCTATGTTGTGAAGACTTGAATTCTTTATACAAAAAAGTTCCAATACCTGAAAATTTTGCATTCGAACCAAATGAATAACAACACAAACAAGATTTATGGATAAAATATGGAACAAATGTTTGGTTTTTTTTTAATCAAATTTGCTTGCAGTTGATAACCTAAATCTCTTTTGATTTCTAATATATTTGGTATAATCTTTTCTCACCACTCTAATACCTAAGTCATGAATTGTGTAATTCCTTCTTGGAAAAGCATGTGGATCAAAATTCCCTAAATTGATGGCTAGCTTGGAGGGGAAGGGGGTTACAAATGTTAGTTAGAGAAATGGGCTGCTATCAATGCCGATGGAGGTCAACCAATTGTGGAAGAAGAGTATGTCTCAATTTCTCCACTTGAATCGACGAAGGAGATGGTAATCCGCATTCAGTGAGATGGCAAGAGATTGCAACAACAAGATTGTTTGGTGATGGGGCCTAAAGCTTGATCGGCAGTGCGTTTCTAAGTTGGATGTAGTGATTGATGCTTGACAAAGGACAATGACCGAAGAGGTTAAATAGTGAAGCTTGTAGTTAGTTTGCTTCATTATGCAAAGAAGGGAGTAAAGGAAGGTGATAATAACTATAATTAATATCATATCTAGTTATTAATACATAACTCCTTCACCGAGCCTTTTTAGGATGCTTGAATTGTATTAAGATTTGAGCATGCTGTAATATTGAGAGATAATAAGAGAAAGGGAAGAAGATAAGAGGATAGAAGAAAAAAGAGAGGGAAAGTAAAGAGATAAAAGCCTGAAGAAAATATTTTTGAGCAAATAATTTTATCTTGTGCAAATATCTGGAATAATACACACATTTATTCCTCTTTGTGGGTGGACATTGGCGAACTTTGTTGAACAGCATATATCGTTATCCCTTGTTTTATGCTTCTTCATGTAGATTATATTTAATTTTATCCTATACATGTCATTGCTCTCAAGCATATTTTTCTCAACAACTGGTATTAAAGCCGAGTTACGAGGTTCTACAAAAAACTTGGGAACAATTGCTTCTAAGAATGGATTACCTACACCAAAAAAAGTAATATCTATCTCTCATAGATGAAACCAACAACAATGAACCAAGAAATTGGGATCTTCTTAACAAACAGGTGTTGGAAATTTTGCATCTTACAATAAAAGAGAACGTTGTCTTCAACATATTGCAAGAGAATATTGCAACTGGAGTGAGGAAAGCTTTATCAAACATGTCTGGAAAATCTTTAGCAGTGAATAAGATATATCTAATGAGAATGGCCTTTAATCTCAAAATTGCATAAGGTGCTTTTGCAGCATAACATATCAATGAATTCAATCTAATTAGAAGTCACTTGAGTTCGATTAATATCAACTTTGACTACAAAGTTCACACCTAGAACTTGTTCTAATCACTTATGTAGGGCTATATGAAACCAAGATCGCGGTCAGCTATTCATGAGGATCTACAATGCTAAAAGTTAATAATGTCCCTGACTTAATCTTAAAGGGGACCTCAAGAGATGAGTTTTATGAGAAGGATCCTCTTCTACTTTGAATCTTGAAAGCTAAAAGAGAAGCGTATAAAGAAGCAATAAGGATGACATATTCAAATCTCAATGCCGTTAATCTGATGTGGCAAGACTAGTTAATGAGAAAAGTTTAAACAACAGAAAGGTGGAAGAATTGCAGATTAGATAGTTAAATCTAATAATGTTACAACTGAAGATATATGTGATGCATTAATCCCCAGTGTTGATAATTATATATAATTTTAGATCCTAGACGCATGCATCTTTTCACTCTACTCCACCATAGTGCTCGAGTCTAACTATCCTATAGATATTACAGGATTACTTATGTTATTTACGCTGAGCGCTTGAGCATTCTAGGAGCTAGCGTTATGTATATCACAACAAAATCAATGGGGGAATGTGAAAGCTACATAATGTGTGGCATATTCTGGGCTTGAAGAGAAACCTAATCTATGTTAAGCAGATTGATGAAGAAGGTTAACCAAGGATGCTAAGGTCATAGCACAGGGAAGTAAGGACCACATTGTATATGATATCAAACATCAGAATGATGAGAGAAACTAAGCAATCAAATGCTTACTCAAATACATGGCATAGAAGGTTGATAGGCAAATTTGAGAAAAGAATATTAAAGGATCTGCAAACTAGTGGTTGGAGAATGTGGTTTATCAGATGGTGCCCCCCCCCCCCCCCCCCCCCCCCCCAAAAAAAAAAAAAAATACAACATTCAATGGATAAGCTTTAAAATTTTTAGCTCATGAACTCTAGTTTTTTATAAAGGTTGATTTTGGCAAGCAGAGGATGGTCAGTTTCACACTTATTGAAAGGTAACCCATGACAAAGAATTTAAATATTGTACACATTAATACTTAGGGACCACCATCAATGCCACATTTTGCAGACTAATCGTACTATGTCACATTCAATGATCATAAGCTATGATCAAGTGCTTAAGATCAAATAGCAAAGGAAAAAAAATATCAAGGAATTTATTTAATTTTGCACAGTTGATAGTATATGCATAAAGAGAATGTGCCTAAGAACCACAAAACGATAGCATTGTTGAGCACAAGAACAAGTCTCTAACGCTTTGAAGAAGCTAGGAGTGAGGTTGCATGATAAATTGCCTAAGGCTTTTAGGGTGAGCACTATGAGTACTTCAATTTATTTGATCAACAGAGGACCTTTAGTTCCTCTTTGCTAGAAATGACCTAAAGATGTGTAGATTAGCAAAGACTTAAACATTCCTCGTTAAAAGATTTTAAAATATTTTTAGAATGTGCATGTGAAATCTATTGGGTGTTAACCTCATTGGATATATTATTGATGATCTAGAGTATTGTGGGCTCCAAAAAATTGCGCCCCGGCCTCTCCGCGTCTCTTTTGTTGACGGGGAGAGTTTTAACGAGTTTAAGTTCCGAGGTAGATTTTCAGAAGGCAGATTAGGTTTTAGATAAGACACTACCGAGAAATTTCGGCCACATTTTGCGAGAACTTTATGATCTGAGTTCTGATTTCCTATAGGCGCAAACTCATATGGTTAATTACCCCTCCTGACAATGAGAGAGAACTTTCGATTAAGACTAGTTGTTAAATAGGTCGCAATAATTATCTAGCGTATAGTAGCAACACTTTTGGGTTAGAATTTGATTTTGAATTTTGGAGTTCATAATTTGAAATTCATCATCATAATTTAAAGCAGGTGATGGGGGAATGATGGCCCGATCAAGATCTCATAATTCCGTTATCCCGGGCTGTTATAGTCCCTAGTTTACTTAGTCAAAGGAGGTAGTCGACTCAATCTGACAAAAAGAACTTTGTCGGTATCCATAGATTGCTTTGTCCAAGAATACCTTGTAGGCGTGGAGGGATATTTGTCTAAGGTGATGAATTTAAGTCAACCTTAATTAACATAGAGCTTTATATCTTATAGAGTTCACCCTATAATTCATTACTCAATGGGCTTTTAACAATTATGAAACATACGAGCTTTGGCCTTGACCTTAATATAGTGGTGCCATTTTGCAGCAAAACCACCCTATCAGAGGGCACATGCCACATCCTTGTTGGGGAAAAATCATTTGAGAATGAATTATAGTAATAAATTCAACAAGACATCTGCTTTTGTGAGCTGAAGTTATTCTTCAATTCATCATCCTTGTCAAATTGTTGCGAAGTGTGGATGGATTTTAGTTTTAAGTTTTTGGTTATTAAATTTGCATTTAAATGTTTAAAATTTGATTAGATTTTAAAATTTTAATAGGCTTTAATAATTGACCCCTCCAATTAAAATTTACATTCAACGTGGTCATCATCAGAATGGTATAACACTTTTAAATGCTTTTTGTATTTTCATGAAAATTTAGGAAGCATTTGAAAAATATGGGAACCCCTTCCAGTTGAGAATCACTTTCAACACAACCATCATTGGGATGACTTTATTGTCACTTTAAATATATTTGTATTTTACATTGGGGTTCGAATATTTTGAAAGGTAAGGTCCCCACCGGTTAAGATTTTTATCAACACGGCCATCATCAAAGTGTTTGAGCACTTTTAACATATCCGCAAAGAATTCTCAAATCTTGCATTTAGGAACTTGACATAAAAATCGGAGCACATATGAAATATATTTTAAAATATAGATCGGAGCTATTGTAGAGGTGTTTGAATATTTTTAACGAATCCGCGAAGAATTCTCAGATCTTATATTTAGGAGCTTGACATAAAAATTGGAGCACATGCGGAAATATTAATTGCTTATATTATTCCTTGTCATCATTTATGCGGTCTTCTTAATGTCTATTATATGTTGCATTTTATGTAGCACCAAGAGGTGTGTCTGCAAGATCTAGACAACTTGATGTAATAATGATAAACCAAATAACTAAGTAATCTGATGAGCCCAAATCACTATTTCATTGACCTCATATGTTAGCATACTCCCTTCTGTTATTCCAAAATAAGTGTCATCAATTATTCAAAGTCTTCCCTTCAAAGAAGCAATGATATATTCTCGGTTCAGTTAAAAGAGAACCATTATCTTGTCATCTTGGTATTTCTCTTGTAGTAGGATGTATCCTCTGGTACAAAATTCATGCAATATAGAAGGGCATACAATATCTAAGAATAATACTCCAAGGTGCTCTTGTACAAAAATGCTTACGTGTGAAAGGTGATAGATCTTTAACAAAAGTAGGTTATTTTCCTTTTTTTTAATTTTATTATTTTCCAAGTGATTGTCCGCCCATATCAAAATCCTGTTCCAGGTTTTCAATTATGCTTTCACTAGAAGATCACCCTTTAGCAATATAGTTTGACATCTCTTCTTGTTTAGAAGCTCTTATATGAAACATGTTGAGGCTTCTTTGACTTGTATAAGGTTTTACAGTTAAGGATTTGACTAGTACTTGTGGAATTTGTTAATGCAAAGAAATCATGTCTAGTTTCTAATTTAGAGTTGTGTGTTAAGTTCAAAATACATAAGTAAAGTTTTGGCTCACTTTGTTTGTCTTCAGCCTTAAATTCTCTATCACAATATCCAGAAAATTTTCCAACGGCGGATTAATAACCATCTCTTGAAATTTTGTGAGGCGCTCATATTAGTCTATTTTGCCCCTTTTTTAAATCAATTGAAATGATATATATATATATATATATATATATATATATATATATATATATATATATATATATATATATATATATATATATCATTTTAAATGACAAAAAATTATTTTGAAAGGGTCCTTTGTCATTTAAAATTTGGGCAACCTCCCAGCATCCCACCTCCTGTGTAGGAGGTGTCAGGTAGGCGCTTGTGTTTCAATCTTCCCGTTCGAATCAAATATATGACTGTGCGAGATCTTCGTATGTTCATTTATCCTAACCAGATAAAAGATACAACGATGCAGGTCATCATATCTCATTCTTCTCCCTGCCGGATCAAAAAGATACAACTGCGGGTTTTCGATACATGTTGTTTAAGCAAGCGAGAAAGAGATATATGCTTGTTATCCTTTTTTTAGTTTGGTGTTGGGGCTATAACCTAAAAAGCATATCGATAGTGATTAGGAAGTTGAAGATTTAGGTTGGGTGAGGAGTGCGCAGTTTGCACAAGGGCCAAAGACTGAAGGTCGCCTGAGGAAGAGAAATGTAGAGCTTGTCATGCATTTGTAGAAATGTATTTTTGCTATTGTTTAGTGATTTTTTGTATGGGGATGGACACTTTATGGTATTATCTTTTGCTCCAAATTTTTTTGTATGGGGATGGACATACTTATGTATTTTGATTAAACCACATTAAATAAAATGTATTTTTGCTTTTGTTTAGTAATTTTTTGAATGTTTTTTAATCTACAATGTATGTGATGAAACAATGGAAATTTTTTTTTAAAATTTCGTGTAATTTAGGGGTGTCAATTTCTGACGACCCGAAAAATCCGGGTTCGGGTCAACCTATTTTTGAAATGGATCGGGTCCAGTTCGGATTTATGACCCGTTTGAAAAACGGATCGGGTTCAGGTTGACCTGACAACCCGCGGGTCGACCTGTTTAACCCGGATCCCGCGCAACCTAACCTGGTTTTGCGGCTTTTGCCGCGGGGTACGAGGTCCTGCCTAGCCGCGTTTCCGGCCCTATCTCGCGCTGGCCTCGCCTGGACGCCGCAAGATCGCGCACGCCGCTGGCCTCGCGACTTGGGTCAGCAAGATCGCAGCCTCACCTGGTCTTGCCCCGCCACGGAAGCCGCTGGCCTCGCGAGTCGGGACCCTCGCCCGCACTCCGCAATCGCACCTGGTTAGTTGGTCTCGCCCAGTCGCCCCAACCCCGGCCCCGCGCTGGACCGCTGGTCTCGCCCATGCCAAGCGGCTTTGGATTGGCATTTTGTAAATGGGTCGCGGGTCGGGTTGGGTCAACCCGGCAACCCGTGCGGGTCGAGTCCGGGTTAGAAATCCCGACCCGTTTGTAAAATCGGGTCGGGTTTTGGTTGACCCATTTAGACCTGGGTCAAGTCGGGTTCGACCCGAACCCGACCCGTCGACCCATTTTGACACCCCTGGTGTAATTGTAGAGCTTGTCATGCATTTGTAGAGCTTGTAAAAAAATGACAAATTTGGTTGCTTGCTACATATATAAACATTTTAAAAATAGTGAAATTAGTAAAATTAAAATTATTTATAATTTTTATTAAAGAAAAGTTTAATAAATTTTTTTTCAAAAATTATAATACCTACTCAATCTCATTTATTAAATATTTTAATTAGAAATAACTGAATTACGCTCATACTTAACACCATCAACTTTAACATTAACATTACATGATATGACCAAATAGGTACCATTTTAAAGACTTAAGGGACCGATTCGGTCCCTTAAAGGAGTTGGGGACCAATTTGGTCCCTCACATGGAGTTGAGGGACAATTTTGATCATTTTATCCAAAAATTTTTATATGTTTTGAGTATACCTCAACCAAAACTACCAAAATGCATAATAATTTCTACCAAAAATAAATATCTTGATGCTAGCTATTGTTTAGAACTTTAGATCATTCTGGTCATCCAATAAATCAGCAATGTACAAAGGAAACTTGCAATACATTTAATAGTCTATAAGGTTCACATTCTTGGTTGAATGAAAGAATTATTCATAAAGGCCATTTTCAAAGAGTTGCCCCTAGCATATTCCTCGTGAAAACAAAATGCATGACAGCTTAACGGTCTTATTCTCAAGAAAAAGGCCTTCTTAATAAGGGTATTAAGTATGCAATGCTGGATTATTTTTATCATGTAAAAGCATGAAAACTGATTCAGTTACCGAGAAAAAAAATACATGTAATAAGTGAAACATGACAAAAAATAATGCAAGCTTTATTAAGATTCAACTGAAAATATCATCCCCCAATGGATTAAAAAAACATTTTTTTTATAATAAATCAACAGAATATTAAAAAGCAAGAATCATTCACCATACCTGATGAACTGTGTAAGTTGTGAGATAATACTTGAGCTCGTGGATGAACAAGGTGGCCATTATAGAAAGGCCAATGATGGAAACTATATAAAAGAAAATAGCACCAGGGCTCACGATTTAGGCATTACAGGTTAAAGATGGAACAGAATCGCAATCTACAAATTCAAGTGCTGGAACGTAAAAGCAATTTAGACAAGTACATTGGAGTACAATTTCAAGTGAAGCAAAAGGCACATACCAACAGCCCCTGAAAACGTTTTCTGCAACAAATGATCTTCTGCCCGTGGAAATGCATCAAAATTTCTCAAAGCTTGTAACTTGATACCCATTTTGAGTATTCTACTAAACAAATTGCCCTATAAATCTTAACCACAGTAAAAAGAAGATAAAAAGACAATTAAAAAAAAAAGCTTTGATTAAACCAAAATCAGGCAAATCTATCCAAATGAAGACGAATTCAAATAGCACAAAAATTGCATGCATTACACCAGAAAATAAAGCATTATCTGACCTTCATGCAGCCAATTCAAATTTACAGACTAGATCAAAAAGAATAAGCGAGAAAAAATGTCATCTTGAAATAATGTAACAACAAAAGAACTGCCACAAATGAAGTCAATTTTTCGGGGCCATTTGGATGCAGGATTTATGCCAAATCCTGCCAAATGGGATTTGAGCGCCCACTAAATCTGACGGCGGAATATATCCTCCATCTACTCCTTTGGACCGTAAATCCAGGATTTAGTAAATCCTGAAATTTCACGGATTTATGGATTTTGGCCGAAGAAGAGCACAAAAGGGAGAAATATGGTTACATTCACAACGAGCGAGCTCCCCTAGTTGCTTCAGGTTAAAATGTCATGACTTCCGATCCGACGGGAAGGGAACGTCGTCAAAGGAGCGAAGTCAAACAGCAACGAAAGAGCCAAAGAAGCGACTTGTGCAAAACTCTACCTCATGCAAAGCAACTAAGTCGAACAGCAACGACAAAATAGAGAAGATGAAAAGCAAACCCTAGACTCATCTAGCCTATTTGAAGAAATTTATCTAATTTAACTTAATCAATAAAATTTAAAATATTAATAATTAAGGGGTTATTTGATTGCCTGAAAAGGGAATGCAGTGTAAAAAGAATAATTTGGTGTTGTTTGGATGATTGTAAAAGAAATACACGAGATGACTTTTTTTGTTTGATTTGAAGTAAATTAAATACAATGTAAAGTGCAAAAAGGTTGTGGTGGGGGTGGCCGGGGGGTAATCGACGGCGGCCGGCTAGTGGCCAGCTGTGGTCGGCGACCAGGGGGTGGTCTGCGGCGGTCGGGGCCGGCAGTGGCCGATGGGTTGCCAGCGATGGTCGGCGGGTGGTCGGCATGCGGCTGACGAGTGGTCAGTATGCGGCCGGTGGGTGGCCGGTCGTGGCCGCGGGTGGCTGGCGAGTGGCCAGCAGTGATCGATGGCCAACGGGTGGCCGAAAGGCAATCGGCGGCCAGTAGATAGCCGGCGGGTGGCGGGCGGCGATGGAGGTGGCAGTCGATCGTGGCAATGGCTGTAAGTTTCCAGTGTATTTGAAAATCACTCAAATCTGAGGAATTCCAAATACACTGTATTTGACCTAGAGAATGAATTCATTTTATTTCAAAATTTTACTCCGCATTCCTTTGGTGTTGTTTGGATGATTGTAAAAGAAATGCATGAGATTACTTTTTTTGTTTGGTTTGAAGCAAAATGAATACAATATAAAGTGCAAAATGGTTGTGGTCGGGGTGGCTGGGGGGTAACCGGTGACGGCCGGCTGTGGTCGGCAACCAGCAATGGCTAGCGGTGCCTGGGGGTGGCCTGCGGCGGTCAGGGCTAGCGGTGGCCGAAGGTTTGCCAGCGATGGTCTGCGGGTGGTTGGCATGCGGCCAACAGGTGCCCAGCACGGGGCCGGTGGGTGGACAGAAGGAGGTCAGCGGTCAGCAGACAATCGGCAGGCGGCAACGGAGATGGCAGCCAGTCGTGGCAATAGTGGTGAGTTTTCGGTGTATTTAGAAATCGCTCAAATCTGAGGAATTCCAAATACACTGGATTTGACCTAGAGATGAATTCCTTTTACTTCAAAATTTTACTCTGCATTCCTTTTACTTCAAACCAAAGACCAATATTTTCAAAACTCCTACATTTAGAATACTTTACACCCCTTTTGTAGCAAACCAAACAACCCCTAAATAATTAGTAGTATAATTAATGTATAAATAAATTATCTAATTTAGTTTAATTAAATAATTAATAGTATAAATAGTAATTAAAAATTAATATAATTAGCTTAATTAATACAATTTGAAATATAAATTATTAATTATATAATTAATAGTGTAAATAATAATTAGTTAATTAATGAATAGTAGAATTCTTAAATAATTAATGAGATAATTAATAGTATAATTTATAATTAAAACTAACTAAATAATACTTAAATAATTAGTAGGATTATTAGTTAAATAATTAGTTATTTCAAAAAATAATTAACTAATTAATTAGAGAATTATCAAATCAAATATATCATTATACCATTGAGAATAATTAAAATTAAAATTAAAATTAATAAGTAATTCGTACTTAACAAGTAAATTAAATTCAAAACACAAATATCAAGCATTTATCCCACTACGTGAGGTCGGCTACATGAATTTTTTTCTCAAAACACATTAAATTTAATTTCTAAATGAACTAATCATCTTAAATCCTAGTTTACATTACCAAACAGTTTCACAGAATTTAACAACTATGTTACCAAATAGTTTTGAGGATTTAACATGTCAAGATTTACTAAATCCTAATTGTTTCCAAACAGGCCCTTTGATTAAACCAAAATCAGGCAAATCTATTCAAATGAAGATGAATTCAAACAGCACAAAAATCGCATGCATTCCACCAGAAAGAAAGCATTATCTGACCTTCACGCAGCCAATTCAAATTTACAGACTGGATCAAAAAACATAAGCAAAAAAAATCTCATCTTGAAATAAAGTAAAAACAAAAGAACTGCGAAAAAAGAAGTAAATTTTTCAGGCCTGCAACGCTCGGATATGATTAGGAAACAACATAAAAACCCAATTCGAATAGCCATAGACCCCATAAGTTATTTCTTTGATAAAATTCCTTATTGTCCAGGGTAACAATTAGTACAAGATCTCGAATGGCCTAAGCATACCCAAAGCTCTTTCTTCTTCTGAAAGCAAGCACGGTCCCCCGGAAGAGATAGAAAGAGAAAGAAAGAGGGCGAAGAGACAGAGATAGAATGGGGTTTTGCTGGATATCGATGTCCGGTGAAGCACCAAAGCCAAAAAACATTGAAAAAAAAGAAGAAGATTATATTCGTTGCCGTCTTCAAATACTACTAAACAAAATCGTAGAGAAATGAGAAGAAGGATTTACCAGAGAGGATCGTAACTCTGCAAAGTATTCAGCCGGCGAAGAAGACCCGGGGCTAGGTTTAGTTAAGTAAACTCGCTCGCGACTATCCTTCAAAATCTGCAGCTGATCGCGTGTTTACGCTAGCTCCAGCTTTTCAACGTTAGTAGATACTTCCCCGAGGAAGGAAGGATCCACAAACTCTGATCGTGACCATTGATCTTGGCCATCGAATTATATATCATGCAAAGATATATTTTCATATATATCATAAACATTTATTTATTTGTATCACATTAAAATCTCTAAATTATCTTTAAAATATCATTAATATTTACTTATTTAAAATAAAAAATATATTTTTATGTATATATTTTAATTTGATTTAAATATTAAAATTATATAAAAATAAATATAAAAATATACATTTATAAATTTTTTTATGAATATATGTAAATCTCCTTACAATAAATAGCAATAATTAGTATGAAAAAGATAGCAAGGATCTAAAAATAAAAATAAAAAATAAAATCAAATCCAATAAAAATTTTTAAATGCATTTTATTTATGTATTATGCAGGGCATAATATTTGAAGAAAATTTTAAAGACATCACTAAAATGATCTGAAGACGATTGCCATTATTTCAAATGATTGTAAGAAATTGAACAAGTAACATATGACGAGCTTTCGAGAAGAAGATTACGAATCATTTCATGTCAACAGAAAATTATGATGGCAGTCATGATTATCATTACCATAAAATTTTATTTTTTGTTTAAGATTGTAGTGTGCTGAATGATCTTTTATCTGATGTAGATGTAATCATTACCATACATGTGAATTTATTTGTTAATAAAGCTTTTTGTATTTTGATTAAAGTTTATATTATTAGTAGTGAAGTCCTAGTTACAAACAACAAGAAGCTTTTTCTCCATTGTGTCCGTTGGAAGTCAAATTCTCATTTAAATCTAATAAAGAAATGTCGTTTTGAATATTTTCTAACCAAATTTTTTTAAGTCTACCTCTATTTTTCTTAACATAAACCAAATCTAATACATCTACTCTCTCTAATCTTATCTTCCACTGGAGCTACTCCAACCTTTTCATATATACATGCTTGTTTCATATCATATCTCTAAGAGTAAAACCACTCAACCACCTGAGTATCCTCATCCCTGCAACACTTAACATAATATTATGCTTCTATTTTAAGGCCAATATTCTGCACCATAAAGTTCTTGTTACAAAGAAACTCCAATTTATATGATGATGTAATGCTTTTATAATAGTTAATATATTATGATTGAAGTTTATATAATAATTGTTATTCACTTCTGACTGTAACGAGAGCTGCTCTGAAGTTTGCGTATGAGAGCTGTAATAAGAGCAGCTGTAATGTCGCATCCGGGCATCAACGAAGAAGTCCTCTATAGAAATTCTATCCGGATACTTTTCCCTAATGGGTGCAGCCACTCTCTGTCCATTCTCTAAAATGGAGAATTACAAGATTAGTTTGGAAAAACTTAGAACAAGCTGTTAATCAATACATAGATGGAATAGCAGAGTTAGCAAATAAAGACAGGAGTTTCATATTAGTCATGCAAATGCATGTAAATGCAGAAGGACCAATTGATGTAACTAGTATATCTTGGTTCTACTTGACCGCAGAAAACGAAGAGAGTTGAGGCTATAGAATGTGGCTTAAGAAAGCTATAGCATACTTTCAGGAGGATCTGAAGCCAACACTTCCATTATTATGGTACAAGAAAATCATATATCATTTGCAAAAAAGAATGAAAAGTAAGTCCATGAACGATCATCCATCATACAAAACTGCAAAATGAATGTTATGCAAACTAACAAGCAACAGCTTCTTATTTAATCTAGACAAAACATTGATTCGAGCTCTGTAAGCATTGATAAAGTTCAGCTTTTTCTTTATCAATGTGGAAACCATTTGAAAGTTCAGAGTAATTTGTAGTTTGTTCAAAATCAAGCAGTACTATCCACTGAGAGGATTTTAGCAACTGCTCCTATGGCGATGATCCCAAAGTCCATACTGGATGCACTCGTGAATATTTTTTGTCCTTTTGATGTTGTTCTTCAAAAAAATCTTTATAGTTTTCTTTTTCTTTGTCTTCTTCTAAGCCTTTAAGTGTTGTGTATATCAATATGCACTCCATCATCAACTATGTTCTGTTGATCTTTCTCTGGGAGGGTTGTTATTGCACCTGCATATGCCATTCTGTATTTACAATAACAATGACAATGTTAACATCATATGAACACATAATTAAATAAAATAAATTACTTTATTTTTTTGGCTTGGACACCCCGCTTCAGCCTTCGCTGCTGTTGACTGCCTGATAATAAATTGCTTTACATCAAGCCTATCAAATATAAAATTTAAAAGATTTTATTTGTGTTTTACCAATTAGTTCCCTCTAACCTCAATACAACCACTTCCACTAGACTGCTCGATCATGTCCATCACTATAATGTCACTTGCAATGTGCTTGTATTCTTTAGGGATATTCCACAGACATGAGTGTAATTTAAAACCATGATCTCTAAGCCAAAGACAAATAGCTTCAATCTACTTACTGAGCACAACAAAACTGACGAATCTTTCTCAAGCTTAACAGTACTCTGCTTCAGATTTCACTTCTTCATTAATTTAGCCCAATATCCACCAAATTTAAAAGTTACAACAAGCAACATTTCAAAGAAATTCTGCATATGCAAGGAATAAATTCAAGTAATACACTCAAAGTCTAAAACTTTTTTGCAAATGCAGCTACAACTTCTTGTTTACAACCTTGTAGCAACTTGATGTTCACAATTCATTTATAATTACTCGTTGTTTTGCGTATTATAACTTTATTTTAAGGAAAATTGACATATAAAAGTGTGGGTTATATAATATATTAATTATATTCCATTATAGTTTTCTTTATATTACAGAGTAAGTACAAGTATATAAGAAGAAACATAGAATAAAAGTATGATAGGAAAAAACATTGAAGTAACCTATGCTACATAATACATGTGTTTCAATTGAAAATTTTGTACATTGGCATCAATTCAATACAACTTATTTTGAGAATTTGTTTGCATTCTCCAGGCCAGCTTTTTCTATTACTTTTCAGCCGGGGGTTGTTTCTTTAGACAATGGTCCAGGCTGGAATAAAAAAAAAAGCCTGGGATTTCTTCTTGGATCAAAGATGGATTTCATGAGAGAAAACGTGAAACAATGGACGGCTGTTTCCAAAAGCTTCAATTTATTTTTAATACAGCTCCAAAGTGAGATAGGTAGATTGATGCCTTTACTGAACACACTTGTTTACAGCTTACAATACAAAAGTAAAATGAAAAAAACATTACAGAGCTTCCCGAATGAGGAGAACTGGAGTAATCATTTCTAACTCGGCTACGCTCAATCCCTAATTTCCTGAAAAATTAAGAGGATTTACCAGTGTACAGGGAGGTGAACCTAGGAAGGCCTGGAATCAGCTAGTGGGGATGGCCTGGAATCGCAGAGCTTTGAAAGTCAGAGGTTATGCATTTAGGTATTCTGAGGGTCAGGAGGATTTGCTCATGCAGAGTGATTCATGTCTTTGAGAACGTGAGTTCAGGCTGCGGGATTGAGAGAGGCAAGTTCAGACAGGACTGAGAGAAGATAGTTCGAACCTAACGGAGGTAACATATGTTATTGTCCAGATTTAAATGAGTTTTAGGTGTTAGAAAACTAAATATGATGTTTTAAGAGCTAGATATGTATATAGAAAAATATTATGTGGTATCTATGTAAATCCCCGAAATAAAAAAGTCATCCTCCATCACTCAGCCATCACTTTTTAACCCTTGGCCATTTCTCTTCTCTTTTATTATGACGTTTCATAGGTGCAACACAATAACTTGGAGGACATACGGACACTTAAAAATGTCCCTTAAATTTGACTACTTGGAACACTCGTTAAGTGTGTCTCTCTTCATAATTTAAATAAAATTTAGGGGCTGTTTGGTATGCAGAATTAGGAGGGTAAAGTAAATTACTTACGCGCATTTCGTAAATTACATCGTTTGGTTGGTTTTGAGCGGAACATAAGAAAGTCCTCCGAAGCATCAGCGGTGTATTACAGGAGGCCGTTCGTGCGACTTCGAAACCTGCTCAAATTGAGCGGGTTAGAAATCCTCCCCCGCGAAATAATGCAAACCATCTGTTGACTAATAAAAATAAGAAAATAGAGAACAAAAAAAATTAGGAGAAAGAAAATCGAAGAGTCGCATCTTTTCCATGCCTTGGCCGACCCCACCTCACGACAGATATCACCAAAACGACGCTTCGATTGGCTCTGGTAACCTCCCACACGGTACAAAACCTCCCCAAAACCGCTCCTTTCGGGTCATTCGAACTCCCTCGGTCCCTTCGCTGTTGTCCGACTTCGGCTCGCTCGTCGCTGTTCGGCTTCGTCGCTCGCAGGAGGAAGAGAGATTGCACGAGTCGCTCTTCGGTTCCTTCGTTGCTGTTCGACTCCATTGCTTCGCAGGAGGCAGAGAGATTGCACGCGCTGCTTCTGTGGTTCCTTCGTTGCTGTTCGACTCCCTCGTCGCTGTTCGACTTCTTTGCTTCGCGGGAGTGTAGAGATTGCACGAGTCGCTATTTGACTCCTTTGGTGCTGTTCGGCTTCGTCCCTTCGCAGGAGGGAAGAGATTGCTCGAGTCGCTTCTTCCTTTCCTTCGTTGCTGTCGGCTTTTGCTTCGCAGGAGCGAGGGATCGCAAGGATCAGTTCTTCGACTCCTTCGTTTCTGTCTGACTTCGTTTCCTCGCAGGAGGTAGAGATCGCACGAGTCGTTCCTTAGGTTCCTTTGTTACTGTTCGACGGTGTTCCTTCGACGACTACCCGAGCCAACTCCACTCATTTTTATTTATTATTTATTTATGCATATTATAAATCTATTATTTTTATATAATATTATATAAAAATAATAATAATAATAATAATAATAATAATAATAATAATAATAATAATAAAAGAGACTTTCAAACAAGTGTTGAAGACCTGCACCGTCGACCTTAGGTCCGGTCAGGAATGTTCAAATCGAAGACCCGTGCCGTGATCTCAGATCCGGGCGGATGGTTTTAAATTTAAAGACCCCGGGCCGTCGTACCTTAGGTCCGGCCGGGATGGTTTGAAATTGAAGACCCGTGCTGTGATCTTAGATCCGGGCGGATGGTTTTAAATTTGAAGACCTCACGCAGTCGATCTTAGATCCTGGTGGGATGGTTTTAATTCGAAGACCCTACGCCGTTGACCTTAGGTCCGGGTAGGAAGAAATTAGGGCAAGTGCCCTCCCTTACCTCCCGGCGCCGGGGAGGGGACGCCGGGAGGCTGCCGAAATTTTCTCGAAAATTCGGGACTTAATAAAAGGGGCAATTCAATTTGAATGTTAATTAAAATGTTAAAATCATCTTTAGATATTAATTAACTAATTTAGTTAGCTAATATTTAATTAAAAAATCAATTAACATATTTAATTAATTGAGAGCTTTTGGGATGTTATTTCGATCCGATAAATAACTTGAAGTGTTTCAAAAATCTTTAAATGAGACCTCTCATTAAAGAGACTCCAACATCGTAACATTAAGTGGAAAACTTTGAATTGGTGTGGCATTTCAAATAGAAAAGAATTAATTAATCAATTTAAAAAATTAATTTGGTTAATTTTAAATCCAAGAGCATTTTGTAAATTTGAGAATTAAAAAAAAAATTGAAAGCAATTTAAATTTGAGTTAGAATTCGAGAACATTTTAAATTGATCAAATTGGAGCAATTAAATTAAATCCAAATCAAATAAAATTCAAAGAATGTTCACACTAATTAACTCTGTACAACTCACACTGAAACTCAAACTCCTAAGAAAGCTAGCCAAAACACAAAACTGAAAGAAAGTCTCCAAAAATCCTAATCTAAACCCTGCCCCTGGTGGGCTCCAGTCCTAACTCTTGGTAAAGCTCCTAGCAGGCTCTAATCTCTGCAACTGCATCACCTTTGGCTGCAAGCTCCCGCTATTATAACTACTGGCTACGAACTCTGGATCAGCACGTATCTGCATACAGAACAAACAAATATTAGTACATCATAAATCAAATAAAAATCATCAAAATGCTGGAGAGTAATAAATCAAACTACTAGTAAAATAAAAGTACTGGGAAGCAAGAAAAGCTAAGTACTGGAAAGCTAGTAGAGCCACAGTGTAGTAGGGAAAAGACTACGAGCACAAAAAACAACTAAAACATTGACGCAAGTGTCAAAACCTCGAAGTGTCAAAATCACAAACTCAAACCAACTTAAACAACTGGTCTCAACTCAACAAACATACAATCAAAAATCCTCTGGGCAGCCTTGTTTATAAGAACTTGGTTGTAAGACCCACTACCCGGCAGCTTTCATAGGAAAGACGTAAGCCCGACCCTAGGGGAAAGTTCTTTAGGTAAAATCAACCTAAAACCCAAACCCCAAATTAAAACATCCGGCAACTCCTAATAGAAGTCGTAAGTCCGATCTCTGAGGGAAATGTTTAGGCAATAACACAACCCTAGACCCCTCACTCGGGCATCCAAGTCTATAGAGCTTGGCCGTAAGACCCACAACTCGGGCCACTTAGCCTACAGGGCTAGGTCATAAGACCCATCATTAGGCAATTTCTTAGGAAGCCATAAGACCACCCAACCAAAATCTTCGGGCTACTTTCTAATGAAAGCCATAAGTCCCTACCCAAATCTAGCAATACAGACATCTCTTGCTTTAAGAGAGAATGTCATCTTTAAATAATGCTTTAAAATATAGTAATTACAATACTGATCCTATGTTGAAAGCATGTGGAATTCCCAATATTTTCTACAAAATATATAAATCATTTGGGCATCCTAGTCTATAGGATTAGGTTGTAAGACCCGCTATCGGGCAACTTCTAAGTGAAGTCGTAAGACCCACTTTTTAGGAAAATTATTAAATAAATTGTAATTGATCCTAAACTCCAAATAATCCAATTCAAAACACTGGGCATCTTAGTCTAAATGATTAAGTTATAAGACCCATTTTTCCAGGCAATTTCCTAAGGGAAATCATAGGACCTACCCAAATAATTAAAATCCCTTGGGCAGCCTTGCTGTAGAGTTAGGTTGTAAGCCCCATTTCTAGGCAACTCATAAATAGAGTAGTAAGCCCCACTCCAAATTAAATCTACGGGCTACTTTCTATGAAAGTTGTAAGTCCCGACCCAAATTCAAATTTCTGTGTAACTTCTAAACGAAGTTACAAATTCCTAAATTAAATCAACTTCTGGGCATTCTAATGGATGTAAGCCCCAAAATTCAACTAAAATTAAAACCCAAACCTAACCACCTCAATCTACTCGGGATCCCTGAGAGGAGGCAACCCATGGCTGCTAATCAGATTCCCTGGACATTACGGTCAATGATTGTAGTGTTGGTAGACTGAGACCTACGGTATACCCGGGACGACGGAACCATGGGATCTTGATCGGGTTTACCTCCGTTTGCCTCATAATTGAGACTAAAAATACCTAAAATTTATTCATCCTTAATCGAGAGTTCTCTCTTACGTGTTAAGAGAGGTAATTAACTATGAGTGCTTGCGCTCATGGGAAGTAAGGACCCCAGATCTAATTAAACCCTGACTACCCTCAGGGGAAATCTGGTTAATTCTAATCTGACTTAAGGGAAATGGAATCCTACAGTTGCGAAGCGGGATTCACGCATTCGTGCCATTTTTCTTGAGCCAACAGATTTCTGGCGACTCCACTGGGGACTACTTCTCTCTCCATCTTTGGATGAAAAGAAAATATTTAGTCTTAAAATACTAAATATCTAAAACGAATATGGATGTTATTTTATCATAAATTCGTGTTTGCTTTTCCAGCAGAATTCAGGTTGACTCTAATCCCTGCAAGTTATGTTGGCAGGTTGATAATATGACGCCTGTGAAGTCTTTCATGACTGTGAACCTGGGTGAGGGAGCTAGAGTACAGTTCCCTCAAGCTGTTCTGAACACAGGATATGCTGGAGCAACCATTCAGTTTGGAACCATTTCCGAAGTCATGCAGTTCCAGCAGTTCCTTCCTGAGAATGTTGTTAGCGTACCTACTGTCAAAGGTGTCACTAAAAAGCCTATCACTGAAGCTGTTGATGAGAAGGCTCCCAAGAGGGCCTCTGTATTTTCAAGGCTCTCCATGGCATCTGCTACTGCCCCGACTGTTCAAAAGAAAATTTCTGATCCTAAGCTGCAATCTGTTGCCGTTAATACAACTAGTCGGAACATAATCCAGGAGGAAGTGCCTGAAGAATACATTATTGAAGTTCCTGATGCAAGTGCTAAGCTTTCCAGGAAAGCCAGAAGGAAGGCCAACGCTCGCTTGCGAGCTAATGGCTTGATGCCCAATACACCTCAAGAATCATCGCCGCAGTTGGAGGCGAATGTACCCACAAATAATGGTTTTGAACCATTAAAGTGGGTCAAGAGAAATAATGATAAGGGCCAATTAAAGAAGTCTTTCTGGGAGACTTCGCGTCAGCAGCCACAACCGCCAAAGAAGGAAGAATCTGCCTCTTCCAAGATATACAAAATACTGAAAGCTGTTAAAGATAAAAATCTGCAGCGAAGACTGAGGAAATCCGTCACTGAAGCTATTTCCTCGAATGCTGCTCATCCTCAGTATAACAAATTTTCATCAAAATCTTATAGAGAGGAGTTTAAACGTCCTCCCTACTACCGAGACCCGAGAAATCTCTGTCCTAATATGGGCCGATACCCATATTATGGAAGAAAACAGTTGGGAGAGCCTTCTGTTAATATACATGTAAGAGGCTATAATAGAAGATACGATAAACAAAGGCCCCAACAATGGCATCATGGATCTAATCATTCAAAAGTACATGCTGATGCTGGTGGTCATCAGTATGTGACTACGAAAAGACAACAAATTTGGGTTCCAAAAAGACCCAAGTATCCTGAAGCTCAAAAAGAGGTCCATCATAAGGAAATCTACAAAGGGCGACTTAAATCTCAGGTCCAAAAGTTATCCCCTAATAAGGAGACTTCTGTTGACATGATTACTCCAGAAAAGGAAGAATATGTTGTCTACAATGAATCCCCTGACTCTCCAGTCATACATTGGAAGCGGCGGTCCCAACTTGGAGACGATCATGAGTTGGATGAGAATGATGACTTCTGTGATGATGATGAAGAAGTAGAGGGGTGTATTGGTCCCATGGACATTGAAGTTGTCCGGATGGTTGATCATATACCTGATCGATTTAATCAGCGTTATACTCGTAGAAATGCAGCGTTCAATCTGCAGAATGAAGAACAACTACGAGATGACCAAGAACAAGCAGCAGCCGTGAATAGAACTCCACAACCAGAAGAAGTTGAGGAGGAAGAAGCTGAAGAAGTTGTAAAAAGATTGCAATTGGAAATACAATCTATGCAACAAAAGAAAGATCAAGAAATCTATCACTTGAATGCTCGTCTTGACGAGATGAGTAATATGATGAAACAGTTGTTTGGACAGCTTGGTATGATGGCTACA
This sequence comes from Dendrobium chrysotoxum, assembly GCA_019925795.1. Lineage (NCBI taxonomy): Eukaryota > Viridiplantae > Streptophyta > Magnoliopsida > Asparagales > Orchidaceae > Dendrobium > Dendrobium chrysotoxum. The sequence goes on from CM034308.1 coordinate 5,622,075, forward strand.
ACAAGTCAACCACCTGTAGCAAATTCTCAAGGGAATGTTCAAACTACTCCTGATGTACCAGATACTTCTGACAGAAAACTAGAAGAGCTACAGGAGCCGATTCTGATAGCTTCTAAAGAAGATGAAGTGGTCAGCAAATCCCAAATTGAAAATCTCATCAGTCAAAAGGTTAAAGCAGCTATTGCTTCTGAAGCTGCCGATGCATTAGTAGAAAAAGGTCGTCCATATCCGGCTGAATATGATCAAGAGAAGTATCCAAAGGGATATGTTGTGCCAAAATTCAATTTATTTGATGGTACTGCAAATCCTCGTCAGCATCTGGCGCAATTCAAAGCTACCTGTGGAAATACAGGAGGCAATGATGCTCTGTTACTACGACAATTTGTCAGTAGTTTAACAGGTACAGCTTTTGAATGGTATGCTGAGTTACCCAACGACTCAGTAAGAACATTCGCCGAATTAGAGACAATGTTCATTAAAAGATTCGCTAGTGCAACGAAGAAGGTGACTATTGCTGACCTTGCTCTTGAGAAAAGGAAAAGAGAGGAATCAGTCACCAAGTATATAACCAGGTGGAGAAATCTCAGCATGAAATGTGAGCAGCAACTCACTGAAAAGCATGCTGTTGAGCTATTGATGGGGAATATAGATGATCATATGGCTCCATATCTGGCTATGGCTACAATCAATACCTTTCAAGAATTACTGGATCGTGTTGCTAAATTCGAAAGGTTACCCAGGCCTAGAAGTGCCGGCTTCAACTATAACAACAATCCACCAGGGAAGGGAAAACAAGTCAAGACCTTTGATCCGAAAAGAAGTGAGGTGAATGCTACATTCCCATCTTCTTCGGATAAGAAAGAAAAAGAAAATTCAATGAATCCACTGAAGATGCCACAACAAACTAGAGAAAGGCAAAGGCCTCCTACTTTGCAGGAGAAAATTAACAAGCCGTATTCTTTCAAAAAAGAATGTACGGGAAAGATTTTTAGGCATGCACTAAAGATCGGCCTTCAATTGCCAGAATCCCGCCGACCAGAACAGGCTGGTATGACTGATGATCCGAACTACTGTCCGTATCATAGGATCATAAGTCACCCAATCGAAGATTGCTTCATCTTCAAAGATTGGGTCGAAAGGAATTATCAGAGCGGTGAACTTACACTTTCTAATAATGTTCTTGTCAATCCCAAGAGGGAGAAAACCAATGTTATCTCCTCTATACCCTGTCAGAACACAGAGGATCAGAAAGGAAAAACACCCGAGGAAGATGAAGGTGGTTGGGAGACCTTTATCTCAAAGAAAACTAAACAAATGATTGTTGACCTTGATTTCATTAAATCCTTCTCCCCATTGACCCAATTGACCCAAGTTGACCAAGTCAAGCTTTGACTTGGTCAACCCAAGTCTTAATGGGTCAATTTGACCCATTTAAAACCCATTTAAAGCCTTAAACACTTTCCTAATGTTCTAAGACTCAAAACCACGGCCAAGCACATGGGTTTCCCTCATATTATGATCTAGATATGATCCTAGCCGTTGATATTAGGTCTAGAGCTTTAAATAGATGAAATTAGGATATTTGGAGGGATCTTTTTGAGCTTTCTCTCTCGCTAGATCTCAAGAGCCCCTGAGACTTTGGGAGAGAGCTTCCTAGACCCCTTTCCACGTTTCCCAACCAATCCCCACCGTCAAGCACCCGCCGGCGGCGAGATCTCCGGCGAACCAAGGCTAGGAACGCCCCAAGCAAGTTTGCCATCGATCCAAGGCGTATCGAGCCACGGTTTCTTCTACAAAAAGGAGCGTGGACAGTCTACAAGTGCAACAAGCCCAAGAACGCGAAATTCCACCGAGTATTTTGGGTAAAATCCTCAACCCTAGGTTAGAACAGTTAGGGTAAAATAGCTTTTCAAAAAGTGCTTTTTAGATCAAAAAAACACTTCCACATGAATTCTCTTCATCGCCATTAACTAAGTTTAAAATTTCATCGCGTTTGGACTTGTGGATCGAGAGAACGAGCCAAATTATTGTTTTTGTGCATGGGCTCGGTCTTACTACAGCCATGCAGTTTTCAGACCGTTGATCTAAAGATCAACGGTCGAGATCCCGTCAGATCATGGCATGGGTCAACCGTGTATTCGAATCCCGCGGCCTAATTCCCCGTATGGCTTGATCACGGCCCTTGATTCAAGCTGCGGGAGATCCTACGGCTGCTGTATCTCGCCGCGGTTTTAAGTGAAGCGGGCCCCGCCCTGCCAATCATTGGCAATGATTGCGCGGCGGCGCAATCATTGCCAATGATTGGCCGCCATTAAAGCAGCCAATCAGAGGCCGCCATGTGTCCCGAGCCGCCTTTTTTTTTTATTTATTCTTTTTTTGTTTTATTTGTTTTAAATATTATATATATATATATATTATTTAAAAAAATTATTATTATTATTATCATTATTAATATTATTATAATATTAATATTATAATTAATAATATTATTATTTTAATAATAATATTATTATGAATAATATTTTTATTATTATTATATTAATTATTATCATTATTAATATTATTATAATATTAATATTATAATTAATAATATTATTATTTTAATAATATTATTATTATGAATAATATTTTTATTATTATTATATTAATTATTATCATTATTAATATTATTATAATATTAATATTATAATTAATAATATTATTATTTTAATAATAATATTATTATGAATAATATTTTTATTATTATTATATTAATTATTATCATTATTAATATTATTATAATATTAATATTATAATTAATAATATTATTATTTTAATAATAATATTATTATGAATAATATTTTTATTATTATTATATTAATAATTATCATTATTAATATTATTATAATATTAATATTATAATTAATAATATTATTATTTTAATAATAATATTATTATGAATAATATTTTTATTATTATTATATTAATTATTATCATTATTAATATTATTATAATATTAATATTATAATTAATAATATTATTATTTTAATAATAATATTATTATGAATAATATTTTTATTATTATTATATTAATTATTATCATTATTAATATTATTATAATATTAATATTATAATTAATAATATTATTATTTTAATAATAATATTATTATGAATAATATTTTTATTATTATTATATTAATTATTATCATTATTAATATTATTATAATATTAATATTATAATTAATAATATTATTATTTTAATAATAATATTATTATGAATAATATTTTTATTATTATTATATTAATTAATATCATTATTAGTATTATTATAATATTAATATTATAATTAATAATAATATTATTTTAATAATATTATTATTATGAATAATATTTTTATTATTATAATATTAATTATTATCAATATTAGTATTATTATAATATTAATATTATAATTAATAATATTATTATTTTAATAATATTATTATTATGACTAATATTTTTATTATAATATTAATTATTATTATTATTAGTATTATTATAATGTTAATATTATAATTAATAATATTATTATTTTAATAATATTATTATTACTTTAATAATATTATTATTATGATTAATACTTTTTATTATTTTAATATTAATTATTATTGTTATTAGTATTATTATAATATAAATATTTTAATTAATAATATTATTGTTTTAATAATATTATTATTATTATTAATATTTTTATTATTATAATATTAATTATTATTATTATTAGTATTTTTATAATATTAATATTATAATTAATAATATTATTATTTTAATAATATTATTATTATTATGATTAATTTTTTTATTTTTTTATAATATTAATTATTATTATTGTTATTATTATTATAATATTAATATTATAATTAATAATAATATTATTTTAATAATATTATTATTATCTTGATATTTATATTATCATAATATTAGTATTTGTTATTATTAATATTATTATAATATTAATATTGTTAATTAATAATATTATTATTATCTTTAATAATAGTATTATTATGTTAATATTAATATCATTATAATATTAATATTTATTATTTTATATTATTATATTATTTTGATTATTATTATTTAAATTTATTTTAAAATCCAGATATTATTATATCTGATCTATTTTAAAATTATTAATTATTTTTAAATATTAATTATTTTAAATTATTTTAAAATTACCTTTGAACCTATTAAACTTCAAAAATTCATAACTTTCCCGTTTGAAACCGGATTTTGACGCACAATACCTCGTTCTTTTCAGAAAAATGTGAATTTTAATTTAAAATTATTTCCTGTATGTGATTCTGTCATTTCTAGATGTTTTCTGTATTTCTATGTTTTTTTAATTATTTAAATATTATTTAATTAATATAATTGATTATTTTAAAATAAAAATTATTTTAAAACCCCCTTGGTGGCTGGTAGACCTCCCATACTTATGAACTGAAGTATTTTCAGTTATCTTATTTTCAAATTTACATTATTATTATTTATAATATTTATGTATTTTAAAAATGAGTTTAAAATTACATATTATTTAAATCCCCCAATTTTGGGAGGTCCACCCCTTATGAAATCTTAAACCTAGGCTATGTTTATGAAGAGCAATTCGTGTGGGAGAAGGATTAGTGAATGATTGTGTCCCAATCATTCACTAATCACTTCATTAGGCTTCTTTACTTAGTGTTTTCGTAGTCCTTGCATGTGTAGGTTGCACAAGCACTTAGCCTAGGCTCTCCTAGATCTAAGGACATGATTTGGTGTGTTTATACTTGCTGCATCTACCCTCTATGTTGTGCCTAAGGGTTAGTTACTTCATTTCATTCCTATATAATGTAGTGACGCACTAAGGACAATAATTAAGGACTGTCTAGCGAACTCAGAATATTTCTAGAAGCTAGGATAGATCCCAGATTGCTATGAAACTTTAAACACTAGTGCTTAGTGACATCTGGAACCCTCTAGAATTTTCTAAGAACTTTCCGGACTCTTTAAAACACTTAACTAGTAAACCCTAATTTACCCGTTAATTAAGCCTTAGAAACTTCGGAAAAATATAATAAATCCATTTTAAATAAAAAAAAATACCCATAATACCTTAAACTCTCCAAAATTCATTCCCCAACCTTAGATAATTAGGGCCCCCTAATTGAACCTTAATCTGGACTTTAATTCAACCTTAATCAAAAATCACCTTTTCGCCTTAATTAAATCATTAAAATTTTTTAAAAATCCCAAATTTCCCCCAAACACTTGGGAACACCTTCTTAGGTCATTTCTGACCTTTGGGGGTGATTCCAATCAGTTTGGAGCTGATTTGGGCCAAAACCCCCAAAATACCCCTAACTAGGCAATTTCGATAATTCCTTTAATTGCCCCAACTTCTAAAAATCATAACTAATTATAGAAAATTCCAAAATGGGCAAACTAAAAGGCACCTAACTCTAATTAAGGTCTAGTATTTGTTAAAAATATTAGGTGTCTAGAAATCAACCTAAAACAAAAAGTCAACTCTTCGGTCAACCGTAGCCTATAGTCTAGGGCCCGAAACTTCTAAAATTCATAACTTTGCGTAGGAAACTCCAAATCTAGCAAACTAAAAGGCATTCAACTCACATTAAGGTCTAGTATTTGTTAAAAATATTAGGTGTCCAGAAATCAACTTAAATCAAAAAGTCAACAATCCGGTCAAACTTAGTTCAAAAACAAGACCAAAACTTCAGAAATTCATAACTTTGGATAGAAGAATCCAAATCGGGCATGCTAACTGTCTAACTGATCAGGTTAAGGCCTAGTATTTTATAAAAATATTAGCTGGTCATAAATACCCTTTAATCAAAAAGTCAATTTTGGACCCCCTTTTACTTAGTGTATAGGTGGACCCCGAACCCCCCTAAAACTCACTAATGCAATTTAAACTTTAAATATTATTACCCTAAGAACTAAAATTGATCCACACATTAAATCAACTAAGATAGATCTCAATTCACTAATATTTGGACTTTAAATAAAATTCACTTTTCAGACCTACAACCAACCTGGACAGTAGGCAATTGTAACTAACTACCCAGCTTAGGATCTACCTCAGCCACACAGGCTTTTACACACACTGTAGAATTGTTTGCTAGGGCACCACTTTTAGGCTTAGGTTAGGCCGGTGTTTACTTTTCTGCTGCGTGCCGAGTCTTCCGGATTTCATTGCATGTTGTGATTGAACTATTGGTGTGTTTGTTTACTTTTACTGCACTCTGGGAATTGATGTGATTGCACGATAGACTACCCATAGGTTAGGATCGAGGTTGATACTAATGATGTTTTCTGCAGGTGGCCATGCTCATGCAGCGCTAAATATAAGGGGGGGCAATAATCATGATTTAAAAATTAATGCTGTTTTATGCAGGTGCTTCAGAAATTGCTCAGCCCCCCTAAATAAATGAGGGCTAATTGAAAATCATTATAAATTGCTACAGGTGCTCCAGAGCTTGCTTAGCCCTCAAACATTTAAGAGCATGGCCAAGTGTGGCTGTGATGAGTATTTTCATTTCTATATAAATTGCTTGGGATAATATAAAATTGCTTGGGTTGATTTTTTTTTAGGATAACCTTGCAGGAGAGTCTAGATTTACTGCTTTCATTTAATGTAAATGGTTTGTAACTTGGTATTGAGTTGTGAAAGTTTATTTTGAGTGGGGATACAAGAATCCAAAGGTTGGATGCCCAAAGAGAAAAGGACACCCAATATGAGGATAGTCCTTTTCTGTTTGAGAATCCAAATTTGGATTATTCTACTACCCGAGGAGTCCAAGGAAGCTGAGGTCCAAGGAGTCCGAGGAAGCTCAGATCCAAGGAGTCTAAGAAAGAGAAGATCAAGAAGATGAAGACCGAGAGTATCCCACTCAAAATAACTTGCGTCAGTCTTAGGATTAGAAATCCGGGTTGTTGGCAGTGGTGCCCGGCCACTTTAATTTTCTGCAGACCCTGGGTTGTAATTAAGGGCAGTTGGCCTATGGACATTTATTAATTTGTTTGGATAATTTTGATGTGTTTTATGATTGTGTGCCTCTAGGATTGTTTGCTTTTCTTAGTTTCTTGGCGTTTTGCATGTCACTTTTGTTTTAGCCTGGATTTCGTTAGGCTCTTTAAGGACTAAAACTTTTTCTACTCCCAACTAACATTCAAATTTTAAGATTTAAATAATTTAGAAACTTAACGACCTAGGGAATTGCCGGAATCGTCCGGGGTAGCATGCATATCGTTGCATTTCTCTCTTTCCTTCTATAAGACACTTCCCCGCCCGTGGGTAGAGTCCGGATAATCTGACCTATGAGGATGAGGTGCCGGACCTGGGGAAGCCCAGTCTAATTCCAAAAATTATTTTTATAAGCCTTTTTAAAGTTCTATGCATACCTGATTCGGATACTCTAACTAGCATGCATTGCATTAGAAACTAACTAAATCAAAATTTTAATTGCATTAGTCTTAGGAGCATACACCATACATAAGTCCAGGGCCAATTAGGAAATCCTCTAGATGTCGGCCCTATCTCCGAAAACTATAACCCACCTACCCATCCTTCATAAATAACTGGACAGCATGGTTTTAAAGCGATTAGGTGGTTAGCTGGCTCCCCCTTCCAGGCCGGGGTAAGTCCAGGTTTTACATTGCATTAGTTAGGACACGGGTGTTAGTGTTGCGTAGAACACTAAACCCACCATAGATTCAGGATTCAAGGCTACTATTGTTCCGTAGTACGCCTCATCAGTAGGTAGGTCTTCTGTCTTCCAGAGACCCTAAACCCTACATATCTGTGTCACACGGATGACGCCACCTCCATCCTTCCCTCCTGCATGTTTCGAGTGCATGATTTATTTATTTTTCTCCAGTTTCTTCTCACTACCTTAGTCCCTCTGGATGCTGATGTGAGCCGTGCATGTTGACTAAGCCTAGTTGAACCTCTCTTTCCCTTCGAGTAGGACTTCCTAGTCTCTGCCCTATGTGCCAATCCCAATTTCGAAAGAATAATGTAGAATCCTTAATCGAGAGTATTCTCAGGCTCCGGCTTGAGATGTAATTAACCACGGGGGCTTGCGCCCGTGGGAAACCGCATCCCACTCTCAAATAAACCCCATTCGAGCTAATGTATCGGGTGGGGGAAACCCGTTGTGACGATCAGATCATATATATTATTACCTATCGGGGTGTGCTGGTGAGAGCCGCTATCCTCAATGGTTAATCGTATGCATGATCGAATCTGCCCTTCCATTGGCCAGATACTGTCTCCCCTCGCGGGGCGATGGTGTCTGTAGTCCTTTCGGAGGTCCACAGGTTTCTGGCGACCACGGTGGGACAAGTTTCTCTCTCCATCTTTGGATTCTATATTATTCTTTCTTGTGTGTACTCTGGGATTGGTACTCCTTAGATTAGGTCCGTCCCACTCTTAGTTAGGGTCCTTCCTTAGTTAGGATCGTCCTTCTTTTTCTTAGTTAGGGTTCCCCCCCCTAGCTAGGTTTCTTTCTTTCCGTTCTTCTTAGTTAGGGTTTCCCCCTAGCTAAGCTTCCTTTCCTTCTGACCTTCTAGGTCATTCCGTTCCCTATCTATCATTCATCTTCTCGTTATTTCTTACTAATCATTTTAAATTTCTTTTCTTCTTCTTGGCAGACAGTGTCATGGCTTCCTTCGTGCCTTCCGTTACTTTCAGTTTTGGTTCTGACGCGCGGGTGACACTTCCTGAGTCCCTGCTAGCCAGTCCTCCCGCTGGAGGAATCACTTTTGGTTCCTTCACTGACTCGGCCTTCGTCACTCTTGGCGGACCGACCCCTGCCGAGGCTGCTGCCTACTCTCCTCCCCAGAGGAGGGCTCGCGCAGCCATGCGACCTTTTGGACGTCCAGTTGCTCGGCGGACAGCCCGGGCACCTGCTCGTCCTACTCCTGTTCGTGTGCAGCCGGCACACCCTGTGGTTAGGCAGCCAGTGCCTAGACCACTCCCAGTTCAGCCCACTCGTCCAGCGGTTAGGCGACCAGTGCCTATTGCACCTGTTGTTCAGACTGCCCCGGCCCCTCAGCGCCGGCAGACAGTAGTTACCCCTGTTGTTACTCCGGCAGAGGCAGCTCGTGTTCGGGTTCCCCCTCCTTCTTCCTCCAGGAAGAGGGGTGCTCAGACCGAGGCTCCTTCGCCTTCCTCCCGTCGGGTTTCAGCTTTCGCTCGACTGTCTCACCCAGAGACCCTCGTGCAGACCCCGACACTTCCCGTGCTTCCTGTTCCCCCTGCCACTCAGGTGGTGGGTTCAGATGTTGCTTCGTCTTCCGCCTCCGGCCTTGGGAGAAGGGCCCGGAGGAATAGAAACCGTAGACTTCGGTTGGCTGCATCCGAGGCAGACAGACAGCGGATGGCAGATTCATTGGCTCACCAGGAGCCAGTTCAGAGGAGAGTGGTCCCTAGGCAGCGGGCACCACGACCAGTTACAGTTTCCCCTACCGCGGACGTTACAGTTGCCCCTGAGATAGCAGCGGTTCAGGGAGGATGCTTCTCCCCACTGACACACAGTGGTGATGAGGAGGACGTTGCTCGCATTGCGGCGGCCCCTCCTGTCGCTACTACTTTACCACGCGCTAGGGTCCCCAGGGATGATGCTGCTCGAACCCTCTCTCAGAGGATTCGGAGTATTATCCGCTTAGCGCGGGGTCGAGGCCCTGTCAGTCGAGAGAGGCTACTCCACCAGATTTCTCAGGCGTCCGTTCAGTTGCAGAGACAGACTGCTAGACAGAGGTACAGGTGGCAGAGAGGACAGCCACCCAGGCAGCCTGTTAGTTCAGTTCCGTTGGCGAGACCACAGACAGTTACTCCGGTTGTTGGACGACGCCCACGTCGTCGTGGACAGAGGCAGCAGTTGGAGCCTCCCAGACCCCAGCTCCCTTCAGTTGTAGTAGCCCCGCAGCAGTCAGTTGCCCCTACTGGGTCCCGTCGCAGCAGATGGGTGTGGAGACGACGACAGGCAGAGTCCCCTGTCGATGCAGTACAGCCAGTTCAGGCAGTTGAGCAGTTAGAGGCAGTTGTTCCTTCCGGATCATAGGCAGTTCCGATGGTCTGTGATGCAGCAACGGACGATGATGTTGCAGTTTCTCCTAGTGGTTCACCGGTTCGGGCAGAGCCAGCCCTTAGCCCTTACGAGACTTCTTCCCCTTTGAGTCCGTATGCAGAGGACTTCCATCAGACCCTCTACGAGGATGAGGCACTTGAGGATGATTTACTCGAGGAGGAGTCAGATGGAGACATACCGGTACACAGAGTGTGTGTGGTTACTAGACGTGGCCACTCAGACGAGCAGATAGAGGCAGATGATGATGATGAGCAGGGAGAAGCTGAGGTAGGAGGATCTCCCCGGTCAGTTGAGACAGATGCCACAGTACTACAGTTGCAGACTCAGATGGCAGAGATGGCCAGGGCCATGGCAGCGATGACAGCTCAGTTGACAGCTTTGGGGGCGATGCCCCAGATGACGGGCGTAGGCACTCCTGCTACGTCCAGGGACGAGCCAGCAGCACCACCTGTAGTCGCACCAGGTCCTGTGGGAGTAGACAGGGCCCAAAGAGCAGTTCCAGTGGCACCGACAGCAGTTGCTTTTACTACCCCAGTCCAGAGTCAGTCAGTTCAGTTGTCAGCCGGACAGATTCAGGATCTGATTGCCCAGAAGGTCGAACAGGCCATTTCCTCCAGGAAGTCTGGAGAGGTAGTTAGCAGGGGGCGTCCTTACCCAGTAGAGTACGAGCATGAGCCCTACCCCCCTGGTTTTGTCCCTCCTAGGTTCAGAGTCTTTGATGGGTTTGGGAACCCGAGGCAGCACGTGGCCCAGTACCGAGCCATCTGTTGCAACATAGGAGGGAACGATGCACTGATGTTGAGACTCTTTGTCAGCAGTTTAGTTGGGGTGGCCTTTGCCTGGTACGCCGACCTCCCCAATGATTCAGTACGTACCTTTGCAGAGCTGGAGCAGTTGTTTGTTCAGAGGTTTGTCAGTGCAGAGCACCGAGTTACAGTTGGAGAGCTAGTTGTGACTAGACAGCGGCCCCGAGAGCCTCTCCCAGATTACATAGTCAGATGGAGGAACCTCAGCCTACAGTGTGAGCCCCAGTTATAGGAGCAGCATGCAGTAGAAATTTTATTGAAGAACATAGATGGTCCGATAGCACCTTATCTGAAGGGTTTCAGCATCAGAACCTTTCAGAAGTTATTGACAAAGGTGATCAGTTTGCAGGACAGCATACCCGATGCAGTCCCTCCTAAGGTTGAGAGTCAACCTTCACGTAGACCTCAGCGGCAGGAGTCATCAGGAGCACCTCCACCTAGGAGAGGGGAGGTACACAGTACTTATGGGCCATCAGATAAGGGCAAGAAGCCCTCAGTCAGTTCAGCACCACCTCAGCAGTCTCACACACCGGGCCAGTCAGCAGTGCAGTCTAGACCCTCCCGTAGGACCCCAGAGAGTCAGCAGTACCTACGGGAGAAGCTTAGTAAGGAATATCCCTTTAAAAGGGAAAGTGTTATGAAGATCTTCAAGTTCCTTACTAAGAGAAACATCTTAACATTCCCGAACAACAATAGAGTGGAAGAGGAGGGGCAGACAGAACACCCACTCTATTGTCCATTTCACAGACATATCGGGCATGTCATAGAAGACTGCTATGTGTTCAAAGACAGAGTTGAGAAGCTCATGGCTAGTGGGCAGATCCACCTACAGGACAGCGACTTGGTTCAGCCCAAGGGCAAGACACCTCAGACAGTTCAGATGATCTCGGGCTCCAGTAGTTGTAGTGACAGCCAGAGTGGCAGACAGAGCAGTCGTAGCAGATCACCCAGAGGTTCTGAGGGGGAGTGGCAGTTAGCACTCTCTCGGAAGACGAGGCAGATGATCCGGCAGACAGTTCAGAGTTCAGAGGCAGTTGAGAGGAGGCCTACCCAGGCCAAATCGATAGTTGCCAGTCCAGTTTCTTCGCCAACACCTTTTTCTTCTCCTGTTGTAGTGCCTACTGAGCACATGTCTTTTCCTGTTTTATGTAATAAAAAGATGTATGAAAAGGAAAAGTTTGTTGTAACTTCTGAGGGGAAGACGGGACGCCTTCCAGCACTTACGCTGAAGGATTTCGTTCTCCCTTCAACTGATGATGAAATAATAGAAGAAGGTGATTCTGGCTACTTCTGGTGTTCTGCTCCTACTTTTATTTCTTCTAGCACTCGCTCTTTCAATATTTTACATGTTTCTTATGATGGTTCTGTATGTGATGAAGAGTCTGAGTGTGATGAGGAACCAGTCTTTATGATTCCGGAGGGTGGTTGTTACATGGATTCAGAAGATGAGTCCGACAACCCACTCCAGTCACTTTCCTTGGAGCCAACACAGGCCATCACCGCTGAACCAAGTGAATCTCCTGTCAAAGACGACACGATACAGGAAGTTCACTTGCGTTCAGGGAAGGTTCTTCCACCGAGGATGGCTAAAAATATAAAAGAAAAAGATAAGAATATTATTACCCAGCAGGACGATCCTATCCCTTCCTCCCAAGAGCAGTCTAAGGAGAAAGGGAAAGGCCCTCAGCTGGAGGTCGATTACAATGTGTTGGCCCATTTAAGGAAAATTCCTGCCCTTCTCAGTGTCTATGACGCTTTGATGATGTCTTCTGACTTGAGAGAGACACTGGTAAAAGCACTACTCGATCCAGAGTCCTATCAAGCCTTCTTTGCTTCCGAATCTGTTGGAGATGCATGCCTTTTGAGAGAGATGCCGTGCATTACCTTTTCAGATCGTGATCTCCTCTTGGGTACCTCTGATCACAATCGTCCTTTGTATGTCACCGCTGAAGTCAATGGTTATGAGTTGAACAGGGTCCTCATTGACCAAGGAGCTTCAGTAAACATTCTGAGTTACGAAACCTTGAAGAGCCTCTCCCTGGGTCATCTGAAGTTAACCTCCGATAAGATTATGTTGAAAGGCTTCAATGACCAAGGACAGCGTGCCCTAGGGTCTATCACCCTACCCCTGAAGTTTGGAAATTTCCTTACTGAGGCGAAGTTTCATGTGATCGAGGCAGATACTTCATACAGGGCTCTCTTAGGAAGGCCCTGGATTCATGAGTATGGAATGGTGCCCTCCACCCTGCACCAATGTATGAAGTATATGAGGAATGAAGTCGAGTACTCCATTCCCGGAGATACCCAATCCTTTTCCGTGCATGAGGTCTCTATTTACGATGATGCTGAGCATTACATACCTCGTAAGAAGAGTAAACCTCCTTTTGCCCAGTCACCAGTGACACCTGCCAGTACTGTACAGGGTCCTGTACAGCTACCTGCGCAAGGTCCGTCACAGGTTAGTATTGAGGCAGATACCTCCACTGCAGATCCTGTTAGATCTCCTTTCCAATTTGCAGTTGGGCACGATGTTCCCCCTAGTAGAGGTAGGGGAGAACGAGGTAGAGGTAGAGGTAGAGGATCGACTCACCCGCCGCGAAACTACGATACTCAAATCCCTCCTCCCTCATATCTTTATGCTTCTCCTTTGACTGTCGAGTCCGACTCCTCTGACGATGAGATGATCACTACCCCTCATTGCTCAGCTTCCTCACCACCCCTTTACTCTGGATGTTCTGTAAAAGACTACGCAGACTCCAATTTCGTGGCTTATTTACTTTTGTTGAGGTCAGACAGAAGTATCGAGTCACCCCTATCCGCTGTTCCGAAAGGAGCAGGAGGAGACGGGATCCTTTCACCTTCTATTCTGCTGTTTGAGATGAACAGTCAGGTAGTTGGTTTTACTTACCTGGTTGAGTGAGCCCGACAGTGTCCCTGGGAGGCATTCCTCACCACTACTTCTTCCCTGATTGTTTTGCTCTGATCAAGCAGACATCAGACTTTACTTGGTCGAGTGAGCCTGACAGTGTCCCTGGAAGGCATACCTCACCACCCTTTCACCTTCCATCTTGTTGTTTCGATGCGGTCAGATGGATAGTTGGTTTTCTTTACTACCTCACCTTTTTTTTGGTCTCCCCCTCAGCTCTGCCCTTGCTACAGGGCAAGGTGAGGATGGGATTTCCTTTTACTCTGTCACCTTTTGGTGGCCTGTTACTACCTTACTTTTTGTTATCTCCTCGGCTCTTCCCTTGCTATAGGGTAAGGCCAGGAGAAGATTCTTCTTTGCTCTCTTTCACCTCTTTTGGTGCTCTTTTCTTGAATCCTTACTCTACTTCTTTTGTCACATTCGGTCAACGCCAACACGAGCGGTTCACTTATTTGTTCGCCACTCCTGTTGGGGGTCCATTTGTTGACCTTGATTTCATTAAATCCTTCTCCCCATTGACCCAATTGACCCAAGTTGACCAAGTCAAGCTTTGACTTGGTCAACCCAAGTCTTAATGGGTCAATTTGACCCATTTAAAACCCATTTAAAGCCTTAAACACTTTCCTAATGTTCTAAGACTCAAAACCACGGCCAAGCACATGGGTTTCCCTCCTATTATGATCTAGATATGATCCTAGCCGTTGATATTAGGTCTAGAGCTTTAAATAGATGAAATTAGGATATTTGGAGGGATCTTTTTGAGCTTTCTCTCTCGCTAGATCTCAAGAGCCCCTGAGACTTTGGGAGAGAGCTTCCTAGACCCCTTTCCACGTTTCCCAACCAATCCCCACCGTCAAGCACCCGCCGGCGGCGAGATCTCCGGCGAACCAAGGCTAGGAACGCCCCAAGCAAGTTTGCCATCGATCCAAGGCGTATCGAGCAACGGTTTCTTCTACAAAAAGGAGCATGGACAGTCTACAAGTGCAACAAGCCCAAGAACGCGAAATTCCACCGAGTATTTTGGGTAAAATCCTCAACCCTAGGTTAGAACACTTAGGGTAAAATAGCTTTTCAAAAAGTGCTTTTTAGATCAAAAAAACACTTCCACATGAATTCTCTTCATCGCCATTAACTAAGTTTAAAATTTCATCGCGTTTGGACTTGTGGATCGAGAGAACGAGCCAAATTATTGTTTTTGTGCATGGGCTCGGTCTTACTACAGCCATGCAGTTTTCAGACCGTTGATCTAAAGATCAACGGTCGAGATCCCGTCAGATCATGGCATGGGTCAACCGTGTATTCGAATCCCGCGGCCTAATTCCCCGTATGGCTTGATCACGGCCCTTGATTCAAGCTGCGGGAGATCCTACGGCTGCTGTATCTCGCCGCGGTTTTAAGTGAAGCGGGCCCCGCCCTGCCAATCATTGGCAATGATTGCGCGGCGGCGCAATCATTGCCAATGATTGGCCGCCATTAAAGCAGCCAATCAGAGGCCGCCATGTGTCCCGAGCCGCCTTTTTTTTTTATTTATTCTTTTTTTGTTTTATTTGTTTTAAATATTATATATATATATATTATTTAAAAAAATTATTATTATTATTATCATTATTAATATTATTATAATATTAATATTATAATTAATAATATTATTATTTTAATAATATTATTATTATGAATAATATTTTTATTATTATTATATTAATTATTATCATTATTAATATTATTATAATATTAATATTATAATTAATAATATTATTATTTTAATAATAATATTATTATGAATAATATTTTTATTATTATTATATTAATTATTATCATTATTAATATTATTATAATATTAATATTATAATTAATAATATTATTATTTTAATAATATTATTATTATGAATAATATTTTTATTATTATTATATTAATAATTATCATTATTAATATTATTATAATATTAATATTATAATTAATAATATTATTATTTTAATAATAATATTATTATGAATAATATTTTTATTATTATTATATTAATTATTATCATTATTAATATTATTATAATATTAATATTATAATTAATAATATTATTATTTTAATAATAATATTATTATGAATAATATTTTTATTATTATTATATTAATTATTATCATTATTAATATTATTATAATATTAATATTATAATTAATAATATTATTATTTTAATAATAATATTATTATGAATAATATTTTTATTATTATTATATTAATTATTATCATTATTAATATTATTATAATATTAATATTATAATTAATAATATTATTATTTTAATAATAATATTATTATGAATAATATTTTTATTATTATTATATTAATTAATATCATTATTAGTATTATTATAATATTAATATTATAATTAATAATATTATTATTTTAATAATAATATTATTATGAATAATATTTTTATTATTATAATATTAATTATTATCAATATTAGTATTATTATAATATTAATATTATAATTAATAATATTATTATTTTAATAATATTATTATTATGACTAATATTTTTATTATAATATTAATTATTATTATTATTAGTATTATTATAATGTTAATATTATAATTAATAATATTATTATTCTAATAATATTATTATTACTTTAATAATATTATTATTATGATTAATACTTTTTATTATTTTAATATTAATTATTATTGTTATTAGTATTATTATAATATAAATATTTTAATTAATAATATTATTGTTTTAATAATATTATTATTATTATTAATATTTTTATTATTATAATATTAATTATTATTATTATTAGTATTTTTATAATATTAATATTATAATTAATAATATTATTATTTTAATAATATTATTATTATTATGATTAATATTTTTATTTTTTTATAATATTAATTATTATTATTATTATTATTATTATAATATTAATATTATAATTAATAATAATATTATTTTAATAATATTATTATTATCTTGATATTTATATTATCATAATATTAGTATTTGTTATTATTAATATTATTATAATATTAATATTGTTAATTAATAATATTATTATTATCTTTAATAATAGTATTATTATGTTAATATTAATATCATTATAATATTAATATTTATTATTTTATATTATTATATTATTTTGATTATTATTATTTAAATTTATTTTAAAATCCAGATATTATTATATCTGATCTATTTTAAAATTATTAATTATTTTTAAATATTAATTATTTTAAATTATTTTAAAATTACCTTTGAACCTATTAAACTTCAAAAATTCATAACTTTCCCGTTTGAAACCGGATTTTGACGCACAATACCTCGTTCTTTTCAGAAAAATGTGAATTTTAATTTAAAATTATTTCCTGTATGTGATTCTTTCATTTCTAGATGTCTTCTGTATTTCTATGTTTTTTTTAATTATTTAAATATTATTTAATTAATATAATTGATTATTTTAAAATAAAAATTATTTTAAAACCCCCTTGGTGTCTGGTAGACCTCCCATACTTATGAACTGAAGTATTTTCAGTTATCTTATTTTCAAATTTACATTATTATTATTTATAATATTTATGTATTTTAAAAATGAGTTTAAAATTACATATTATTTAAATCCCCCAATTTTGGGAGGTCCACCCCTTATGAAATCTTAAACCTAGGCTATGTATATGAAGAGCAATTCGTGTGGGAGAAGGATTAGTGAATGATTGTGTCCCAATCATTCACTAATCACTTCATTAGGCTTCTTTACTTAGTGTTTTCGTAGTCCTTGCATGTGTAGGTTGCACAAGCACTTAGCCTAGGCTCTCCTAGATCTAAGGACATGATTTGGTGTGTTTATACTTGCTGCATCTACCCTCTATGTTGTGCCTAAGGGTTAGTTACTTCATTTCATTCCTATATAATGTAGTGACGCACTAAGGACAATAATTAAGGACTGTCTAGCGAACTCAGAATATTTCTAGAAGCTAGGATAGATCCCAGATTGCTATGAAACTTTAAACACTAGTGCTTAGTGACATCTGGAACCCTCTAGAATTTTCTAAGAACTTTCCGGACTCTTTAAAACACTTAACTAGTAAACCCTAATTTACCCGTTAATTAAGCCTTAGAAACTTCAGAAAAATATAATAAATCCATTTTAAATCAAAAAAAATACCCATAATACCTTAAA
Source organism: Dendrobium chrysotoxum (assembly GCA_019925795.1). Lineage (NCBI taxonomy): Eukaryota > Viridiplantae > Streptophyta > Magnoliopsida > Asparagales > Orchidaceae > Dendrobium > Dendrobium chrysotoxum. Next base: position 5,640,092 of record CM034308.1, read on the forward strand.
CTCTCCAAAATTCATTCCCCAACCTTAGATAATTAGGGCCCCCTAATTGAACCTTAATCTGGACTTTAATTCAACCTTAATCAAAAATCACCTTTTCGCCTTAATTAAATCATTAAAAATTATTAAAAATCCCAAATTTCCCCCAAACACTTGGGAACACCTTCTTAGGTCATTTCTGACCTTTGGGGGTGATTCCAATCAGTTTGGAGCTGATTTGGGCCAAAACCCCCAAAATACCCCTAACTAGGCAATTTCGATAATTCCTTTAATTGCCCCAACTTCTAAAAATCATAACTAATTATAGAAAATTCCAAAATGGGCAAACTAAAAGGCACCTAACTCTAATTAAGGTCTAGTATTTGTTAAAAATATTAGGTGTCTAGAAATCAACCTAAAACAAAAAGTCAACTCTTCGGTCAACCGTAGCCTATAGTCTAGGGCCCGAAACTTCTAAAATTCATAACTTTGCGTAGGAAACTCCAAATCTAGCAAACTAAAAGGCATTCAACTCACATTAAGGTCTAGTATTTGTTAAAAATATTAGGTGTCCAGAAATCAACTTAAATCAAAAAGTCAACAATCCGGTCAAACTTAGTTCAAAAACAAGACCAAAACTTCAGAAATTCATAACTTTGGATAGAAGAATCCAAATCGGGCATGCTAACTGTCTAACTGATCAGGTTAAGGCCTAGTATTTTATAAAAATATTAGCTGGTCATAAATACCCTTTAATCAAAAAGTCAATTTTGGACCCCCTTTTACTTAGTGTATAGGTGGACCCCGAACCCCCCTAAAACTCACTAATGCAATTTAAACTTTAAATATTATTACCCTAAGAACTAAAATTGATCCACACATTAAATCAACTAAGATAGATCTCAATTCACTAATATTTGGACTTTAAATAAAATTCACTTTTCAGACCTACAACCAACCTGGACAGTAGGCAATTGTAACTAACTACCCAGCTTAGGATCTACCTCAGCCACACAGGCTTTTACACACACTGTAGAATTGTTTGCTAGGGCACCACTTTTAGGCTTAGGTTAGGCCGGTGTTTACTTTTCTGCTGCGTGCCGAGTCTTCCGGATTTCATTGCATGTTGTGATTGAACTATTGGTGTGTTTGTTTACTTTTACTGCACTCTGGGAATTGATGTGATTGCACGATAGACTACCCATAGGTTAGGATCGAGGTTGATACTAATGATGTTTTCTGCAGGTGGCCATGCTCATGCAGCGCTAAATATAAGGGGGGGCAATAATCATGATTTAAAAATTAATGCTGTTTTATGCAGGTGCTTCAGAAATTGCTCAGCCCCCCTAAATAAATGAGGGCTAATTGAAAATCATTATAAATTGCTACAGGTGCTCCAGAGCTTGCTTAGCCCTCAAACATTTAAGAGCATGGCCAAGTGTGGCTGTGATGAGTATTTTCATTTCTATATAAATTGCTTGGGATAATATAAAATTGCTTGGGTTGATTTTTTTTTAGGATAACCTTGCAGGAGAGTCTAGATTTACTGCTTTCATTTAATGTAAATGGTTTGTAACTTGGTATTGAGTTGTGAAAGTTTATTTTGAGTGGGGATACAAGAATCCAAAGGTTGGATGCCCAAAGAGAAAAGGACACCCAATATGAGGATAGTCCTTTTCTGTTTGAGAATCCAAATTTGAATTATTCTACTACCCGAGGAGTCCAAGGAAGCTGAGGTCCAAGGAGTCCGAGGAAGCTCAGATCCAAGGAGTCTAAGAAAGAGAAGATCAAGAAGATGAAGACCGAGAGTATCCCACTCAAAATAACTTGCGTCAGTCTTAGGATTAGAAATCCGGGTTGTTGGCAGTGGTGCCCGGCCACTTTAATTTTCTGCAGACCCTGGGTTGTAATTAAGGGCAGTTGGCTTATGGACATTTATTAATTTGTTTGAATAATTTTGATGTGTTTTATGATTGTGTGCCTCTAGGATTGTTTGCTTTTCTTAATTTCTTGGCGTTTTGCATGTCACTTTTGTTTTAGCCTGGATTTCGTTAGGCTCTTTAAGGACTAAAACTTTTTCTACTCCCAACTAACATTCAAATTTTAAGATTTAAATAATTTAGAAACTTAACGACCTAGGGAATTGCCGGAATCGTCCGGGGTAGCATGCATATCGTTGCATTTCTCTCTTTCCTTCTATAAGACACTTCCCCGCCCGTGGGTAGAGTCCGGATAATCTGACCTATGAGGATGAGGTGCCGGACCTGGGGAAGCCCAGTCTAATTCCAAAAATTATTTTTATAAGCCTTTTTAAAGTTCTATGCATACCTGATTCGGATACTCTAACTAGCATGCATTGCATTAGAAACTAACTAAATCAAAATTTTAATTGCATTAGTCTTAGGAGCATACACCATACATAAGTCCAGGGCCAATTAGGAAATCCTCTAGATGTCGGCCCTATCTCCGAAAACTATAACCCACCTACCCATCCTTCATAAATGACTGGACAGCATGGTTTTAAAGCGATTAGGTGGTTAGCTGGCTCCCCCTTCCAGGCCGGGGTAAGTCCAGGTTTTACATTGCATTAGTTAGGACACAGGTGTTAGTGTTGCGTAGAACACTAAACCCACCATAGATTCAGGATTCAAGGCTACTATTGTTCCGTAGTACGCCTCATCAGTAGGTAGGTCTTCTGTCTTCCAGAGACCCTAAACCCTACATATCTGTGTCACACGGATGACGCCACCTCCATCCTTCCCTCCTGCATGTTTCGAGTGCATGATTTATTTATTTTTCTCCAGTTTCTTCTCACTACCTTAGTCCCTCTGGATGCTGATGTGAGCCGTGCATGTTGACTAAGCCTAGTTGAACCTCTCTTTCCCTTCGAGTAGGACTTCCTAGTCTCTGCCCTATGTGCCAATCCCAATTTCGAAAGAATAATGTAGAATCCTTAATCGAGAGTATTCTCAGGCTCCGGCTTGAGATGTAATTAACCACGGGGGCTTGCGCCCGTGGGAAACCGCATCCCACTCTCAAATAAACCCCATTCGAGCTAATGTATCGGGTGGGGGAAACCCGTTGTGACGATCAGATCATATATATTATTACCTATCGGGGTGTGCTGGTGAGAGCCGCTATCCTCAATGGTTAATCGTATGCATGATCGAATCTGCCCTTCCATTGGCCAGATACTGTCTCCCCTCGCGGGGCGATGGTGTCTGTAGTCCTTTCGGAGGTCCACAATGATGAATGTCCTTCTGGCCATTGAAGGCATTCGTCGGAAAAGTACGTTAGAATTGGAAGTTGATCCAAAACTTCTTTCTTCAAAGAATCTAGCGACAGGGGGGCCCAGTTCAAGCAAGAAGAAATCTTCGAAGTACTTCAAAGACCAAAAAGGAAAGCGTAAGTCTGGATCAAAATCTCAAAAAGAAAAGAAGAAGAAATTGGCAAAGAAGAATACTGTGATTCAAAAATATATTGATTCCATCGATGAATATCAGCAACCTTCAAGGCGTCCTATCATGTTAGAGGAATACATGGCTGATTTATTTCTCGACTCGGAATCAGAAAAGGAAGAGAGTATTCCAATCGAGACTTGTCGAGTCATAAATAAACGAGGTGGAAGGGCTGCAAGAGGACGCAATGCACCTCTTGCTATCTATAAAGCTAATGTGAAAATGTCTTCTAAGGAAGTACATTATACACCATCACCTTTTACTGATTCAGATGAAGAATTACATTTCCCTGATGAAGAAAGTGATCACAAGGGTAAGAAGGTTCTTAAAGGAAAATGTCCAAAACTCGGGAGCAGCTCAGAGTCCGAGGAAGTTGAAGACATAGAAATTTCAAAGAACTCTCAAGCTGAAGCTAGTTCATCTTCAGAGGTGACACAAATTCAGCTGAGAAGTGGAAAGCAGGTTCCTCCACCTCAAAAGAAAATAAAGGATAAAGAGAAGAATATTCAACTCAACGAGGCCGCTATTCCACAAGAGCCTCTAAAATCCAAAGTTGCCAGTGCAAATGTGGATTATAATATATTATCCCATCTCCGTAAATTACCTGCATTGCTGAGTGTCTATGATGCCCTTCTTATGTCTAAAACCCTTCGGGAAACACTTATTAAAGCTTTGCAAAGTCCTGAACAGTACGAGGCCTTCTTTGCCGAGCAAAACTTGAAAGAAGCTTTGCATACACAAAGCACTGCTACAATCACTTTCTGTGATAGTGATCTTCTCCTGGGAGCTGCGGATCATAATCGGCCACTATATGTTACTGCGGAGAGTAACAACATTGAAATAAATAGAATTTTGATCGACCCAGGTTCATCTGTTAATCTAATGAGCCTCAAAACGCTCAAAGGATTGGCCCTTGACGTCCAGTATTTGAACAGAAGCACAGTGTTTCTACAAGGATTCAATGAGCAAGGGCAAAGAACATTGGGGTCCTTGGTTTTACCTCTAAACTTTGGGGAACTTAATACAGAGGCAACATTTCACATCATTGATTCCAATACATCATACAGGGCACTTCTCGGAAGACCATGGCTCCACGAGTATGGTATAGTGCCCTCAACGCTTCATCAATGTATGAAATACATTCGAGATAATGAAGAATATCGCATTGATGGTGATGAACAACCGTTCCTGGTGCACGAAGTCAAAATTTATGATGATGCCAAGTACTTTATGCCAAAAGACAGTGAGCTTTCAAGGATTCAGGCCGCTACACTGGATAAAATAAAGTTGAAAGATAAAGACAAGAATAAATCAAAGCAAATTTGCTCAATACCTCACCTCGGTAGTGATACGGAAGAGGAAGAGGATATCTCCACAACTTTTAAGCCCCTAATCATAGGGAAAAGAAGGAATGAACTATCAACTGTTCCTTTTGATTATGAAGCTAATCACGCAAATAAGGTACGGTGTTCAAGCAAACTGAGCATTGAAGGAGAAGAAGAATTCCTTTATCAGCCCAAGGGTACTACAGAATCTCAGGAGAAAGGGGACCCATGACCCGTTTCCATATCTAAGAAATTGCAGAAAGTATCAATTTCGATGATAAGGGTATCTGAAGAGCAGATATCTACTGATATCATCAAAATAGTACCTGTTCCGGCCGCACATTCCAAAATATTGATCACCTCACCAAACACAAACATAGAAATGTTAAATACTTTCTATGTTCCTCCCAAAAGAGGTGTTAATGAACGTGGATCTATTTTCTATGAATCAAGAGTAATACCGCATCACATTACTCCTGAAATTGAATGCGAAGATGATTGGAGAAATGGAGATTTAAGGATAATCATTCCTCAATATCCTCCACCAATTATGAGAAAGCTGATAGAAAGAAGAATCTTCTTTGTGCAAACGAGCAAGCAAGCTCGTTACTTCAGAAAGCTCTGGCACAACGAGCAAGCACAAAAACCCATTGGCAATGGTTTGTATACAACATGGGGTCTTGGATATGCTCGAAATTCATATCTTACACGAGCAGCATCCTATCATTATCTTGAATACCCCCGGCGTTCGCATATTACATGCGCAACGTCCTATAATATTACAGACAAGGAGGAGAGACCATTAGAGTCTGAAAATCAAACTGAAGATCTGATTGTAGATTTGAAAGAAGCTCCAAAAGAGTTTGAAGAAGGTGGTCAAGCTACTGTAGATGAGCTCAAAGAAATAAATTTGGGTACAGAAGAGGATCCCAAACCTACATTCTTCAGCACTAATCTCTCACAGGAGAAAGCAGAGGAGCTGAAAATGTTACTTCTTGAATACAAAGACTGTTTCGCATGGAATTACACTGAAATGCCTGGTTTATCACCAGAAGTAGCAGTGCATAAACTCTCCATCAATACTAGAATACCGCCTATTAAGCAAGCACCCAGGCGAATGCGACTTGAAATTGAAGAACAAGTCATTGCTGAAACTAAGAAGCTTATTGAAGCTGGTTTTATTCGAGAAGAGAAGTACGCTGATTGGATCGCTAATATCGTTCCAGTAAAGAAAAAGAATGGCCAAATCCGTGTTTGTATAGACTACCGGGATTTGAATAAAGCATGCCCAAAGGATGATTTCCCATTACCAAATGCAGAACTTATGGTTGATAATACATCGAACCATGACATGTTCTCATTCATGGATGGATCATCAGGTTATAATCAAATCAAAATGGATCCAGAGGATGAAAAACACACCTCATTTCGAACTCCATTGGCATATATTGCTACAAGGTGATGCCATTCGGCTTGAAAAATGCCGGGGCTACCTATCAAAGGGCAATGACTCGAATCTTCGATGATCTAATTCATAAACATGTTGAATGTTATGTTGATGACTTGGTTGTAAAAAGTAAAGTTCAACATGAGCATGTAAACGATCTTAGGATTGTATTCGAAAGAATTCGAAAATTTAATTTGAAAATGAATCCATTAAAGTGTGCTTTCGGTGTTACTTCCGGAAAATTTCTTGGATTTATTGTGCGTCATAGAGGAATTGAAATTGATCCCTCTAAAATTAAAGCAATAGTGGAAATGCCACCTCCAAAAACGTTAAAACAACTTCGTTCAATCCAAGGTAGATTGGCGTATATTCGAAGGTTTATATCTAACCTTTCAGGTAGATGTCAACCATTCGCACGTCTAATGAAGAAAAATACACCTTTCATATGGGATGATGCATGTCAAGAGGCATTTAATAGCATAAAACAATATTTGCTACATCCTCCAATCCTTGCTGCCCCAATCCCAGGGAAACCCCTAATCTTATATACAGCTGCTCTTGAAGAATCACTCGGAGCATTGCTAGCACAAACAAATGAAGATGGCAAAGAAAATGCCCTTTATTATATCAGCCGACGATTGATAGGGGCAGAATCTAAATATTCACCTATAGAAAAGCAATGCTTAGCATTGATCTTTGCCACTCAAAAACTTCGGCATTATATGTTATCCCATAAAATCACTTTAATATCTAAAGTGGATCCATTAAAATTTTTAATGACGAGACCCACTCTCACTGGTCGTTTAGCCAAATGGGCTGTCTTGCTAATGCAATTCGACATAACATATATGCCACAAAAAGCAGTGAAAGGACAGGCTCTAGCTGACTTTCTAGCGGCCCATCCTTTACCTGCAGATTCTCCACTCAACGATGAACTGCCAGATGAGCAAACACTTGATGTGGAGGAGAGGAAAAATCTTCCAGAATGGGAGCTCTATTTCGATGGAGCTTCATCAATAAAACCATCAAAGCCACCTAAGTTCCCGACAATTCAAGTGGGCATCGGCCTCATATTTGTTACACCACAAAAAGGGATACTCCGATATTCCTATAGCTTAACAGAGCCTCGCACTAATAATGAGGCTGAATATGAAGCCTTAATAGCAGGCCTTGAGTTGGCAATTAACATGAACATTCAAAAACTCCATATATATGGAGATTCTCAACTCATCATCAAACAAATAATAGGCGCTTTCAAAATCAATAAGCCTGAATTAATCTCGTATCATGAGTATGCTCTGAAACTTCTACAACAAATTCCTGAAGTAACTCTCACTAGAATTACACGCAGTGAAAATGGCAAAGCTGATGCACTTGCAAAACTAGCCAAAGAATTAGCAAATCCTCAGGAGGGTCCAATCCTCATAACTGTTCAAAATAGGAATGCATTAACTCCAGCTATCATACAAGATGATAAAGGAAAAGAAATGCAAAAGAGCATGGCTATATCTGATGAAAATGATTGGAGAGATCCATTCATCAGATATTTCAAAGAAGGGAAATTGCCCGAAAGTAAATCTATGGCTTCGCAAATATCACGAAGAGCATTAAGATATGCTTTCGTAAATGACACGTTATATCGTAGATCATTCGATCAAATATGGCTACGATGTTTAGGTCCTGATGAATCCCAAAAAGTCATAAGTGAAGTTCATGAGGGATTATGTGGTGCACACCAGTCTGGACCAAAAATGAAAATCAAAATCAAACGTATGGGATACTATTGGCCAAGTATGGTTCAAGATTGTATCGACCATGCTAAGAAGTGCCATCAATGTCAAGTGCATGGAGATATCATTCATCGACCACCTAACCCGCTACATCCTACAGTAGCATCGTGGCCATTTGAAAGCTGGGGCACCGATATAATAGGCCCTATAGAACCACCATCTTCTTTAGGACATCGTTTCATTCTTGCTGCAACTGACTACTTCTCAAAATGGGCTGAAGCAATTCCCTTAAGAGAAGTTAAAGCAGATAATGTGATGAAATTCTTTCGAGATAATATTGTTTATCGATTTGGAGTACCACGTCGAGTTATATCTGACAATGGCACGTCCTTTAAAAGTGCTAAAATCTATAAATTTATCGAACGACATAAAATAGATTGGCGCTATTCTTCAATATATAATCCACGAGCTAATGGTTTAGCTGAAGCTTTTAACAAAACCTTGGTAAAATTGCTTAAGAAAATTCTCTCTAAGAATAAGAGAGAATGGCACGATAAATTGACAGAAGCTCTGTGGGCATATCGCACCACTTATAAAACAGCAACGCAGGCCACCCCATATTCACTAGTTTTCGGAACTGAGGCAATATTACCTCTTGAGATTGAGCTGCCATCACTTCGTATTGCTGTTCAATACGAACTAACCAAAGAAGAAAATGATCTTCTACGACTTGAAGAACTCGAAGCTCTTGATGAAGTTCGACTTCAAGCTCAACAAAGTTTAGAATCCTACAAAGCAAGAATGACTAGGGCTCATGATCGAATGGTTCGTCCTAGAAGCTTTAAGGAGGGTGAACTTGTTCTAGTTCGCCGAAGGCCTATAATTCCTCACCGTCGCCTTGGCGGTAAATTTGACCCAATCTGGGAAGGACCCTTCATCATTGAAATAGTGTATGAAGGAGGAGCCTATCAACTCATAGATCTAAAAGGTCAAAGGCCTATGCCACCAATAAATGGTCAATATTTAAAGAAATATCACACATAAAGATGTTATGTATATAAATTTGCCTACAAGGTAGGAAACAAATTTTAATCCTCTCCTGAAGACAGGAGGTAATTTTTATATTCTCCTGCAATGCAGGAGATAAATTCAATCTCCTCCTGAAAGACAGGAGGCAATTTTTATATTCTCCTGCAATGCAGGAGATAAATTCAATACCCTCCTGAAAGACAAGAGGCAATTTTTATATTCTCCTGTAGTGCAGGAGATAAACTCAATTCCTTCCTGAAAGTCAGGAGGTAAAAATATCCCTTTGCCAAGTGAAATAAGGGAATTATGAAATTTCATTGCTCATAAACCTAAGGGTCGAGCTAAAATCCACAGGTTCAACAAAGCCTAAGAGCCGAACCTCTAAAAATCCTTCATGCTCACAAACCTAAGGGTCGAGCTCTATTTTCATCAACCTACCTAAAAGGTTGAGAAATAAAATTTACAGGTTCAATAAGCCTAAGGGCCGAACCTTTGAAATCTTTTCTGTGCTAACAAACCTAAGGGTTGAGCTAAAATCTACAGGTTCAATAAGTCTAAGGATCGAACCTTTAAAAAAAAAAAATTAAATTACGCTCATCTAAGGATCGAGCTAAAATCCATAAAGTTCAACAAGCCTAAGGGCCGAACTTTATAAATATTATATGCTCGCAAACCTAAGGTCGAGCTAAATCCATAAAGTTCAACAAGCATAAGGGTAGAACTTTATAAATATTCTATGCTCATAACCCTAAGGGTCGAGCTACTTTAATTAATTTAAATGTTTGAAAGAAAAGAAAGAGGAATAGCATTGAACATAAATGCTAAATATCCAAAGATATTACAACGAATTTATTGTGTGAAAGACACACACCAAATTCGTTGGGAGGCAATTTGTTGACTAATAAAAATAAGAAAATAGAGAACAAAAAAAATTAGGAGAAAGAAAATCGAAGAGTCGCATCTTTTCCATGCCTTGGCCGACCCCACCTCACGACAGATATCACCAAAACGACGCTTCGATTGGCTCTGGTAACCTCCCACACGGTACAAAACCTCCCCAAAACCGCTCCTTTCGGGTCATTCGAACTCCCTCGGTCCCTTCGCTGTTGTCCGACTTCGGCTCGCTCGTCGCTGTTCGGCTTCGTCGCTCGCAGGAGGAAGAGAGATTGCACGAGTCGCTCTTCGGTTCCTTCGTTGCTGTTCGACTCCATTGCTTCGCAGGAGGCAGAGAGATTGCACGCGCTGCTTCTGTGGTTCCTTCGTTGCTGTTCGACTCCCTCGTCGCTGTTCGACTTCTTTGCTTCGCGGGAGTGTAGAGATTGCACGAGTCGCTATTTGACTCCTTTGGTGCTGTTCGGCTTCGTCCCTTCGCAGGAGGGAAGAGATTGCTCGAGTCGCTTCTTCCTTTCCTTCGTTGCTGTCGGCTTTTGCTTCGCAGGAGCGAGGGATCGCAAGGATCAGTTCTTCGACTCCTTCGTTTCTGTCTGACTTCGTTTCCTCGCAGGAGGTAGAGATCGCACGAGTCGTTCCTTAGGTTCCTTTGTTACTGTTCGACGGTGTTCCTTCGACGACTACCCGAGCCAACTCCACTCATTTTTATTTATTATTTATTTATGCATATTATAAATCTATTATTTTTATATAATATTATATAAAAATAAAAATAATAATAATAATAATAATAATAATAATAATAAAAGAGACTTTCAAACAAGTGTTGAAGACCTGCACCGTCGACCTTAGGTCCGGTCAGGAATGTTCAAATCGAAGACCCGTGCCGTGATCTCAGATCCGGGCGGATGGTTTTAAATTTAAAGACCCCGGGCCGTCGTACCTTAGGTCTGGCCGGGATGGTTTGAAATTGAAGACCCGTGCCGTGATCTTAGATCCGGGCGGATGGTTTTAAATTTGAAGACCTCACGCAGTCGATCTTAGATCCTGGTGGGATGATTTTAATTCGAAGACCCTACGCCGTTGACCTTAGGTCCGGGTAGGAAGAAATTAGGGCAAGTGCCCTCCCTTACCTCCCGGCGCCGGGGAGGGGACGCCGGGAGGCTGCCGAAATTTTCTCGAAAATTCGGGACTTAATAAAAGGGGCAATTCAATTTGAATGTTAATTAAAATGTTAAAATCATCTTTAGATATTAATTAACTAATTTAGTTAGCTAATATTTAATTAAAAAATCAATTAACATATTTAATTAATTGAGAGCTTTTGGGATGTTATTTCGATCCGATAAATAACTTGAAGTGTTTCAAAAATCTTTAAATGAGACCTCTCATTAAAGAGACTCCAACATCGTAACATTAAGTGGAAAACTTTGAATTGGTGTGGCATTTCAAATAGAAAAGAATTAATTAATCAATTTAAAAAATTAATTTGGTTAATTTTAAATACAAGAGCATTTTGTAAATTTGAGAATTAAAAAAAAAATTGAAAGCAATTTAAATTTGAGTTAGAATTCGAGAACATTTTAAATTGATCAAATTGGAGCAATTAAATTAAATCCAAATCAAATAAAATTCAAAGAATGTTCACACTAATTAACTCTGTACAACTCACACTGAAACTCAAACTCCTAAGAAAGCTAGCCAAAACACAAAACTGAAAGAAAGTCTCCAAAAATCCTAATCTAAACCCTGCCCCTGGTGGGCTCCAGTCCTAACTCTTGGTAAAGCTCCTAGCAGGCTCTAATCTCTGCAACTGCATCACCTTTGGCTGCAAGCTCCCGCTATTATAACTACTGGCTACGAACTCTGGATCAGCACGTATCTGCATACAGAACAAACAAATATTAGTACATCATAAATCAAATAAAAATCATCAAAATGCTGGAGAGTAATAAATCAAACTACTAGTAAAACAAAAGTACTGGGAAGCAAGAAAAGCTAAGTACTGGAAAGCTAGTAGAGCCACAGTGTAGTAGGGAAAAGACTACGAGCATAAAAAACAACTAAAACATTGACGCAAGTGTCAAAACCTCGAAGTGTCAAAATCACAAACTCAAACCAACTTAAACAACTGGTCTCAACTCAACAAACATACAATCAAAAATCCTCTGGGCAGCCTTGTTTATAAGAACTTGGTTGTAAGACCCACTACCCGGCAGCTTTCATAGGAAAGACGTAAGCCCGACTCTAGGGGAAAGTTCTTTAGGTAAAATCAACCTAAAACCCAAACCCCAAATTAAAACATCCGGCAACTCCTAATAGAAGTCGTAAGTCCGATCTCTGAGGGAAATGTTTAGGCAATAACACAACCCTAGACCCCTCACTCTGGCATCCAAGTCTATAGAGCTTGGCCGTAAGACCCACAACTCGGGCCACTTAGCCTACAGGGCTAGGTCATAAGACCCATCATTAGGCAATTTCTTAGGAAGCCATAAGACCACCCAACCAAAATCTTCGGGCTACTTTCTAATGAAAGCCATAAGTCCCTACCCAAATCTAGCAATACAGACATCTCTTGCTTTAAGAGAGAATGTCATCTTTAAATAATGCTTTAAAATATAGTAATTACAATACTGATCCTATGTTGAAAGCATGTGGAATTCCCAATATTTTCTACAAAATATATAAATCATTTGGGCATCCTAGTCTATAGGATTAGGTTGTAAGACCCGCTATCGGGCAACTTCTAAGTGAAGTCGTAAGACCCACTTTTTAGGAAAATTATTAAATAAATTGTAATTGATCCTAAACTCCAAATAATCCAATTCAAAACACTGGGCATCTTAGTCTAAATGATTAAGTTATAAGACCCATTTTTCCAGGCAATTTCCTAAGGGAAATCATAGGACCTACCCAAATAATTAAAATCCCTTGGGCAGCCTTGCTGTAGAGTTAGGTTGTAAGCCCCATTTCTAGGCAACTCATAAATAGAGTAGTAAGCCCCACTCCAAATTAAATCTACGGGCTACTTTCTATGAAAGTTGTAAGTCCCGACCCAAATTCAAATTTCTGTGTAACTTCTAAACGAAGTTACAAATTCCTAAATTAAATCAACTTCTGGGTATTCTAATGGATGTAAGCCCCAAAATCCAACTAAAATTAAAACCCAAACCTAACCACCTCAATCTACTCGGGATCCCTGAGAGGAGGCAACCCATGACTGCTAATCAGATTCCCTGGACATTACGGTCAATGATTGTAGTGTTGGTAGACTGAGACCTACGGTATACCCGGGACGACGGAACCATGGGATCTTGATCGGGTTTACCTCCGTTTGCCTCATAATTGAGACTAAAAATACCTAAAATTTATTCATCCTTAATCGAGAGTTCTCTCTTACGTGTTAAGAGAGGTAATTAACTATGAGTGCTTGCGCTCATGGGAAGTAAGGACCCCAGATCTAATTAAACCCTGACTACCCTCAGGGGAAATCTGGTTAATTCTAATCTGACTTAAGGGAAATGGAATCCTACAGTTGCGAAGCGGGATTCACGCATTCGTGCCATTTTTCTTGAGCCAACACCATCCTCGCGCGATGCTTTCGCAGAAGCAGAGCTTATAAATGCTCCCTTCTTCTCTGTTCTTCCCACGCGCTCTGCTCTCTTCTCCTTCTGAACTCCTCCATTCGCACACTCCAAGCAGAAGTCTCACTCTCTCTCAAGCTCTCTAGTCCGAAATCCCCAACCGAAGCTCTCTCCCTCTCTCGAAGTCGAAGCCTTCTCTCCCAGCTCCCTCTATTCACACGAGCACAGGAGGCGAACCCCTGTTTCGTCGCCTCCATTCGCGGCAGCCAGGGATTTAACGCCCCCAACCCTTCGTCGCCCTTTCCTGTTCGTAAACCAGGCCAGGACCTATTGATCCCATCGCCCTCTGCACACCAGAACCGGACCCAACGCTGACCCCTCTTGCTCCATCGCTGACCTATCCACCCTCCTCTGCACCATGTATATCTTCTTTTTCCTATTCCTTCCCTTTCCCTTCTTCTTACTTTGTCTCTTCTCCTTCCATACATCTTTACTTGGACTCATTGGAAATGGGAAGAAGAAAAAGATATGGGTTAAACTTCTATAAGCCTTGATGCTTTGAATGTGTGAGATTTTTCATGTTTTTTTTACTTCTCGACAAATGTTCTGATGCATTGATTATGCATTTATCTCGAGCTTGTGTAGCCTTCTACTTCAAGATTTGGAAAAGTCATGCGTAATATAGTAGTATTTCTAAGAGATTATTTTGTGTAATATATATATATATATAATTTTTTTTTTCTAATTCATCTTTTTAAGAGTATTTATGAACTGCAATTTCTTTAATAGGATCAAATTTGATCAGATATAATACTCATGCTAGTAGATAAGATGTAAAAGGTCGTTCTTAGCAATATTAAACTAAGGTACAGTAGTCCTTTAATAACATTTGATTTTTTTTTTACTTTTCTTTTATTCAAGCATTTTCTTCAGGAATAACAATTCAAAATCAATAATTTATGTTTCCAATTTGGAGATTTTGTCCTTTCATTTCAAAACTTTTCCAATCCCTACTAAATGATATTTGTTTAATAATTTTGTACATAGTTGTGCTTCAGATTTATTTCCTTAGAAAGATTTGAATATTACCTTTTAGATAGAGGTGAATGAATTGGAGAATATTTCTTTCCTGGCATCAAATTTGGTTTGGAATAATTTCTTATCATTCACATTAGAGGAAGCAGTCCATTTCTTGGAGAGAAGTCTCAACAAAGTGCGTGGTTTTTCAAACTCTCCAACACCCTTTCATGAATAGTTTTGAAATAAAGCTTTATATATAGTCCTGTTCAAAATGACTTAAAATTTTTTCGTTACTGCTTTACACAACCCCCTTTCATGAATTATTGCTCATGGATCTTTTTTTGCTTGAAGTTTAATTTTATAGTTATAAAGATGGTTGAGCCATTGGAATATGTTGCTGAACTCCATGATATTCAAAAATATAATGATGTGCTGAAAGTGGTTTATATTGCAATTAGTACAGTATGTGTACTATTGCATCAAATTCGCAAAGAAAAAAATATGATCCTCAACGGAATATACAACGTGACACATATCTTTCTAGGTTATATAATGGACGTGATTCTGACTGTGTTGACATGGTACGCATGAGAAGATCGCCTTTTTTTCAAATTATGTGATTTAATGCGTACACGAGGATTGTTGTTAGACACAATGAATGTTAGAATCGAGAAACAAGTTGCTATGTTATTACATACACTCGGGCATAGTGTTCGTAATCGAGTCATCCGATTTAACTTTGAACGCTCCGGTGAAACTGTTAGTAGGTACTTCAAAGCTGCATTACATGCTGTAGGGGAGTTACGCCATGAGTTTATCAAGCCTCCACTCCCTGAAACTCCATATAAGATTAAATCAAGTAATAGGTTCATGCCATTTTTCAAGGTGTAATCAATCTTCATTCAATTAAATTCTCTATTTTATTACGGTCTCCTTAATATACTTTGTATCAAATTTAGGATTGTATTGGCGCGATAGATAAAACTCATATTAAAGCTAGGGTTCCAAAGGAGAATGAAGCCGCATTTAGAGGAAGAAAACCATACCCAACACAAAATATTTTAGCAGCAGTTGACTTTGATTTGAGGTTCACATATGTGCTTGCTGGTTGGGAAGGTTCAGCTCATGATGCAACAGTACTTAAAAATGCATTAGAAAAATCAGATGGTTTACGTGTCTTAACAGGTAAATATTATCTGGCTGATGGTGGCTACTCCACACGAAATGATTTTATTTCCCCATATCGTGCCACAAGATATCACTTGAAGGAGTTTAGTTCTATTCAACCTACAAATTCTAAGGAACTTTTTAATCTACGGCATTCCTCGTTACGCACAACTGTTGAGCATGCATTCGGTTCTTTAAAAAACTGTTTCATAATTATAAAGTGTGAACCCTACTTTCCTCTACAAACTCAAGTTAAAATTATGATTGTCTATTGCATACTGCATAATTGGATAGTTACAGAAGGTGGTGATGAGTACATTCAATCCGAGGATGAATGGGTTAGGAGAAGTCACTGTAGAAGAGGAGATCAAGCAGCTGTAGATGATTCTGGAGAATGGCTAGATAAAAGAGATGAAATTGCTCAATTATGTGGACTCGCATGCAAAATGATGGATACTAGATTTGTTGATTTGCTTATTATGAATTTACCTGTAATTTACTAATTTATAATTTGTTGTTTTATTGATTATATTGGTTGAGCTTGAATCATATGATTTTGCAGCTTTCATGTAATTCTCAGAATAATTATGAGTTGTACTTTGATTATTTAAGTCAAATCGTTGTTTGAGCACTTATATACTAATGTTAATTTAAAATTCAAATGGTTCGAGAAAGCCACTTTGGATTGATCCCCAAGTAAGAAGCAGTTTTCACCATTCCTAATATTCACCAACTTCTAGTAGTATACAGAACCATTCATAAATACTTCCCTCTATAAAACTTAAATTTATTTGTCATATTTTCTTTCAGGGAGAATGAATTCGTCACAAACAGAGATGAATGGAACTTCAAAGCCCAAGAGGAAAATTTTTTTATGGAGCTTAAAACCTGAGTGGATAACTGGATTGCTTCAAATAATGATGGAATATATAAATGCAAATATACGAAGTGCCCAAGGATTCAAAGACTCTGTGTATCAAGGTGCCGCCCAGAAAATGAAAGAGAAGTTTGGAATAGAGATGACCGGTGAGCAATGCAAGAACCAAATTAGGCACCAAAGAAGTATTTGGATTCACATTCAGAAGTTAAAACGAAAATCAAGTGTATCTTGGGATGAAACAAAGAAAATGATAGTGATGGGTCAAGAAGAGTATGCATCACACATTCAGTTATTACTTTAAGCACATCATTTAAATTGATATTTTGGGGCTAACAACTTTTATTTTATTTCTTACAGGCTTTTCCCAAGGATGTTTCTTATTTAAATATTGCAATTGCAAATTATGTATAGTTGGAGATAGTATGTGGTCTTGGACATGCAACTGGAGAGTGGACGAAATCTGAAAATTCTCAAACTCCACTTGGAACTCAACAAATACATATAGGCGATGATGAACCCTCACTATTTATGAATGTTGGTGAAGATGGATCAATGTCTACTAAATGGTCTGATATGCAAGTTATGAAAGATTCTACTACAACAACAAAGAAATCGTTGCCTTCATCTAGTATAGGAGGTGGCATAAAAAGGAAGTCTAAGACATCTGCTATCGATCAAGATATCCGTGAGTGTATTTATTTGATGGCTGATAGTGTGACAGAAGTTGCTAACGCTATCAAGAGCTCAACAACATCTCCAAAACAAATTAGAAATATGTATACTAAACTGATGTTTGAGTTAACAAATATTCCTGGCTTCTCAGAAGAAGAGGTTGATACGATATATAATAATTTATCAAAAAATCCTACACTGATACCATCTTTCCTTTCAAAACCTACATATTTGAAGGCTAGATGGATGCGTAAAGAGCTAGGAAATTGATTTAAGTTGTTGAAAATTGGCATATCTATTAAGTTATTTTCACAAAAAACTATTTCGTGTTATTTTGTCGTAATTATAACTAAGAACAATGGGTATTGTTTTATCCTTTATTTTCTAATTTTAAATTTTCATTAATGTTGTTTACATCTTATAAATGAAAATCATGTGATCTATTGATTGCTAAACAAAAACCATTGTTTTTATCGCTAAATTTAAAAAAAAAAAAATCAGTGTGAAAATTTAATTTGCTGAAATTTTTTTCGTAAAAAAATTTCTTGAAAAATAAAAAATTATAATTTTCACAAAATTAAAATTAAAATTTCTCTCTATCACAAGTATATTTACATCTATTGCAGCACATTGCTAAATTAATACACAACAGAATATTATATCTTATCATTTCAAAAAAATTTATAATAAGATAGTGCAATAAATAAATACACTGATTTTATTTTATAACACCAAATAATACTAATTATTATAAATACACTATTTTTATAAATACACTAGTTATAATGCCAAATAAATTTATTACAAATGCACCGCTTTTACTTTACTTTGGATATACCTAACCAAACAAGGGAAATAATTCTCCTGCGTTTACTTTGTAGACAACCAAACAGTCTCAAAGTATCCGGAATGCACTATATTTACTTTACATTGCATTTACTTTATAATGCATTTTTTTCAGGCAACTAAACAGCCCTTAATAAATTTGTTTAGCTTCTTACGAGAAACAAGACCACAATTCATGTAGAGCTTGAAGGTTTGTAGCCCAATAGGAAGTGTTGCATGTGAAACGTAGCGACTCTACAAAGTATATGTGGGGGTACATGCACAATTTAGGGCAATAATGAACATGTAGCAAACTTGCAGACATACAAGGAGAACTATTTTAATTGTAAAAGTTTTCATTTTGGAGAGAGAAATTAAGGCGAGAGAAAATGATATAGCAAGAAATTTAGAGAAAGATAATAAAAGTTAATGTAAATAGAACGATGTGTAAGAAGGTGATGGCGGTGGAAATTCAAAAAGGAGAGATAGAAAGATGTAGGAATAAAGAATGAGAAAAAAAATAGATAAAAATGGAGGTAGGTTTTTAGGAGGAAAAAACATAGAAGAGAAAATTGACGGGTTTGGCTGAAGTGAGAAAAAAATGAGTCCAGCCCTACATTTGTGATTATATATCATTTTTCTTCGACATTATTTTAGATGTAAGCTTTATGAGACCACATATAGAACACAATGTTAAAAAAAAAAAAAGAAATACAATTAAGGTTGATGCAAGCGAGCATGAGAATCTTCTCCCTACAGAATATAATATCACATTTTGCAATGGAAATCATAATATGCATTTTGTCCATGAAAAAACCAACAAACTAAATTTATCCTCAACCCCTGATATAGAGATCAAGAGGTGATTCCTAAGAAATATTACCATTTATTTATACAATATAATTTAATATTATAATTTATGATATCATAGTTCACTTCAACATTCACAACACATTGATCTTTAAATCATCAGTCGAATAAGAAATGAAAGTTCTATCAAATTCTCGGAACAACGTAAAGATTTTTCAATACACAATTAATATAAAAACAAAGAACGACAAATAAGCCAAAGCAAAGTTTATTCATCAATATAACACAAATAAATCTAATAATTATAGCCGAACACTATAAGCATTATATTTCTAAATTATAATTATATTAAAACTATAAACTATATCAACAATCACCTGCAATGGATTTTAACAAAAGGACTCTCTATTTGAACTCCAAATTTTTTTCTTTTTTTATACTGCAGAATAAATTTTAGAACCACTACATACTACTACAATAACAACAATATCAAGCTTTTATCCCACTACGTGGGGTCGGCTACATGAATCCTTTTTTCTCCATTGTGTCTGGTTAAGAGTCAAATTCACATTTAGATCTAATAAAAAAATGTCATTTTTAATATTTTCTAACCAAGTCTTTTGAGGTCTACTTCTACCTTTCTTAACATAGGTTAAATCTAATACATCTACTCTCCTAACCGGGTCATCAGAAGCACTACATATTATAGAAAAAACTTAACAAGCAATGAAGCTGTTAGACCGGTCCAAGATGGGATGGCCCAGCACAACGGCCGACCCCTGCTGTATTCCAGGCAGACCAATCAAGCCGCCGCCTCCTTATGGGGCCCATGATTTGAATGCAAATTTAAAAAAATAGGGGGCGGTTTAGGAGGGAATTTTTTTTGGAAGGGGTTGTTTAGTAATTATCATTAAATTTCTATCTCCAAATAGGGGGTATATGGTTAGGGTTAGGGTTACGTTATGTGTTGGCTTAATTTTGTTTTCTCTTAAGTTGCTTGGGCTCTAGCCACCATCTAGAGATTAGGAGAGCCGGATCTTCCTCTCGAATTGAAGATCTATTATATCTTGTTTATTTTCTTCCATCTTTCATCAATTATCAAGTTTCCCTAGTGTTTAGCCACCAAATTTCTCTCAATTTCTGCTTTTATATTGCTGAAATTTCAAGTTTCAGCCAAGATCTTTTGCTTTCTGCAAGTATTTTGTTAGGAAACACTTACAGATCTCAAGTGTAACCTAACGAAAGAGACAAAAACAGCGAGAAAACTCCACAAGTTTGAGGAAAATCAGAGGAAAACAACAAATTTTATTGAGAAAAAAAAAACAACTAACGGAAGAAACAACAAGATACAATTGATCCTCAATTCGAGAGAAGGATCGATCTCTCCCAATCTCTAGACGAATCTAGAGCCCAAGACACCAAGAACAATGGACACCAAACTAGCCACCAAATCAAAGCATAACCCCAACCATAATCCCTCCTTCCTACTTAAAGCATGTAATTAACATTTAATGCCAAATTACAGGTTTGCCCTTACAGCCCCCTTCTTTGGCTCCAAAGGATTTGAATTTGAAATAGTGGGCCCCATCTCCCTCCCCCTCTCTCTTGTCACCCGCCTCCTATACACCCGAGCCGGCCCTTGGCAAGGGGCCGACTGGACCGATTCAGTAGGAATCGGTCTATCAATATCCCCCCCCCCCCCCCCCCCCCCAAAAGAATCACCTTCTCATCAAGGTAAAAAGAAGGAAATTGATGTGTCACCCTCTAATAAGGCTCCCATGTTGCCTCATAATCTGGAAGATTCTTCCACTTGATCAACACCTCCTTTCCCCTTCCTTCTTCCTGACGCATCCTTGTAACTCAAAGGATTCCAATATCACCTCCAAGTCTTCTGTCAATATCACTGGCAGCTCAGTACACGTTGCATGCTCTCCAAATGCCCTCCTTGGTTGTGATACATGGAACACAGGATGTATGATTGTTGTTGCTGGCAATTTCAGCCTGAATGCTACTGCTCTAATCCTTTCCAGTACCTCAAATGGCCCAAAATACCGTGGTGCAAGCTTCTCATTTCTCCTGTTGGCGACGGTTTTCTATCTGTAAGGTCGGAGTTTTAAGAACACCCTTTCCCCTATCTCAAACTGGATGTCATTCCTATGCACATCGACCTATTTCTTCATAATCTATTGGGCCCTCAATAAGTGTCTCTTCAATTTCTCCAACATCGAGTCCATCTCCTCCAAATACTCCTTTACTGAAGAAACTGAAGTGATTTGATGCCCAAAATGCACCAGGTGGGAAGAGTCCCTTCCGTACAACATCTTGAATGGAGTCATCTGAGAAGCAAAATGATAACAGGTGTTATACCAATACTCTGCCCATGCCAACCACTTGGCCCACATCTTGGGTTTCTCTGACACAAAGCATCTGAGATATGTTTCCAAGCTCCCGTTGACCACCGTTGACCGTTGTCTAGCCATCCGTATATAGGTGGTAGGCGATGCTTCTCTTCAATACTATCCCCTATAGTCTGAACAACTCCATCCAAAAATGGCTGAGGAACACCTTATCCCTATCAGATACTATAGGCTCTGGTACTCCATGCACTCTGACCACCTCTTTGATGAAAGTTGATGCCACTGTTACTGATGTGTACGGATCTCGTAGGGGAATGAAATGAGCATACTTGCTCAATCTGTCTACCACTACCAGAATCACTGTGAACCCTTCTGATCGAAGTAGTCCATCTATAAAGTCTATGGATACCTCTTCCCATACCCGACCTGGCAAAGCTAAAGGCTGTAATAATCTACTTGGAGACATGGGCATGTACTTGTTCCTCTGACAGATCTCACATATGGCTATCATCTCCTTCACATCCTTATGCATCCTCTTCCAGTACAACTCTGAAGCTAATCCCCTATACGTCTTCTGCACCCCTAAATGACCCCTAACAGCGCTCCCATGGAACTCCTGGAGTAAGTGTGGGATGTGGACTAATGTCCTTGGCATTATAAATCTCCCTTAATACAGAAGCATCTCCCCTTCCAATGAATACCCTAGGTGGCTACCCTCCTCCTTCAATAAATCCGCCCTAATCTTCCCCAACTCTTCATCCCGTGCACTCTCCTCCTTAATGGCCTCCCAATCCAACATCCGTGGTATCGACACTGCCATCGCCTGTAACTCCCCCGTGCATCTAGATAAGGCATCTGCCGCATTATTCTCCACTCCTGGCTTGTATTGGATTTCAAAATCATATCCTAGCAATTTGAACAACCACCTCTGATGCTCCTCTGTCACCATCCGCTGCTCCAACAAGTACTTCAAGCTCCGCTGATCTGTCCTGACAATGAAATGTCTACCTAACAAGTAGGACTGCCACTTCTGGATGGCTAGCACGATAGCCATCAGCTTACCTCTCATAAACTTATTTCAGCCTGACTCTAGCTATCAACACCTAGCTAAATTATGCAATGGGTCGACGGTTCTGCATGAGCACTACCTCCAATCCATATCCCGAGGCATCTATCTCCACTATGAAGACCTAGGTGAAGTCTGGTAGGGCCAAGACTGGTACAGTAGTCATAGCCTTCTTCAAGCTCTCAAAGGCTGGTGTGGCCGCCTCTCCCCATAGGAAACCATCCTTCTTCAACTATTCTGTTAGTGGTCATGCGATAGTGTTGTACCCTTCACGAACCTCCTATAGTATTCTGTCAGTCCTAGGAATCCTCTCAGCTCCTTGAGATTCTTAGGCACTGGCCATCTCAACATAGCTTCAATATTTGTTTAATCTGCTGTCACCCCCTCCTTAAATACAATATGCCCCAAGTACTCCACACTGGCCTGGGCAAAATAGCACTTCTTTAGGTTGGCCCTCAGCTCGTGCTCCTGTAACACCTCTAACACCCTCCTCAAGTGCTCCCAGTGCTCCTCCTCTGTCCTGCTATAAACTAGGATATCGTTAAAGAACACCAACACAAACCGCCTAAGATAGGGCATGAAGACCTTATTCATGAGGGACTGAAATGTGGCTGGAGCGTTAGTGAGGCCAAAAGGCATCACAAGTAACTCATAATGCCCTTTATGAGTTCTAAAAGCAGTCTTGGGCACATCTTCTTTCCTCATCCTGATCTGATGATACCCGGACTTCAGATCTATTTTGGTGAAGATAACTGCCCCACTCAACTCGTCCAACAGCTTATCAATCATTGGTATAAGAAACTTGTCTGTCACAGCCTCCTTATTTACTGCCCTGTAGTCCACACAAAACTTCCAACTCCTATCTTTTTTCTAACCAAAGATTGGGCTAGAAAAAGAACTAACACTGGGCCTTATAATTCCTGGCTCCAGCATCTCTTTAATCAACATTTCAATCTCATCCTTCTGAAATTGAGGATAACGGTAGAGCCTGGCGCTGATGGGTGACACACCTTCCCTCAAGGTGATAGCATGCTCCTACTCCCTTGGTGGTGGCAATCCCTGAGGTGGTTGCAAAATCTTATGGAATTAATGAATCAATGGCTGTACTGAGAGAGGAATATTTCCTCCCTCCTCCAATCTGATCCCCTCCAGCCTATGCAGCTCCACCAAAAATCTTTCCCCTACCTCTTGTATACTTCTCACCATGGTTTTAAGAGATAACATGGCTTTGGAGAGCCCATGCATCTCCCCTTACCACTACCCTTCTTCCATCCACCACCAGCTCCATTGTGAGTGCTCCCCACTTAACCTTGGTGTCACCTAAGGTTTGCAACCACTTTATCCCCAGGATGACATCAGTACTTCCTAACTCCAGTGGAAGAAAATCCTCCCTCACCTGAATCCCTTATATGGTCAGCACCACTCCCTTACAGATCCCCTAGCCTTTCTCCACCTTCCCTGTACCCATCATCACCCCATAAAAATTTGTATCCACCAATTTCACTCCCAATTGGTCGGCGACCTGCGTAAAAAAGAAATTGTGGGTGGCCGCACTATCAATCAGCACCACTACCTCCCTATCCTCTATCTCCCCCTTCACCTTCATGATATGATTCGGAGTGAATCCTACCACTGAGTTCAAGGAAACCTCTGCCATGTCCAAATGCAGCTTATCCTCCACCTCACTCTCACCTCCCTCTTCAGCTTCCTCGTCATTACAGACGGTGAGAACCTGAAGAGTTCGGTCCCTTCACCTGTGCCTAGAGTACACTTTCTCATCGCATCTGAAGCAATAGCTCCTTCGCTCTCTTCTCCTTCATCTCCCTCTCTGTAAGCCTTCTGAAGTTGCCCCCACTTCCTACTCCTAGCTTTTCCCTGGGATTCTCTCGAATATGGCCTATTGCAGGTCCCTTGGGTGCTAGGAGTGTAGTAGTCATCCTGTAAGAGCCACCCGAATTGCTGCCTCTGGCTCCCCTCTCCTAGTACTTTTGATCTTCCAGACTTCCACCAATTGTGCCAACTCCATTGCCTCTCCCAAATCACGAGACCTCATGACCCTCACTGTAACTCTGATCTCAGATCTGAGTCCCTTCATGAAGTTTTCCTCCAATGCAGTCTCTGATAATCACTCCACCCGACTGGCCAGGTGCTCAAACCGCTCGCAGTAGTCTGCCACTGATCCATCCTGCATTAATGCAAAGAACTGCTCATAGAAGTCCCCTCCACTACTGGTTCGAAAACGTTCTAATAAGCATTCCTCGAACTCCCTCCAGCTTTGTATGGGTCTCATCTGGTCTCTCCACTGATACCATGACAGCGCCTTCCCCTCCAAACATAAGCCTGATGTTGTCAATTTCTCCCCTTCCGTCAGACCATTAACGGCGAAATATCTCTCCACCTTGTAGATCCATCCGTGAGCGTCCTCCCCTTCAGAAATGGGCATTTTCAGCTTCCTCACTTTCGTATCTCCCCCGTTTCCCCGTATTCCTCCATAATTTTCACTTTCCCAAGTGCTGGACTCCCCAAGTCTCCCAATCTTTCCTTCCACGCTCGTACCCAAACCCCTCGTCACTTTCTCCCATCTTTTCTTCAAAATCAGTACCCCTCCTACCAAGATCCCCTTCTTATCTCTCCCAACCAGCACCCCTTGGTTCATAACCCCCCCATAACCACATCTCTCTCCCTCTCCTCAAGGATTTCCACATCATTTTCCCTCCTACGAATTTTAGAGTTCGTATTTCTTCCTCCCAGTCCCCTTGCCTCCGATGCCGCCGTTTGATTTTGATTATCCAATATCTTCTTCACCATTTCATGAAGATCGGAAACCTTGTCTTCCACGGATGAAATTCGGTCCTCCACTGTTGCTTTCATTTGACTCATCCCTCCTTCAAGTCTCTCTTCCTACGCATCCACTTTCTTAGCCGCCATCAATCCTCGAATTTTTGTAGATTCAAAAATATGGATTTCGACCTCAAAAAACAGCAATTTTCACTTTCACCGGCCCAAAAACAGCCATTGAAATTCACAAAAAATAGCCCACCAACGGTCTCAAGATTTGCTCTGATACTAATTTGTTTGGAAACACTTGAAGATCTCAAGTGTACCCTAACGAAAGAGACAAAAACAGCGAGAAAACTCCACAAGTTTGAGGAAAATAAGAGGAAAACAACAAATTTTATTGAGAAAAAAACAACTAACGGAAGAAATAACAAGATACAATTGATCCTCAATTCGAGAGGAGGATCGATCTCTCCCAATCTCTAGATGAGTCTAGAGCCCAAGACACCAAGAACAATGGACACCAAATCAGCCACCAAATCAAAGCATAACCTAACCCTAATCTCTCCTTCCTACTTAAAGCATGTAATTAACATTTTAAAAAAATGTAATTAACATTTAATGCCAAATTACAGGTTTGCCTTGCCGCCCCCTCTTTTGGCTCCAAAGGATTTGAATTTGAAATAGTGGGCCCAATCTCCCTCTCCCTCTCTCTTGTCGCCCGCCTCCTATGCACCCGAGCCGGCCCCTAGACCCGTTCAGTAGGAACCGGTCTATCATATTTCTATCAAAAAAAGACAACATGCAAGCTATAACCTTGCAACCATAATAAAAATTTCTGTCTGAGATGTTACAAACATGATCTCCTCAATACTCTTTTTTGTGTATTAATTAACTCCCTAAAAAATAAAAAAAATAAAAAAAAAAGTTAATCCAATTCTTTAAATGGACCAATTAAAATAAGAAAAGTTATATAGTTTTGCTTTTGTAGTAGTTTTATTATTCTACTTGATCAAAAGCTAATCTAGCTTGAGTTTAAAAATAGATTTTTATGGGGTATTTTAGCATTTCTCTTTTTTTTTGGGTCATGTTAGCACAATCCAATGTTGCCCAAAAATGATAACAATTACAAATTTTAATCTATTGATTATAATCTTGCAATGCAATAAAGTTGATAAGGTTGTAGTGACCAAAAGCTAAAACTCCATGTTGTCTATAAACTAATTTCTGTGAATTTGATCTAATCTCAATAATCTTTCCAATACGACTAACTGTAAATGCTATTTACTTTCTGTGATACATATCTTTGGAAAGTTTAACCGTGAAACTTAGGCTTCTAAACAAACTTTCACAGAATAAATAGAACCTCCGGCTTATGTGGCCATTTAAAAAATATATCTATTCTCCATTTTTATCATTTTCGAGTTTTGCTAGTGTTACCATACCTGCAATTCTCACTCTGGTGTTCGGAGGCAACCTCCAGGCAGAAGAAAACCAAACCTATTAGCATTTTCAATTAAATATGGCGGCAAATGAACCGCTGATCCCGATCTAGGTATTGGACCCATCTTCCGAATTAACTCCGTGAAGCTGTACTCCTCTGGTAACATATCAAACAGATCACCTCCTTCACAAATAATCCTTTGTATCCTTTCATGATCCAAGAAGCTCCTATGCCGGACCCTGTCAGCATGGCTGTAAGCCTCCATCTTAAACACAAAATCCTCAATTCTCCTAAAGCAGAAGCTGCAATGCCATCCTGCATCAGCCAAAATCAGATTACTCCGTCGTGAATGCCTATATAAAATCCCAGGCCTATACAAATTCGCCGTTGCACGCCAACTGCTGAAATCCACTGGAAACTCGAATGAATACATGTAATGCCTCAGCTCTAAGTGAAGCACTGGAGGGATTCCATCGCACCACTGAAGAAGTTGCACGGTATGCGGGCTCGGAATCTCATCAACATCTGCCATGATAATAATGTCACCATCAACAACCCCTGATTGACGAATGAGAGAATTAACAGCGGAGCGCAGGATGGATTCCATTCGAAAAGGGGGGCGAGGGGAATGGGGGTTTGTGAAAGGGGTAAATCGAGCATAGAGGATTTTTTCTTTGGCAAAATCGAAGCGATGGGTGTTGTGAAGGAAGAAGAGGGGTTTGGTGAGGCCAGTGAAGGTGGAGTTGGATTCAAGGAGGAGGAATCGATGGACAAAGGGAAGGAGGGAGCGATAACGGATCTCTAGGAGGTCAAGCTCATTGCTAAATAGGATGGCGTCGAATATGCGGCGAGGAGAAGAGCGTGGGGACCAGCCATGGAGACGGCATAGAAGGGAAAGTGAGGTATTTTCAGCATAGAAGTGGGGAATGCGTGTGAAGGGGAGGGGAGGGGAGTCCCAAAGAGGGCGAAGGAGAGATGGGAGGTGGTGGTGGTGGTGGTGGAAGAGAAGGAGAAGGAGAGAGGTGATGGCACTAGGAAGGAGGAAGAGGAGGAGGAGGGGACGGTGAGAGTGAGATTTTAGACAAAGCGTCAAAGGGTGGGGTAGTTTTCGAGCCATGAAATATGAGGATTAGGGTGTAGTGTTTTTTGCCATAGGTGATGGATGGTCGGAGTCATGAATGTTGATGTTGTGTTTCTTCATGAGGGGAGGCCTTGGCCGTTGCTGAAATTTGAGAAAATTTAGGAATGATGTTAGAATTTGTGTTTTGAATTATTATTTGCACAACATAATACTAATATTTATATAAAAAAGTATTTAAAATGCAATTTAAAGTAAACAAAAGCAAAATAAATATCATCGATTTGGCTACACTTGAGATTTGTGAAGGTAATGAACTATTAAGTATTTTTACTTTGAACCAAATACAAACCATGTAAACTATTTATTTTACACTCACATTTCACTCGACCAAACAACCCACTTATTCAAGTCAATAAACTTTCAACATCTTTGATACAACATAAAAGGATATCTTATTGACCCGTTACTTTCTCAAAGTATAGCGCTCTTACAAATAATATGTTACATGAACAAATGGGTAAAAGATATATTGACCATGTAGTTATTGTGAAGTGTTAATCATCTTCCTATTCTTATAAGTAATTTTCATCGAAATCAATCAGGCGAATGAAACTCCATCTCCACATAAGCATGAAATGAAAAAGGAAACTTTAAAAAAAAACCTCAAAGATCATTGGTTGCTTTTAGATAAAATATATGTTTAAGGACATATTTATGATGGACCAGCCGAGCCGATCCAACCAATCAACCCGGCCCCAACAAGGGGGGCCGATCTAGCTCACGGACAGAAGAACCTTGTGGGCCCCACTAGTGTGGGAGAAAGGCAAGGATAGAGGGGGCTCAAAGAGGATTAATTTTATCTTTAATTACTTACCATAGAAAATCAAAATTAGGAGAGAATTAGGGAGGTTTATTTAGGTAAAGATGGCTTATTTGAATTCAGATTTTGGAGGAAATTAGGAAGGTTTTTTTAGGGAAAGAAGATTGATTTGAATTCAAATTTAGAAGAGAATTAGGAAGGTTTATGTAGGAAAAGAGAGCTGATTTGAATAAGATTTGTGAATGAATTAGGAAGGTTTATTTAGGATTAATTGGGTTGTTTTACTTTCATAATGGGATTTAGTGTTTTGCAATAATTTTCTTTGGAGTTGTTCCTAGCAACGCCTAGGGTTTGTGGAGAGTCAATCTACCGCTCGAATAATAGATTAGCTTGTATCATTGTTTATTGTGTTGATATCAATAAAATTAGCCCATAAACTCATTCTTTCTCACTGATTTCTGCTGTGTTTTATCTTCATTATTTTTTTTTATTGTGGGGAGATCGGATTCCCATCAAATTGGTATCAGAGCACTTTTTTTGGGACCTATGGTGGCTAGGAAGGTTGATGGGTTGGGGGAGAGATTGATGGGGAAATTGGAAATTTGAAACCTGAATTTGGAGAGCGAATTTTAGCAATTGAGGGCAGATTTTTGAATCTGGAAGAGATGATGAAAATGAATTTATAGTTTCAAGCCAAGACGGCATCATCGAAGGCAAGGGCACTGTTGATCAGAAAAGGAAGTGGGGAAAACACTAATAAAGGGACAAGGAGGGAGGATCAGGAGGTGAAAATTTTGGGGGAAGAAGAAGAGATGCCATCTTTGGAGCCACTTCCAAGAAGGGGAACAAGTGAAGGGTATGACCGGCAAAGAAATTGGGATGGTAAAAATCAGAGAGCTGTTTTGGGGGAGAGAAAAATATGGAGGAATCACAAAACCCATTACACTGGAGAAGGAAGAAGCAATTGGGACGGTGGCAATCCTAGGCTGAGAAAGTTGAAGATGTTGGTTTTTTAATGAAAAATTATCACGGTTGGATTTATCGGGTGGGGGTATATTTAGT
Source organism: Dendrobium chrysotoxum (assembly GCA_019925795.1). Taxonomy (NCBI): domain Eukaryota; kingdom Viridiplantae; phylum Streptophyta; class Magnoliopsida; order Asparagales; family Orchidaceae; genus Dendrobium; species Dendrobium chrysotoxum. The sequence goes on from CM034308.1 coordinate 5,669,514, forward strand.
TGTAATGGGTTAACAAAACATGAAAAACTCACCACAGTCGCTCTGTTTCTAGAGGGGAAGGCTCTGTCCTAGTACCAGTGGAGAGATTTCCAATATCCAATTCGATCATGGAGGAAGTTCGAAGCATGTCTACTAGAATGTTTTTGAACCAATCGGGAATGAGACTTTTATAAATAGTTCTTTGCTCTGATGCAAGAGAGGACGGTGATAGAGTGCCGGGAGATGTTCGAGTACTTCTCAAGCCGATTGGGAAGGTTATTAGACTGTGCTAGATGGGAACTTTATGAAGGGGCTCAAGACTGATATTCGAGCAGTTGTTCAAGTGCCGAGACCAAGTGGCTTAGGGGAGGCACTAAAGTTAGCACTGCTAGTGGAGGATAAGGACTCCTTGGAGAGTAGTGGTAGTAGCAGTTTGGGAGTCTCCTACTGCACGATCATTATATTTTTGACACCAAAGGTGCAAATGGTTCCTATTCAGAAGAAAGCCCATAGGGATAAAGGTCAAGGAGTACAAACAGGGGGGAACTTCAAGAGGTTGACTGAGTCAGAAATTCAAGAGAAGAGGGCCAGAGTTTATGCTTTAGATGTGATGAGAAGTTCACTCCAAGCCACCTTTGTACGGACCGTTTGTTACAGGTCCAGACAGTCTACGATGAGGAGGAAGATGTTGCAGAGGAGGAAGTATAAGAGAAGATGATCACCTGCACTTAAATGTTGCAGAGAAATCCCTTAATACCATAGTCGAGTTCACACCGAACCACACCATGAAGGTTAAGGGAAAAATCGGGCATCAGGAGATGGTAATATTGATGGATAGTGGAGCTACCCACAACTTCATTTACAATAGGATGGTGGATCAGTTGGGACAAAAAGTAGTGGACATGGGGGGCTTTGGGGTTATGCTGGGAACACGAAAAGTAGAGATGAGTAGAGAAATTTGCAAATGGGTGATCGTAATCCTTCCAGAGATTCAAGTCTTGGAAGATTTTCTGCCATTGGATTTGAGGAGCACATATTTGATACTGGGTATAAAGTGGCTGCAGAAGTTGGGGGAGATCAAGATTGATTGGAAGGCTCTGACCATGGAGTTCAAGGTTAGGGGGAGGAGAGCGGTTATTAGAAAGGATCCTAGCCTATCCAAAACTATGGTTTTACTCAAAACCATAGTGAGGACAATCCAATGTAATAAGGCATATTTGAAGATTCGACCATGCAGTAGAAAACCTTAGCTCGAATAAGAAATGAAAAGTAATCTCCACGGTACTATGGGCCTTATGAGGTTATTGAGAGCAGTGGTGATGTAGCGTATCATTTGCAACTACCCCCTACTTCCACCATACATTCAATATTTTATGTGTCCCAGCTAAGGAAAGTTATTGGCGACCACAGTCCATCAACAATGTTGTTGATGACCTTGATAGAACAAATGGAGGTGATTCTGGAGCCAATGGAAGTGAGAGGAGTTCGCTCAACAAACAGAGGAGCTAAAGAAGTGCTAATCAAGTGCAAGGATCTACCCGATTATGAAGCAATATGGAAACCGTACCGGATGATTCAACGGTAGTTTCCTTCGTTCCACCTTAAGGACAAGGAAGCTCTTTGGGAGGGCAGTATTGATGGACCGGCTAAGCCGGTCTAGCTAATCAACCCGGCCCCAGCAAAGAGAGCCAGTTTAGCTGGCGGGCAAAAGAGCCCTGTAGACCCCACTAGTGTGGGCGGCGTGTAAGGAGAGAGGGGGCTCAAAGGGGATTAATTCTACCTTTAATTGCTTATCATGAAAAATCAAAATTGGGAGAGAATTAGGGAGGTTTATTTAGAGAAAGATGACTGATTTGAATTTAGATTTCGGAAGGAATTAGAAATGTTTATTTAAAGAAAAATGACTAATTTGAATTCAGATTTGGGAGGGAATTAAGAATGTTTATTTAGGGAAATATGACTAATTTAAATTCCTATTTTGGAGGAAATTAGGAAGGTTTATTTAGGATTAATTGGGTTATTTTATTTTCATGATAGGATTTTGTGTTTTGCGGTAATTTTCTTTGGAATTGTTCCTAACGGCATCTAAGATTTATGGAGAGTCGATTTATGCGTCTCGGAAGTAAAAACAGCAAACTAGAGAAGAAGAAAATGCAGGAATACAAATATTGGGACTAATTTTTTGATTATCTCTTCAACAGTAAATAAAAATATAAGTGATCTACTATTTGAGAGGTAGATCAACTCTCCTACAAACCCTACACGCCGCTAGGAAATTCACAACAAACTCTAGAATAAACTTCAGCAAAACATAAGATCAAAACCCTAGGCAAAGCTCCCCCTTAAATAGCCCTAACACACAATACTCATAATTAAACCCTTCATAAACAGCATAAACACAATTAGAAAATCTTCATAAATGACTCCCACTTAATTAGGAACCTTCCTAAATAGCTCCCCATTAATTAGGAACATTCCTAAACAGCTCGAACCTTCTCGAACAGCTCTCTCTTAATTAGAAATATTCCTGACAACTCCCCTTGATTATGAACCTTCCTAAACAACTCTCTCTTGATTATGAACCTTCCTAAATAGCTCTCCATTGATTAGGAACCTTTCTAAACAACTCCCCATTGATTAGGAACCTTCCTAAACAGCTCCCCCTTGATTCCTCCTTTCATAGCAAATATTAACTCCCTTGGGCCCCACAAGGAAAGTTGAACCCCCTCCTCCAACTGCCCCAGGTTCCGCCCAATCCCTTGGATTATTAAACCTGGGCTGGGCTAGCCTGGCTGGGCTAGTTTGGGCCGGCCAGGTGGCCCCCCCTTGGCATATCAATACTCACCTCCCAAAGAGACACCTTGTCCTCAAGGTGGAACAAAAATATTGTCCATCTAGAAGTCCACTTGGAGCCATTGTCATGTATTTGTGCCTTTGACAGATATCGTAGCTAATCACCATTTCCTTCATATCTTTCTGTATTCCAACCCAATACAGTTCTGCCACAAGTCTGCAATAGGTCTTCTGTACCTCTGAGTGCCCTCCTATAGCACTATTGTTGAACTCCTCCAGTAAGTAGGGTACATATGGCGACGTCCTCGGTATCAACATTTGCCCCTGATATAATAGTCTCTTATTGACTAAAGTATATCCTGGATGGCTATCCTTATTCCCCAATAAATCTCTCCTGATTTTCTCCAGTCCTTCATCTTGTTGGCTTTCCCTTCTCAAAGCCTCCCAGTCAACAACTAAAGGAACAAACAGTATCATCATATGGGGCTCCACCATATACCTGGATAACCCATTTGCGGCCTTGTATTCTATCCCCGGTCAATATTGGATCTCGAAATCATAACCCCACAGTTTCGAAAGCCACCTCAGATGCTCCTTTGTAACCATCGTTTACTCCAGAAAAAACTTTAAACTTTTTTGATAAGTCCTGACAATGAAGTGTCACCTTAACAGGGAGGGTCGCCACTTTTGAATGGCTACCACAATTGCCATCAGCTCCCTCTCTTAGACTAACTTAGCCTCGCCCTAACAGTCAACACCTGACTGAAATAAGTCATTGATCTCTGGTCTTGCATAAGTATAGCTCCTAGCCCATATCCTGAAGCATTCGTCTCCACCACAAAAATGGTTGAAGCCGAGCAGAGCTAACACTAGCATGCTGGTCATTGCCTTCTTCAACTCCTCAAACACTTGACCAAGTGGTTCTTCTACAGTGGTGATACCGTTTGGTACCTCCATTGAGGCATTGATGTTAGAAGTTTCACCTTTCAAGCTTTCACTCTTCTCATTAGCTGCAGAAATTTTATCACCCTTAAAGGGAATTCACTAGCTTTATTGATGTCACCCTTATCATCAATCAAGTGAGAATTATCTCTACACATCAATTTTCAAAATCCCCAAAGCACTATTCCCTCCACAGTTGGATGCGCATAGGCCTCTTAAAGCATGACCTCTAAATCCTCAGCACGAACATGTTCATTTGCAACATCAACATCCAGTTCAGTAAACCAAATAAGAAGTCCAAGTATGGCTAACTTATCCAGCACAGCACACACAATATGTCCCACTAGATTGTTAATATGTCCTTGCAAACCGATTCCTTCTATAGGTGTGCCATGTTCTTACAAATCAAGGATATGATAAATAAACATCCCTGGAGAAGCCTTTGCATCACAATCATCTTCAACATTGTAATCATTAATAAAAAGGGAGGCTGAAGGAACCAACTTATGTGCTTCTTCAAACTTGTAGATGCTGATATTTTCCCCAAGTCTATCTCTTTATAGAAGGACCCCTGAAACATTTCATTGTTCACATTATAATGCCTAAATTTACCTTTATATTTGGAGAGAAGACTTCTAAGACAATTTTGAACGACCCTCTTTATCTAGGGATTTAACACAGTGTTGAACAGCATCTTTGAGCTCCAAAAATATGCAATGACCTCCAGTCTCCATTACATGTTTCTTACAGAAATCAAGCCTCTCGTCAACATCCCTATAGTTGTATCTTCCTTGTTCAAATTTTGTATGATACCACTTCAACTCATTCCCAAAAACAACCCAGTTGAAATTTTGAATTTCATCCTTTTAATCTTCAGGCTTAATTAATTTGATATCAACTTTGTCCTTTGAAAACTCTGTATTATCTGCATCCTGTGTCTCAACCTCATCATTTCCATCTTTAGAAATACCCACACCAGTAGAAACCAAAGGTGCTTTCATTGATTTTCTTTCATTCTCAGATGTTGGATGATTTTAGTGTCTTTTAAATCCTCATTTTTGGATTCTAAAAATAGGCAGAATCACTTTGCACAAGACTTAGGTTTCAATCAGCACCCTTAGCTTGGCTTTGTAAGTTTATTTCTTTGTCCTTTTCATTCTTTTTTTTTTCCTTATTGATAAGTTTATCCTCAAAAGGAGCTTGTGTATCACTTATTGAACTCTCTCTCTCTTCTTCTCCTCAATCATTCGCATCTTCAACTCTCTCAACCTAGGATCTCCACCACCCCAATAGCTTCTTTCTCCTTCGGTGTAACAGTTCTCATAATCCCTCCATGTTTCTCCTGTATATCGAGGATGAAAATTCCACCTTTCTTCCACCCTTATTGCATGGCCCGATCCCCATGGCTCAGTTTGACCCCCTTCATCTTCGGTCGCCCAATCCCCTTGCCTGAAATGCCTCCCATAGTGGTCGGCCACCCCACCATCTCCACCACAAAATTTTCTCCTTGTTATCGCCCCATCCAGAAACTCTGATCCGCCGCTTATCAAAGCCCTAGGAGGTTGCTTTTGATAAATAAAAATAAACTTTTCTCATTGAACTCCTTTTGTCCGATCTTCTTTCCCTTAGATTATGTCAAGAGAATCCCGGTCAAATCTTGGTTAGGGTTAGAAATCGAAACCACAAGTGAAATTTTGCATTGCATCTCCATGAGCTTCCTCGTCATCCCCTCCAACCCTCCAAATCGACTCTCAATCCAATTCTCGGTGGCAAAAAACCTTCCTTTGATGGTTGAGAACTTCTCCCCCATCGGGGATTTGATTTGCTCCACTTTGCCTTTCAACACATCCATATTCTTTGCTGTCATCTCTCCAAAACCTCGCTCTGATACCAATTTGATGCGTCTTGGAAGTAAAAAATAACAAACTAGATAAGAAAATGCAAGAATACAAATATTGGGATTGATTTTTGTATTATCTCTTCAACAGTAAATAAAGATACAAGTGATCTGCTATTCGAGAGATAAATCAGTTCTCCCACAAATCCTAGATGCCGCTAGGAAACTCACAAAAAACCTAAAATAAATTTCAACAAAACATAAGATCCAAACACTAGACAAAACTCCACCTTAAAAAGCCATAACACACAATCCGAAGGGCTGTTTGGTACCTACTTTAGGCAGGATTTAAGCAAGATCTAGCTTTGTTGCGGACTCAAATATACGCGGCGATAGATTTTAATTTCCCGTCTCAGCGTTGTACGTATATTCAGCACACAAACAGAATCGAAATAGTAACACCAGGATTTTTACGTGGAAAACCCTGGAAAGGGAAAAAACCACGGGGCCACGCCCAGTTGAAAGAGTTCCACTAGTGTCGTTTGAAGTACACGAGGCTGATCCATCCTTTAAATTCAGGACGATCAGATTACAATGAGTATTAGTTACAAGGACAAGCAGAGTTCCGACGTCACTCGGGGTGTCGAGCAGAATTCCGGCGTCACTTGGAAAGAAGTCCGGCGTCACTTAGAAAGAAGTCCGGCGTCGGGTAGAATTCCGGCGTCGGGCAGAATTCTGACGTTGCTCCCGTGTCGGGCAGAGCTCCGGCGTCCCTCGGGCGCCTGGTGGTGCTTCGGTGGTGTTCCGGCAGTGTTCCGGCGGTGTTCCGGCGGTGGTCGAGAAGGAGTTATTCCCTCCTAGACTTCTCTCCTCTTCTTCTTCTCTTTCTTCTCTTCTTCTCTTCTTGGCTTGGGTCCCCTCTTAAGAGAAATGAGGGGCTATTTATAGTTTTTCTGGAGTGGCATAGCCCGTAAATATGTGAGGGATCAAGGGCAAATAAGGAGTGATTCGGATGAACGGTCGATATTGAATCCCTTGATAGTGAACCGTTTATCAAGCATTTGAAGGTCTTAATGATATCAGAATTCTGCGATCTTGGGCTTGTTGGATTCGTCTCGTCGAGCCGCTCGATTCGAGTATAAGCTCGTCAAAATCGGAGACCATTTGGTAACTCAAATTGCTGTTTGATGCTTCCAACAGCACTTCGGGTACTTGATTTGGACTCGTTTGGGCTCGGATTGAGTCGAACTTGGTGTTGTTGGATTCGTATTTCCGAGACGCTCAGTTCGACTGTAAGCTTGCTGAAATCGGAGTTTAAATAGTCTCCGAATTAATTTTTAAAGTTTCCAACTTGAGTTTTTCCTCGAGATTCGTGCCCGATCAAGATAATTTTCTGATGACGTATCAGTTGCCCCCCTATTTTTGGACGTCAAAGCTCCAGGAGTCCAAAAATATATGTGTCGGCTTTTCACTTTGGCAAAATCGCAAAAATTTGCGTTCCAAAAATTAAATGTTTGCTCGAACCCAATCATAGAGGCCCCGTTGAGCTCTGAAAGTGTCAAAATTGAGTCCGAAACGTCGAAAAATGTGTCCGGGGACCCCAAAAACGTCCAATTTGGACCGTCCGGGCCAAAAATCTGAGCCCGGGAACGCGTAGGCGGCCGAACCGTCCGGCCGGCCGGCCAGCCGCCTGCAGCCGCCTCCGGCGGCGGTGGCGCGGAACCGCCCTTGGCCCGCTCACGCGGCCCGCCTGGCCCGCACCTGGGCCCGCGCCTGGCCCCGCCTGCGGCCCGCGCCAGGCCCGCGCTTGGGCCCGCCCGGCCCGCGCCTGGGCCCGTCCGCGGCTGGCCGCGGCACTTGGCCGCGCCTTTTGGCCGAGTCGTTTGGCCGGCGGTTAGGAAACCGCCGGCCGGTTAAATTTTTTTTTTTTTTTTTTTTTATAAGGTGGCGGGGCCCAAAAAATTCTGAAAAAATTCCAAAAAATTCCGAAAAATTTGAAACAATTCAGGGAATTTAATAAAATTTTGGAATCCTCCCCCCCTCAAAAATAATATAAATAGACCCCCAGGGCCTAGGAGAAACTCGCCCCTTCTTCATTTCTCCCTCTGGCTTTTGGCATTTTGAGGCTTTCCGCCGTTTTTGAGTAGGTGATTTTCCCTACTTGACTCGGCGCCCCTCCCTTTGCGCAGAAGTTAGAGTATTCCTCTCTTCTCCCTTCTAGTTTCTGGCATTTTGAGGCCTTCCGCCGTTTTTGAGTAGGTGACTTTCCCTACTTAACTCGGCGCCCCTCCTTTTGCACAGAAGTTAGAGTATTCCTCTCTTCTCCCCTCTAGTTTCTGGCATTTTGAGGCCTTCCGCCGTTTTTGAGTAGGTGACTTTCCCTACTTAACTCGGCGCCCCTCCTTTTGCACAGAAGTTAGCGATTTTTCCTCTTTTTTCTCTCATTCTGGCTTTCTGACAGTTGAGGCATTCCGTTGTTATTCAGTAGGTGATTTTCCCTACTTGAGACAACGCCCCTCCTCTTGTACAGGAGTTAGAAATTTCTTTTCTTTTTCATTCCTTCATGTGGAGGTGAGATGTTAGTCGGAGGGAGTCTGAAGATGGTCAGAAGTCAGGCGTCGGGAAGAAGTACGGCGTCGGGTAGAACTCCGACGAAAATCCGTCGGCGGGGAGAAGTCCTACGACGGGTAGAAATTTGGTGTCGGGTAGAAGCCCAACGAACATCCGGCAACGGGCAGAAGTCCGACGTCGGGAAGAAGTACAGTGTCGGGTTGAAGTCCGACGAGGGTCCGACGACGGGCATAAGTCCGGCGTCGGGTAGAAGTTTGACGAAAGTCATGCGACTTACAGAAGTCTTTCAACGGGAGGAAGTTCGGTGTCAGACAGAAGTCTGACGAAAGTCCCGTGACTGGCAGAAGTCCTGCGTCGAGTGGAAGTACGGTGTCGGGCAGAAGTCCGACGAAAATATTGGGCAAAATTCCAACGAAAGTCCGGCGACGGGCAGAGACCCAGCAACGGGAAGAAGCTCGTCGTCGGGCAGAAGTCCGATGAAAGTCCCTCGATGGGCATAAGTACAACGTCGGGTAGATATCCGAGGCAAGTCACGCAACTGGCAGAAATACAACGTTGGGTAGAAATTCGATGAGGGTCTGGCGACGGGCAGATGATGGCCGGCGTCCAGTAACATTGTGTTAAGGCAATATTCATCCATACTGAAGTGTGCCAACATTAGATATTACTGAATCAAGAGGCCGAAGTAGTGTGACATGCCAATATTCTGGCAATACACTAACACTGTCAACTGAGTGGAGGTCTGATGATGATCCAGTTATGTCCTTTCTTTAAAGGAGCAGTTGTAGGAGATGCTTGCGTGCAGTAAGGGAGAAGTCACTTAAATCCACCAAGGATATTTGACTGTGTTAAAGTTACTTGTTACTGGATGATACTAGCTTGTATGAGTGTCACCAGTGTACCTTTTGATTTCAACTTCTGGCGAGAAGAAATGTATATTTGAATCTGAATTTATGTAACTCCAATGATATTGTATATGAAATGAGGATTTGTCCCCTAGAGGGACCTGAATTGTTATTGCATCTGTAAGACATGCTTTGTGCTTTTGATGTATTATTAGTTTGAACGAATGTGAGAGACATCCTTTTAGGATGTTTGACATATCTGAGACTGTAAGTCAAAGCCCTTGCTTGATGACGTTAAGGGAAGATGTTAGATTAAATCTCCCCAAGAATGATCTTCCAATGATTGGGATACAAGACATCATCTAATGACATTTGACCTATATGAGATTGTATGTCAGAGCCCTGCTCGACGACGTTAACCTTTATGGAAGAGGTCGAGAGAATCCACCAAGGATGTGAGACCTATCCGAGGTTGTATGTCGGAGCCTTTGCTCGACGACGTTAACCTTTATGGAAGAGGTTGAGAGAATCCACCAAGGATGTGAGACCTATCCGAGGTTGTATGTCGGAGCCTTTGCTCGACGACGTTAACCTGTATGGAAGAGGTCGAGAGAATCCACCAAGGATGTGAGACCTATCCGAGGTTGTATATCGGAGCCTTTGCTCGACGACGTTGACCTGTGTGGAAGAGGTCAGATCGAATCCCCTTGGGATTGATCATCCAGTGATTGAGACACAATAAAGATTGTGTATTTCTCGAATCAAGGATAAAGAGACTATATTTGTCAGTAGTTTTTCATTGTCATTTATATTCTTTTTTTTTAAAGAAAGAGACAATATCAAAACTGGACGAACAACACATTATATTACTGTAAGACAATACAATAATTCCCTTGTACAACAAAAGAGATACATATAGGGACAACCACATCATTTGACTTGGTAGAAATACTAAGGACATTAGAGTGACATCCTACTGATCATAGAAGAGATACATGGTGACACATGACAAGTAGTATTACTAACACAAAGGTTCAAGTTGCAGCATTACTCAATCTCACCAACCATTTGAATATTATTCAATGGTTGTCTTTGTTGTTGTTGAAGTGGAGGAATAGATGGGGATGTTATCAGTAGAATTCAAGTTGGATGGTTGAAGTGGAGGAATGCATCGGGCTTGTTGTGTGATAGAAAAGTCCCCCTTAAACTTAAGGGAAAATTCTATAAGATGGTGGTGAGACCTGCAATGCTTTATGGTGCAGAATGTTGGCCATTAAAAGAGAAGCATAATACTAAGTTATGTGTTGCGGAGATGAGGATGCTTAGGTGGATGAGTGGATTTACTCTTAGAGACAGGATACGAAATGAGCATATACGTGAAAAGGTTGGAGTAGCTCCAGTGGAGGATAAGATTAGAGAGAGTCGCCTTAGATGGTTTGGTCACATAAAACGGCGGCCTTCCGATGACCCAGTTAGGAAAGTAGAGGTATTAGATTTGACTTATGTTAAGAAAGGTAGATGTAGACCTAAAAAGACTTGGTTAGAAAATATTAGAAATGATCTTTCTCTATTAGATTTAAACGAGAATTTGACTTTGAACCGGACACAATGGAGAAAAAGGATTCATGTTGCCGACCCCACGTAGTGGTACAAAGGCTTGTTATTGTTGTTGTTGTATTGTTGTGGTTGTCTTTGTTGTTGTTGATTTTGCCCCCCAGTGGGGCGAGCTTCTTCTCGGGTAGGTGGGTTCCCAATAAACTGTCGAAGATAGCCCTGGCGGATAAGTCTTTCAATCTCATCCTTAAGTTGCCAACATGCTTCAGTAGTGTGGCCACGACTACGATGAAAGTGACAGTACTGATCTTGATTTCCTGTATTTGGCTTCAAAGGATGCGGCTATTTCACTTTGTCCTGATCTTGAATCGCCATTAACATATTTGCTCGAGATGTGTTGAGCGGAGTGTACTCTTTCTCCTGCCGAGGTTCTCGTTGTGGTAATGGGGGCCTAGAAGGTAGATTGCTATTCCCTTGCTTTTTCCATTGTGATGAGGGAATTTCCACCTCAGGTGCTCCCTTGCGCTTCCCAGTGGTTTGCTCGAACTGTTTTCTATGAGCATTTATTGCCTCATCTGTAGATATCTGCGCCTCCACACGATGGATCAGATCGGCATATGAATGAACAGTGTCGCACATAAGTGCCGAATAGAAAGGACCAGGACGAAGGCCTCCAAGGAAGACCCCTCGGAGCAATTCTGGGTTTAGTCCTGGAATCTGTCGTGCCTCGGTGGAAAATCGTTGAAAGTACTCTTTTAACGATTCTCCCTCGTTTTGACGAATTCCGGAGAGGTGGGAAGAATCTTTAGCAATTCTTCGATTGGCTACAAACTGTTCAACGAAGGCTTTGGCCAATTTGACGAATGAAAGGATCGTTCCAGATGGAAGAGAATAGAACCATGTTCGCGCCTGTCCTTTGAGTGTAATAGGAAAAACCTGACATAGGAGGGCATCCGAAGCTCGCTGGATATGCATGATGGTTCTGTAATGATCGATGTGCTCGTACGGGTCGGATGTCCCGTCATAGGAATCGATGCTTGGTAGTTTAAATCCTGCCGGAATAGCGTGTTGAAGAATAGCTTCTGTCAAGGGTGACGACTCCTGCAAGTCCCACTGACGAAGGGGTTGCCTTATGCCTCCTGTAGGGAACTCTTCTCGGACCAATCGTCGCAGTTCGTGGCGAAGGGCATTGCGAGGGAGCTCAGCAATGTGTGGTCGGGCTAACTCTTCGGGGAGGTCCAAAGGAATACGAGGTTGCCGACCTGTGTGCGAAAGATGGGTAGAACTTGCTGTATCAGCCAGCTCATTATCTTGATGCGACTGCGAACGCCTCCTGAGTGGAGGAAGAGGAATCTCGTCTTGAAGATGTTCGATTTGAACAGCTTCGACACGTGGTGGATCTCGAGGGAGAAGAACCTCCTCCTGAGGTGCTAGGGTCGGTTGTCGAGTCTCTCGCAAGAGTTGTAGGATCTCGTTTTGAGATTCTTCCATCTTTTGAATTCTCTCTTCTAGGGAGGGTCCCGAGGTCCCTTCTCCAGGTGCGTTTTGCCCCCCGGGGTATAAAGAGGCAGATATCGGGCGTCTATGATTCATAGACTGATTCCTGGATTGATGAGAGTGAGAGCGGGAGGCTCCTATGAGGCGATTGCTACGCCTATTGGCCATCGTAGCAATACTTGAAGTTGTGGGATAGTTCCCACAGACGGCGCCAAACTGTTGCGGACTCAAATATACGCGGCGATAGATTTTAATTTCCCGTCTCAGCGTTGTACGTATATTCAGCACACAAACAGAATCGAAATAGTAACACCAGGATTTTTACTTGGAAAACCCTGGAAAGGGAAAAAACTACGGGGCCACGCCCAGTTGAAAGAGTTCCACTAGTGTCGTTTGAAGTACACGAGGCTGATCCGTCCTTTAAATTCAGGACGATCAGATTACAATGAGTATTAGTTACAAGGACAAGCAGAGTTCCGACGTCACTCGGGGTGTCGAGCAGAATTCCGGCGTCACTTGGAAAGAAGTCCGGCGTCACTTAGAAAGAAGTCCGGCGTCGGGTAGAATTCCGGCGTCGGGCAGAATTCTGACGTTGCTCCCGTGTCGGGCAGAGCTCCGGCGTCCCTCGGGCGCCTGGTGGTGCTTCGGTGGTGTTCCGGCAGTGTTCCGGCGGTGGTCGAGGAGGAGTTATTCCCTCCTAGACTTCTCTCCTCTTCTTCTTCTCTTTCTTCTCTTCTTCTCTTCTTGGCTTGGGTCCCCTCTTAAGAGAAATGAGGGGCTATTTATAGTTTTTCTGGAGTGGCATAGCCCGTAAATATGTGAGGGATCAAGGGCAAATAAGGAGTGATCTGGATGAACGGTCGATATTGAATCCCTTGATAGTGAATCGTTTATCAAGCATTTGAAGGTCTTAATGATATCAGAATTCTGCGATCTTGGGCTTGTTGGATTCGTCTCGTCGAGCCGCTCGATTCGAGTATAAGCTCGTCAAAATCGGAGACCATTTGGTAACTCAAATTGCTGTTTGATGCTTCCAACAGCACTTCGGGTACTTGATTTGGACTCGTTTGGGCTCGGATTGAGTCGAATTTGGTGTTGTTGGATTCGTATTTCCGAGACGCTCAGTTCGACTGTAAGCTTGCTGAAATCGGAGTTTAAATAGTCTCCGAATTAATTTTTGAAGTTTCCAACTTGAGTTTTTCCTCGAGATTCGTGCCCGATCAAGATAATTTTCTGATGACGTATCAAGCTTAAGTACTGCCAGATAGAATTTTTGGGACTTTCTAACCTACTGTTTCAATAAAGCTGGTTGTAAGTCCCTGAAATCCGAGATTTGCTAAATCCACCATTCACAAGGGTTAAAATACTCCCCCCACTAATAAATCTTAGATCTTTAAAAAGATATCCAAACAAATTATCAAAATGTAGCAAGATTTAGCAGTAATCATGCCAAATAATTTTCAGGTTTTAAACCTCTCAATATTTATTAAATCCCACTTAAGTTAAATCTTACGTGTAGCCAAGCAACCCCTGACTTATTTCTTCTGTTTTATACTTTTATTTGACAGGATTCTGTCCCGGTTCATCAAATAAATTTATGAAAACACCCAAAATTTTTAAAGAAAAAAAAAAGATCATTCAGTTCTACTTCTAACAATCAAAAAGCAAGAAATCTCTTTCGATGACCTACTTGAAAAGCAGCTAACCGAAAGCTCTTCAGATGAAATCCGTGGGTTTTTCTACATCCCGTACTGTGAGACAGCCATTTCGAATCTAAATTAATAAACAAATATCAAAATCAAAGATTCTCTCTTCATCGCCCTTCGTTCAACAAAGTGAAATGAAAATTAATCTCCACCAGTTTTCAAAAAACCCGATCCATCAGCTTAGATGGAAAAGTTTAAACGCAAAATCATAATAAGCCACACATAAAGAAGAGAAAATTTTCACGAAACGATCCCAAAATTTTAAATAAAATAAACAAATTCAAAAGACCCACCTCCGAAATTAAATTCTCCTCTTCAGTCTTCCCTGTTCATGCCCTCCTCACTCTATCTTTAACCTCTTGCTTTCGATCCCACGCAGGCCAGAAATGAAACTTTTTAAATAGCAACCCCTCCGCAAATATCCAATTAATGTTGTCGTCAATGAAAGTACCAAAATAACCTGAGTGAGGTTAGAAAATACTGTTTTGTTTGGATAGTTTCGTCTTTTTCATTAAATCTGCACGATATCGATGTAAGTTGTCCCAAGCTGCCCCGTGGCCACTGCACCTCTTAGAACAGCGGAGCTAGTTGCTACCCTGAAAAATATTGACACGCGTCACTGCTGAAAAGCGGCGATGATTATGGGGTGGATTCGTTGGTCGGTGGTGAATGCTGTATGATTGTGAGTTAATAGCATGAAATCTGTCTAATGTTGGGGAGCTCTTTTTTTTTTTTTTTTTTTTTTTTTTTTTGGCATTTTATAAAACGGAGCATCATTTAAATTTAAATTAGTTTAAAGAGTAATTTAATAAAATAATTTTAAAAAGAATAAATACGAAATTTTATTATCCAATTTTAATAGAAAGGAATTTCTTAATCAAGCAAGATTTTTGAAGAAACCAATTTTCTGGTTTTCATTTTTTTAATAAAAAAACAGTAAACTGAAACCGAAAATGTTATTATATGTTTTCAAAAGGTTATTGGCATTTTATAAAAAGTTATTAATTGTTTTTAAACTTTAAATTTTTTATTAAATACTTTTTAAAATTTATAATTATATTAATTATTATTTTTAGATTATTAATTATTTAAGAAAAAATTAATATTTAATAATCTTTTTAAACTTTATATTAAATTTATATTAAAATGTTTTTAAACTTATTCTTATAAATAAATAAAAAAAGTTATAATAATATAAATAGAAAAGGTAAAATTAATTTTATTTTATTTTTTAAAACATAATCAGTTTTTATAAAATTTAAAACATTAGAAACCGGAATTTAATATTATAATTTTTTAATTATTAAATATTTAAGAAAAAAATTAATATAAAGTTTATAATCATTTTAATAGAAAATTTAATATAAAGTTTAAAAATTATTAAATATTAAATTTTTTTTCTTAAATAATTAATAATCTAAAAAAAATAGTTAATATAATTATAAATTTTTAAAAAGTTTAAAGTTTAAAAATAATTAATAACTTTTTATAAAATGCCAATAACTTTTTATAAAATGAAAATAACTTTTTAAAAACATTTAATAACATTTTCTGTTTCAGTTTTTATAAAATTGCAATTTATTATTTTCTTTTTATTTAAAAAATGAAACCAGAAAATTGGTTTCTAAAAGAAACTGTGCTTTGATAATCTGGTTTCTTAAGAAATCGGAATTTCTTAGTCCGGTCTCTTGAGAAACCGTAATTTTGTGTTTTGGTTGCTTTTAAAATTATGATCATAGTAGAAACCGGAGAATTAAATTCCGGTTTCTATTAAAACCGGATAATGAAGTTCCGTATTTGCACCTTTTTAAATTCTTTTGTTAAACTGCTTTTAAAACTAATTTAAATTTAAAGCATGCTCCTTTTTATAAAATGCCTTTTTGTTCCCTTGGAAAATTTAAAGCCCATAATTAGGGGTGTAAAATTCGATCGACGGGTCGGATTTGGGTCGAATCCGAGTTGACCCGAGTCTAAAAGGGTTAATCTGAATTCGACCCGTTTATGTAAACTGGTCAAATACTTCAACCCGGACCAGACATGCGCGAGTTACTAGGTTGACCCAACATGCGGACCTGCTTTGATTCAAAAACTGATGAGTGCGACGGCAGGCGACGCTGACGGGGTGAGCAGCGAGGTCGAGCACATCCGAGAAGCCGGCTTGAGTGGTTGAGTCGTGAGGGCCGCGGCGTCCGGCCTCGCGTCTACGTTCGGGAAGCCGGTGATGACCGCATTGACCGAATCCGAGAGGTGCGGAGTGGATGGAGCCATGGAGGGAACTGAGACCGCAGGTAGGCGAGGCGACGACAATGGGGTGACGGGCATGAACTGGCAAGCAACGGCAGGTGACGGGGAGTCAGGAAAACTGGACGACAAGCGAGGCGACCTCGTCACCTCGGTCAGGCCGTCACGGCGAACTGGCAGACAACGAAGTGAGCCGCTTTCCTGGTCGTTTTCAGGTTTCCGGGTCAACCCCTAATCGTGTCAGTTTGCCAAATCCGAACCCGGCCCCGTATGGCAAATGGGTTGACCCTAACCAGAAATTTTCCTAGTCGGATTTTGGGTCGTGTCAAATTTTGACATCCCTACCCATAAGTTTCTTCTATAAAGCAAAATTATCAGAGAGCTTGGCCAAATCATAACTCAAAATATATTTTTTACATTTAAATTAATTAAGATAAATTCACACACACATCACATACGTAAGACTCAAATCCAATATCTTTTAATTGATACTCAAAGTTTCCAATCAACAGATCAAAATGAACTACGTATAACTCATAAAATGATAACACTTAATAATATGAGCTGCAAATAAAAATATCTAAGCATTTCAAAATTAAATAATTAAAAGCATTTCTTTTTTTTCTAAGCATAGTAGATATAATAAGCATTTCTCATCTTTAGAAGCTCTGCTGATCTCAGGGATAAATAAAAAACTTGTTTAATATTCAGACGCAGCAAAATAGATGAGATAAAATGAAGAACCACACATATGATATTATAGGAAAAATCGCAGTGAAAGGATAGATATATGTGTTTCTATATGTTAAAGCATGTGCCATTTTTAAACCCGCTTTTATAGCTAGCTAAGAGAAAATAGAAAATTGCACGCATATTTCTTATGCCAAATATATTTATACCAAGAAATTGGAGTCAACTTGATATAGAGTATAAGAAATTTTTGAAAATAAGTTTAGCATTGTTGCGGGCCAGAGGATGCGCGACGATAGAGTGAGTAAAGTTTTCGTCTTAGCGATGCACGAATATCCAGCACACAAACAGAAAGAAAGAAGTAAAACGCACGATCTTTTTTACGTGGAAAGCCCGAAGAGGGAAAAACCACGGGGCCTCGCCCAGATGAAAAGATTCCACTAAACTTGAGTGAATTACAAGGGTTGACCCGTCCCTCGACTTGGAGGCGGTCAAATTACAGTAGCTTGGAGAGTTAGAGCAAAGTCTGGCGATGTTTGGGCGGAAGTCCGATGACTTCCGGACAGAAATTCAGCTAACGGGGAATGATTCGACAAAGGTCGGGTGGAAGTACGATGGCGGTCGGTGACCGAGTGGAAGTCCGGCGCCGGCCGGCGGCTAGGCGGTGGTCCGATGAAGGATGGGCTCGAGTCCGGTAGCGGTCGGTGGTCGGGTGGAAGTCCGGCGGAGGTCGGCGGCCGGGCAGAAGTCCGGTGACCGTCGGTGGCCGAGCGGTGGTCCGACGAAGGTCGGGCTGAAGTCCGGTGGCTGTCGACGACCGGGTGGAAGTCTGGGGCGGTCAGCTGTCAGGCGGTGGTCCGACGAAGGTCAGGCTGAAGTCCGACAGTGGTTGGCGGCCGGGTGGAAGTCCGGCGACGGTCGGCGGCCTGGCGGCGGTCCGACGAAGGTCGTGCTGAAGTGCGACGACAGTCGGCGGCCGGGCGGTGGTCCGACGAAGGTCGGACTGAAGTCCGACAGCAATCGGCGACCGGGCGGTGGTCCGAAGGGGGTTCGCTGGCGGTGGTGCTGGAGCTCCAGAAGCTTTAGAGCTCTCTCCAATCTCTAGCCAAAAGGTCCCCCTCATGTAGAGAGTGGGGGTCTATTTATAGATTTTCATGAGTGGTACACCCCACTAATATAGAGAAGATCTAAGGCAGGTTCGGAGTGCTCTATCAGATAACTCATATTGATTCCTCCTATCATATAAAGTTTTTCAACTGTTTAAGTGCCTTAATGATGTCGGTATTCAATGATCTTGAGCTCGTTGGATTTGTCTCGCTTAGCCGCTCGATTTGACTATAAGCATGCTATATTTGGGTACCATTTTGTCATCCCAATAATGTTTTGATCCTTCTAAATGTGGTTCGGGCCCCTGATTTGGACCAATTTGGGCTCGGGTTGGACTGATTTTGGTGTCGTTAGGTTTGTCTCTTTGAGATGTTCAGTTTGACTATAAGTTTGCTGAAATTGGAATTCAGATGATCCCGAATTTAATTTTGAAAGTTTCTAACATGAATATGCCTCGAGATTCGTGCTCGATCAAAGTAATTTTTCATGACGTATCAAGCCTAATATATGAGGTTGAGGAGTTAATAGCGTGAACTCGAGATGAGTTCCTACACCCCAATCTCATTCATTGATTTAATCAAGGTTGTGAAAATCAAAACAAACAACGACCCGAAAGAAGAATATGTTGGCAGTTCAATGGCTCAACCAAGGTCGAATCAAGGTTAAACTAGATTACATAATAAATACTAATTATATTCAAATATTATATAATTTACATAATAATGATGCAATCATTTGCAAATATGTAATAAAAAATTGAGCATAATCATCATATAAAGCATTAAACATACAAAATAAATAAATTCAATACTTTTAAAATTAAATACAATTATTATTTGAGTAACTGACTCTTTGTAGCCATAACTTGTAAGACCATCAATGACTTCTTTCATATTTCTAGCATTCACTTAAATAAATAGTTAATCATTGAATGAGTATTTTCAACAATGTTTTACTGAGGGGTTATTTTGTTTGAAAGTAAAAGGAGTGCAAAGTAAAGTGAATGCACGGGTTTTAAAAAGTTAGATGTTTGTTTGGATGAGAAAGAATAAATTATAATAAATGTAGTGCAAAATAATTTAGTTCATTTTTTGGGTAAATGGTTCTTGCCCAATTTTGAGCTTGAACCGTTTACATTGCAAGCAAGCCCGGCCACAACAGGCCGCCGATCATCACCGCCACTGCCCCGTGGGCGACCACCACCACCCTCTAGCCACCACCGTCGTCGGTCACCTCCACCGCACCAGTTGCCACCATCTTTAAACTTCACAATACATTTATTTTACTTAAAACCAAATTAAAAAAAAAATGAAAGGTTAGATGTTTGTTTGGATGAGAAAGAATAAATTATAATAAATGTAGTGCAAAATAATTTAGTTCATTTTTTGGGTAAATGGTTCTTGCCCAATTTTGAGCTTGAACCGTTTACATTGCAAGCAAGCTCGGCCACAACAGGCCGCCGATCATCACCGTCACCGCCCCGCGGGCGACCACCACCACCCTCTGGCCACCACCACCACCCTCTAGCCACCACCGTCGTCGGTCACCTCCACCGCACCAGTTGCCACCATCTTTAAACTTCACAATACATTTATTTTACTTAAAACCAAATTAAAAAAAAAATCACCTAAATTTACTTAAGTCAAAATAGATCTATTGGGTTAGCGCTAAGTTAGTGTAAAGGATTTGACTTTTAATGCTTAACCTTGGTTAGTTTTACTTCAATTCAGTTTGTGAGATTGCCAATTCCTAAAGTTTCATTTGGGATAGCTTCTTTACTATTTTTAAAGCAGCATTCTAATAAAAAAAGTATAGCTTAAAAATTTTTATACTAAAATTTAATTTAGAAAACAATAAAAAAGCTGTCCCAAATAAAGTCCAAGTTGACCTTGTTTGCCACATTAATGCTTCGTTTGGCATAACTTTCTTGATTTTTAAAATAAATTTTTAGTACAAAAAAATATTATTCAAAAAAATATTATAATAAAAAATTACATAAAAAATTAATAAGAAATATATCTCAAATAAAACCTAAGATTGGTATCACGGCCGTCGGCCGGTGAAGTCATCCCCATGCACCAAATCTAATTTGCTTTATTATTTCTTTCTAAAACAATTTTTTAATATAAAATTTCAAATTTAAAAAATCTTTGTGCTGAAAATTTGTTTTAGAAATTTGTAAGAAAGTTGTCCTAAAGAAGCCTAATTTCTCCTGCATTTTGCTTTAAATCCTAACATTGGCAAATCTAACTTAAATCTGAAAATCTAATTCATTTTTGTCTTCACATGTTACTGATTCTGTCAATTGCCTCTCTTATAAGCTCTAGTTGCGACTTTCTTGCTTCATTTTTATCGAGGCTTTTGGGAAATTGGAGGATGTGGATTTTAGTGAGGGTTTACTATTTTTAAATTATGAATATAAATTTGAATTAATTAAAGAAATATGTATTAAATAAAAAATAAATTAATTTTAATAACTAATATAGAGTAACTAAAAATATATTAAAAAAGAAATATTACTTGTGATTTTTTTATTAAATAAAATATATTGAACTTAATTAATTTTATAAATTATTAACTAATGATTAGTTAAGATATATTTTTCAACTAATTATAATTTAATTAATATAATTAGAATTGATAAATAAAAAATTATTAATTGAAAATATTAATATTCAATAAAAAAACAGATATATAGGTGTTTATTAAATAAAATAATCATAATATTATTATTAATTAACTAAAAATTATCATCTTAAGTTAATTGATATTTTTTTATTTATAAATTAATTGATCTAAATATAAGTTATTATTTATTAGTTTTATAATTAATTATTATTTGAGAGATTTAGTTAGATTAATTATAATCTAATTAGCTAATTAAGATTGACATAAGTAAAATATACACAATAAGATATAACCAATATACAAATTCTTAAATTCTAAAATAAATAACTAATTTAATTATATTTAACACCTATCACATTTGGGGCTATTTGATTTGAAATAAAAGTGTTGCAAAACATTTCAAATATAAGAGTTTTAAAAATAATAATTCTTATTTAGAAGCTAAAAAGCAGAATAAAATTTTAAAATATTTATAATTTACCTTCTACTTCAATTTTAATGCATTTGCGAATTTATGCTAATTTCCTATCATACTATAAATTATTTGTCATTGCAATTGCTACCTGCTGCGCACCATCTTTTGCCATCATCGGTCACTAGGCATCGGCTAATGCACTTTTTGCTACTGCTCATTGCTTAATGTTATTAGTCGACACCAGCTATTACTTGCAGTTCAGCCTAGGCATTTAAGTGAGTCAAGCTGACTCGTGAGCTAGTTTGGACTTGGCTCAAAAAAATGGTTCATGAGCTG
Organism: Dendrobium chrysotoxum; assembly: GCA_019925795.1. Classification (NCBI taxonomy): domain Eukaryota; kingdom Viridiplantae; phylum Streptophyta; class Magnoliopsida; order Asparagales; family Orchidaceae; genus Dendrobium; species Dendrobium chrysotoxum. The sequence continues at coordinate 5,690,655 of CM034308.1, forward strand.
AGCTCGATGAGCTAAGCTTGAGCTAACTCTGACTCAACTCATAAGCTCGTGAGTTGGCTCGTTTAAAAAATACCAATATAAAAAATAATTAAAATATATTAGAATTCAAGATTTTAATTATAGATTTTAATTATAAAGTTGTTAATAAATTTTAAAAATTATATCATAATTTTTTATATTAATCATTATTTATTATTTTCTTATAATTTCTCATTATTTTTACCATTTTATTATAACAATTGCTTAAATTATAATCATTTCTCTCTTTCATAATAAACTGGCCCAACTGGCTCGAACACACAGAATAAAGCTCGAGCTCAAACTCTATTAATTAATCAAGTTTAGGCTCAAGCCAAGGGTGACACGTGCTCGACTCGACTCGTTTACACCCCTAGTCCAGCCCCACAACCTATTGGTTCCATCACTCGTTGATCACCTGCCACCATCTACAACTAAAGTTGAATTTTATACTACATTTATTTTACTGTAAGCTAAGCAAAAAATAATAATTACCTATATTTATTTTACACTCATCCAAATAACTCTAACTATTTTAAATAGATTATATATATTTTTACATTTGATTTCATTTTTTGTCTATATATTTTTTTTCATCCAATCGAATTACCCTATAATTTCAGAATTTAACCAACGTGAAGTTGATTTAAATTTATTAAATATCAGTTTGAGACAACTTCCGGACAACTTTGCTTTTTTCAGATGGATATTATAATTTATTTTGCTACTGATTTATTGTTACTTTTTAATTATTTTTTAAAAAATTTCTATAAGCTAGTTTTACAACTTAAATACTTAAATTATTTCTCCAAACAACTTGATAGCCAAAGCTTCAGCAGACCAAAAATAAAATACAACAAAATAGGACTAATGCTTCATTTGGGACGGCTTTCTTTTTGCTTCTTAAAATATTTTTTTAATACAAAAATTAAAATTTGTATTAAAAAGTTCGTTTAAGAAACAGTAAAAAAGCCGTCCAAAACGAAGCCTAAGATTTTATTTGAGACTTCTTTTTTATTGCTTCTTAAAGCAACTTACTAGCATAAAAATTTTAATTTTTGTATTAAAAAATTATTTTAAGAAGCAGTAAGAAAGTCGCCCCAAATGAAACCTAAGACTTTGTTCAGGACAACTTTTTTATTGCTCTTAAAACAATTTTTTTAGTAAAATAATTTTATTTTTGTACTAAAAAATTATTTTAAGAAACAATAAGAAAACGTCCCCAAACCAAGCCTAAATAATAAATTTCAAATGAATCAAAATTTTACTTTTCATTTATTTTAATTTAAATTAAATATCAATATTCATAAAACTACTGTATCTGAAATACTAAGCATTCATTTTACTTCAAATAAATCTAAAGTTCAAATTTAGAGGATTAACTAAATCATACTTCTAGCAAAGAAGCCCCTTAATCCTAAATTCTTATGGCAGCGTTTCCGTAAGTCGTTTCCTCCATTAACAGCAACTCGTCGCCGGCGAACTTCACACAGCTGCCATCGCCTTTGCCAAGGACATCCAGTTTACATCCACCAATCTTTTCCTGTAGATCGACCTCCTTCGTCCTTCCCCGTTTTCTCGTTTTGCTGTTTTCCCAGAAGCCCTAAACCCTTTTCTGGCCGCCTTCACTCGCAGTTGGAAGCAGTCAGCACACCCAAAGACCGATACTGTCGTCATGATTCCAGCCACTGACGCGAGCGATCTGAATGGCGTTGGATTTCGTTGCGTCAACTGTGGCCGGAGGATTGGAAAGTTGTTCGTACAATACTCTCCGGGCAACATCCGTTTGATGAGATGTGTAAGAGAAGCCGCTTTATGGAATTTGCTATGTATACTCCATTTACCTCGATACCCATTCCTATCATTGTTTGTCTTCCTCCTGTTTTCAGGATAATTGCAAGGCGGTCGCCGATCCGTATATTGAGTGTGAATTCATGGTAAGTGGATTCTCACATTTTTTTATGCAACATTTGAATTTAAAGCAAGTTTATATGAAACTATGAAAGGATCAAATGATATCGAGGATTATGGCACAGAGGGATCATGTTTGAGGCTTCTTTCCTAAAGTATTTATAATTGTGTTCATCATCATTTCCCCATCATTTACTTTAAGCTGACGACAGTAAGTTTCCTTTAATCTTAAAATCAAAACAGTTGCTACAATATATTAAGCATTTATCATCTATCTAATAACTAGCTTTAATCGAATGTTCTCTCTTATCATTGGGAGGGATAATTAATCTAGGGGCTTGTGCCTATGGGAAAGATGGAGTCAAATCTTAAAGTCTCAGCAAAATAAGAGCGAAATCACTGGGTAGTGTCTTATCTGCAAATCTAATATGACTTTTGAATATTTTGACCCGGAATGCCAAACTCTAAGTAAAGCTGGGTGTGACTTTTCGGAGCACACACATGCATAACAGGTACATTATATGCGAGGAAAAATAGCTGTCTTTAAGAGCAATGCCATATCATCCTTTTGACAGCTGATTGTTTGCCTCCTTTACTTGTCTCATTTTGTAATTGCTTGTCCACTGTTGTATAATGGGCACATCACTCGAAAGAAACAATTGTTATCTCTTTTAATGCACTCTTCCTTTTAAGATCTTGTTGCCTGCCTTCTTTTACCCATGTCATTTTGTCAAATATAGCACTTGTTCGAAACATATAAAACAAGTTAGCTAAGCAATAAATTAGCATGCATCATCAGCAACAACAACAAGAAGAAGCTTTTATCCCACTACGTGGGGTATTAGGAGATTGTAAAAAATTGCTCATTGAATTTTAGATGTCAGAAAAGCCTGTGATCCACAAGGACATATTACTCATTGTTCTTGTTCATTTGGAGATCAATATAACACCATTCAGCTGAAATATTAGGATATACTTGAGCTTGATGGGATGAATGAGCATTTCAAGTAGACTACGTTCTTGGTTTAAATTAATTAGTAATTTAACCTAAATGTCCTAATATAGGGTTTTTGAACCTGATAAGTTTGATGCTTATCGCCAGTAAGCGGATGAAGTTCTGATCATGAGCATCTCTTCTGATTTGTGTTAAAATAGGATGTATTATGGCTATTTAACATGATGAATATATTATGACTGAGTTAACACTTTGATTAAGACTTTTTATCAATCTTCACTTCAACAACAACAACAACAACATCAAGCCTTTATCCCACTATATGTGGTCGGCTACATCAATCCTTTCTTCTCCATTGTGCCCTAAGAGTCAAGTTCTCATTTAAATCTAATAAGCAAAGGCCATTTTTAATACTTTCTAACCAAGTCTTTTTAGGTTTGTCTCTACCTTTGTTAACATAGGCCCATTCTAATACATCTACTCTCCTAACCGGGTCATCAGAAGGCCGACATTTTATGTGTGACCAAACCATCTAAGCCTACTCTCTCTAATCTTATCTGCCACTAGAGCTACTCCAACCTTTTCACGTATATACTCATTTTACATTCTGTTTCTAATAGTGAAGCCACTCATCCACGAAAATAATTTATAATAGTTTATGTTTGTGATTTTTGCTATATTTTATTATTAACTTGATCATATTTGTCTGGTAAAAAACGTTGGTTGCAAGTATGACCAAATCCCAAGAACAAAGTCTTCTTTAGTGGAAAAAAAGGGTATGCATGGAGCATGCGGCTCAACGAATGCATTATTTTGGGTGTGTGGGGGGGGGGGTTAAGTTGTCAGTATCCCCCTGTACTGTAGCTTGCATCTCTCTTTTATTCCGTAGCAACTAGCTTTTGTTTCATAGTCTTCATTTCAGCTTCTTCATCTTTTAACATTAGTTACTTTGTATTCCTTTGTTCGTTCACAATAATGAAGTAGAACTATGGTCTTTACAGTATTCTTTATTGATTGAATTCATTTCTATATTGTCTAGATTATTTTTATTGATCTGATATTGCACAAGCCTAAGGCATTCCGGCATCTGCTGTACAATGTGCTGAATTTGGAGAAGATTGACATAAAGGTATTGTAAACACATTGACAATAAATTTAATACAAATGTCTTCTGATCATTGAAATAAATTATGGAAAGAGTAGTCCTCCACTTTTTGTGTATTGCACCAGGTTCACTTGTTGTTTCTTACATGTGATTGGATTTGCTTCTATCTAATTTTTATTTTTATGCAGAATAGCATTTTAGACTTAATCCTGATGCGCGGATTGTACTTGTAAATATAATCTGCCATGAATTCAGTCGGGGGACATAATCGGGAGAATCTTTTGCTACACCTTCAAAGGAATTCACTCAAATTTATAACTGGAACAACCATATGATGCACCTGCAGGGTGGGGTAGGTGTCTGTACTAGTGCTTTTTGGACTGTCCAAAAGAAATTTCAAAATACCCAACTTTCCTGAAATTGAGCACATTTGAGGGCTCACCCTTATTTGTGTACCACTATCACACTACTCCCAATGTATGCCCAATAGTGCGCAGAGTGCACTAGGTGGGATGGCTCGAGGGTAAATTTCAAAAAAATTTCATCAATGTAGATTCAATTATTATTCAACACCGTCATTATTTTATGTAGCCGTAGGAAAGTAGAAATATTATAAATTATTTTGAATTTTATTGATTACTTTTTGCATATAAATTAGAGGTATTTCTAGGCTTCTCCAAGGATATTACATATGAAAAAAGTAAAGATAATTGACACAAAATAAATAAATAAAATTGAAAAAAGGGAGTTGATGGCTAGGTGAAGGGAGAGGGGCGCACGGATTACAATCCAAGGTTAGAGGGAGAAGATCCAATGGCTAAACGACTCCTTTACCTAGGCCGAAAATTGGGTTGTGTGGATGTAGGAAGATGTAGTAGACTAGTAGTGGATCCCATGGTGTGGGACCCCACAGTCTTCAACACTCCCTCATAAATTAGATGGCAAAAATTGACGATTACAAGTTTGCTTACAATATTCTTAAATGTAGAGTTGTAGTATCCTTTGATTAATATATTGACAAGTTGATTTCTTGTCGGTATATATGAAGTGTAAATTAATGCACTCTCCAGTTTCTCTTTTATGAAATGTTTACCTCTACATACTTGGTATGTTCATATTGTATTGGATTATGAGCAATGCTAATGGCAGATTTGTTGTCCTAATAAATTTGCATTGGTCCTTCCCATTTGATTTCATTTGATTTAAATCTTCTAAGATGATTTTGATTCACAGAAGTTTGCAGATTTCTTGGGCTATTGCTCTAAATTCATATTCAATATTAGATCTTGAAACAACTAGTTGTTTTTTGCTTCTCCATGTTATGAGGTTTCCTCTCAAGAGTGTACAATATCTTGAAATGATTCTTCTATCCACTGGTTATCATCCATAGTTTTCATCAGTATAATCTTTGATTTGTTGGGTATCATGCTATTGGTAGAGAATTTCTATTTTGGTACTTGATTTAAGATATTTGAGAACTTTATAAGCATTTTGAAGGTGAGACTCTTTGGGTCTATGCATGAATTGAATTATAAGACTTACTGCAAAAGCAATGTATGGACTGATGTGCGATAGATAAATTAGTTTTTCAACTAATCTTTGACATTATTTTATGATTTTTTTGCTCCTTAACCATGTTTAACTTTTGACCTGGTTTAGTTAGGGTTTCATTAGCTTTATGATCTGTCATTTTTTCTCTTTAGAAGATCCACTTTTTTATTAAGAGAATACTTGTTTTAATTGAACTAGCTCTATACCCAAAGCGTATTTGAGTTTATCTAACTTCTTGATCGGAAATTGTTTAGCAAGCTTTCTTTTAAGGGACCCTGTTTTCTTATTGTTATCACTTGTAATATTGTCAACATATACAATAAGAATTGAGATCTTATCATTAGTGGAGTGTTTTAGAAGGAGTTTGTGATCTTCTTGTGTTTGTTTGTGTCTAGTTTCAATCATAGCTTTTATAAATCTGCCAAATCATGTTCTTAGAGACAGTTTAAGTTCATATAGAGCATTTTCCAATTTGCACATGTTGTGCTTTGAGAAAGAGCTATCGAACCCTGGTTGAGGATCCATATAGACTTCTTCAATATCTCCATATAAGAAGGCATTCTTTATGTCATACTGTTGCATATACCATCTAAGATTAGCTGCTAGAGAAACCAGCATGTGAATTATATTCATTTTTATAATAGGAACAAAGGTTCTCTTGGTGGTCAATTTCATTGGTTGAGTATTTCTTTGGGTTACTAATCCTGCCTTGTACTGTTCCAGACTCCCATTTGCCTTATATTTTATAGAAATAAATCGATTACATCCCAGTGCTTTAATTCCCTTTGGTATCAACAAATTCTCAAGTGTGATTTTTTTTTCTAGTGCATTTATCTTTTTTCTCATGGCATCATTCCAATTCTTGTTATCAAGTGCTTCAAATAGGGTTTTGGTATTGGAGTGAAAATAGAGTTGATATTTATTAGGAATGCCTTATGTTAAAGGGAAAAATTATGATGTGTATTGAGAAATGAGATACTGAGTAGTGATAGGTTGGTCATTATTATCTGATAACAATTTTGAGTCATGAACTTGTTAGAGAGTTTGGTTGGGCTTACTCTTTCTTATGTAGATCTAAAGTAGTATAATGCTTTGATTTGTTGGAATTTGTGTCATAGGAATGATAAGATGAAAGATGAATGTTTCATTAAACTTATCTTTTAGTTGGAAGTTCTCATCTTAAAGATGAGTTTGATTGAAAAAATTTTACTTCTTATTAAAAGTGACATCCTTTAAGTTAAAAAATTTGGAGCCACGTCCTTACTAGCAAGAGATGATTTGAGAATGAATCATAGTGATATTTTCGATTAGACATTCACTCTTTGTGAGCTGAAGTAATTTTCAAATTTATCCACCTCGATAAATTGTTGCAGAGACTGGATGAATTTTCGCTTAAAGTTATTATGTGATTTATTTCATCTTGAATATATTTTTTTTGTGATTTTTAAGCTTTGAACTTTCATTGAAATTTGAGCCCCTTAATGATTAATTTTGAGATTTGGGGGCATTTAGAAAGTATAACCCCCTTCGGTTGAGATTATATTTCAACATGGTCATCATTAGGATGACATGAAAATCAATTTAAATGTTTGTATTTGATAGGAATTTGGGAAGTATCTTGAAAATACGGGATTCCCTTCGGTTGAGATTTTCTGTCAACATGGCCATCATCGGGGATTTATGAGTAATTTTATTTTATTAGTCGAACCTTGTCGACTCGGTTTGATTGCCAATAGAGGATTGGGTTCAACTTCTAATTTTCGGACTTATTGTATAGATATTAGAATCGGGGGTATTTATTTTAATAGGAGGCTGTATTGGGATACTAAGCCCTCTCGCCTGTCAAGAAAGGCAGTCATGGTAGGTGTCAGATGACACCGTGGTCGAAATTTCATTCCTCGTCTGCCAAGAAAGGTAGTCACGAGTCTTCAAGTACCTGTTTATAAAGCACAATATTTCCTTGTCTGCCAAGAAAGGTGGTTACAAATACTTAGTTTTTTTTTCATATATAGCAAATTTCTCCGCCCGTTAAGTAGTCATAGGTACTTAAAATTTTTCATGCAAATAAATTTTTTTGCCTGCTAAGAAAAGCGGTCACGGGTACTTCTATCATGCATATAAATTTTACCGCCTGCTAAGAAAAGTGGTCAGGGGTGCTTAAAATTTTGCATGCAAATAAAGTTTTTTGCTTGCTAAAAAAATGGTTACGGGTACTTAATTTGTGCATAAAATTATAAAATTACTATTGGGGTTATACCTTAGGTGCACAATGATCGAGGCGACGATGACGAGAAGACGAGACGAGGCAGCGCGTAAGACCTGCGATGCACAAATACATATATTTTATTATGATTTATTCTATAATATATATATATATATATATATACATACATATGGGGCTAGAAAGAGTGTGTGCAAGCAATCTTTTTAGAGAGAAAAAGAAAGGGAAAGGGGGTTTTGATGGAAATGGTATAGGAATGTGTTTATGGTGAGGGGTGTGGTGTTGAGAGAAAAAAATTCTCTCTCCCTCTAATTTTAGAGAGAGAAAGAGGGGAATTCTTTCTCTTTCTAGGAAGGGAGATAAAGGGTTTGAGGGTGAGAAGTGTAGGGAGTGGAGGAGGAAGTGTTTGAAGAGAAATTTGATGGAATTTCTCTCTTTCTAGAGAGGAAGTTTTCTTTCTCTAGATCTAGAGAGATAAAGTGGAGGATGAGAAGGATTTTTTGTAGGGGAGGGTGTAGGATGGTTGTAGTGGTGAGGGGTGTGGTGTTAGAGAGAGAAAATCTCTCTCTCCAATTTTAGAGAGAGAAATAGAGGGAAATTTATTTCTCTCTCTAGGAAGAGGGCAATGAGGGAATGAGGGTGAAAGGAGATGTTTGGGATGGAGAGGGAGGTGTTTAGGAAGAGATTTTATGAAATTTCTCTCTTTATAGAGAGAGAAAGTAGGGGATGAGGGGGCTTTTTAGTGACGAAGGTGTAAGGAAGACCTTTTTGTGAAGACATGTTGCTTGTTTGAGGGATGGATATGGAGAAATCAAATTTTTAGGGTTAGAGTTAGGTTTAGGTTTTGGAAGATGGGCGATGAGGAGGAAGAATAAGGTGGGGAAGAGGAAGTGGGGAAGGATGAGAGAAGAAATGAGGGAAAGAAGAAGGAAGAAAATGGAAGGAGAAAGAAAGAAGAAAGGAACTTGAGGGAGGGAAAGAGAGAAAAAGAAGAAGAAGAAGAGAAGTCAATCGCCACATCATCGTCGTTCGCGCACGTTAATGCCATTTCGATTTGTGCACGTGAAATTTGAATTTTTGCCGATTGACGACTCCGATCAATATGGGCGTTGATCTTAGCTGTTTCGATTGCTCCGGATGTGCTAGCATTATCCGTTTTGCGAACGGAGGTCATGTCGGCGATTTGGGTTTTTGGTTGACGTACATCAAGTGAGTTACGCACGGCATCGTGCTCTTTCGATTTCAAAATTCATCGTGCGTGGTTGACTCAACCCCAACACTAGTATTGAGGCCAACAAATCAATTATTAAGGGGTTCCAATTTCAATGAAAGTTCAAAGCTTAAAAATAACAAAAAAATATGAAGATATTTAAGATGAAATAAATCACGTAATTACTTAAGATGAAATAATCATCATTCCGCCACCATCCGCTTTAAGTGTGTGGTGATAAATTTTAATTTTCAATATCTAATTATGCCGCAACTCTATGTCGGATACCACGTATCTGTTCAACGACTAGCCTTAATCGAAAGTTCTCTCTCATTATCGGTAGGGGTAATTAACTAGAGAGGCTTGCGCCTATAGGAAACTAGAACTTATATTATAAAGTCCTTGCAAAATGAGGGTAAAATCTCTGGTAGTGTATTGTCTAAAAGCCCAATCAGCCTTCTGAAAATTTACCTCGAAACTTAAACTCGCTAAAACTCTCCTCGCCGACACAAAGAAAGGGTCACAGAGAGGCTAGGGCGCGATGTTTCGGAGCCCACATATTTCTGGCGACTCCCCTGGGGATGATTTCTCTTTCTATCTTTGGCTAGTCGTATATTTAGGCTATAATAACAGCATAACTTAATGAGTGGAATTTAAATGTCATTCATAAAATGATATTTTTAATTAAATCGATTAAAATTCTTTAAACGATATTTGAAATTATATAAATTATCTGTTTATATCACTTTGTTCTGTCGAGTCCTTGCGCTTTGAAATTATGGGATAATATATCAAATTTTGATTACTGATCCCATCTTTCATTATGTGCGGAATGGACCTCCAGAACACTCCTTTCACCGTACAACTGGGACGTGGTGCCAGCATTCAACTGACAAATGCTATCATTAATAATGGGGACTTCGGTGCCATCATTTAATTTGGTGGGCTACAATTCTCTGTAGCTACTGCAAGGGTTATGGGTTGCCGTCGTTCCTGTATATGGCATGGATACTGAATGGCTTATCAGGAGGCCTCACACTACAGACGTTGCTGCTTGTTGAGTGCATTCAGATGGTGAGACACCTTAGCCTATAATGATGCTTCTAGATGGTTTTAGTAATATTAGTAAAATAAAGGAGCACGACTAGGTGTTTTTTGTCTTCAAGAAGCTGTAGTCCATACTTTTCTTTAGCTTTGCCCAATCATCTTCCCGTAATGAGGTCTTGAAATATATGCACAATTATTAAAAAAATGTTACCTTGCAGTTGAGGTCTTTCACCATTTCATGGATTGATAAAAGATTTATAACAAGATAATAAACATGCAAGACATTATTAATGGTAAATATGGGGTAAATTGAAACATTTACTTGATTTACAGTAGTTGCTAGAGAACCATTAGCCACTTTTATTCCTATTATTAGGACAATGTTTGTAGGCGTAAGAGAGAGAGAGAGAGAGAGAGAGAGAGAGAGAGAGAGAGAATGCTTAATTAAAATTTTGATAAAATTGAAATTATTTATTTGAATTTTATTAATGGATTTGTAAGAATAAAATAATAAATATAATTAAGGAATTTTTATTTAAAATTTCTAAAATAACTTAGAAAATATTAATGTTAAATTTCTGATGTTTAAAAATAAAAATTAGTTAATACATATAGTGAGCATAATTAAATTCATATATGAGATTTTAAATTAGATAAAGAATAAATTAAATTATGTTAAAATAATAAATTTAATTTAGAAGAACAATGAATTTATGAGCTAAGGATAAATGACATAGAAAATAAGAGTATACTTAAGTAATTAAGAGATTATGAGAGCTAAATAAGATATAGACTTTAGTTAAAAATATTAATTAAGAAAATTAATTATATAAATAATAAATTGAATGATAAATTTTAAAGTAAAAGTAAATCTCAAAGATGATAATAAGGAAAATATTGTTTATATAAAGAGAGAGAGAAAACAAATAGTTTTAAAATATTATTTTAATTAGTGAATTAACTAATTAATTAGAAAGAGTGAGAGCAATTTTAATTAATAATATTTGTGATTTTAATTTAAAATTTAAAATAAAAAATATAGAGAGATTAAAAGCAAATTATAAATTAAATTTTAACGACTGGATTTTTTTTTATAGGTTTTAAGTCTATCGATCTAGGAGTAAAAGTGAAGTACCATAATACGTGAGTTCAAGGTGAGTATTCATATTCTATATTACAGTAATTGTATTACTTTTTAACTGCATTTAATTGTTATCGTAAATAATTTATCTTATTGATTTTTTTCTAATTACATTGCAAATGGTTTATCTTTCATATATCAAATGATTGATCATTTCAAATTAGATGATAATTAGCATGTTATGTTTTACATGAGGTTAATGAATAAAATGACTATATAAATGCCTGCATGTGCATGTTGAACTAATGAAGTACGTTCCATTATGGTACTGGTTGGGGACGCAATATAACCGTGCACATAAATGAAAAAAGGTTATGAAAAAAAATGAAAATGAAAATGCAGTACCTTCATTTGTATTATTTAGACGATGACTTATATGGCGGTTGTATTATTTACGAGAAAGAATAAAGATATGATATATGCATAACAATGATGGTCATGTGTGATGCCCCAGAATCTAAATTGGAAGAAATATTTTTTTAATCTTTTAATAAACAACAACCATAGCTATCTAATATCATCTATCAGTAATAGCAAAAAAATAGATTCTATAATTCAAAATATTATTGTACACATCTGTATTCATTCCCAAAAATTATATACACTACTCAAGATCTACACAATATCACAACTACTTTGTCCTGAGTACAAAAGAAAAATAAATAGAAACATAACCTGAAGAATCCTGACCAGCCTCACACTCCTGCTCCCCTGCCCTAACCTAAAATCGTTTAACCACATATAATGTGCTCACAAGCCCAGCAAGCAACCAAAACCTATAACTGAATTCAAAGCACGGTAAAATAGCAATATGCATGTCAACAGTCAAATCATAACAGTTACATATATATGATTATTGAATCAATACAAGAATAGTAAAACTCAAATACAATAGCAGTAGAATCTGTAAACAGTAAAATACTACAGTATAGCAGCCGGTAAAGTAGTAACCCAGTATGAATGTTAAATCTATAAAGTAATCGTTGTATCCGTAAGACTAATTAGTGGCTTAGGATATTTTTTTATTAAAATAATAATTTAATATTATATTATTAATTTAATCAATTTCTTTTAGTATAAAATTCAAATAAATCATTTTAAGACTTCAAAAATGATAGAAAAATATCCATAAAATAAATCATTTTATTTAAAAAATATCGATGAAATCGTTGCAAAACGGACATCTGACGGCCCCAAAATCTGCACTTGTACCGATAGGTATCAATTTCTTAAGGATTTTCATCGGTGTTAAAAAATTACGAAAAAATTCGTGCAAGTAAAATACGACAATAATAATATTATGGCAAAGACGATTTACAATTTGGAGTTATAATAACTCAAAAAAAAATTATTTACTTGGGTCAAAATACGGGTTATTACATCATGTTTGAAATGAATTTAAATGGAATTACTTTATATTTGGAAATGAGCATGCATATTGTTTCAAATGCCTTGTGTTATTATAATTTAGAAGCATGGTTTACTCGCTTAGTTCTTTTATGACTCACTCCTATATTTATAAAGGAACACATGTATTATTTAAAAGCTTAAAATAAGTAGAATAGAAGAGAAAGTGTATCATAGGCGAGACTTTATGAGAGAAAAGTATTTATATCATGTTATTTTAAAATGTTTTGAGGTTTTTTCGTGGCTTTTTTAGACTATTGGAGATAGTTTTAGCAAATAAAAATTAAATTAACCGTCCGAACGTCTGTTCCCGCCTCGTTAATTCAAGCCTCCGGTCCGGGTCGTGATAGATGTGATGGCTAAACTCCTCAATTTGTGTGCTCAATATATCATACTATAATTGGCTGTAGGTTGGGATCCTTAGCTCTTCTACCTAGGACAAAAATTAACAATTGTTCTTCTTCCTCAACATATTTTCTCTATCTTTAGTCATTTTTTATGATTCTCCCTCTCTTATATTTGAAAAAGCCATGCATTTTTCTCAAATGGCTTATCTCTCAGATGTTTTATATGTTCCCAACATTTTTTATCAAATTATCCATTCACAGCATATCTAGAACTCATAATTGGTTTGTAATATTACATCCTTCTTACTATGTTTTTAAGGATCTGAGAATGAGGAATATGATTAGCAGAAGTCATGAAACTGGTGGAGTTTACTACTTAATGAATGAGGTCCCTTGTGCTTTCTCTTCCACCATTACTCCATGGTAGTGAAATTGTCATTTGAATCATCCTCCATTATAAAGAATTAAGAAGTACTATGTGCTCTTAATGATTATGAGTTAGGTGACTCTCTTTAGGTGTCTTTTCCATTCTTTATGTTGAGCCTAGAATTATTTTATTTGAATCAGTTCTGTTTGGTATTTGGAATTTTAGTGCCATCTTTACCCTCGTGAGGTTTAAATGCTTTATTATTTTTATTGATGATTACCCTCAAGTCACATGGGTGTATTTGCTGAAGTATAGGTTTGAAGTCTCATCTACATTATGCACTTTTTCTTAGAAAATTAAATTTCATATTTCAATTATGATTAAAATTCTTTGTATTAGTTAAGCTTTTAATTTAGCTAATTTATGCTAGCAATGGGATCATCATCAGACTTCATGTCCATATATGTCTTAGAAAAATGAGGTTGTTACTTGCAAAATACAAGCATCATCATATGCTCGATGTAGCCCAGATCATGATGTTCTATATCAATGTTGCTCATTAATTTCGGGGTGACACTATTTTAATTGCATGCTGTTTTATTAATCACATCTCGTCTACCGTTTTTGGTTATATCACCCATTCTCCGTTCTCTATGCAGGGCGATACCTTTTTTTATCACACCTAGAGTATTTAATTGTGTCTACTTTGTGTATTACTTTCAAGCTGGTGATAAAATCTCTCCTCAGACCATTTTCTAGATTATTTTGGGATATTCTTATTCTTATAAAGGTTATCATTGTTATGTACTATAACAAATTTTACTTATCATGAATCCTCACCTATTTTTCTCCACCGTTTTTTCTTTGAACCAGCATCTTCACGTGAACCTACTCCTCTATAATCTCCACCGCTTTTCCTTTGAACCAACATCTTCACTTGTTCGTAATCCTCTATAATCTGCCTCTGCAAGTTCGCACACGATGAGCTCTTAGCCTACTACAAAGAACACCTCCATCCACATTGTTCAAAGCTGTTGGTTATTCATCTCTCCAAGAGTTATTTAGTCTTTAAGCGCCTATTGTCCTTTGTAAATGTAAATGACAGTGTATTAATCATCTTATTCATTCATATATGTCCTTTGATCATCTTTATTCTAGGTCTATTATTTTATCTTATCTTTGTCATCTGTTCCTATTCCCAAGACATACCAATATACATCACACTATCTTAGGTACAAATAGACAGTGGATATTAAAGTGACTGACTTGTTGAATCAACATGCATGAGATTTGGTTACCCCTTCTCGTCATTTAACCAATCTCATGTCAACGAGTTTACATCAAAATTTTATCCAATGGTTTCATTGATAGATGCTAGGCTCGCCTAGTTGCTAAAGGTATTACTTAAGCAGATGGGATTGACTACTTTGACGCCTCCTCCTTGCTGCTAGTCTAAAGTCTATATTGATTCCTTTTTCTATTGCCATCAGTCAATACTGGCTATCGCTACATATGGATGTAAGTAATGCCTTTCTTTATGTCAATCCAGCTTAAGTTGTTTATATGGAGCAACTACCCGGGTATACAGTTTAGGGGAGATCAAAGTATTTAATCTTAACAAGGCTATCTATATCTAAATCGAAGACTTAGGGTTTGGCTTGATAAATTTTACGAAGTTTTTCTTGAGGTTGGCCTTTGTAGAAGTAAACAAAAGTACACAACTTTCTTCAGACAGACCTCATTTGGCTTTTTGACAAGACAATTTAGATGTAGGGAGCGATCAAAAGGGTTACAAAAGCAAAACACTATCGCCAAAAGTATTTTCTGACCAAAGATCTAGATCGTTACAAATACTTTTTAGTAATAGAATTTGCTTATAAGAAAGGGGCTTTGTTGTTTCAAAGAATATATACCACTAGCTTTGAGGAAATTGGATTTTATATTTCAATCCTGCTGACACTCCCATTGAAACTCATAATATCGCTAATAAAGTGTAAATTTTTGAGTATGCCTCTCATTATCATAGGTAGTTTGGAAAGTTGATATATCTTACCATCACCATGTTATACAGCTCCTTGTTTTCGGAGTTGCTAACCAACCATTCATACTCTAAAAAAAAAAAGTAAAGTTCTGCATATTCCTAGATATATCAAGTAAAAAGGAAATGAACTATTGTTGACTAAGTATAAGCACCTTAATGTGGAAGCATTTTCTAGTTGTGATTATGTTGGATCAGTTGATGATAGAAAATTCATATTTGATTATTACATATTTGGAACTTGGTCTCATAGAAGAGTAAGAAATAAATAATGGTGTCCATATCTGCCGTTGGACTAGTTTCGAAGTCATGACACTATATGTGAAATTATTTGGGTTTAGACTCACTTAAGAGAATTTGATTTTTCAATGGTTCAACTTATGATTTAAAATTATGGTGATTATATTGCCATCTAAATTCCTAATAATCACATGTCTCATGAAAGAACCAAACAAGTTAGGGTTGAAAGCCACTTCATTCAAGCTTTGGTGCTATTAAAGAAGAATCTCATTCCTCATGTTTTAGCTCAAAACAAGCTGATATATTTACCTAGGTGACATGGACACCACATGACATGGATATGGGATACGTTAATTATTGAAAATATAGGACACGTACATGGGTTGGATATTGTATTATATTTTTTATATTTAAATATAAAAATTGAATAAGTAAAATGTGAAGAATGATTGAGAAATAATAGTAATTTAACTAGAATTTGTGTTTAAAATATTTAATATTAGAATGCTGAGAGTCAGGCGTCGATATCGTGTTAGGAATTAAGAGGGGAGACGACAATACTCTCGGCAGTCAGCCATCATTGTTGTGTAATGGGCATTGAGCATTGACGTTTGTCATCAATTTCGAGATGTCGTCAACCGTCGATGTTAAGCTGATATTGGACAAAGATGAGATGCCGAGAAGGCACAGGGGTGTGACTGTGTGTGTAGAAATTGTTGGTTTCGAGCACCGATGTCAATACAATGTCATACTTTGATGTTGAGATTGATTTTGAAATACTGATGTTGTGACGGCATTGGATGTCAATATTAAAATGACATCGATCATTATTGTGAAATCCTAGCTATAACCTACCATAGAGAAATGAAAATGGGAATATTCAGGGATTTGGGTATTTAGTGCGAACAATTGATTTGGAGCTTTGGAGAAAAATATAAATTTTTTTTATTTTTTTATTAAATAAAATTTTGAGATACAATAAATTATATTTTAAAAAATTTTCATAAAATACTTAGACACGCGTGCCGGACACGTGTGGCCAATTAATTTTTAGTACACGTCTTTGGCATGGTGTGTCATGTACGATACGTGTTGGACACTGCATAGCTCTTTAAGGAGAAGCGTTGGTGCATCATAGTTATCATAAATTAGGGCCCCTAATTAGATAAAAATTTATTTTCCCTCAACACATATTGAATCAATTATTTTAGTGCTCCATCATATGCTTTCTCAAGATTAATAGAAAATTTTTGAAAATCTCTTTTTTTTTCTCTCTCTATATATTTCGTTTAATTGTCTTAACATAACAATAATTTTTTATAATTGATATTTCTTGTATGAAACCAAATTGGTTTTTTAAAATTGATGTAATTTTTCTAATTCTATGTAGCATTATTCTTTCCTATATCTTCATTATATGACTTACATGTCCGATTCTTCATAGCTAGCACAATATTAAATATCTTCTTTGTTCTTAAATTTTGGTATCTAATATTTATTCTCCAAATTATTTGACATTATCTTTGACACAATACATCTTAGGTATGGGGTTTTTAATAGAACTTGAATGATGCATTGAATAGAGATCACCAAAAAAAAAGAAAATAAGGCTTTGACCAAGCGTAGAACGTAGCAATGATAAACCATCTAGGTAGGTAGAATTTACAACTTACATGTTTAGTGCCAAACACTTCTCTACCATTGACCGAGCATCTATGATAGCCCATTTTTGTCATCTTTACAATGACGTCACTGGCTCACTGCTGGATCCCCTCTGAAGCGTCAATGGGCATATTATGTCATACTACTTGTTCGTGGTGTTTTGTCTGTGTTTTCATGGATTTGTAGGCCATATATGGCTCATAGTCACTTCTGTTGACCTATAACTGTCGGCCAAGCCCGACACCTCATCCGAATCCCACGACCGGCTCCCACGATCACCCACGATCGCGAGTAACTACCTCACAACCTCCTCTCTACGACACAAAAATAAGGAAAATCTCTCCCATTTGCTCTCTCAGGCATACAGAGGAAGAAAAGAAAAAAAAAAGAGGATTTGATACTCACAACTGCAAGCAAAGACAAAAGCCCCTCTCCTCCTGCGATCAACGAACTTGGACGAATCCGCCGCCGACCTCCTGCTCCCGCCTTCGTTTTGCTTATGTCGAACCGGCCCAACTCCTACATCCTGTTCTTCATCGTCGGATCTCCTCCACGCGACGCCAAGCTTGTCGTCGACCCGACTCTTGCTCGCCTCTAGCCCGACTACTTGCGAATCCGACTTCCGATTTGTCTCCCGCCGCTTGCACACCGGCAACCATCTCGACCTCTACACCTCATCCCACCGGTGACTCCAGACCTCCTGCCTACACCCGCCGCCGGCCAGATCCGCCTCCTCCATCTCCGGCACCTGCACTCGGCTGCCAAACCCAATCGACTCCTCAATCTGCTCGAACCAGCCGCCGGCCAGCCTTCGCTGTCCACCTCCTCTGCTCGGACCCGCCACCGACTCGCCGGACCCGCCGCCGACGAAGCCGCCGTGCCCTAGCCTCCCGCGACCCGCTCCCGTGCGTGACCGATCCTAGCCAAATCGGCCTTCTCCCGATCTTCTTCCTCCTCTAATATCATAATTTTTATATATTATATTATATATATTATATAATAATGCTATAATATAATGTTATATTATACATAGTATAATATATATATATTATATAGATGATATTATATAACAGTTATGTATAATATAATATATATATAATATTATTTAATGTAATAATAATAATTTTATTATTATTATTATTATTATTATTATATTATATTATATATAATTTAAAAGAGAAAGAGAAAGAGAGAGAGAGAGAGAGAGAGAGAGAGAGAGAGAGAGAGATGGGGAGAAATAAAAGAATTTGCAAATATGTATGAAGACTTGAAGGAAGTCCCGGGGTTGATACGGTCCCCCGAAGCCCTCGGTCGTCGAGCTAATCCGACCGAGGAATTGAAGACTTGAAGACCAAATCTCCTCGCCGTTGATTTGATCCGGTTGAGTCGAGCCAAAAGGGCAAATGCCCTCCTTACCTCCCGGCGCCGGGGAGGGGATGCCGGAAGGCTGCCGGACTTTCGAGGGGACAAAAACTACCTTTTAAAATAAAATTAAATTGTTTAATCAACAGGTTGCACACAATTTGAAGACTTGAAGACTCGATCGCTCTCTCAATCTCCTCGCAGTCGATTTGATCCGGTCGAGTCGAGCCAAAAGGGCAAATGCCCTCCTTACCTTCCGGCGCCGGGGAGGGGACGCCGGAAGGTTGCCAAAATTCACTCAAAAAAAATTTGGGACTTAGAAAAAATAAAATTTTAGGACTTATTTGGATTTTTGGAAAGATTGAAATATTCAACTTATTAATTTAATTGCAACATTAATTAACCAATAAATTTAAATGGACAAATAAATAGCCTAATATAATCTACTTTGATTTAATAAACCAATGAACATTTTAAAAAACAGATAAAACTTAAAACTTAAATCAAAATCTTTAAACAATTAAATTTAAATTTAAATTTTGGATTTGAGAATAATAAACTAATTAAACCCTTAAGAAATCCTCACATTCAAATATTTCCAATGAGCAAACAAATGAGAAGGCTAAGCTTGATCTTTTCCAAATCCAAAGCAGATGTTAACATGATTAATTAACTGAGGATAAATTATTAATTTAATTAAATCACAAAGAAATTTAAATATCTAAACAACTAATACTAAACAATAAATATTTTAAAATTAAAACTTTAATTCAAAATCCTTTTAATCAAACTTTAATTTAAAATAAAAATCATTTAATTAATTTAAAACATTAATCAGTTAACAAAACCAATTTAACTAATTAAATAACTAATTAATTAAAACAATTAATTTCAATAAAAAAAAATAAATAACTCATTTAATTCACTTAATTAATTAATGCAATCAAAATAACAATATAAAAATAAAATATTTTCAATAATCCAATATAAGTACAAGTTCTTACAAAGCCCTCCAAACATCTCTCCAATAGCTCTCCAATTGAGCAAGAACAACGCTCACAACGACTCTGAAACTGCTTTCCAACAAATGATAGCTCACATAATAGCTCTCTAATAGAGCAGCTTTCCAAACTACTGAACTCATCTGTAAGAAACAACAGAAACAGCTTATGTTCAATGAAAATCCTTACAAATGGATGGTCCTCTTATGTCAATCATATATGTGTCTTCCAATCTCATGCCATCAATTAAGAAGTATGAAACATGTAATTTGAGGAGAAAGAGTTCAATTCATTAAGATCTAAGATGGTTAGAGCTTCAAACCATTTCCTGCAACCCAAAGGCAAAATACAACACACTATAATTCACCTATAAATGGGAGCAGAGAATTTATAGTGCCCACTACAACTATACTACAATTCACCTATGAGCAGGAATAAGGAATTCGTAGTGCCTACAACAACTAGCCTACAAGCAAGGACAAGGAGCTTATATCTAACAAATCAATCCGCTTATGGGAGAGAATAGGAGAACTTGTAGCGAGCAAGATAATTCTCTTACGAAAACGAGCACGATCTCCTAATACCTATTGAGCAAGTATCCTTTATAAGCTTTACTAAGTGACGTTTAGAGGACTCAAAATAAACTAAATGCAATAAGTGAAATCTAATACACTTAAACGCCACCGGATCCGCAACACGTATACAAGCGGACAGAAGGCGTTCGTAGGCCCCTAAGAGAAATCTCGACCTTTTCTAAATGAAATCACTGGCACAACGGATCATATTTAAATATTTTAAAATTGCCCCTTATGTATTAAATATGATCCCTTAAACTAAAATCTACCCCTGCATGTGCTCCGGTCAACATTTTAAAGTTACAAACACAAATGAAGTAGACCAGGGATCATGACAGCCCGGGACGACGGAACCATGGGATCTTGATCGGGCTCGTCTTCATTCCCCCCACCACCAGTTTTAAATTTATGGTGATAATTTCTAAATCATGATGATAAATTCAAATCTCAAATTCAAACCCTAAAACTGTTGCTATTATACGATGGGTTCGTAACCTATACGATCGCTTTAATAACTAGCCTTAATCGAAAGTTCTCTCTTGTTATCATGAGGGGTAATTAACTATAGGGGCTTGCGCCTATAGGAAACCAGAACTCAGATCATAAAGTCCTCACAAAATGAGGGCGAAATCTCTTGGTAGTGTCTTATCTAAAACCCAATCTGCCTTCTGAAAATTCACCAGGAACCTAATTTTGTTAAAACTCTCTGCCGTTATTGTCACAAATAAAAGAAAAATAGATCGATGGCGCGGAGGGGCCGGGAACACATCCAATGGAATTTTCGGAGCCCACAGATTTCTGGCGACTCCGCTGGGGACTGGTTTTTCTTTCTATCTTTGGCTAGTTAACATAAACTATAATAGCGATGAAATTATTAAAATTCTAATGAATTAATTAAAATCAGGGTTTTGAAATAATGCAATCATAGTGTAACTTTTTATATATATAATATTTAAATATATATATTTTATATATATAATATTTAATTATATATATTTATATATATAATATTTCATTCTGTCTAATCTCTGCACTTTGAAAGTGTGGGGTGATGTATCAATTTTTGACTACTAATCCTTACCTTTCTTTTGTGCAGAATGGAACTACAGAATACTCCCTTTACCGTCCAACTGGGACGAGGCGCTAGCATCCAGCTAGCGAATGCTGTCATTAATACTGGAGACTCTGAAGCCACCATTCAATTTGGAAGCTTAGAGTTCTCTACAGCTACTGCAATGGCTGCCGCCGTACCTATTCACGGTATGACTGTTCAAGGCCATTCTGCGAGGCCTGACTCTGCTGAAACTTATGCACGACGTGCCTATTCAGTGCAACAACCATGAGCTGCTAGAACTGCTACTGCTAAAGCAGTTCAACAAAACAGGATCTCTGTCTTCGAAAGACTATCGCAGCCCAAGGCCCCAACCACGGAGAGGGTCGTAACTGGAGGAAGAATATCTGTGGTATCTACTGGGGCCACCACTCTGCCAACCGGGTTATCTGCATCCGGAAAGGATGATGCTGAAGCCTCCTCATCTGGAGGAAGGCTCATAAGAAGGCAAAGGAGAAAGTTGAATGCAAAGCTACGAGCTCAACAACCACTACCAGTGCATCCGTCAACACTCCCAGCCTTGGAGCAAGAGGTTAACGTTCCCACCCATAACAAGTTTGCAAATCTAAAATGGGTGAAGAGGAACAGCCCTACTGGCGAGTTGAAACAGTCATTTTGGGATCAGCAGCCCCAAACCCCTATTTCTCAAACGAAGAAGCATGAAACTCTGTCCGCCAGGGTGCACAGAGTTTTGAAAGTTGCAAGAGAAAATGGCCTGATAAGGAAGAAATATCAAAGGCCATCGACATTTAAGGTTAGGAGGATCCCACAAAGAGAGTTACCAACTGCCACGGTAGGTCAGGAGAAATCGAGATCAATCCCACGCGGTGAACATTGGAGCGTGAAACCTGAACCTCGTGTTCAGGGATCCGCTATCAAAAGGTCCCAGTGGAAAGGTAAAGAAATTTGGAGGCCGAGACCTCCTGAAAGAAAATTACTGCAGAAGAAAGTAAATATAGGTGTGACATCTAGTGCAGCCTCCCAGAGATCCACCTTTAATAAACATCGTCAATAATGGGTACCTAAGGAAAAGGTTCCTATTACTGACACCTACAATAGTCAACACCTTGGAGAATTTTCTAAGGAATCCTATTGCCAGCCAACTTCAACCTCTCGAAAGAATGTCAATTTTGATCGTACCCCTCCAATAGAAGAAGTTCCTATACCACATGCAGAGCCAGAGATCTACTGGAAGCGTCGCTCTGAGATTCGAGTACAAGAAAATGATAACGATGAAGATGAAGACACCATGGAAGTCGAGGTAGTTTACATGGTGGGGCATGGTGATGAGCCACATCAAACACGTGGCTATCGACGACTCAACGAAGCAGGACCTGCCTCTTCTAAAACAACAACCTCTCAAGAAGATCAAGCTCAGCACGAGCAGTCAAAAGGAGTTCCCTCAGACGGTGAACAAAATGATGATCAAGATGAAGAAGTGCTTGCTGAGACATTAGCACAAGCACAAAGACGTTTGAAACTCCAGATGAAAGAAAAAGATAAGGAGATATCCGATCTGAACAGCAAGATGACAGAAATGATGGCACAGATGATTGCGATGATACAGTTAATACAGAAGAACATCATTACTACTCCTGTACTTGCTCAACCAACTGATCATCATACATCGGGTCAGCCCGTTAATCAGCAGATATCCAGTAGTGTTCCTACTAATTTGCCAACCGGCCCAATACCCCAGGTGTCTGGAATACGAACCACACATGAAGAAGGAAATGAGGCTGATCAACCTGTTCATCTACAAGCTCACCAAAATGTTACAAGTACATCTGAGCCGATGATGACTCCCCAATTAGAATCAATCATCAATGAAAAGATTAAGGCTGTCATTGCCTCAGAGCAGGTAGAGAAGTTTGTGAGCAAGGGTCGCCCGTATCCGGCCGAGTATGATCAGGTGCCCTACCCTAAAGGCTATTCAGTGCCTAAGTTTAATACTTTTAATGGCACCGGCAATCCTAAACAACACTTGGCTCAATTTAAAGCAACTTGTGGAAATACTGGAGGCAACGATGCTCTACTCTTTCGCCAATTCATTAGTAGTTTGACTGCAACTGCTTTTGAATGGTACACTGAGCTTCCCAATGATTATGTTAAGACATTTGCAGAATTAGAGAATATGTTCGTGAAAAGATTCGCTAGCGCTACGGAGAAAACTACTATCGCTGACCTTGCCCTAGAAAAACGAAAAAAGGGTGAGCCAGTGACAAAGTACATCACTCGCTGGCGTAATATGAGCATGAAATGCGAACAATAGTTGGAAGAGGAGCACGCTGTTCAACTGCTAATGGGAAACATCGATGATAAGATGTTACCATTTTTATGCATGGCCTCCATTAGCACTTATCAGGAGCTACTGGATAGAGTAGCTAAATTTGAAAAGTTGAATTTGTCTAAGTCTGAAAATTATTCAGATAGACCCCGAAGAAATAAAGCTGCAGATACTAGAAGGGATGAGATCTATTCTGTATCATCTTTAAGGATCGATAAAGAAAAACAATCTACTCCTAAAGATGATAAATGAAGACAATATTCTAAACCCCAGCCAAAATTAATATTGGGAGGAAACGACAGGTCTCAGACTTTTCGTGATGGAGGAGAACGTTCGAGGCCAAGAACTGGTGATCGAATCACATCCCTTAAAGAAAAAATGAATAGAGAATATTCTTTTAAGAGGGAAAGTGTGGCAAAACTATTTAAGCAGGCTCTTAATGCTGGTCTTGAATTACCGGAATGTAAAAGACCAGAAGAAGCTGAGCAGAAGATAATCCTAATTTTTGCCCGTATCACCGAGTTATCAGCCACCCTATTGAAGATTGTTATGTCTTCAAAGACTGGCTTGAAAAGAAATATAGAGATGGTGAGTTCACGCTATCAAATAGCGTTCTAGTTCACCCAAAGAAGGAGTCTGTGAAGGTGATTGTGTCTTCTCCTATACCTCCAATGAAGGGAGGAGACAAAATGAAGGGAAAAATGATGCCAGAAAAAGATGGATGGCAGACTGCAATCTCTAAGAAGACACGAAAGATGATCAAACAACTAGAAGGAGTTCCTGGTGTAAAATGAAAATCCTCTACAGAACCAGTGCTTGAATTGAAAGGAAATTGAAATTCAGGTGCATCCACTTCCAGGTCATCAACTCGAAGACGTTCTAATACTAAGCGGTTCTATAAAACATCCTCTAAGAAGTCTGACAGCTCAAACAAGCGTAACAGGCTAAAGAAGAAGAGGACCGTGCTTCAAAAGATCATCAACAATTTGGAGGATTATCGTCAACCATTGAGACGACCCATAACACTTGCAGATTTTATGTCTGAGCTTCAAATAGACCAATCAAAAGTAGAAGATGATGAACAAGAAGATGAAGAATCACTCAATGTAGAAACATGTTGAGTCATCTCAGTAGCATCGACTGCATGCCAAAGGGATTTTGTTAAAGATTACAATAGGGGTCAGATATCAATGTCTTCTACAAAAATGACTGATAAAGTGACATCTGAGTTATGTTTGATGGTGCTGCAGACAAATGGTGACTCAGAAGAAGAGTTGTGTTTTCCAAGTGACGATGAGTCAGATCAACAAATAGCTTCACGAATGGACCGTGTAAAGCTGAGTGAAGACTCTGAACATATAACAAAATCTTCATCAGAAGAGGCTGAGTCAAGTGAGGTGGCTCAAGTACAATTGAGAAGTGGCAAAGTGCTGCCACCGCCACTAAAAAAGAGGTTATCAAGCAAAGATAAGGGAAAAGATATAGTCATTAATGAAGAAATCATTCCTAAAGATCATAAGAAGAAATATGATACAAATAAAGGGATAGAATACAATATCATTTCCCACTTAAGAAAAATCCCAGCACAGCTCAGCATCTATGAAGCTCTTCTAATGTCAAGAGAGCTTCGAGAAACCTTGATACAGGCTCTGAAAAATCCAGAAAGATATGAGGCGTATTTCGCAGAAAGATGTTTGAGCGAAGTTCTTCATGCCAGAATGAACCTGTTGTTACGTTCTCTGAAGAAGATCTCATGCTGGGGACTACAGAACATAATCGTCCTCTATATGTTACGGCAGAAAGTGATGGCATCATAATCAAGCGAATCTTGATTGACCCCGGGTCTTTAATAAATCTCATGAGCTTGCGCACACTAAGATCACTATCCCTAGATATTCAACATCTCGGGCCAGATAAATTTATGGTGCACGGTTTCAACGAGAAAGGACAAAAAACTATAGGGTCATTTGTCCTTCCCCTAAAATTTGGAGAGCTGTGCACAGAAGCCAAATTTCATATTATTGATGCAGACACTTCATTCAAGGCACTCTTGGGTAGACCTTGGCTCCATGAGAATGGTCTTATTCCATCAACAATGCACCAATGCATGAAATATCTAAAAGATGGATAAGAGTACCGGATCTCTGGGGATATACAACCCTTCGCAGTCCACGAAGTAAAAATTTATGATGATGCAAAATACTTCATTCCAAATGAAGTAAAACCGACAAAATCTCCAGAAGTTAAAGCATCGACCTCAAGGAGTATAAAACAGCCCAAGGAAGTTGAAGCAAAGCAGATGGGAAAGAAGGGCATGTCACCCAATTTTCCTAAAAAGATTAATACATTGACTAAATCAAATAAAATTGTACTTCATTTAGGAAGTGACACGGAGGAAGATGAGGATATCTCCGAAACCTACAACCCTTTGTTGAACGAAAAGCCAAAGGAAAATATTTTTGTAGTTACTTTGATCTCTCCTCAACACTTCAAAGAAATAGTATCCCGTGAGGTTCATAATGTTGAAGAGCTTAAAACATTTTATGTACCTCCCCTACGCGGAAGTAGAGGACCAGGAAGCTTATTTTATAAATTTTGAGAATATCAAGAAGAGAATCTCAATGAACATGGGAATTTCAATAAAGATGTAGAGATAATTCCTACAGAAATGCCCAGATACTGTCCCAAAAGAATTCAGCAAATGATATGAAAAGCTGGAGTTCATAATATGGTTACTTGGCGACGAGCACGTTTCTTTCATAGAATGTGGTGCCAAGAATTATCAAAGATGGGTAGTCGCGATACAAAAGGTCTTGGATTTATCACAGTTGAACATACTCAAAAAAATATATGTTATGCGATAATGGATAAATGTCTGACTACTGAAGACACATATATGAATGAAGAGAAAGATATGGAAGCTAAACCTGCACCAGAAGAACTTGAAGATGGTGGACAGGCCGCTATCATGGATGAACTGAAAGAAATAAACTTGGGAACTGACAAGGACCCTCGCCCGACCTTTATTAGTGCTCTTCTCTCCAAAAATAAAGTTAAAAAGATGAAAGTATTACTCAGTGAATTCAGGGACTGCTTTGCTTGGACATACGATGAAATGCCAGGCTTATCCCCTGATATAGTTGTTCATAAACTAGCCATTAAACCAGGTGCAATACCTGTTAAGCAAGCTCCAAGGCGAATGAGGCTAGAGATTGAAGAGCAAGTGATTACAGAAACCAAGAAGCTTATCGAAGCAGGTTTTATTCGAGAAGAGAAGTATGCTGATTGGATAGCCAATATTGTCCCAGTGAAAAAGAAGAACGGACAAATTTGTATATGTATTGACTATCGAGACCTAAATAAGGCGTGTCCAAAAGATGACTTTCCACTTCCAATATCAGAATTGCTGGTTGACAATACGTTCAACTACGACATATTCTCATTTATGGATGGATCGTCGGGCTACAACCAAATCAGAATGGCACCTGAAGATGAGAAACATACATCTTTTAGGACTCCCATCGGCATATTCTGCTACACAGTTATGTCCTTTGGCTTGAAGAATGCTGGAGCTACATACCAAAGAGCTATGACGCATATATTTGACGACCTCATCCACCAGAAAGTTGAATGCTATGTGGATGATCTTGTTGTCAAAAGTAAAGACCGAAAAGATCATTTTGAAGATTTGAGAATTGTATTTGAGAGGATCAGAAAATTCAATCTCAAAATGAATCCACTCAAGTGTGCTTTTGGAGTTTCCTCAGGAAAGTTTCTTGGGTACGTTGTACGACATGGAGGGATTGAGGTTGATCCTAACAAAGTCAAGGCAATCATAGAAATGCCGCATATGAAAAGTCTTCGCCAACTCCGTTCTTTACAAGGACAACTTGCGTTTATACGGCGGTTCATCTCAAATCTATCCGGCAGATGTCAACCATTTGCAAAGCTGATGAAGAAGGACGTCCGCTTCAAATGGGATGCAGAATGCCATGAAGCGTTTGACAGTATCAAGAGATATCTGTTAAACCCGCCTATTCTTGCAGCACCAATTTCAGGGAAGCCTCTAATTCTATACACCGCAGCGTTGGAAGAGTCCCTTGGGGCATTGCTAGCGCAACACAATGGAGAAGGCAAAGAAAATGCACTCTACTACATCAGTCGAAGATTGATTGGAGCAGAGATACGTTACTCTCCAATTGAGAAACATTGTCTGGCGCTGATTTTCGCAGTTCAAAAACTCCGCCACTATATGCTGTCTCATAAAATTACGCTGATATCAAAGATCGATCCGCTAAAGTTCTTGATGACAAGACCAGCGTTGACAGGTCGACTTGCCAGGTGGGCAGTGATACTTCTGCAGTTTGATATCACATATCTTCCACAAAAGGCAGTAAAAGGGCAAGTCTTAGCAGATTTTCTTGTCGCACATCCCGTTCCTGCAGATTCACCGCTCAATGATGATCTACCCGATGAACAAATTTTAGTTGTCCAAGAAGGAGAGAAGTTATAGATGTGGGAGATGTATTTTGACGGTGCATCATCAATTAAATCTGCCCAACCTCCAAACCTCCCAAAAGCTCGAGCTGGTGTCGGTCTTATCTTCATAGCACCTAATGGAGGGATAATGAGATTTTCATTTGGTTTAACTGAACCCAGAACCAACAACGAAGCAGAATATGAAGTTTTAATAGCGGGTCTCGAGATCGCTATTTCAATGAAAATTCAAAGCTTCAAAATTTTTGGTAATTCTCAGCTCGTTATAAATCAAGTACTAGGTATCTATAAAATCGGTAGAGTCGGGTTGATTTACTATCATAAACGAGTCCTCGAACTTTTGAAGCAAATTACAAATGTTACATTAATCCAAGTTTCTCGAGCTCATAATAGTAAGGCAGACTCTTTAGCAAAACTTGCTAAAAAAATGGCGAGCATGAATGACGAGCCAGTGTTAATCAGTGTCAACACTCGTCGAATACTAGAGCCAGCAATTCTATGTTCCCCGCAGGCAGAGGGGTCACCAAATTCAAGCCAACAGGATACAACTTTGGTTGTTCCTCAACCTCCCCAACAAATTATTTAGAAAAATCAAATAGATAAACCTCCAATATTTACAGAAAGAAAATTTGGCAGAACCTCTAAATCCTGGCTTGAATGCCTAGAGGTTGAAGAGCAAAATGACTGGAGGCAGCCTTTCATTGACTACTTTAGAGAAGGCAAACTCCCGACAGATAAATCATTAGCTACACAGATAAAAAAGAGAGCGTTGCGATATGCATTTGTTAACAACACGCTATATCGAAGATCGTTCGATCAAATGTGGCTACGATGTTTAGGGAGAGATGAAGCAGATAAAGTTATCTCTGAAGTTCATGAAGGACTATGTGGTGCATATCAATCGGGCCCTAAAATGGCCATTAAAATTAAAAGAATGGGTTATTATTGGCCATCAATGGTAAAGGATTGCACCAATCATGCAGACATATGCCATGAATGTCAAATTCATGGCAATATTATACATCAACCTTCAAATCCTTTACATCCCACTATAGCATCCTGGCCATTTGAATGCTGGGGGACAGATGTAATAAGGCCAATTGATCCACCATCATCTGCTGGACACCGCTTTATATTAGCTGCAACAGATTATTTTTCTAAATAGGCTTAAGCGGTACCATTCAAAGAAGTCACTGCTCATCATGTAATCAACTTTTTTTACTCATAATATCGTCTACAGATTTGGTGTACCACGCCGCATAATCTCAGACAACGGTCCAGCTTTCAAAAGTACTAAAATATATAAATTCATTGAGCGGCATAAAATTGATTGGCGATATTCATCGATCTATAATCCAAGAGCAAATGGATTGGCAGAAGCCTTCAATAAGACGCTCGTAAAGCTGATCAAGAAAATCCTCACTAAAAATAAAAGAGAATGGCATACTAAGATGGCAGAAGCATTGTGGGCATATCGTACTACGTACAAGACACCAACAAAAGTAACTCCTTATGCACTGGTATTTGGAGCTGAAGCAATACTTCCCATCGAAGTTGAATTGCCGTCACTTCGAGTAGCTGTTCAGTACGACCTAACAGAAGAACAAAATGTTCGCCTACGGATGGAAGAACTTGACGCACTAGATGAAGTCCGACTTCAAGCTCAACAAAATTTAGAAATTTATCGAGCAAGAATGATAAAATCTTTTGACCGTATGGTACGCCCTCAAGCATTTCAAGAAGGAGAATTGGTCCTGGTGCTGAGAAGACCAATTATCCCACACCGAAGAATGGGTGGTAAATTCGAGCCAAACTGGGAAGGCCTTTTTGTCATCAAGAAGGTGTACCAGGGAGGAGCCTATCAACTCATCGATATGGAAGGTCGACGACCCATGCCTCCGATCAATGGGAGATATTTGAAGAAATATTATTCTTAAGAAAGCAAGCACAAGATCACTCCCTCACAAAGAAAGAATATATTTCTAAGTTATCTTAGAAATTCTCCCACAAGACAGCGGGCATTTTTAAGTTTAAAAATGCTGAAAAATCTGATGACAGTTGAAAGTTCCCTTCAAGACAGGGGGCATTTTAAATATTTATTTGGGTTAACATCGATTCCCAAACAAATATTTAAAATTATTCATGAAGCTACCACTACACAAATACAGGGCAGAAACTAGTGCCTTCAAGCAAACAAATATGCGATCATTACAAAATGAAGATTCATCTCCAAATTTATCAAAATCCTGAAGTTCAAATGAAGAGACTTTTGGTCTGATAACTTCAGCAAATCAAAGCTGACAAGTATGACCTGTTATAGTACAAGTCTAATGCTCAAATAGGTGTAATATCAGTCTCAACAAGCCTATATGCGGCCGAGTCACTAACAGCTTTACCTACTCAACAAGCCATGATAAGAGGCCGTAGTAGGAAAGCCACCTGTTTTGTTAATCCAATGACAAATACTACCAAGTCTGATATTTGTCAAATTTATCAAATCAAAGTAGTTCAGATTCAGAAGATTTCTTCAACTAACAATAGATTGAGACAAAACCCAGAAGAAGATTCTCATTCAACTCAAAGGCATCAAGCCACATGAAAATTTCTATCAAATTTAGAAGCATTATCCTTCAATAAATCTGCCAAGCACAAAGCTAAGATCGAAGGAGCTTCTTTTCTTCGACATGCCCGATAAAGCATAAAGCTCAGGACCGAAGAAGTTTTCTCACAGTTCTTATAAAGCCATAGGCTGAACTAAGGGATTGTTGTCATCATCAAAGTCCATCATGCACAAAGCCCTGGACTGATGTCTATTTGCCATTGACCTAATACAAATCTAAAGTGTGTAGGTCACTGATATGAACTCTTCATCAAGCCCATAACAGCACAAAGCTAGGGCAGAATAAATATTAATTCCTGACAAATCTAGAAGATAAATCATGGATATATAAAAGACCCTTTATGTGACATCTAAATCTAATTTTAGAGATCCGTAAAGTAAGCTAGCTTTCAAAAAACATGATATGCTATAGGACACATATCATATTTGTTGGGGGGCATTTGTTGACCTATAACTGTCGGCCAAGCCCGACACCTCATCCGAATCCCACGACCGGCTCCCACGATCACCCACGATCGCGAGTAACTACCTCACAACCTCCTCTCTACGACACAAAAATAAGGAAAATCTCTCCCATTTGCTCTCTAAGGCATACAGAGGAAGAAAAGAAAAAAAAGGATTTGATACTCACAACTGCAAGCAAAGCCAAAAGCCCCTCTCCTCCTGCGATCAACGAACTTGGACGAATCCGCCGCCGACCTCCTGCTCCCGCCTTCGTTTTGCTTCTGTCGAACCGGCCCAACTCCTACATCCTGTTCTTCATCGTCGGATCTCCTCCACGCGACGCCAAGCTTGTCGTCGACCCGACTCTTGCTCGCCTCTGGCCCGACCACTTGCGAATCCGACTTCCGATTTGTCTCCCGCCGCTTGCACACCGGCAACCGTCTCGACCTCTACACCTCATCCCACCGGCGACTCCAGACCTCCTGCCTACACCCGCCGCCGGCCAGATCCGCCTCCTCCATCTCCGGCACCTGCACTCGGCCGCCAAACCCAATCGACTCCTCAATCTGCTCGAACCAGCCGCCGGCCAGCCTTCGCTGTCCACCTCCTCTGCTCGGACCCGCCACCGACTCGCCGGACCCGCCGCCGACGAAGCCGCCGTGCCCTAGCCTCCCGCGACCCGCTCCCGTGCGTGACCGATCCTAGCCAAATCGGGCTTCTCCCGATCTTCTTCCTCCTCTAATATCATAATTTTTATATATTATATTATATATATTATAATATTATATAATAATGCTATAATATAATGTTATATTATACATAGTATAATATATATATATATTATATAGATGATATTATATAACAGTTATGTATAATATAATATATATATATATATATATATATATATATATAATATTATTTAATGTAATAATAATAATTTTATTATTATTATTATTATTATTATTATATTATATTATATATAATTTAAAAGAGAAAGAGAAAGAGAGAGAGAGAGAGAGAGAGAGAGAGAGAGATGGGGAGAAATAAAAGAATTTGCAAATATGTATGAAGA
Organism: Dendrobium chrysotoxum; assembly: GCA_019925795.1. Classification (NCBI taxonomy): domain Eukaryota; kingdom Viridiplantae; phylum Streptophyta; class Magnoliopsida; order Asparagales; family Orchidaceae; genus Dendrobium; species Dendrobium chrysotoxum. The sequence continues at coordinate 5,722,844 of CM034308.1, forward strand.
CTTGAAGGAAGTCCCGGGGTTGATACGGTCCCCCGAAGCCCTCGGTCGTCGAGCTAATCCGACCGAGGGATTGAAGACTTGAAGACCAAATCTCCTCGCCGTTGATTTGATCCGGTCGAGTCGAGCCAAAAGGGCAAATGCCCTCCTTACCTCCCGGCGCCGGGGAGGGGACGCCGGAAGGCTGCTGGATTTTCGAGGGGACAAAAACTACCTTTTAAAATAAAATTAAATTGTTTCATCAACAGGTTGCACACAATTTGAAGACTTGAAGACTCGATCGCTCTCCCAATCTCCTCGCCGTTGATTTGATACGGTCGAGTCGAGCCAAAAGGGCAAATGCCCTCCTTACCTCCCGGCGCCGGGGAGGGAACGCCGGAAGATTGCCGAAATTCACTAAAAAAAAATTTGGGACTTAGAAAAAATAAAATTTTTGGACTTATTTGGATTTTTGGAAAGATTGAAAATATTCAACTTATTAATTTAATTGCAACATTAATTAACCAATAAATTTAAATGGACAAATAAATAGCCTAATATAATCTACTTGGATTTAATAAACCAATGAACATTTTAAAAAACAGATAAAACTTAAAACTTAAATCAAAATCTTTAAACAATTAAATTTAAATTTTGGATTTGAGAATAATAAACTAATTAAACCCTTAAGAAATCCTCACATTCAAATATTTTCAATGAGCAAACAAATGAGAAGGTTAAGCTTGATCTTTTCCAAATCCAAAGCAGATGTTAACATGATTAATTAACTGAGGACAAATTATTAATTTAATTAAATCACAAAGAGAAATTTAAATATCTAAACAACTAATACTAAACAATAAATATTTTAAAATTAAAACTTTAATTCAAAATCCTTTTAATCAAACTTTAATTTAAAATAAAAATCATTTAATTAATTTAAAACATTAATCAGTTAACAAAACCAATTTAACTAATTAAATAACTAATTAATTAAAACAATTAATTTCAATAAAAAAAAATAAATAACTCATTTAATTTACTTAATTAATTAATGCAATCAAAATAACAATATAAAAATAAAATATTTTCAATAATCCAATATAAGTACAAGTTCTTACAAAGCCCTCCAAACATCTCTCCAATAGCTCTCCAATTGAGCAAGAACAACGCTCACAACGACTCTGAAACTGCTTTCCAACAAATGATAGCTCACATAATAGCTCTCTAATAGAGCAGCTTTCCAAACTACTGAACTCATCTGTAAGAAACAACAGAAACATCTTATGTTCAATGAAAATCCTTACAAATGGATGGTCCTCTTATGTCAATCATATATGTGTCTTCCAATCTCATGCCATCAATTAAGAAGTATGAAACATGTAATTTGAGGAGAAAGAGTTCAATTCATTAAGATCTAAGATGGTTAGAGCTTCAAACCATTTCCTGCAACCCAAAGGCAAAATACAACACACTATAATTCACCTATAAATGGGAGCAGAGAATTTATAGTGCCCACTACAACTATACTACAATTCACCTATGAGCAGGAATAAGGAATTCGTAGTGCCTACAACAACTAGCCTACAAGCAAGGACAAGGAGCTTATATCTAACAAATCAATCCGCTTATGGGAGAGAATAGGGGAACTTGTAGCGAGCAAGATAATTCTCTTACGAAAACGAGCACGATCTCCTAATACCTATTGAGCAAGTATCCTTTATAAGCTTTACTAAGTGACGTTTAGAGGACTCAAAATAAACTAAATGCAATAAGTGAAATCTAATACACTTAAACGCCACCGGATCCGCAACACGTATACAAGCAGACAGAAGGCGTTCGTAGGCCCCTAAGAGAAATCTCGACCTTTTCTAAATGAAATCACTGGCACAACGGATCATATTTAAATATTTTAAAATTGCTCCTTATGTATTAAATATGATCCCTTAAACTAAAATCTACCCCTGCATGTGCTCCGGTCAACATTTTAAAGTTACAAACACAAATGTTCGAGAATGCTGTGCAGGGTCAAATGCTACAACCCGCATGTGCTCCGACCACCGCATACGATTTCAAAATCTAATGGTCTGAGAATGCTGCGCGGGTCTAAATTCGAGTCTCATCCTCCTCCTCGAAAGGATTGGAGTCAACACGACTTAAATCACAAAATACCTCCCAAAATCCTATGAAAATACTAGTGACTTTAACGTCACCCCGATGATGGCCGTGTTGACACAAAATCTCAACCGGAGGGGTCAAATCTCAAAACTAATAAAAGACTAAATCTTGAAAACTTAAAACTAGAAAACACATCCACCTCCCGCAACCGTTTGTCGGGGGTGATAAATTTGAAATTAACCTCAGCTCACAAAGAGCGAATGCGTGTCGGGTGTATCGCTACGATTCATCCTCAAATAGTCTCTTGCCAGCAGGGACGTGGCACGTGCCCTCTGATCGGGTGGTTTTACCGCTAAATGGCACCATTATATTACGATCACGGCCAAAACCCGTATGTTCCCTAACGGCGTCAAACCCTTGTGCGATGAATCATAGGGAATAGTCGATAGGCACAAAGCCCTCTGTCAGCTAAGGTGGATTCAGATATCCCCTTAGACAAATACCAACCCAGGTCTACAAGGTATTCTTGGACGAAGCAACCTATGGCTGCCGATAAGATGCCTTCTTTCAGGTTGGGTCGACTACCTCCTCTGACTAAGTAGACCAGGGATCATGACAGCCCGGGACGACGGAACCATGGGATCTTGATCGGGCTCGTCTTCATTCCCCCCACCACCAGTTTTAAATTTATGGTGATAATTTCTAAATCATGATGATAAATTCAAATCTCAAATTCAAACCCTAAAACTGTTGCTATTATACGGTGGGTTCATAACCTATACGACCGCTTTAATAACTAGCCTTAATCGAAAGTTCTCTCTTGTTATCATGAGGGGTAATTAACTATAGGGGCTTGCGCCTATAGGAAACCAGAACTCAGATCATAAAGTCCTCACAAAATGAGGGCGAAATCTCTGGGTAGTGTCTTATCTAAAACCCAATTTGTTTTCTGAAAATTCACCCGGAACCTAATTTTGTTAAAACTCTCTGCCGTCATTGTCACTAATAAAAGAAAAATAGATCGATGGCGCGGAGGGGCCAGGAACACATCCAATGGAATTTTCGGAGCCCACAACTTCAACTGCGCCATCCTTTTTTTCCCTCTAAATCTCAAGCATGCTGGTTTCAATACTCTAATTTTCTTCCCTATATTTATTCAATTTATCTTAAGAGTTGTTTTTCTTTAATGTTCAATTGTAGCACATGACTTCCTTCTTATGCTCAGTTGTCCTAATTTTCTATTGTAGGGTATATCCTTGAAATCAGGTCTAATGAACTTTATTTTAGATGCATGTATCCTTTCAATGTAGCTCTGAAGTATAATATAAAACTTTGTATACAATGCCTCTCATTTGAATTGAGGCAGCTTAACAAGTAAAGACAGAGTGTCACTTTTAATTAGAAGTAAAGGTAGTCGGGACTCATCAAGGAGCATTTTGGAGTTCACCTGGACATGCTTAAAGGTATATGAAGAAGGTTCTTCTTCTTTTATGTTTATTCCCCCATGAATTAGCGACATCTTATATTTAATCTGGATATTCTGTTGCGATGTTCAACATTGCAGGTATTGCTGAACGTTCTACTTGGAAATCTCATCTTCGTATCTGTTTTGTGGATTGGTATTAGGGTTCTGCTCAGATTGAATGATCATATATGCAGGTATAGCTGTAGTTTTTAGCATAAAAAGCTTTTTCTATGAGTCTGAAGTTGCCTATGTAACTGTTACCATCATGACCTACTATTTTGGCTGGTTATGCGAGTTTGTGATTGCCTTTCATTTATGTTGGCCACATTTGTGGTAATTTAGTTAAGCAAACTCTTATTGAAGTAACTCCTAATTTTTATATGTACGCAACCTCTTGTATTGTAACATTAATCCTGTTTCCCACTTTATTCTGTTTCTTCACTCTTTTATACATGCCCCATTTGCAACCTAGTTTGTACTTCTTTTCTTTTGTAATTGCATCCTTAACTAGTTCTTAAAAAAATCGACTTTCTTTCAAGGAAAATTAGAAGTCATTTAACTATGAGCAAGTATGGTAGCTTTGCCCGCCAAACTTGTACATGTTGATGGGGAAGGGAGGGGGACATGGATATCTCTTTAGCAATTAAATGTTGTATTGGCTTACATTATTTCTGGTATTTGTTTAAATTTTTGCTCATAAATTACTATGAGTAAGCCTATTTTTCTCATCGAAGTTATTCATATTTTTTATTTTTATATTTTATTAGGTACAGAGAAATCTTGTTGGCTGTCCTTGTTTCAAGCTACTTTAAGATGTTCTTCTTAGCCATGATGGTACATGCAATCCTTTATTTAAGTATTACTTGACTCGAGAAAGGTAGAGGCAGACCTAAAAAAGCTTATTAGAAAATATTAGAAATTTAATTTCTTTATTAGATTTAAATGAGAAATTGACTCTTAATAGGACACAACGGAGAAAAGGATTCATGTAGCTGACCCCACATAGTGGGATAAAAGCTTGATGATGTTGTTGTTGTTGTTATTAACTCGAGTAGATAACATTTGGTCATTCCTCATATTTCAGAAGCTATCAATTATTGCCTCTTGAGTTTGTCTCATCTCTTCCTAATGCAGGTCTGGGATTTTCCTTTTGCTACTATCTTCATTGTGGATATCTTTGTTCTATCATCGAACACGGTGGCTTTAAGAGGTTTGAGCTTGGTTCTTGTGGATTCTGAATTGTTAAATGCATGTCTAGAATCTCCATTACGCTGTCATATACTTTATGGAATCTTAAAAAATTACTATATCCCATTATTAAACCTCCGTCAACAGGGGATCTAGAGAGGAGTTGAAGAACATAGAATTTTCGCTGTAAGAAATTTGTATATGATTTGAATCCGTGGACTAAGGATTTGAAAAGAGGCAATTTGGCCATCCCCCAGTTTCATCATCTTTCTGTCGAATCTAAACCATATCACCGATCAGTTAGTCTTGTGTTCATGGACATACGCATTACTTAAGCTGAAATCCTGTTTCCAAATTTTGTTTGACAGTTTTAACGCAATTGAGGACCTCTGCATGCACTGTATTATGCTTATGTGCCCATAGTGCCAAATTTGTAGCTTCACACTGGCTGCTCCATCTTCTGTAGTTCTTTTAGGTACTTGCAATTTTACACATGTTTATGGACTCACTTTATTTTTCCTTCCATTTCTATTCCGTTTTTTTTATTCATTTTCTGTGACATTGCTGACTAGGGCTGTGATCAAGCTCCAGTTTACTGCTCTGCAAATTTAGCTGAGGACATGACCTCTATGGTTATGACAGCCTTGATAGATACGGAACTGGTAAGTTAGTTACTGTAAATGTAATACAATTATGACATGGAGACAAAGTCCTGTTTCATCTTCACCTTTCCGGACGAAGTTAAAAGCATTTTTCTGTGACTCGGTCATGAACAATTTACTTTCTTAGAATGATCTGCAAAGCTTATCATGGCCTTATTTACTAGGTACAAAAACTGTAATGTTATAATTTTGGGAGCCTTAAAACTTTCCATGCAAAAAACAAAAAAAAAATTGCTTGATAAGTATAACTATTAAAGTAAGGAATTAAGGAATTGGAGCTAAGGAGTGATCATAAGAATGCATCCAGTGTTTCTTCAATGTTATTGGGGCCGCCAACTCATCTTTTGGTGTCTGGTGACCAACCTAAGGAAATTCACGAAGTTGAGAGTTAGCATATGGTGTATCAGTTATAAGGTTGTGAGATGACCTACAATGCTGAGGCAAGTTTGGAAGATGGCATGAGGATTTATTTTGTTCTCTCCTGAAGTGGATAAGTAGTTACTACTACCTTGAGGGCTAACTTCAGGCATCCATTTTTATGCATATGTTTGGATTGCTTGAATGTTCCTCTTAAATACCCTATCTTTACATTTGCTTGGACAAACTTGTCTGCATTGCCATTGATTTTGAGGAGAGTGCCATAGTGAGGTTTTCTTTTTCATCACTTCTGTTTGTCAGTTATGTCAGTGAGTTTAGTGCATGTATAATTAAATTTGATCGGCCATGAATCGGTTTATATTTATTATCTATTGCCAGGGTGAAATCAGTTTTATTTTTTAGGGTGGACAAAAGCATTACAAAAATAATTAAACATGAAAAAATATAAATATATATGACAAAATTCAATGCAAAGACTGTATTTCATCCTAATTGTTAAATAAAAAAAATAATTACAAGCTTTGTATTCTATTTTATATTTTCTGATAATGTTGTATTATAACTTTATTAAGAATCAAGTTAAATATATTTTTCTTGATGTATGGTACTAAACAGTTATTGAGCCAATCATCGCTCATTTTTTACGAAATCGATGCTTGACAATCTTTATTACAAGAAAATAGTCTCTCTATTGTAGCAGTAGTAACTAACAAAGTCAATGCCAAGCTAATAAATCTCTAAATTAAGGGATACACATCATCTTTCTTCACCTTAATGATTTATTTTACGAGATCAATAATACTACTCAAAGACGAGAACTCATCACTTGCACGCATATCAATAATGTATGTGGATAGTTGGTGTTCAAGTGTCATAAGTTCAATTGGAGAAAAATCATTTGAATGTAACTACACGATACTAATTAATTTTCTCTTGTCGTAAGCAGAAAATGAATAACTTGGATTTGGACGCACCATACAACGAAGCAACTTAGTGTTGTGTTCATAGAATTGATTATTCAGTTCTTGGAGATGCATATCAATAACTCTGTAAAATAAATTTACACGATAATGATATAAGTTTGTTATTTCTTCACTTATCCATATTGATCGTTGACGAGACTTAAATATTATGCTTATGTTTAGAACTTCAATTTTAACAATATTGCAAAAACGTGTTACTTCTTCCAATAAAGTATCTCATCCATCCAAATGTAGGAAAACTTGAAACTTGAAACTCATGGTCATATAATGAATAATGTTGATGCACATCATTTAATTTCTCATTGAAGAAAATGATTATATAACCCTCTCACATGAGGACACTTTAATGCTAACCCAAGAGGGATTGTAGGTTACCTCAAACATCTTGTTGAAATATAGTAACTTTAACACTCATGAATTCATCATAAACTCCTTAATTTTGGAAAAAGCATTAGAAGCTGCCTATGCCAATTGCCAAACAAATTTCACTCTTTTTGAGATATTGGGTGATTGAAGTCATAATAGGGCTAAATTCACATATGAACCTTAATGGAAGATGTCTAGTCCATTAAAATTGTAAATAGGCATTCTTGAATGTCTATGTTTTCTCGGGGTCTGTAAAGATGTCTTCATAGGAAATGAAAAATCCTAAGATTATTTAAGAAGTCATAAATCTCCTCTTCTTTATATGAATATTTCTTTTTTTTTTTGTTTAAACATTTTTAAAACCATTTGCAAATGATGCATATTATCATACCTAGTTTAATGAAAAATAATAATGTCATTAAAATTACACAACTAAAAATCTCTTAAAAAAGATGTGCAAAATGTGATTTATCACTCATATGAATATACTATGAGTGTTGATTAGGCCAAATGGCATCACTAGCCACTCGTATAAATTATACTTCATTTTGAAGTTATTTTTTCATTCATCTCCTTTACTCATGTAGATTTGATAATACCTGCTGCTTAAATCAATCTTAGGATATATCATGTCAGTTATTATATATAACATCTATCACGTCACAGTATGCGAAATTTAATCTTGATTATCTTGTTGATGGCACGACTATCTGCATATTTATGCTAAGTACCATCTCTTTTTGAGGTAAGAATAGCAGGGTGTGGGGATAAACTATCCTTAATAAATTCTTTAAAGAACAAGTAATTATGTTGTCATTTGAGTTCTGCATGCTCATATGGGCTCAGTCGTTAGTGAGGAAAATTGGGGATTGAAGATTCAGAACCAAATCTATGTTATGTTAAATGTTTTCCAATGGGAGAAGCTCATTTGGGAGTTTTTAAGACAAAATCCTAGAACTTGAACATAAGTCTGTCCACTTATGGTGAAAGGGACTTGATGGGTTGACTTGTGGTGGTCAAGGCAACTAGGAGACAAAGATGATATTCCTAGTAACTTTCTGCTCAAATTCACATATGTTAATGACATGAAGGGATTTCTTCTTTGTAGGGTTAGAGGAATCCTGAGGATGCCTTGGGGCATCCTCTTTAGGCTTAACAGGCTTTAGCATAAACAACTTGCCTAAAAATTTAAATGCTTGTAATGAGTGACATTTATTTTATAAAGTTTAGGGGTGTCAAAATCAGGTTACGGGTTGGGTTCGGGTCGAATCCAACACTAACCTGCTACTATTTGACACGACCGTTTTCGCAGACGGGTCAGAAATTTCAACTCGGACCCGACCCATCGCGTTTCTGGATTGACCCGACCCGACACGAAACCGCCGATGTATGCGGGTGATGCGACGAGCAGGCAGCTGAAGGAGATCAACGCAGAAGTAGATTTCTCGCGTTCTTGCCGCTTAGGATCATCTAGCCAGTGTGATCTCCCTTCATTACCCTTAATCTCATCCACAACTGATGATCACGTTCCTCTTGGATCCAACGGATAGGGAAAAGGCTAGGGTTAAGCGAGAGTGGAGAGCGAAGGGTGATGTAGGCCTTCTTATAGTCGGGCTTAGCGGCGAGAAAAGGCCTGTGCTTTTTCTTCTTGCCTTCCATGTTGAGTGAGCGGACGTCTTCTATCACGTAGTCGTAGAGGGATTTGAGAACTCGTCGGATCTCGATCTTTGAGCCGATGTGCACGGGCGACGCGACGGCGGCGTCACATAGAACTTCGGGGAGAATTGCGGCGGCGCCCATGCGGAAGAGGCGATTGGGAAGAAGCACGGAGTGTTGATTGCCGAGTAGATAGATCGGGCGTGTGCGGGACATGAAGTAGACGTTTGCAGGCAAAATTGGGTAAGTACGGGTTAAAACCGGGTTTCTCGGTTGACCCGAATTCGATCCGGAATTTGAAACGGGTTGAAAATCAGGACCCGAACCCGGCCCGTTCTTAAAACCGGTTGACCCTAACCCGAAAAATTCGGGTCAAATTCGAGTGAGTTTTCGGGTCGTGTCAATTTTTGACACCCCTAATAAAGCTAAGGTTTACTTAGGAGTATGTGGGCAACCTTTATTGGAAGGACAACACAAGATCCTTTTGTATATTCTCTTGATTGAATTAGTGGAAGATAACATCTAGAGATAACTCAGATAAAGATCTAGGCCTTATCTATCCAAGTGATCTTATAGGGATGCCGGTGAGGCTACAAGGGAAGATTCATATTAGCCAAGACACAACTGACAATGACATTTGTGCAGCTACTATTATAAATAATCAACTTGCATGATTTATCACGACGACTCCATGTAATCTCAGCTTGCAGGATAGCTAGTACAGAATGCCTCAACATCACTGGCCTCGTCATAGGGGGGAGAAATTATTCTATGCGAACACCGGATGGGAGAACCGTCCGGTTTACGCTTAGGTACCAAGCGGTACCGAGGCTCGATACCGCTCGATATCGAGCTCGGTACCGGACGTGGCGCATTTTCATTGGAGTCTGGACTCCACACAGAATAATTTCTCCATAGGGGACCACCACAACTTGATTATTGCTATGCTCATCGAGGTGATTTGCAACCTCAGTCTATATGAGAACTCTGACGAGGGTAGGTACTACTGTAGTGCCCACATAAATAGTGCATAAATTTAACGCCATGAATTCTCATAAAGAGTGCATAAATTTCAAACATCTTGTTGAAATATAGTAACTTTAACACTCATGAATTCATCATAAACTCCTTGATTTTGGAAAAAGCATTAGAAGCTGCCTATGCCAATTGCCAACCAAATTTCACCCTTTCTGAGATATTGGGTGATTGAAGTCAAAATCAGGTTACGGGTTGGGTTCGGGTCGAACTCAACACTAACCTGCTACTATTTGACACGACCGTTTTCGCAGACTGGTCAGAAATTTTAACTCGGACCCGAACCATCGGGTTTCTAGGTTGACCCGACCCGACACGAAACCGCTGATGTATGCGGGCGACGCGACGAGCATGCAGCTGAAGGAGATCAACGCAGAAGTAGATTTCTCACGTTCTTGCCGCTTAGGATCATCTAGCCAGTGTGATCTCCCTTCATTACCCTTAATCTCATCCACAATTGATGATCACGTTCCTCTTGGATCCAACGTATAGGGAAAAGGCTAGGGTTAAGCGAGAGAGGAGAGCGAAGAGTGATGTAGGCCTTCTTGTAGTCAGGCTTAGCGGTGAGAAAAGGCCTGCGCTTTTTCTTCTTGCCTTCCATGTTGAGTGAGCGGACGTTTTCTATCTCGTAGTCGTAGAGGGATTCGAGAACTCGTCGGATCTCGATCTTTAAGCCGACATGCGCGGGCGACGCGACGACAGCGTCACATAGAACTTCGAGGAGAATTGCGGCGGCGCCCATTCGGAAGAGGTGATTGGGAAGAAGCACAGAATGTTGATTGCCGAGTAGATAGATCGGGCGTGGGCGGGACATGAAGTAGACGTTTGCGGGCAAAACTGGGTCAATACGGGTTAAAATCGGGTTTCCCGGTTGACCCTAATTCGATCCAGAATTCGAAACGGGTTGAAAATCATGTCCCGAACCCGGCCCGTTCTTAAAACCGGTTGACGCTAACCCGAAAAATTCGGGTCAAGTTCGAGTCGAGTTTTCGGGTCGTGTCAATTTTTGACACCTCTAATAAAGCTAAGGTTTACTTAGGAGTATGTGGGCAACCTTTATTGGAAGGACAACACACAAGATCCTTTTGTATATTCTCTTGATTGAATTAGTGGAAGATAGCATCTAGAGATAACTCAGATAAGGATGTAGGCCTTATCTATCCAAGTGATCTTATAGGGATGCCGGTGAGGCTACAAGGGAAGATTCATATTAGCCAAGACACAACTGACAATGACATTTGTGCAGCTATTATTATAAATAATCAACTTGCATGATTTATCACGACGACTACATGTAATCTAAGCTTGCAGGATAGCTAGTACAGAATGCCTCAACATCACTGGCCTCGTCATAGGGGGGAGAAATTATTCTGTGCGAACACCAGATGGGAGAACCGTCCGGTTTACGCTTAGGTACCGAGCGGTACCGAGGCTCGATACCACTCGGTATCGAGCTCGGTACTGGACTTGGCGCATTTTCATTGGAGTCTGGACTCCACACAAAATAATTTCTCCATAGAGGACCACCACAACTTGATTATTCCTATGCTCATCGAGGTGATTTGCAACCTCAGTCTATATGAGAACTCTGAGGAGGGTAGGTACTAGTGTAGTGCCCACATAAAGAGAGTTGTCGCTATAAATAAAAAGTGCATAAATTTAACGCCATCAAATATTTTGCCTGAATGACATAAAAATAGAGCTAAACATTGTGGCAAAGGTTGATAGATTTGCCATTGATGGATCGAGCATTGCAAAATCTTCATTAACTCTCATAATTGATTGAGAGGGGTTGTCGCACATAATTGATTTTCTATCTCAGGAAAACACATCATAAACAAATCTCTAAATGTGAGATTGTTAATATTTATGGATATCAATTTCTCCATTTTGTTCTAAATTTTATCTTGATTTTCAATTTTGATGTTTTCCATAAAATTTGCTTCGTGATATATGTAATAATGGGAGAAAAAGGATTCAGATAGCCGACCACACAGTAGGATAAAGGTTTGTTGTTGTTTTGTTGTTGTTATTGATGATGATGATGATATATGTAATATAAATTATTTATGTTTTATATTTATTTTTATTTATTTTGATCATCTTTTCTAATATTTTTCCCTTACCAAACTTACATTAAAGGAATAAACCTGTGCAATTGATTTTCCTAAGCAAAAACATTTGCTTGGTTGTATTAAAAAGTCAGATTTTCATGTTACTTTTTTTTCTATTTTATTTGCAAAGATGTATTGTGCTGTATAATTACTTGTATTTTTATGAAGATGTGGCTGAATAATATCATTATGATAAGCTAAAATAAATAAATTTTGTTTGTAGTCATTATCTCTATTTTACGGCTCATAATATTGGCCTTTAAAAGAGAAGCATAAAATTAAGTTAAGTGTTGCAGAGATAAGGATACTTATGTGGATGAATGTGAAACGAGCATGTATGTGAAAAGGTTGGAGTAGCTCTAGTGGCCAGAGAGTTGTCTTAGATGGTTTGGTCATATAAAACATAGGCCTTCTAATGATCCGGTTAGGAGATTAGATGTATTAGATCTGATTTATGCTAAGAAAGGTGGAGGTCGACCTAAAAAGGCTTAGTTAGAAAGTATTAGAAATAATTTTTTTAAATTTAATTTAAATGAGAATCTGACTCTTAATAGAACATAATGGAGAAAAAAATTCATTTAATTGACCCCATATAATGGGATAAAGGCTTGATATTGTTATTTTTATCCTCATGAGTCAAAAAAGCCTATGATAGTGCTCCTAATGTGACAAAATAAATGTTTCATAATAATTGTGAATGATTAAGCTAACTTTGCATTTAAGATATTAACTAAAGATAGGGACATAAAACCTACTAAAATGAGCGTGCAATGGGATCCCCTTTATAACTAAACAAACCCAATCACTTTATAATGCAATAATAACTCACTATAATTTGAAAAAAAAAAAAAAAAAAAGAAATTTTCACTTCATATAAATTTGAAACTTTTTGTTGTTCTTACAAATGAAGAAAATTATTATGATTTTGGTTCAAAGTGGGAAAAAAATTCAAGAAAGAGGACCACTAAAAAGGAGCATTGAATTAGCTCTCCACGCCCTCATATTTGTACCAAATCTCGCACTTTAATTCAAACCCTAAAAAAGCATTCACCAACCGACATAAAACAAAACATTCACTTACCAAAAAGTTCAAGCCATTGGAGCCTGAAAATTACATAAGAAAATTTTTCATCTGGCAAATTAATCACAAGGTTCATGTCCTTTTATGCATATAGTTTGAATAGTTGAGCAATCAAATCTCCAAAAATTACACTAAAATTATAGTTTAAAATTGATAGGGTCTATTGAAATCAGCTCGACATTATATTCACCCTTTGCAATTATCTATCAAAATTTTGGTTAAATTTTGATAAATAGATAAAGATTAACTCTATAAGCGACGAGAATCATTTGACTTCGAGCAGATATAAATCAGCTCGAGACTGAAATCAATTCGATTTCGAGTCTATTCGAATTTGAATTGAACTTGAAATTTGTGTTATTTTATTTTATTAATGATTAAAATGAGCTTAAATTATTTCTTATATTTATTATGTATATTTATAATAAATATAAAATAATTTTCTTATTTCATAAAATTTAAATTTGATCATTGCTAACAATTACTTACTTTTTTCCATTAAGCTCACAACCCTAATTTTGCTGATTGTGCATGAGTGGCTTAGCTAGCTTGGTCCCTATATCATTTAAAATCAAAGGTGAAGTAATTTATAATAGCTTATGAATCAACCTTCCTATTTGTGACCACCAGCTTTATGCATTCATTTAACATTTTGCCTTTATCTTCAAAAGATAAGAAGCATTTTGAACAAATATAAGCTTGTGATAATTACAAATGAGAAAGTGATTAAGGTTTTTATTATAATTAAAAACTAAATCAAAACCTAAGGTTTAGGGTAATGTAAATTAGGGAAATAACATTTTATCTGATTTTATAACTAGTAAGATTTTTTTTATTTTTCACTTTATTTATTATCATGCCACTTTTATTTTTGTTCATTCATTAAGATTCATAAATATTTATTTTTATATATCTAACCATCTTACAATCATTGGGATCTTTTCTTTTCTATATATATATATATATATATATATATATATATATATATATATATATATATATATATATTATAATTAAAAGTTATTTTTTGAAGCATAATTTCTAATAATTTTTTTTCAAAAATAAAATTTTTTGATGGAAACAATAAATAAAATAAGTAAAAGTTATCATCCAAATCAAAACTATTTTTTATCACAAGAATAACTAAAAACCTATTCCAAATGACATCTAATGGACTTCATTGGGACATTCATGAAATGGCTTCCATTTTTTTAGGTAAATTTGATAAAAAGTAGTAGTTTTCATTCATTAATTGTTTGAGCTAACTTAGTAATAATCCACATTGAGGCAATATTGATTAGCTAAAAATGTACTTGACAATCTAAAGGAGCTTGTGTGGCTTGTGAAGACTATGGGACCATTTCTTTAACATTTATGATGAAAAATTAATATCATTAACTTATGCAAAACAAAAGTTAATGTGGACAAAGCTTTCCATTTCATTGAGTATTTATGAGGAGACTTCAAGGGGAGTGGACCATGCCCTAAGCTTTGGTACATAACCATTATGAATATATATAGTACAATATTATTAGCAAAGTACCATTAATTGATAAGGCCTTTATTTTCTCTTTGGGTTGTCTCACTTAAACCAAAAGCCATAATTCTTATACTCTATTGGGAGTTTTTAAAAAAATGATTTTTTTTATTTTTAAGATAAAATAAAATTATTAATTAAGAGTTGATAAATAATATTATTTTCTCTCATTTTCACTCATTTTAGGAAAATAATTAAATCTTAATTATAAAGAAAACTTCCCTTTTATTCTTTTCACTCCAAACAATTGAGGACAAGGAAAAAATAAATTTAAGATATTTTAAGCTGAATTTACTAATAAAATAAAATATTTTTGAATGATCATAAGACAAATTTTGTTAAGAAGATATATATATTTTTTATTTTATAGGTAAGAATTATCCAAAATTGTTTTGATTATTGTCTTACAATCCAATTGAAATATCTTTCAAGAAAAAATGTCCATCCTAAATTAGATTCAACATAGAATATTCAACCATCTTTCTCTTTTTTTTGTCATAAAAATTTTTAATAAATATTTTCTTAGGTGCTTGTTAGCTTAGTTGTTAAATATCTTAAAATGTATTATTGAGATTCTAAAATTAAGAGGAGGCCAACCAAAGCCAAACAAAATATTTCAGGCTTGCATCCAAGAGATAAATAACACACACAATCTGACAAGCTATTTATTATTTTCTAAAGCCAAAAATAATATAGAAAAATGAAGAATTTAGCAAGAAAACAGACTAAGGCTAAAGCAACCAAAAAAAAAAAAGCATCCAAAATTATCTCTAATAATTTAGAATTAAAGAAGAAATCAAGAATTTCCCATATATCCCATATCCTTATAAAAATTGTACCATGCAAGAAAATTGTTAGAGACCTCTAGCAAGCTAAAATATTTAAAAATATGATCTAATTTATTTTTTCATGAAATAGCATCACCATCAAGTGACAATAAAAATGGGCGATATTTGATATTCCAATTCGAGCTTGAAATTTAGCATTTAGAGTAGTATTATTTTAGAAAGAGATATTAATGAGAAAAATTCAATCAAATAATTCCATTGAATATTTTCATGAGATAACTTAAGATCATCATCTAAAATCCTAAAAAAACAAGAATAGATCAAGAAATGAGATTGTCAAGTAAAGTTGGCAAATAATCCAAAAAAAAAAAAACAAAGAAAGAGGGCATCTTTGCTTAATATCAATGGTGGAAGCAAGAGATTTTTCTTGAGTAATTGCCGGGTTGAAGCAAGAATTGGCAGGTGGGTTCACTCCTCAATTATGTATAGTTATGTACGAGATTTGAAGAGAGGTAATGGAATTAGGGAATTTCATTTCTTCAGCTACCTTTAAGTAGTCCTCAGTTTAAAAAAAAGGCGCTAGTGAAGCTTGAATTAGGAGAGTTGGTATATCTTAAATTTACAATGATAAAATAGTGAGTATATCTTAAATTTATCTCTTATTGATAAATCCAATCTATCTACGATATATAACTTCAATCATAATGAGTTTGAGATGATAAATAAAAAATGTATCAATACAACAACAACAAGCCTTTATCCCTAAATTTATTAAAATATTAAAATAGGTATGAAATTACTTATGTCGTTAGCTTAGGCACTTTAAGAGATTAAGGTTTCATTTGGGGCAGTATTCTTACTGCTTTATTTTTTCGTTCACAACCCCAATTTATATTTGGCAACTATTATTTTATTACTTTTTTATAACAACTTGAAAAAGTTATTTTTTCTACTGTGATTTTATAAAACAGTAAGAAAGCCGCCCTAAGCGAAGCCTAAGGTGATAGCCATTGCTTTTCACGTTCCTGGGAAATCAATTGGTGAAGAAAAAACATGTCACATAGCAGCAGAAACTAGGACCTCAATGACATTTCAGGCATAAATGAAGAACTCAACAGTAAATTATCTGGGCATGGAGTAGAATTTTTAAGATGTATGAAGGCTAAAATAGGTAGGTAGCACATATAAAAGGATTCCAAAAATAAAAGAAAAGAAAGAAAGAAAGATAGAAGAATCTCTCTCCTCGTTATTCCAAATAGATTTTTGGGTAAAGCAACATAAATTAATTCTGATTGCTAACTCCCAGAAATAATAATAATAAATAAAAGTGGAGAGAGAATCATCATGGATGTCCCTTCCTCCACAACAGGGCGAATTATTAGGTCCGGACACCGGACGGAGAGATCTGTCCAGTTTTCTCTCTATCTACAGTAAAAGCACAGCTAAAGCGCAGGTGCTACAGTACCTGCCTTTGACTGCGCTTTTATTGTAGACAGAGGGACGGATCTCTCCCGTCAGTTGTCCGGACCTAATAATTTTCCCCACAATAGAGTCTTGCTTTCTCTCATCTCTCAAGCAAATAAATTTTATGATGATCTCCTTATTTTTTTTTTTTTTGGAATGGCTATTCTGCCACTCTCATATGAGATGTTTGACGGCGTAATTAGTCCCTCGACGAGCCTATCAGTAATCAGTCCTACAGATGCAGGGCCTGTAGTTATTTTCTCCCCACTTAAGGGGTCGCACCACATGAGAGGGGAATCGAACATGAGTTGGGAGGTTCCCAACCATGCTCGCCCACTAACCCAGCTAAGACCGGTGGGGTATGTATTATGATTCGTATAAGTGAAGAAATAACATTATACAATTGAATTTATGAAAAACTAAATATCAAGTGGTACTTAAATGAAAGTTTTTGTTCTTATTTCGAAGGGAAAAGTAAGGCTATTTGTAATAGTTTTCTTATTATTTTTTAAGATATTTTTATTAGTATAAAATTTTTTTGAATTAAAAATTTTTTACTAAAAATTTAAAAAATTTTGTACTAAAAAATAGCAAGAAAACTATTCCAAATTAAATCTAAGTCATGCATACTTTCTTACTTTAAAATTGAAAACCATATAGAGCCATTATGTAAAATATAAAGAACATTTTTGTATCATTTTTTTTTCTTATCATCCACTAATAAAAATTATGATCATGTTTGAATAATAACTCAACACTTATAAATCTAATGAGCTTAGGATTGGCATACAGATAAATACAATTAATTTTTTATTTAGGGATGATAATTATGTCTTATTGATAAATTATCTAGCTAAATAAAACTAATTGTTTGATTATTTGCTTTGATAGAATAATTATTTAGAAAAATGTTACGTTAAGATATTTTGATATGTTCATCATTAAATCGAAATTATTTTTATGACAGGTAGCTTTAATTTTACACAATATTTGTTATCTCTCATTACAATTAAACTATTAAACTATAAAATATTCTTAATTATAATCATTACAAAAAAACTATGAATATCTAAAATTAGACCATATTATCTAATAATTTAATTATATTAAAAAATAATATATAAAATATGAAATAATGACATAAATTATCAAAATAAACTTTCATGATACAAAATATATAAAAAATAGCCTGATTTTTTTATTATTTTTGAGATCGGCCTTTTGGTTACCAAATATCTGAAACTGATTATAATATTCTCAAAACTTAGAGATTCTCTAATTCCGAGTAAAAAATGATATATTTTTGTCCTTTAAAAAAAATTCGCTAAAAATCAACTTCGTCACACGCAAATTTATTCGCGATTAAATAACGCATTCACACCCCGCTGCGACCCGTGTGATTAAATACGCGTCAACCGCCCCAAAAACTAATGCAGTGAACAAACTTCGAGATATTTCACATGCCCGGATTAATTTCCCACGTGGCGCGCCAAGCGCGGGTTCGTGAGCAGTTTGGCCCCAAATCACACGTGCGAGCAGGCCAAGAGGAGGCCGCTCCGCTGCACGTGTGCCCCTATTGCTCAAAGGCCAGAAAGTTCGCAAACTCAAAAGAGCCCAATGAATGTGATCGTACGATGGGCCGTAGTGGACCCCACGAAGAGACCGTCGCGTGAGTTTCGGCGGACTCCGGCCCAAGTGTTTTTGATGGCCCACTCTGTTACCACAGCCCATCTCGGATTAATTTTTGTGTGGCTCTGTCCTCGGCCGTTATTTAAAGCGATGGCACAGAGAATCTTTATTAGCTAACTAATTACAGCCATAATTGCTACACGACAGCATCTTCCAGCTTTACCTAAACGAGTTATTCAACTTTTTAACTAACAATCCACACTCAAACTACCTTCCCGCTCAGTACAGCACACTTTTCCGGGAAATCAGGAAAAATTAGAAGATGAGGAAATCAACATAGATTGCGATTGCTTCCGCTTATCGTGTTACGAATGTGAGCTATTGGGTCGGGGAGAACCCGATAAGGTAGTGCTGGTGATGGTTGTGGCAGACGATGTCCTCGGAGTCATTATCTGCTTGATGAAGACAGTGGGAATTCGAGATTTCTTTCTATTATCGTGTTCTTCAATCAGTTCAGCTGCGAACCGCTCGAGCTTCTCTGCATTGGTTTCTTGTGAAAGTTTCCTCCCCTGAAAGAGCACGGATTCTACATTCCTCTGGCCTAATATTGCCTCTGCTGTTTCCATTATCTGCTTTGCATCTCGATTTGAGCCTTTTATGGCGTCAATGCCCAGGCCATGAGCCTGTATTTTTTTTTAAATTTAAGGAGAAATATATTTCATTAAATTTGACATAATTATCATTAAATTATGACAGAAAATTGTTAGAAAAAAATAGAAATTGAGGCTAAAGCAACTACAAATAATTAGAGTAAGGTTGTTATTAGATCGTCAAAATTGCAACTTTGGTTGCAAAAGCATACCTGAAGACGGACGTAGTTGGAATTGTTTGTCCTGTTCTGTGAAAAGGCCATCGCAATCACTTGATCAACCTGAGCAACGAACAAAGACAGTGGAGGGGTCTTTTAGTCAATTCATATTCACTTGGCAAGTTCTGAGGGCGAAAATGCAATGTTGAAAAACAACTGGCGGGAGAAGAATGAGTTAGACGTACCGTGTCAGCCATCCCATTCCCAGCAATCCGTAAAGCCTCCGCCGTCGACTGGGATGATCTGCCTGCGAGTTCGGGTGCTACGCCGGCGATCGACACGACGAGGAGATCCTCGACGCGGGAGGCAAAGGGGAACTCCTGCTTGTTGTGAAGCACGTGCGTGATGGCCGCCGCTGTGGGGTTCGCCATTGCAACCTCGCCACCAACGGCAGCAATTCTCGTCCTGCCGTCGATGGATTTCATCTCCATAGCCTTCAAGACGCCGCAAGTTGCAGCACAGATCTCTCTGATGCGGAAATCGTACCCGTCAGTTTCCACGGCGTCCGCTCTCGAGAAAAGAAACGGCGCGCCGGTGGAGAAGTCAAAGCACGGAATGAGCAATGGCTTTACAGTGTCACGCAGTGTTGCTTCTCCAAATATTTTACGGAATGATCCGTCGATGGACCGCCGGAGCATCGCACGGAAAAGTCCCTTTCGTGCGGATGGGAGGCCATTCTTGGCGAGGAAGCAGAGGGTCTCTTCCGCGGAGAATAGAGGGCGGCCGTTGGCGCCACGTGTGAAGAGCATAGCGGAAATGACGCCTCCGGCGCCTGAACCGGCCGCAATGTCGAAGAAATCGGCGATCGGAGCGGCGGGGTCCCCGGATTGGATGCGGAGAGAGGATTCAATGCGGGCGAGGAAGGCTGCGGCAACTAGGCAATCGCTAATTGCATCTATGGAGAGGATGCGTACCTTGCCGGATGATATTGTCGGCGAGGCATGATTCTTCGCTGGGGTTTCAGGTGAGGATTCGTTGAGGAAGAGCTTTGGATCATCGTAGCCAAAAAGAAACTTAGACTCCAGTATTGTGAATATCTCGTAGCTGAGCTTGTCGACGTCGAAGCATGGATCACCCATCGCCGGCGTTGAAGCCATTTTTCCCGGTAAGGAATGGATAAGACGGCGAGAGCTTAATTAAGAGAAGAGTGCGACAAGAGCGACAGATGGGAGAAGATGCTGGACTGTGTGGGCGGTTAAATAGTTGGAAAGCGTAGGTTAACTAGGAATGTGGGCGCACTTTAGTGGTGGTGCGGAATTTACTTAAATGGCCCCGGGTTATTACGAGCTAGGTGTTGTCGAGAACGGACGGCGGTGATGCGATCTAGGCGCCGTGTCGGGCGCGAGATCCGAGGGGGGGAATAAGCGTGGTAAATGCCTTCCCAGCTTCCCTTCATTTGATTTCGATTGGGTCGCCTCGTTAAATGCTTTTAAAATATAAATTTTTTTGTTTTTGTTTTTTGGGTAAAATTATGGGCACAGCCCTTGTATTAAGAAGAAAGGGTGTTACAAAAAGAATCCAAATGGATCAACCCTATATCAAAGAAAAAAGACAATTACAAGTAAAGAAAGACAAAAAAAAAAAAGAATCCAAATAACTGAACTCAGGCATTAGGGACTAACGGATTAGAGCAGAAGCTCTACAGCATATGACTGTAAATACCCGAAGCAACCCCTCCAACAAAAAAAACATGCTCCCCTGGTTGCCAGCGAAGCAAAGAAAGGGTCAAAAGCCGTGGAGCGGACGGGACCACCCAACAACCAGAATGAAATGTCCAACCGAAAAGCTATGCGGCCATCCAAGGGGAGCCAAAACCATTAGTCCCATTCATCATTGTTCGGTGACACCAATGCAGCAGATTCCCACCAAAAAAATCCCAAACCAAAAGGAGCAGAGACGGCAAAAAATAGGGCCATCAGGATGTCAGTTCTCCAAAAGACAGAACTATGCAGAACAATCAACAGGTCCAACCAACCAGCCAAGAAACAGCCTCCGCAGCAAAGATAAACCATAAAGAAAACTCCATTAGAGTAAATCAAGCAGCTTATGCCCATTATTCCATTTCAATACTTTCGAGAAGATAGCAGTTTGAATCTTATGGCACAAAGTAGAGGAAGATGCAAAAGAGTTGCCAAACCTCCTATCATTCCTTTCCCTCCAAAGATGATATGCCGCACAACATATGATAAAATAGTAAAAATATTTATTCCTGTGGAAGTTCTCAGCAGTAAACTCAAAAGCTTGCAAAATATTTGGCCTAAACAGTAGAGTACCCAAGCTAGGAATAAGCTTTTTTAGAATAGTAAACGAGTAATCGCATTCAAAGAAGAGGTGGGAGGCAGATTCATTCAAATTGTGGCACAAAGGGCATAGAGCTTCCACTATGATTCCTTTAGAAATGAGAATATCAGCAGTCTTAATACCACCATTTAAAACCATCTAGCAGAAAGCGGAAAATCTGAGAGCATACCGTTTGTGCCAGACAAATTGAGATCAATTGATTTTTGATTCATTCTTAAAATAAAAGCTAAGATAAGAGCTGTGATTGCTATCATTCTCGTTACCCCAAAAAAGAGCACCATCTACATTCAAGCCCATCGGGACAGCCAAGAGGGATTGCCGAATAGAGTCAGGAAAAACAGAAGGCAGTTCCCAACCGTATTCCTTGAGAATGACAGAGAGCCTAGCATTAGCAGGGTAGTAATTGATGATGGGTTGAAACTCCAATACCTCATGAATGGGTTTACCATTATACCAGTGATCCCAAACAAGAGAGGTCATTGAATTAGGGGTAGCCTTAAATTTGAAATTTTCTTTAGCAAGAAGAGCATCCTTACATATGCATTTCCAGAATTTCGAAGTATTTGAAGCAGGCGGCTTCCAAGGGGAAATATGATTGCTTAATAGCCACAGAGCAAGTGGACTCTTAGTTTTATAAATCCTCTCAATAAGCCTGCAATTATAGCTGAATTGAATAGAATGGAGGGAGGGTAGCCCAAGACCTCCCAAAGCTTTAGGCTTACACGTGTTTTTCCAGGAAATTAAATGCAACTTTCGGCTTGTGCACTCACCAAAGTAAAGGAATTTACTACATAGCTTGTCAATTTGCTTAACAATAGTTTTTGGCAGGATGGAACCACGAATCCAGTAAGCAATTGTATTCCAAATTGTGAACCGAAGAAACTGTAACCTTCCCGCAAAGGATAGAGCTTTTGCTTTCCAACCCGAGAGTTTGTAAGTAATAGTTTCCATAAGCTTAGAGAAACTGGAAAGTTTTGGGTTGTAAGGTGATAAGGGAACCCCTAGATAAGAGATGCTTGTGGAGGCAGCTGGGATGTTGAAAATAGAGCAGATATTGTTAGCAAAGCTACAGTTTGGGGGCAAGATGATAGAGCTCTTATCGAAGTTCACATCCAACCCAGAGGCCTGAGAAAAAGTCTTCAGAATATGGCAAAGATTCTGGCAATTAGGGATTTCAGCTTTACCAAAAATGATAAGGTCATCGGCATACATAAGGTGGGAAAGCCTATGGCCACCCACAGAAAGAGCCTCAAAGGAATGTTCTGTAGTCGTACTATCCAGCAAACAAGAGAAAGCATCCATGACTATGCAAAATAGATAAGGACTTAAGGGGCAACCTTGCCTAAGACCAGAAGAAGAAGGAAAAAATCCTTCCAGAGCCCCATCGATGCATAAGGAAAACCAAACATCATTAATACAAGCTTTGATCCAGTTGATAAATATAGAAGGGAAACCTTTCTGTTCCATCCTTGCAATAAGAAATTCCCTTGAAACGCTATCAAAAGCTTTTTTGATATCAAGCTTGGCGCACAGAAGCTTGACTTTAGAGGAATTTCTAGAATGGAAAAGAATCTCATTGGCTAAAATAACATTATCGGTAGAAATCCTTTTCTGAATGAAGCCAGATTGATTCTCTTTAATTATATGGGGCATGATAGGTTTCATTCTGGCAGCTAAGATTTTGGCAATAATCTTATAACTGGTGTTGCAGAGAGAAATAGGCCGGAAGTCAGTGATTCCCTCAGAATGACTGGATTTGGGAATGAGGGTGATAGCGGTTGCCTTAGCAGCACGGGGAATATAAGCATTCTTATGGAAATATTTTACAGCCTTGCAAACAGCAGGACCAATAACCACCCAAGTGGATTTATAAAACTCAAAATTGAATCCATCTGGGCCCGGGGTAGAATTAGGAGCACCAGAGAAAACCGCACATTTAATTTCAGGATCTGAAAAAGGAGCAGTTAGAGAATTAAGAAATTCAGGAGGGATAACATTACCAGTTGGGAAAAGATTAATATCAAATCCCTGAAGATTGTTGGAGTTATAAAGTCCTTGAAAATAAGAAATGGAACTCTGAATAGCCTCAGGAATAGAATTAGCAGAGTCCGACATGGCAAGAGATATAGCAGTCCTCTTATAATTCCTTCTCAAATGAATTCTAGCATATAAGAATTTAAGATCGTCTTCCCCATGTGTTAACCATTTAGTTTTAGCTCTTTGGTTAACCCAAGATAGCCACTGGGAAGAGGCAGCAGCAAGTTGAAGATTAAGCCTTTTAATAGCAATAGAAATCTCATCAATATTACAACCAGTGGTCAAGGATGAGAGATATTCATCCTGTTTGCAATGAAGGGATTTAAGGTAATCTGCCATTAAGTTGGAATTAGCTCATTTTTCCCCTTTTATAGCATTCTTGAGTTGTTTGAGCTTGGAGCAAAGCTCAACAAAAGGGTGCCCTTTGGATCTAACAGAAAAAATCGCAAGTAGAGTATACCAGAATTGCTCAAGATTAATCCAATAATTTTTAAAAAGAAACTTGTGCTGAGAGAGCATTTTATCCCCTGGAAGTAGAACAATGGGACAATGATCAGAACATTCTGGAGTTTTTACCACATAGTGTGAGTTGGGAAAGGAAGCCAACCAATCCTCATTAACTAACATCCGATCCAACCAGATATGAATAGGATTATCAGTCCTTTGATTAAACCATGTATAGTTGGGTCCAATGGAAGCCAGATCATTAAGATTAGTGTCAAAGATAAGATTATTGAAGTCGTATAGTTGATTTTGATGTAATGTATTCCCACCCAACTTATCAGAAGGAATACGGCAGCAGTTGAAGTCTCCCATAATAATCCAAGGAGTGCCCCTAGGTGGAGAGGTGCTTCTCATGTTATCCCACAGAACTTTCCTTTCATCATGGTGATTAGAGGCATAAATCACACTCAGCATAAAGGGTATACTAGAGCCGTAAGAGACCATGCCAGCAAACATTTGGGAAGAGAAGAAAGTCGGCTTAAACGTAATCCTATCCGGAGACCATTTAATCCAAATCCTTCCAGGGGAGGAGCAATGAAAGTTATTGCAACTATGCTCCATATCAAACACAAAATGGTTGGAGAAGAATCTGGTATCAGAGAGAGCAGAGAGTTGTATTATGTTTTCAAGAATACAGAGCATATCCAACCTACAAGATTGAACCATACGTTTGCAATATAAAACCTTATCAGAGGAGCAAAATCCTATAATATTCCAAGCAGCTATGGTTGGACTTAACATTTAGATTTTGAAGTTGGGGTGGGTGGCTTTTTGGGACCTTTACCCCTAGTGTTTTTGATAACAGCAGGGTTGGAGCTTTTGCTATTCAAATTTGGAGGTGGTTCAGATGTCGTGGAAGTCTCAGTAATAGGAGGAGGGATGATAATCTTATCACAAGATTCCTGAAGAGGTGCAAAATTATTGCAAGATAGGTTGATAGAGGGGTTCAAAACTGAGGGGGTGATAATCTCTACATCCCCAGTACCTTCATCAGTTGGAGAGTTTAGGTTTGGGATGTTGGAGTTGAGGGCAGGCTCAGGAATCGAAACACAAGGGGTAGGATTGCCTGAGGATATAAGAGGCTGACAAACTTCAGAGGGCAGCAGAACAAGGTCTAGAAGCCCAGTGCTTGTTGAGGGG
This sequence comes from Dendrobium chrysotoxum, assembly GCA_019925795.1. Classification (NCBI taxonomy): domain Eukaryota; kingdom Viridiplantae; phylum Streptophyta; class Magnoliopsida; order Asparagales; family Orchidaceae; genus Dendrobium; species Dendrobium chrysotoxum. The sequence continues at coordinate 5,748,134 of CM034308.1, forward strand.
AAGGCTACTGGATTGTTGGAAGATAAAGTCACTTGAGGAGGGACAAAGGGCAGAGAGTGGCTAGGAGGGGGGTTAAGGTGTTTGGGAGTATTGCTTATAAAGGTATCTGAAGCAGAAGGTGCAGGGAGAGTGGTCTCAGCAGCAATAATATGTTTGGGTCGGTTTATTTGATTTTTGCGAGGATTCCGTGAGGTACTACGACCTCTTCCAGGAGGTTGACTGGAGTGTTGGGGTTGCGGATTAGAAGAGCAATGCATAGAGGAGTGCGCTAAGGAATTGCATGAAGAGCAAGGGGTGGGCTTCCACTCATATTGAACCTGCAGCCGTAAGATATCGCCCTCGATCAAAATGGGAATCGATTCCGGAAAAGATGATGTGGTAGAAACTTGAATACAAATTCTTGCATAGGTAAGCCGAGATTTGTCTGCAGTTAAGGCGTCAACAGCAATAGGTATACCAATTTTTGAAGCAATTTTGGAAATACCTTCTGAGTTCCAACATACTAAGGGTAAATTATGTATCTTCACCCAAATCGGCACAGATGTGAAATTTTCCCTGGTAGGGTTAAATTTTTTTGACCATTTCTGAAAGAGGAAAGGCTTTCCATGGAAGAACCAAGCTCCTTTAGACCATACCATATCATAATCTTCCACAGAAGAAAACTTGAAAAGGAAAAAACCATCGCTAAGAGCAATGAGCTGAAAGGTACCTTTTAGTTTCCAAATCCTTTTGGTAGTGGCAAGTAAGGCTTCATAGTAAGGTCTCTTACCGACGGAGTAACCAACAAGACTGAGTCTCCATTCGGAGGCAGCATCGTCGGTGTAGTCCTTGTTGAAGGGGACGATCTCCTCAGGGGTCTCGATGAGGGAGACCGAAAGAGAGGGGGAGGACGGACCAGGCTCAGCAATGATGTTAGACCAAAGACGGTCTAAGGCTCGAGAGGGAGCGGGGGACGGGGGGGTGGGAAGGTTGCCAAGCGGGGGGAAAACGGTAGAGAGGAGGGGGTCCATGCCCACCGGCGAAAGCCGGTGGCAGGCAAGGGAAGGAGGCAAGGGAAAACCTAGGCGGGAGGGAGGCAAGGCGTGGCGGCTAGGGCACTCGAAGGAGATATACTGAAGATCAAAATATAAAAAATTTAGAAATAGTAATTCTAATGTTAATAATGTATGTGTTTTCAAAATATAAAAAATCATTTGGATTAATTAAATTAAATTAAATTTATTTATTTGATTTGATATATTTAAAATAATTTTTAAATATAAATTATTATGTGCTAGAATTCTTATGATGTTAGAAAAAAAAATATATATTTAGCATCTTTATTTGGGACTGCATTCTAATTATTTCTTTAAGCAGATTTTGGAATAAAATTAAAAAATTTTGCACTAAAATGCTATTTCAAGAAGTATTTAAAAAGCGGTCCCAAACGAAACCTTAGGCTTCATTTGAAACAGTTTTTTTACTCATTTCTTAAGCAGCTTTCTATTGTAAAAATTTTTAATTCAAGATGTTTTGGTACTAGAAAGCAGTAAGAAAGCTGTCTCAAACAAAGTCTTAATCGAGGCTTAGTTTGTGACGGCTTTCTTACTACTTTGTAAAGTTATTTTTTAATAAAAAATCTTAAAGAAAAAACAGCAGTTTAAAGCTGCCCCAAATGAAGCCTTGAGTAAGATCCAACACACATACGAATCTGGAGGTTCATCCTACTATTAGTGATCCGTGTCTAATGTTGGTGAACCAATGTTTAGTCGATTCGGTTGCTAGTCCTTTTGTGTCTCCTGGTTCTTTGGGGGTTGGTTGTCACGACGTTTCTGCAACTGTTGTTGATTCACTTGAGGGCGGGAAGGTTTTGGTAGTTAATGAGGATAGCGTTATTCATCCGGTGAATGATTGTAATGATGGAAATGTGGTGTGTTTAATTGATTGGGGGGGGGGGGGGTAAATGAAGAAAGAGGAAATCAAAAAAATAGTTTTCTTGTGTTTGGCTTGGTGGCTGCTGCTTTGTATCTTCTCTTGCTAATTATAGTCTTTGTCTTTACTGGTGTGGATTATGCTGCTGGGGGTGTTATTTCTGATCCGGGCAATGATGTGGCGGGTCTCTGCTATCATTCCTGGCGACTTGGCTTGTTGGCAACCATTGGCGGCTAGTGTGAGCTTCAGTTGTGTCTTGGTGTTTACTCCTCCTTTGGATGGTCCTTGCCTACGTTTTGGATGGTTGCAGTTGATTCGCCTTTAACTGAGCTTGTCTAGTTTATTAATGTTCGTGTTGATGTCGGTTGACTGTTCTTGGCTGCTTTGGCCTTCTTGTGTTATGTTGTTTGGTCTGTGACTGGACTTGTTTGTATCTCCCTTCTTTTTATGGAATAAAGTGTTCTTTAAAAAAACGTACGTTATTGATTGCAAGTAATTCTCATCTCCTTAATTGGATGATTTATTGATTTAATAGTAAACATAGCCATAGCAAAAAATTTCTACATTATGCCCACAGCATCAATAAACTTTAAATTACACGGAATAATTGATTGAACTTATCGAATAGGTTCATTTAACATTCCCATAATAATAACAAACTTTAAATTTTACCCTAAACACAGTTTGTTGTGCAAGCATTTTAACATGAATATCATGAAGCTCACCTTCAAAAGTCATTTGTTAGTTTAATTGTTGGATTCAATATTTTTACAGAGGATCTTTGGTTTTTATACGTCATCAAAAATTGATTTATCAGACACGAATCTTAATGCATATTTAAATTAAAATTTTAGAATCAAATTAAGGATAACATGAACTCCAATTTTAGCTATTTTTTATCGAGTTAAAAATCTAGGTGAAAAAGTGATCCGATCCAAATCCAAATAAGCTTAAATCAAGCAATTGAAGCCTAATTGAAAACTTCATAATATTAATGGGAATACAAAAATATCTTTAAATCTCACATAATTATAATAAAATCAAGTATCTTTACAGGAAAGTCTAATGAGGCAAAGATCACTTAATTCTGAAATTATTAAGGCAATTAAATATGAAAAATATAGTCCATGAACAAAGAAATTAATACAAACTAATCAATGGAGTGTTCCAGATTATAATCCCACTTGATTAACCTAACCTAGTAAATTATGGGGGAAGGGGGGTGCATAGTGAGTCAAACTATATTTATTGCATTATTTTGATTTTAGTATATCAAATCCCTAGAAAAAAGTAGAGCAGTCGAATTTGAGTCGATTCAAAAGTAATTCATTTTAAATTTAATTAATTTGACTTAAATTATAATTTAACTTAGATCCAATTTTAAATTTAAGTAAATAAATAAAATTTACCTTATGCTAAACTTATCAGGCATCAGCACCTAATAGGAAGCTCCTTAATCATTGATTTGACCGAAGGCTTCGGGTAAACTTGTTGGAGTTGATATCACTATGAAAAAGGAACTTAGAGTAAACCAAGCTTTATATCATGGTTTCACTTGCTTTCTCATTTGAAGGTTCATCAATTCATGTAGTCTTCTTTCTAAATAGTTTGTGTACAAGTATGTGTCCTGGTGAAAACCTCCTCCCTCTTCCCCTTCCAATTGCTGGAAGTTGGTTTGCTCAACTGCTAGACAAATAAGGGTTAAAATTGTCCTCAAAGTAACTCCAAGTTGTTCTTTCTCTTTTCTTTAGGACCCTTGTTGTGAGGGTCGTGCTCTTCATGCCATTCTTGGGCCTGAATTTCACAGACAATTTTTTCCACACTCCCCTTTGTAGCATGATCAATAACTTGACCTGGGTGCTGCCCACTAACCTGCCTCCCTCCTCCCACAATCCCATTCTTAACACTCCAATTGCCGAAGCTTCTTCCCATATCATTCTTTAGTTAATTTGGGGAACCTTTCGTTTAGGACTTTCTATGTTGATTTCTTTGCTGACTTGCCTCAAGTTCCTTGATTTAAATTCATATGACAAAAAGACATGCTCTCTATTTTTCTGCTTTTACATGGATGGCTTTGCTGGAAGGGCCTAAAATCGTAGATCTCCTGCTTAAGCACAATATAACGGTTGACCCAATGTGTTCTTTATGTTCTTCTGATATGGAATGCCACTTTCATTTATTCTTTGAGTGCAATTTTAACTTCACTGTCATTTCTGCTACGCTACCTTTTCTAGATTGCTTTCTCCTCAGGCCTAATTTGCTTATGGTGTTTCAATTTGTGGAGGATATACACAATATTAAGGGCTCTTTAAAAAAAATTTATTATCATATTATTTCCTACTCTCTTTATTTCATCTGAAAAGAGAGGAATGACCGTAGATTTGGCTCCCACTTTAGTAGCCCATCTATAGTTTCTTCAAACATTAAAAGAAAAAAAAGGCAATCTTGCTTAAAATCTATAGCTGAAAAAACTTCATTGATCTCAGGCAGTTTATTCGCTGACTTTTAATTATTATTCTTTCAATTTCTGGGTGGGTGTGGCCTGCTGGTTTGGCCCAAGCTTCCTCTTTCAGTGCTTTTATTGGCTGGTGGGTGTGGCCTATTGATTTTGGTAGTTGGGTGGTGTTGGCACTGTTGTGTAGGTGTTTGTGGTGGGTGGTGGGTGTGACCTGCTGGTTTTGGCAGCTGGGTGGTGTTGGTTTTGTTGTGTATTTTTTATAGTTTCTTTCTGGCTTCATGCATTGGCACGATGTTTTTAGGTTTCTGTGCTGATTGACTTGGATTTTGTTGGAGTTTTAGGCTTCAGGTTGTCTCTGTTTTAATGGTGGGCTCTGCTGGCTGCTGTTGTTCTCCCTAATTTTTCTTGTCTGATGGGTTTCCTTTCTTTTGCTTTGCAAATTCGAGGCTGGTGGACCATGATGAATGCTAGACATCTCATATGTAGCTCCATCTCTCGTGTGGCCTTCATGGCAACCATTCTAGTCTATATTCGTGGAAAGCCTTTGGGTTGTCAGGGGAACCGTTGTCAATTTCGCTTATTGGGGATGCCCAACTTCGGAGCATTCTAAGTCTTTTTGGGCTTGGCTACCTTCCGACCTAGCTTTTTTTTTTATCCTACTCTTTATAGGTTCTTTTTTACTTTGGCATACATAAAGATATGCTTTCTTATTTTTGGTATAGAATTGAGTATGCTTATTGTATTTCTTTTCTTCATAATTTATAATTATTTTACTTAGTGGAATAAATTTGTGCTTTACTCTCATTTTACCCAAAAAAAAAAAAAAAGAAATCGCCTGTGCACAGCGCACGTGCGAACGGGTCCAATTTGGGATTGCCTGTGTTGCCGACGAAACACGTTACGGCCGTGAAGAATGGTACGAACGGTTGAGATCTTGCATCAGAGATGTGTCGGGAAATAGGAGACACCGTTGGATTTGGCAGCGGAGCGAGCGGATCGGTGGATCGGTTCCAGCCAAAGCGGTTCAGGCCCAAATGTTGTTACCGTATTGTCCTTCAACAGATTTTTCTGATAATTTAACTGTTTGTATTAGCTGTCAATTTTTATGTTTTAGTTATGAGTATTAGCTAAAAATTAATATGAATAATAAAAAATTCGATCATAAAATAAGAAAATTTTAAGGTCAAAATATTACAAATAAAATTAACTTATGATGGATATTAATGTTTTTGGATTTTCTTTGAAAAACAAATAATGCAATAATATTTAATTAATTATTACACCTTATTTCAAAGAAAATACTTATATTTATTTTGCTCTATGATATTATTGGTATTGTTGCATGTTGGAATGATTGAGGTGATAGAAATATATATATATATATATATATATATGAGAAAATGACAACAGTGCGAGAATCACCGTCGTCATATTATGATTCTCTGAATATTGTCACCCAATTATGGTTCTTTCAACCTCCGTTGCCCATCAATTACAGTCCTCTGACGTCGTCAGACTATAATCCTTAGACCATCATCGTCCAACTACGATCCTGTCAATCTTCATTGCCTACCAACCTCAATCCTTTCGATCTTTGTCCCCTATTGGTTACAGTCCTTCAACATCCGTTGTCTACCTATTATAGTCCTCTAATCTCCATCCCTTGCTGATTACGATCCCTGAACTACCATCACCTCCCAATTATAATCCATCAACATACAACCTCCTATCTAGTGTCGCTTGGTTACTTCAATGTCTAACGGCTTCATCACCTACCATCGCCAGTTCTGCCAACACTGATTGATGTACACCATCAACATCAACTTTGACGCCCAACTTCATTTATGTTGGATTCTTGCTAAAGGGCTCTCACAAACTTCAACAATGTAATACGTACTTTATCAATGCCTTCCTTGAGAAAGTGTTTTAATTGTAATCAAATACAAATACTAGTTGAATCATTTCAACAAGGCCTCTTTTTTCTGGATTTTTCAGATAAAATTTTAGTGTGTTGTATAACTTCTGCACTCCTCTCTTTTATTTGTGTGTGTTGGATCTTCATACGAAGTTAGTATATTAAACTCTCTATCTTTCATCATCTCAAATGTTCTAACATACAACAATACCAATAATATCATAGAGCAAAAATAAAATTTATGACTTTTTACTCTAAATTCAGTGGCAAATAGTTGTTCGGGAAATAAATGTCGTATAGTCCGTGAAAAGTCAGGGCATTCACCATTAACGTAGTTATTGAAATGAGAGAAATACCAATCTATAAAAAATTTTTGATACCGTTATAATGATAATGACTCAATTATTTTCTTAAGATATAACACTAATTTTAAAAAGTTTGTAATTTTCTTTTTATTTGTCGTAAGGGAGAAATCAAAATTATTATTTTTTAGGGAGGCTTAAGAGAGCCTGTGAAGTTTGAAGCCAATAACGACTCTAATTATACACAATTAAATAATAAAAATAATATTTTTATTATTTTTCTAATAATGTATTCTTACTTCAAACAGCCAAGGCCTTGAATTATTTTTTTTTAATGATAATAAGTATAGAAGACAAACACTGTTTAAATAATAATTATTTTTTGGGGTGTTTAAATGATAATTTTATTTCCAATATACAACCAATGTAGCCCTAAAACTCCAAACAAAGCCAAGCATTATAGATAAAAGAAAGATAAACTGGACAGAGTATTTATTGATCAAAATAATGGTTCACGGGCATCTCCTTATTTTATGCAGATATTTAATTGTCATACGGATATATTTAAGTTCCTTGATGCATTTATTTCTTATATGAACATGGCTCTCCTCACACATACATTATATATGAACACACGCGACCCCGCACGCACCGCACCCTGGCTCCCTTGTCTCCTGCACCAGGAGGGCGGATGCGAACCGCCCACACGTAAAGCGACCCGGTAAAATCCGGGTCCCCGTGTCAGGTCGGGTCAACCTAATAACTCGACGGGTCAGATTTGGGTCTGAACTTTTGACCCGTTTATATAATCGGGTCAGGATAGGATCAACCCGTTTGAAGTCGGATCAATCTCAGATTCGACCCGAAACCCATTTTTGACGCTCCTTATATATAAACATCCAGTTAAATTAAAAAAAAAACCTACTAACTCACATTTCACACGGACTTGCTAAATTAAATGCAAAATTGCTTTTTTTTTTTTTTGGGACATTTAAGCCTATTAAGGCTAACTCACTCAAACTGAAGATCTCTTAGCTGCGTGAAAATTACTAAAGTTGTTGCACTTTGATTTTTTTTTTTTACAAAATATATCATGCAATCAACCGTACAACTTGCACTGGTCATTCTGTGGACCACTGTTTTCATGTGGACCAAAATACTGAATTAATTTAATTAGATTCATTGTTTCATTTCCTTACCATCGCAATCAAATTTCTCCGACATTGCCATGGCCCATTCCATTCCGAGTACTTTGGCCCTAGTAATTCCAATTATGTTAGGCTGAGTTCATTCAAATCACAACCATAACTCTATTTGACTACTATTTTTTCATTGATTTTAAGAAATTTTTATGATAGAAAGGTGCTTTTAATAGCAGCTTTTAAAAAAAGTTCTTTATATACAAAAAAAAAAAATTATAACCACATTTATAAAAGAATTAGAGCCATCACAAATAGATCATTATTTTACTACTGTTGTGTCCTGAAATATTCGCGGCGATAGAGAAATGTAAAATTTAACATCTTAGTTTTGTACGAAGATCCAACACACAATTAGATAAAAGAGAGGGTGTAGCGCTCATAAGATACACCAGAGTTTTTACCTGGAAACCCCTGAAAAGGGAGAAAAATCACGGGGCCTGGTCTAGTTTGAATGTATCCACTAGCAGACAATTACAAATAAGGCCCTTCCTTGAGGGAAGACCTTGGTTTGATGTTGCAAATATACATAATATAGAGTGCATTACATGGTGGAATTGGAAGAATTAGTATTGACATGTTCGATTAGTCGACAAGACCATAGTTGGCGGGTGATGGAGGTCGGAAAGAACATAGTCAGGTGATGGTGGTCAGATGGACCGTAGTCGACGGGCAAATGAGGTCAGAAAGACCGTTGTCTGGCAACGAATGTCAGAAGGATCGTAGTCTAGCCGTGGAGGTCGGAAAAAATGTAGTCTGGCAACGGAGATCTAAAGGACCATTATCTGGCAATGGAGGTCGGAAGGACCGCAGTTGGGGAGCTGCGGAGGTCGGAAAGACTGTTTTCTTGCAACGGAGGTTTGAAGGATCATAGTTGATGGGCGATGGAGGTTGGAAAAACTGTAGTCTGACGACGGAGATCCGAAGGATGGTAATCGTTGGGCGACGGAGGTCAGAAAAACTGTTGTTTGTCAAAAAAGGTCAGAAGGATCATAATTGGCGGGAAAGATCATAATATGGAGACGGAGGTCCGAAGGACCGTAGTCGACAGTTGACGGAGGTCGGAAAGACCGTTGTCTGACAACGAAGGTCAGCAGGACAGTAGTTGGCGAACGATGAAGGTTGGAAAGACCGTTGTCTTGCGACGGAGGTCAGAAAGACAATATTCGGCGGGCGATAGTGGTCAAAAAGATTGTTGTCTGGAGACAGTTGTCAGGGGGGGGGGGGTCTGACGAAAGTCTAGTCAGTGGCCGAGGAGGAGTTTATTGGCAAGAGAGCTCTAGTTTCTCTCTCTTCCTTCGCTTCCTTCTCTTCCTTGCTTTCCTCCCCATTTCATGTGGAACGAGGGGTATATTATAATTTTATGAGAGTGGCATGACCAGCAAATAGGAAGGAGATCAAGAGTACATTGGGAGTGGTTTGAATGGACGGATGATAATGATCCCCATGATCATGGACCGTTTACTTGGCATTTGAATGCCTTAATGATGTCAAAATTTAGCGATCTTGGGCTCGTTGGATTCGTCTCGTCCAGCCGCTTGATTCGACTATAAGCATTTTACGTTTGAAAACCGTTTGGTCATCCAATTTATGATTTGAACCTTCCAAATGCACTTCGAGCCTTCTATTTGGACCCATTTGGGCTCGGATTGGGTTGAATTTGGCGTCGTTGTGTTCGTCATTTCGAGACGTTCAGTTCGACTATAAGTTTTCTGGAATCGAAGTTCATATGATCTCAATTTTAATTTTGAAAGTTTTAAACTTGATTTTGCCTCAAGATTCACGCCCGATTAGGGAGGGGGGGGGGGGGGGGGGGGGCTGACGAAAGTCTAGTCGGTGGCCGAGGAGGAGTTTGTTGGCAAGAGAGCTCTAATTTCTCTCTCTTCCTTCGCTTCCTTCTTTTCCTTGCTTTCCTCCCAATTTCATCTAGAACGAGGGGTATATTATAATTTTATGAGAGTGGCATGACCAGCAAATAGGAGGGAGATCAAGAGTACGTTGGGAGTGGTTTGAATGGACGGTTGATAATGATCCCCATGATCATGGACCGTTTACTTGGCATTTGAATGCCTTAATGATGTCAAAATTTAGCGATATTTGGCTCGTTGGATTCGTCTCGTCGAGCCGCTTGATTCGACTATAAGCATTTTACGTTTGAAAACCGTTTGGTCATCCAATTTATGATTTGAACCTTCCAAATGCGCTTCGAGTCTTCTATTTGGACCCATTTGGGCTCGAATTGTGTCAAATTTGGTGTCGTTGTGTTCGTCATTTCGAGACGTTCAGTTCGACTATAAGTTTGCTGGAATCGAAATTCATATGGTCTCAAATTTAATTTTGAAAGTATTCAACTTGGTTTTGCCTTAAGATTCGTGCCGATTAAGATAATATTATTTAATTATATATATATATATATATATATATATATATATATATATATATATATATATATATATATATATAATCAGAGGCAGATTTAAGATAGGCACATAAGAGCTGTGCCGTGCCTAATTTCCAATATATTTTTTATATAATTAAGTATATATTAATATGCACAATTATTTATTTTTTTAATAATAAATATTATCAAAATTAATTTATGTGCTCTTGTAAGAAAAAAAAAATCTTATATTCTACGAAGCTAGGTAATTTGGCTATCTGACAATGCCAACCAATTGATTCTCAAATATTTGTATTTTCCTTCGTTTGGATTCACAGATGGTTAAGCCCCTTAATTATTAAAGACCTATGTACGTGTTAACTAATATGTCCTCCAATGTCCTTTCCTTAAGTTTTCTATTGTTTTGTCCTGCACTATTTCATGATATAAATATTTATAATGATGGACCATTCATCAATCTTATCACATGATTCTATTAGTAGCCATGACTGCTAAATATATTTAGCTAGGATGACCTATGCAATCATTTGGACAAAAACTAAGCTTGCAAGCTAAGTTTGGATGAAGTCATAAGAGGAATTATAGATATTTATATTTTAATTTAGTTATTTTATGATGATATTTAGGTTTCGTTTGGGACAGTTTTTTTGCTGCTTTCTAAAATGATTTTCTACTAAAAAATAGTTTTATAAAGTAGCAAAAAAACTGTCCCAAACGAAGCTTTAGAGGTGTCAAAATGAGCTAATGGGTCAAATTTGAATCCGACTTGAAATTGACCCGTTTTGAACTCATTCACTTTGAATCTAACTCACCGATAACCCGTTAAACCTAACTTGATATATATATATATATATATAAGCAAAGTGGGTATAACAAAAAAAGAAGAAATGTCAATTGGGCATTTCCAACAATATCAATTAACAAATCTTATTCAAAGAGATTTTAATATACAATGTTATATCATATAAATATCTTTAATTATAAAGACAAATTTGATGTTACCGATAGCACACATTAACTTGGATTAAAAAATAGGTCAATTTTGACTTGATCGGTCAACCCGACAATGAAATTAGTCGGAAAATTAAATCCGAACCTAACCATTTTATTAAACGGGTTGATCTAAATCCAAAAATTTAGGATTTAATCTAAGTCAAAATTATTTGGCCAGGTCATTTATTAACGCACTCAATCATATTAGTTGAAAAATTGAATATTTTTACTTAGGAAAAAAATCAATGAGTATAATTTCTGTAAGATATAAGATTGGTCAATTATTATTATTTTTTATGAATTATATATCTCTTTCCTTAAGTTTTCTTTTACGTTGCTTTGTTTGAAAATTTAGAATTTAAGGGTTGAAATTAACGAAAAAAATGATGACTAAGCACTCATGTTGGGAGTTGCGTGCGGAAATAGCAAAGAAAGGTTTTGATGGTAAGGGGAAGATATAATTTAATATTGCTTCCATAAATATGTTTAGGATTGATAAGAAGTATGAAACTTTATGAAAAAAAAGAAAATCAAGGCAGAAATCTTTTAAATGGAGAGAATAAAATATTTCATTTGGGTTTATTTGTTCATAATTAGATGGCTAAGGAGTGATTTCTATTACATATATAAATGAGTCGAGTTGAGTCAAGTCGAGATTAACTCAAATTTGGCTCAAGCTCGAACCTGAGCTCATACAATAAATTCAAGCTCGGCTTATTGAAAAATAGAAAGGATGGGAGCTTGTTGGAGATGAAATCGATAGCGGTTTTCTGGAGAAGATAGTGATAGCACCGATGACGTTAGGGAAAGTCATTATAAGAGCTAATAACTATATACAATAATTCTAAAAAGATCTCACTAGAGAATAGATCGACAAGACAAGCAACATAGAAGTTGTGACGAGAGCTTATTAGAGAAGGTAATTACTTCAGCAATGAAGAGGAAGTCATAGTAGGAACTCATTGGAGAAGGCATTGATAAAACCAACGCTTGGCAAGACATCGACAAGTGCGGTGGTGTTTGAAGAAGCAAAAGACCTACAGCTAGTGGGTCGGTGATCTTGGGCTCGTTGGATTCATTGATTTTTTAGAATAAATTTATTAGTAGATGATTGTAAATGTAGTGATGATAAATCCGACATCGACAAGTCCGGTGATGCATAAATATAATCCATTTTTTTTCATATTTATGCACCAAGCAAATTAGTACTCGGATGAAACAAAAGGACCTAAAAGGACGCTCAAGCAAGCACATGGTATCCTTATATCGAGTTCAACTTGTATAATTATGGGCCGTTTGATTTGTTGGAAAAAAAAACATAGTGAAACAAAATAAAGGGTAAAAGAATTATAACATATTTTAAATTATTTAGATGAGTGCAAAATAAATATAATTAATTATTATTTTCACTTAGCTTAAAGTAAATTGAATGTAGTGTAAAGCCTGATGAAGATAGTGGTCGGCCATGGCAGCGGGTCCTAGCCGCCAGTGACAAGCAGCATTGAGCAGTGGCTGTCGGCAACGACAATGACAGAAAATCTATAGTATATTTAAAAATAAGTCAAATCTAAAGATTTTTAAAGACTAATTTCAAATACTTCAAAATTTTACGTTGCATTCATTTTACCTTAAATCAAACACTAATATTTTCATAACTCTAATATTTGAATTACTTTAGACCTCTTCTACTTCAAAACAAATAGCTATTTAAGCTTCATTTGGGCAAGAAATATTTTGTACCAAAAAGCCTTAGCCCATTATCAACAGATTAGATCAGTCATACATATGGGCAAAGGACACCATGTCTAATCCATGCAATAAAGCCTTATTTCCTTATTTCCCTTATTTCGCACAAATCTGCCACTTTTTCAAACTTTTGGTTTTTTGGGGGAAAGTTACACTGTTTCCAACTTGATATAGCAAAGTTATTAATGCCACCACCATATCTTCAAACTTTATAATCGACTCATAAATTCAAATAATTTAATATTATCAATGACAAATAATTCATAAGGGATTGGTCTTTAATATATTCATAACAAATGACAAAAATTACAAACCGGAATAAACAAAAAGCTATTTTTTTTGTCATTTTGGTTTTTCTTGCTATTTTTTAAATCAATTTTTTAATTTAAAAATTTTATATAAAAAAATTATCTTAAAAAGCAGTGAGAAAGTTATACCAAATTAAGGCTTTGTTTAGGACAGGTTTTGTGTTGATTTCTAAAATGACTTTCTAGTACAGAAATTTCTAATTTACGGAATTTTTATACTAAAAAGTTGTTTTAAAAAGAAGCAAAAAACTGCCCCAAACGAAGCCTTAGGCTTTGTTTGGGACCGCTTTTTTATTGCTTCTTAAAGTAGCTTTTTAATACAAACTATCTAATTTTTTTACTAGAAAGTTGCTTTAAGAAGCAATAAGAAAGCTGTCCCAAACGAAGCCTAAGGCTTGGTTTGGAATAGCTTTCTTACTGCTTTCTAAAATAGTTTTTTATTAAAAAAAATTTTGAATTTATAATTTTTTGTACTAAAAAGTTAATTTAGAAAACAGTAAAAAAATTGTCCTAAATGAAACAACTTCAATTAAAAGCTAGTGCTTCATTTAAAAATGCTTTTCAACTATATTATTTCTAGAGATAATATTGATTTTTTTCTTATTTTTTGTGAATATTGATAAAATATTTATATTTTCATAACAAGCTATAAATTATTATGAAAATAGTAATGATTTTTATGGCATAGCTATAACATGATAATCCCAAGCTGTCTGTGAACATTTCTGAAGGGCATCAAACAAAGGACAGCTTGCATATTAATATTGAGATTAGATTAGGGTTTCTTGTCTTGATTAACTTGGAGGTATTAGATGGCTACAAAGGAAGAATCCAAAGAAAGGTTTGGTTTATTTTTGTTGGGAATGTAATATTCATGATAGTATGGTCTTCTGAATATTTGGCTCTTATTTGATAAGATGTAGATTCAAAATCATATGCATCTGGTTTAATTAATTCACATTTTAAAAAAATTAGAGAGGAGAGTGAATTATTGTATTTGTTCAAAATTTTTATAATTTTATTTTTTATTTTAATTTGTACGGTGGAGATGCGTGGCAATGACGGGAGGAAAAAATACATCAGATGCAGCTCATATTGGTATGTTAGTTGGAGACTTTGGCTACTACCTAAGAGGTTTTAGGTTTGAATCTTACATTTATGATGTGAATATGAATTCACTTTAGTGGCTCAAATGTTCCATATACATAAATAGGTCAGTATTTTCTTATATGTTTTATGTTAGTGTGAGAAGACAAATGTTCAAAATTTATAAAAAAAAAAAAGTTGAAATAGAGAACATTTAATAAAAACTAACAAAAATAAAAGAATCGATTTTTTATTTTTTGTTTATTTCTCTTTAGATATCCTAAGCTTTTGAAAAATTTTCTTTTATATTTAGGCTTCGTTTTAGATAGTTTTTTAGTACAAAAATATTCCGCTCCAAAAACTTTTGTACTAAAAAACTGCTTTAGAAAATAGGAAGAACGCTGTCCCAAACGAAATCTTAATCATAAATTTTCTAATCTTAACACAAGCAATTTTCAAAATATTCTAATATATATATATATATATATATTGTTAACAGGAGGCAATATAGGCACTAGCCGTCAAGTATAACATTAATTAATGACCTAAAATAATTTCTAAAATAAATTTGATGGCTTTTTATAGTAAAATGCTATAATAAACTAAATTTATGTATGCATATATATTATTATTATTATTTTACCCACCCATTATATCATGTGTATGTATATTGGTTTTGTGTTGTGTTACACCTATTGAGTTATTTGATGATTATTTATTTGTAATGATTATCTCGAGTTATTTTTATCATTATGTGCTTAAAATTTGATCACTCAATTACTAGCCCTTTATATTTTTCTTATCAATTTCATATTGCTTGACTTATTCTTATTTTCAAAAATAAAAAGCAAATTATTGTTTTTGAAATAAAAAAAAATTTGGTTGAACATATTCTAACTAAGGTTCTATTTGGGAGGTTGCTTTGTTTTTTAGAGAGCAATCACAATTTGGTTTGACTATTACTTTTTTTATTATTTTTTCATTAGCTTTCAGAAAATTTTGTCGTAGAAAGTTGTTTTTTGGCTTCATTTGGGATGACTTTTTTAATGCTTCTTAAAGTATCTTTCTCGTATAAAAATTAAATTTTTTTTACCAAAAAACTGCTCTAAGAAGCAGTAAGAAAGCCGTCTCAAACGAAGCCATAGTTAAACTATTTTTCTTATGATAAACTCGCAACCAACTTTATAAAATGCAATTTTTTTTACTAATAAGCTGTTTTTTTACAATAATTTAAAAATATATATTTTCCCTTGAACAATTTTATAATCACTTTTAAAAAAAGCTCTACCCATCCCACATAGACCCTAAATCATAAAATATATGAATCAGACTTGACTTTCAAAAACCAACCTCTTCAATTACCTAGTCTTAAAAAATTAATGATCATCCAAAATCTAATGGCTCGTGGTTAACTATTTATATGTTCTCACTCATCTCCACTAAACTATTTTGTAAACAGTTTTGATAACACCATTTAATAATTTTCGGCCATTGTGTTAACTATCAATATTTTAAAATGTGTAATACATATGTGTTAATACATCAATCAACCCTTTCCAAAATAAATGTTATAATCAAGTTTATTTAATTTTTTTTATAATTAATGATTGGGCATTTCATATGACCATATTTATTTTTGGAAAAATTATATTGATCAGGCATGAATCATGAAGTATATTCAAGTTAGGAACTTCCAAAATCAAATCTAGAGTCGTTTGAACTTCAATTTCATCAAACTTATAGTTGAACTGAACGCCTCGAGAAGACGAACCCAACGACACCAAATTTAACTTGATATGGGCCCAAATGGGTCCAAATCGAAGACCCAAAGCACGTTTGGAAGATTCAAATCATTAATTGGATGCCCGAATGATTTCGAAATGTGATATGCTTATAGTCGAATCAAGTGGCTCGACGCGACAAATCCAAAGAGCTCAAGATTAATTGATTTTGACATAATTTGAGCGCTCAAATGGTTGATAAACTCTCCATGATCAAAGGAGTCAGATAACGGCCGTCCATTCGTACACTCCCAACATGTCCTTGATGTTCTTCATATTTACTAGCAATGCCACTCCCAAAAAATAATAAATAGACTCCATTCTTTTTCATGGAAAGTGGGGAGGAAGTGGATGAAGAAATGAAGAGCTCTAAGGCTAAAGCTCTAACCCGGCACCACCGTTGGTGAACTTTCTTCGACTGCCGCTGGACTTTTACCCAACTGTCGACAGATGCATTACTTTTGCGCTACCTCTATCACTTGTTGACTGAGGTCATTCTGACTACCGTCGCCCGTCGATTACAGTCCTTTTGACCACCGTCACACACTGACTACGGTCCTTCCGATCACCATCACCCGAAGATTACGGTCCTTTCGACCACCGTCGCCCACCAACTATAGTCCTTCCGACTACCGTCGCCTGCTAACTACGATCCTACTGGTCAAACGAACATATCAACATTCTTTTAAAAATAGCTATTATGCTATTCTCCGACTATGTACTTTGTTATATACAGTGTATATTTGCTACATTGAGCCAACGTCGTCCTCCAAGGATGAGCATATGACGCAATCAATCACCAATACTAGTGGACTCATTTCAACTGGGCCAGTTCCTGTGATTTTTTACCCTTTTCAGGGGTTTCCACAAAAATTCTGGTGTCTCTTGTGATTGATGCACCATTCTCTTCTATCTGTTTGTGTGCTGGATTTTCGTATAAAGCTTGGACCTAAACCTTATATCTCTCTACCACTGCGAATATTTCAGAACGCAAGAATTTTATTTTTAAATGCATATTTTACAAGATCATGATTATGTGTTGGTATTTGATAACTATATGACTTAGATCTCTGGTTGTCACATTTAATCATGCACTTTCTCTAGACAAGTGACTGGATAATCTATATTCGGATGTGAGAATCGAACCGAATTAACCAATTTGAATATGATTCAACTCTTATCTAATTCATGTTAGGCATGATTTCAAAAATGCCGGAGCCAAATATTCGCAAATTGAGTAATAGTTTATCGCAGAATTGACCCAATTCGTTCCCAAATTACATCCTTTTAACACAAATTATTTAAATTTAATCATCAAATTCATACAAAATTAATAAAAATTGATACATCCTCAAGAAATTATCTTGATCGGGCACGAATCTCAAGGCAAAATCAAGTTGGAAACTTCCAAAATTAAAATTGGGACCATCCGAACTCCGATTTCAACAAACTTACAGTCAAACTGAACGTCTCCGAAATACGAACCCAACGACACCAAATTCAACCCAATCCGAGCCCAGATGGGTCCAAATCAAGGGTCTGAAGCACTGTTTGAAGGTTCAAACCATAATTTGGATTACCAAACGGTCTTCAAATGTGACATGCTTATAGTTGAATCGAGCGTCTCGACGCGACAAATCCAACGAGCCCAAGATTGCCAAAATCTGATATTTCTAAGGCCTTCAAATGTCCAGTAAACGATCCACGATCAAGGGATTCAACATCGGCCGTCCATTCAAGCCACTCCCTAACTACCCCTGATCTTCTACCTATTTACGGACCATGCCACTCATGAAAATTTATAAATAGAGCCCCCTCTCTACTTGAAAAAGGGCACCTAATCCTAAGGAGAAAAAGAGAGAGAGAGAGCTCTTGCCCCTTGCTCCTCCTCGATCACCGCCGGAGTTCTGCCCGACCACCACCTGAGGCCTTGCTTTTCGCCGGACCACAACCTGAGGCCCTGCACTTTGCCGGACCACCACCTGAGGCCCTGCTCTTCGCCGGACCACCACCTGAGGCCCTGCTCTTCGTCGGACCACCACCTGAGGCCCTGCACTTCGCCGGACCACCACATGAGGCCCTACAATCCGCCAAACTACCGCCTAGGGCCCGAAGTTGTGCAAGATCACCTAAAGATCCCGAAGTTCCGCCAGCACGACATCAGACTTTCGTGGACCCCCGACTTCAACCCAACAATTGATATTTGTAATCTGATCGCACTTAGGCGAGTCAGCCTATTGTAACCTATTCAAGTTCTAGTTGAATTATTTCAACTGGGCTAGACCCCGTGGTTTTTCCCTTTTTCAAGGTTTTCCACGTAAAAATCTTGTGTTCTTTGTGTGTGAGCTAGATATCCGTGCAGCGCTAAGACGTAGAAATTAAACTCTATCGTCGCGTATATTCTAGCCCGCAACAAACATATAGAGCTGCAAAAATATAATAAGCGAACAAAAATAATGAAAAAAAAAATCATAATTTATCATATGAGAAGAGAAAAATAATATATCCTAAGTTAAGATTAATGAATATTTCATATTACATATAAATAACTACAAAATAATTTTTGGATAAATTATTTATTTTATAAATAGTCACAAGAGGATTTGTTCAAAGTCAAAACTCATAATAAAAAATGATGAACAATCCTATTTTTCTCTACTCATAATTGAAAAGTTGTTAATATATTGACAACTAAGTTTATTTAAATTAATTAAATATAATACAATGTCAAATTAGATAATAAACTGTTTATTTTTGTCGCTTTCTCTTTCTAATAGTCATAACAGCCAATGCACGCTGACAGGTTAATTTGTGCTGGCAAGAGGATCACCAACCCTTCCTAATTATTTATTTTTTAAGACTGACATTTTTTTTATAGCTTTTTAAAATAATTTTTTCGTAGAAAAATTTTTAGTTAAGAAAAAATTTACTAAAAAATTATTTTAAAAAGGTTAAAAAAATGATCTTAAACGAAACCTTAATTCATTTTTAGGGTCATAATTTCACATTAAAGTCAATCTATGCTTTGTAGTTAGCTCAATAAATTAATTTAATAATAGTTTTTTTTAATATTTTTATTTGACTCTTTCATGGCTCGCTCGCATTTCACGTGACCTTTTTTCATTATTTTTTAATACAAAACAATTAATTTATTTAAAGCTGGCCTTTTACTCCATCTTTTCTAGATTAAACATAGCTTATTGAACAAATTAGCTAAGAGACTCTCATAAGACTACCTATGTATAGTAATAAGAGTTTCTATGATTGACCAAATCTAACAAACCCTACGACATGAGAGCCAATCCTAAGAGTTTCTATGATTTTTTATTTATTATGATATATTTCAAATGAATGGAAATGTATATATCGATGAGTGGTAGGTTAGGACGATCAGGGGGATGGGTGGAAGTGGCAAGAGACTGCGAAGGAAAGGAGAAGTGTCATTATCGAGTTTTTGTGATAGTTGCAGGCAGCAACAACAACATGTGATAGATCATGACAACGCTGATAGGCGACGATCGTTGGCGGATGGCGACAAACTCCATTAGTAAGGAAGGTGAGGTCATGGAGTACAGGTTTCTTTTCTTTTCTTAACGTACTCTATTTGCGTAAACTCTATTCTCCGAGAATTACAGAAAAGTCGTTATTTTATGTGATCAAAAATTCAGCGGATAGTGAGCCTCAAAACCATATAACTTCTTATAGCTAAGTGGGCTATGAATATATGATGATTCAATATCATTGATCAAAATTTATATCGACTGTGATTATAGAAATGGTCAAACCTATGGTCATAGATACAATCAGGGGTTGATCACGTCGGGTTAGACCCGCAAGTTTGAAATTAACTTATTTGAGATGAATTTCTTTCTTTCTGTTTTAATTTGTTTTAAATGTCTCTGTCGGTAATGGCTTCCGCGTTCGGATGGATTCAAGCGGGTCGGGCGACTGAAGACGAAACCCATTGGGCCACGGCTTCTTTGTTTCTCTGCCCCCGCTTGAAATTTCAGCTAAATTTCAAAGGCAGACGTTGTCAAACTATTCACTCTATATACTGTTCGAGGCTGAGGTTTCTAACTTCGGAGACGTGTTGGGATAACTTCGTTTCTTTCGCTGGTGAGAGTAAGTTCTTGCTTAGGCATATTTTCCCCAAAGGAAAAGTTGTTCTATTTGTGCGTTTGATGTTCTACAAATTTTCAGGTGATTTTAGTTATTTGCCATTTTTTCTTATGGATTATCTTCTTTGATTGCAGTAAAAGTGTCTTGTTCCAAAATTTTAATTTTTTTTGTTTTGATTGCAGTAAAAGTGTCTTGTTGCAAAATTAATTTGTGATTGAATGCGACTGATCATGAGATTTCTATTTCTTTTTCAAAATTTATAGAAAAAAACCCTAATCTTGAGCATTGGTGGCGGGCGACTTATCTTAGTAATAGGAAATCATGGAAATTGCTTAATATAGATTCAGTCCTTTCTGTTTTTCCGAAGATGGTTATGCTGTGAAATTCTTAGGATATCTTTGTTCCAGCAATCATAAAGGGAATTTATTGCTAGGTCGGTTTGCTGTTAATTTTTTAAGAAGTTTAGGTTTTGCAGAGTTCTTTTTGGGTAAAGATATTATTGGTAGGCTTTAACTTCGACCTTTATGGAAAGAATGGGCTTTGAAGTGGCAAGACAGTCACCAGGGGCATGGAGTAAATGGAATATGCTGTTTAGTGGGATTAAAAGCCTTCTTGGTTGAGGCTTAAATTAAGCTAAGCTAAGCCTTTAAGCATGGTTAAGATGTTTGTTTGCTAAAAAGATAAGCTTCTTTAAACTGAATTAAGTTAAGAAAACTATTTGATTTGTTTCATGCTTAAATGCAAAAGGATAACCATCAAAAGATAAGCTATGATAAGGTAGGGTGAAGGTCAATTTGGCTTAGTCATGTGCTTAAGTGGTATTAAGCGTCATTTAAAAGCCAACCAAATGGACCCTAACATATCACGTCTTCCTAAATCAAACCTCTCAGGCTTGATTCTAAGTTCATTATTGGGCATTTACAATTTTGGGTGTGATCCGACTTGGAAACTAATGTATATTTTACATTTTAACATTAACACGAATGACTTGGTTTACATGAAATTCTATGCAATCATGAAGGCAAATCTAGTTGCATGAAATTCTTTATAATTTTTTTGTTTATTTTTTAGAATAAATTTATTAGCAGATGATTGTAAATGTAGTGGTGATAAATTCACTTTGAAAAGGGCATAATTTATAAGCAAAATTATAAATGCTTACAGCCAATGATGTGGTTTACAACACAAATCTGAAATGCAAATTTGCGAACTCAAAACGGACCTTAGAATTGCCCAGCATGCTACACTAAGGGCTACTTTTTTTGGTTTAAGCGGGTGAGAGTGATTGAAACTTAATCACTCGGAAGTGAGTTCAAACATTTATTTGATAGGAAGTGAATGAAAGTGAATTCTTATTTTTGGAACACATCTTCATAAACGTGATGAGAGGGTTTCAATTTTGAAGCCTAGGAAGTCACTTTTACTTTTAATTTTTTAGATTTAATAATAATATAATAATAGAAAATTGATGGGATGATGGTTCATAATACTAAAATAGTATAAATTAATGTAAGGGTAAATTAGAATAAAGCCTAATACAGCCCATACGAACACAATAATTGCGTTCTAAAGAAGTGAGCTTCTAAAAAACAGATGGAGAGCATGGACACTCACTTAAGAAATTTGCCTCCATAACTCAGCTCTAATCACTTTAAAAAACTTATTCTGAAAGTAACAAGCCTTATTTGTGTATCAAATATGGATAGAACTACCTTAAGAAAGCTACTTCTAGATCTCTAAGTTCTAATTAGTTTCATAAGAGTCAAGGTAGTATTACTGCTTTAAAACCTAAATCATGCAATCACCATCATCTTTTTTAAACTTATCTTGACTAGTTTGGGTTGGTTAAAACCTTCACACTCTTCCATTAGTCTAAATATTGCTTTTGTTGGCTATTGTTCATGGAAATTTTGTTTTAATAATTTCTTGCTTATCTTTTTTGGTTATCCTTTGCTTTATGTTGCGCATTTTAAATCATCTAGCATTATTTTTGATAATTTTATTTCAAATTGGTGTCATATCCCTTTTAGTTTTATCAAATGTCTATTTTAGCACTCTCATTTATACCAAATCTAACTTTTTTTAACTTCTTTATTGCTTTATACTCAAAATTTTATCTATTCAAGCACATATGTTGATGTAATATTTAGACTTAAATCATCCAAAATTTTGAATAAAAATTTTCCTGAAGTGACTTTAGGATCATCTAAATTTTAATTTTGGCAAATTTATAATCGAAACAACCAGTTCGGTAAGGCCGACCTAATTATACCAAGAGCACCTTGATCCAAGTTCAAATGAAACAAAATCATACCACTTATAACAAACAATGAACAACAAATACCAAGACAACCCTCTCCCAATTTCCTCCCAAATCAGCCCCCAAATCTCTTCAATTAGGAAACATCTCTTCCAAATTAGCCCCCAAATCTGCCATCTTCAATTAGGAAACATATCTTAATTAATTCCCTCCAAATTAGCACTTTTTAATTAGGAAATATCTCATAATTAATCACCTCCAAATCAGCCCCCAAAACAGTCTTCTTTCCTTATAAATTTTCCTCTCATATTTGAATTCAAATAGGAGATCTTTCCCTAATTAATTCCATCCTAACATAATGAATTATTGCTTTGTTGGGCCCCACAAGGGGGGCCGAAATTTCCCTAGATTTGATTTCAAGTTCTGCCCCCTCCACTGCCTGCTGAGCTGGCTGGTCCAGCCTCCCTTGGCCTATAGCCATAACAATTTCTTTTAAAGTAATCATGTTATATTGACATTATTATACATATGAAAAAAAATGGAAAATGTTTATGCATGCAAATTAGGTGTTCATCCTATGATATTGGCTAGGGACACAACGTACCTGTGCATGATAAATGAACAAGAAATGAAAATAAAAATATTTCTACCTTCATTGGTACAAAATTTGACGATGCTTCTGTAATAAATTAAATAGGAAAAGAATAAAAGAAATTGAAAAGAAATAAAGTTTATTTAAAGGAATAGAATTTGAATTTACATATATATTAAATATTCATGTATATGTTAAATGAAAATTTTGACAAATGAACATTGCTACTTATATGTGCTTTTATTTTTCATACTATAAACTGTAATTATCTATTAAGTTTATTATTGAAAACTCAAATTATTAAATTAAAGGTTCAGGTAAATCCTCTGAGAAATAAATAGTTGAAAGAGAAGAGTTTGATTACAGAAGAAGAGGATTAAATGAAAATAGGTAAGAACTAGTTTGTTATATGTTCAAATTGAAAAATTTATTTTAGTGGCTCTTCAGTTGTATTTTAGATATTAGTATATTGAGTAATTAATGATATTAAAAGAACTATAATAATCATCCGACTGTTTATTTTTGCCTCATTAATTCGAGCCACCGAGCCAGGTCGTGACAGTTATAGCCATCATCTCCGATGACCGCTATTGTTGATGCTCGTCATAGTTGCTACTATTGATTCCTAACATTGCCGCCATCGCCCTACTAAGATCGACGTTTGCCATCACTATAAGGTTGATGCTAGCCTGCCTGATATTTATTCTCCTCTCTTATAAGGAGAACAACATATTAGGCCACTGACCATCTCTTGATGGAACTCCGACCCTTCAAGGCTCCTCCTACTTCCATCATAAAAGCCTTATTGACTAGGGGAAATATTTTAATTTTGCAAGGCCGGTAGTTTTTCTCCTCCCCATTTTTTTTAGGTAAAAAATCACAAATCTCTTATGAGTTGCTCTCAATCTATCTCTCTGTGTATTTGTGATTTTTTGTTCAATCCGAAGATGATATACACTTTCTCTCTACTGCTATGTGTTCCACTCATAACAATCCTTAAATAAATGGCCGTTGGGATTTGGTGGTCACTATGGATCTGATCTCATGTGACATGCCATAACACCACTTTTAAAAACAAATCTTTAAATGTTAAGGTAATGGAATGCAAGTGATTTAATATTCTAATAGCTGTAAAATTTGTTTGATTCCTCATAATGATTGCACTTCAAAGGGGCAGTCCTGCAATCCTTTCTCCACACTATGTAAGCAGAAGTAAATCTTTAGCTGCATCTCTAGTCATGCTTTTATCCTTTTCTTTTGTCAAGATTTAAACCATTGCATAAGGGATTCCTTAGGACTAATCGGATTCATTTATTATTCAAACAGAGTTCATTAGGATGTTATTCTTTAATAAAAATTAGTTTAGAGGATTAATGATAACTGCCTCTTGACATTCTTTAAATATGGTGATATTCACCGAAAATGAAGTCTCAACATATTCATACAGCTTTATCTGCTTTTTGGGTTTTTTTGCTTGTGGTCGTCTGTTCTTTCCAATTAATAGTCGTTAAAATGAGTTTTTTTTTCCACCATTAATCCCTTTTGAGAATGTGTCTACGGATTGTCAAATCCACTGTAGTAAATATTCATGCTTTGTGGTTTTTGGTCAAACTATATCAAGCGGGACGCTAATTTCACCTGATTTACCATTTAAAGTAATATGTTGCTTTACACCTGACGCTTGGCTTTGTGTGTGTGTGTGTGTGTGATGCTTCACTCGTCATTTTCTTTTTTCCATCTCGTTTGTATGAACTGTATTCTATTTCAAGACTACCAATCCTATGTTTGGCTTGTTGCTTTTTTAAGTGCTTAAAAACTGTTACCGAAGTAGATGTTAGATTCTACTATTCAATTTATCTTCTGGAAAGAAGAGTTTTCGATCTCAGCAGAACTCTAATTTTTGTTCTATCACACTGTATAAGATCCTTGACTGTTTGATTGCACGAGTACTTTGAGATCTGTGAAAGCAAATACTTTCATTTTTCTTTCATGCAGACTAATTAAGGGTGTGTGTGTTGCTTGATAAGTTGATTGCTTTTGTGCAGTATTTGTAATTACGTATTAACTATTAGTCATGGTAAAAAGCAGCTTCCCGATCTAAAATTATCTTGAGAATTATTTATTAATTAATCTTGAAAACTAGCAACCCACATTTAAGAGTTTGAGTTCCTGAAGGGTCTGTTTTGGATCACTTTTATTTTGTGTTTTTGTTTTTGTTTTGTGCTTGTTTTTAAAAACATGTTTGTCTAAAGTATTTTTTATATGTTTTAATTTTTTTAAAAGAAATTAATTTACTTCAAAAAATATTCAAAACAATTTTTAGATGTTTTTTGTATTTTTTTAAAAAACAATTATCATTGCCGACCATCAATCATTGGTCGGCCGTCATCACCACCATCATTGTTTCCGACTATCCCTCACCTTTGGCCATTGGACACCACAAACTCTGATGGCCATCGCCCACCATCGGCAACTGCTGTCGACCATGACAACCGCTACCACTGTCGACTCCATAAAAACATAAACATAAGTGAATATATATTTTTAATATATGAAACATGTTTTATTTCAAATTAAAATATTAGTAAAAAACCAAAAAAACCAAAAAACCAAAGTGATACCAAACGGACCCTAAAAGTTCTGTAAGTAATTGATGAAACTTGAACTTTGCAACATTCGTAAGTATTAATTATCAAGGAATAAGAAATAAAATAAGCGGAATTATTATTTTATGCTTGTAGATAAACTGAAAAACATTATTTAGCTTAAAACCTTTTTCATTTAAGGATAGAGGTGTCATTTTAGTTCATTTATGTTCTATAACCCAAGTTAGAATCAGTAATTCTGGTTTATGAAGTATTTGCATGGTTCTCTCATATTTAATGCATTTTATTTGGCAGGTTGCTACTGTTCATATAAGACAATCAGTTGTTCTTCATCAACAAGTTTGCAGAGTGATTTAGTTAAGAACAAATGACTTGTTGCTCTTTCATTTTAAAGAAGAGGTCGTCGAGGCAGAAAGATAAATCTGATGAAGGTTGGAAAATCTTTTAGCTGGTACTTTTCAGTATTTCATTTCAAAGTTGAATCTTGTTCTTCAGACTCAAACTTTCTCTTATCCCATGGAAATTGTTCATTTATATTTGCATTGAAATGTAACTGCTGATATTGGTCTTCATTGTAGAAGTACTACAAAATGTGAAAATATACTCTTACAAAGTATTACGGAAGGCCACTGATAATTTCAGCCCCGCTAATAAGCTTGGAGAGGGAGGTTTTGGTTGTGTGTATAAGGTAATTGTTGTATATTTTAATTCTACTTTAACTTAAGCTGAACCTTTTAAAGTAGTTCTTTTGTTGAATTTCTCAGGGCAGGCTAAAAAATGGTGAAATTGTTGCTATTAAAGTTCTCTCCTCTGAGTCAAGACAAGGAGTGCGGGAGTTTTTGAATGAGCTTACTGTGATTTCCAATGTAGTTCACGAGAATCTTGTAAGTCTTATTGGTTGCTGTGTGGATGGAAACCAGAGAATATTGGTTTACAATTACCTTCAGAATAATAGCCTTGCAAAAACACTTCTTGGTAACTTGTTTCTTCCACGTTGATTTTTAATGTTGTAATATTCTCTACAGTGACTGTCATAACCATATGCTTTAGCTTTTGAGAATATGCAAATTTATCCTATTTCTAGGTACGGACTATAGCAATATTCGATTCAGCTGGATAACACGAAGAAAAATTTGCATTGGTGTTGCTCGAGGACTTAAATTCTTGCATGAGGAGGTCCGGCCTCACATTGTGCATCGTGATATCAAAGCAAGCAATGTTCTTCTGGATAAAGATTTGACTCCTAAAATTTCAGATTTTGGTATAGCAAAGCTTCTTCCTGCTGACATGTCCCATATTAGCACCAAGGTAGCTGGAACAATGTGAGTGAAACGCTTTAGCTTATACTCCCTGCTTTCATCCTTCACATATTTAATTGATACGGTATTTTTGGTATCCTCGATTTTTGATATGCTTGTTCAACTATAGACCCATACTGATTTTGTGGCCTTACATACTCCAATTCAATGGATTAACATTCTTTTTCTAGTTGGAGACCGTTGGGATTGTATTATACTTGGAGGCCTGTGCTTGGAAGTAGTGGACTAATATATATATATATATATATATATATATATATATATATAAATGAAGGTGTGTAACTGAGCTAAGCTGAATCGTGAGCTGGATTGATTTGACTCAATAAATAGCTCATGAGCTTTTCATGATGAGCTAACAAGCATAGTGAGGTTGAGCTGACTTTGACTCAACTTACTAGCTCGTAAGTCAGTTTATATGAAAAATATTAATATAAAATACATTTAAAATATATTATAATTCTAGAGTTCTAGTTCAAAATTATTAAAAATATTTAAAAATTATGTATTACTTCCTTTTATCTAGTGATTTCTTATTATTTCTCCACAAAATATTCTTTTTTTTGTCATTTTACTACAATGGAAGGCTGAATAAAATTCATTCTCTCTCATTTATAATAAATGAACTAGCTTGTAAGCCAATTCGAACTCTTAGAATGAATTTGGAGATCAATTAATCAATCAAGCTTAAGCTCAAACTAAGGATAGCTTGAGATCGGCTTGACTCGTTTACACTCCTATGATCCATTTGCTAATAGCATCTTCAAAAGGGCATGAGCAGTGGGGCTTGTAAAACATTCCTATGTTAAGTTTTATGTTCTTTAACGACAAGCTTACTAGGGTTCATCGATGGTGAAGTGTGGCATAGATTGAGGCTGAGCGGCCTTAGGCGGCTACGTTTTGGCATCAATAATGGTTAACGTTGAGGCCAATGATTACATTGAAGGGTTGGTAGTTCAATCAATGGACCGCTTGTTGGCATTGAGGAATTTGTTGCAATGGATGATGGTGAAAGGAGCAGAGTTCTCTCAATGAGTTTTATGGAGTTAGCAGCAAGAACCTTCTAAGCAAGTGATGGGAACAAGTTCCCGATGACAAGTTTTAGACGGTTGGTAGAACATTGTTAGTTGAGATCATGTTGATAGGGTTGTTAACAAGATCTTGTTGTGATCAATAGCAAGTGTCAATGCTCTATCGATGGTGATTGTTTCGGGACCAATGATGTATATGAGAGAGTAATACATTTATTATAATAATCTAGTTTCCTTTGCTTTGTATATTCTCTTTAATGATTGTTATTCATGTAGTTAGGCCTAACTTGATTTGTGGGAGAATTATTTATATCGTACCAAATTAATATTTGTATATTATTATATATTCAATTCAAATCAATTGAACAAAAATAGAGTACTCCAAAATCTAAGATGGTATTAAAGTCTGACCTAACCCCCTCTGTCACACTTATGCTCTTTCTCCTCTAATGATAACCTTGCTTATTGCTCCTAACCTTTGGCCCTTCCATTCCCTGATGTTCTCTGTGCTCCTGACAACACAATTTCGAGTCATAGGCGCCTTCTTTTGGGATTCCAACATTTAAACCTCCTAGGCAATCTTCCAACACGCCATACCAGAGGCACGCCTTGCCCTTGCTTCTCTCAACACTCCTGACCTCCTACCTAGTTAGCTCTATGCATGCACCCATTGTTGCGTGCCGCAACAACCTGCAAGCTACAACCCCTCCTTTTTTCTTCGGTTTGTTCCCAATATGAATCCCACATGTTGGTGAATGTTTGTTCATACCCACATGCACTAGCCTTGGTGTTTCACCCTTGCGTCCTGTTGCCACCTTGCCTATGTGCCACAATCCTAAGTTTTCATGCATGTGCCTCTCCATTGAAAGTGATGTGAAACATAAAATGGAATTGCAGGAATTTAATAAAAAGTTGTTAAGCGAGCCAATTTTAAAATGAATGTTTCATAAGATTAGATTCTAGGATTTTTAGTTGTTGTTTTGCTTTGACATGCAGTTACATACTAGATTAGAAGGATAATTCAAAATAATAACAAAATTGTAATAAAGCTAGATGCGCAAGTAATAGAAATCCATCGGTTAACAATTAGAAAATTCACCTTGAGTTTCCCTCACTCACACTCTTGAGGGCTATTTAGCGGAAGAATAATTTCAGCAAGATTAATGACGCTACCAAAGTACAGAAAGCGCTTACAACTTTGTCTAAGGAAAAGTTAACCTGGAAGGAGGGGGTCGGTGGAGGTTGGAGGATTTGCCAATGGACGGGACATCGATGTTCGTCGAGTGTTGTAGTCAATGAAAAGAAAATCCGGTTGAAGTAGTCGGCGGCAGATTGGTCAATCTTTCAATTGATGTCGAAGAAGGGGGAACAAAAAACATCCACTAGTCCTTGATTATTGTAGACAAATTCATGATCTTGCTCGGGATTGGCCATACATGGTAAGGAGGCCGGGGTTATGTATCTTCTTCCTTGGTTGGTGTATGAAGCAAGGGAGAAGAGATGGAGAGGAGGAGGGAGAGGTTTGGGTGGTCGGCCAAGGCTAGGAGAGGGGCCACTTGAATTTAAGATTTTAGGTTTAAGTTGGTGGAGGGGAAATAAATTAAAATCTGAAATTTAATTTCAGATTTTAGAATTGGAGGGGAGGGAATAATTTTGAAATTTGAATCTCCTCTAATTGTGGCTTGGGTGGGGTTTTGATTGAGAGTACTAATGGGAAGGGAGTTAATTAAGAGAGAGAAAGGGGAGGGGGGCCGGCCAAAGGAGGGAGGGGAAGGGAGTCCACATTCAACGAATGTGTCTATATGCAATGAATGTGGGTTTTGGAATTAAATCCCAATTAATTCAGATTGGGAGTAATTAGGGGAGCTTCCAAAATAGATTTAGGCTAGTTAGGAAAGATTTTGAAATTCATTTGAATTTGAATTAAGATAATTTCCTTACTAGTAATGGGCTAAATTAGGAAAGTCTTAAAGAGATAATTTAAATTGAACTCAATGGGGTTGAGGGAAGGGTGAGGCCGGCGGCTAGGGTTTGAGAAGATGTGGCCGGTGGTGTGGGAGGAGGGGGTGGTGGAGGAAAGTCGGCGGTTTGGGGGGAAAGGGGAAGGAGACCGACGGTAAGGGGAAGAGGAATAGGAACTTAGAAACGAGAATGGATACAAACCGCGAGCCCGGACTCTACCGACGGCTGACGGGAATTGCTTTGCCCTCTCTGAGGGTTCTCTCCTCTCTCAAGGGCTCACAAAGAAACAAAGAACAAGAGCTAAAATTTCATTAATCAATTATCAAAACTAATACAAGAGCTAGGGCCTTCATATATAGGCCTCAAGAGATAAAAGACAAAAATGCTAAATTGTCCTCTGGGCTACAACACGAACTAATCCCTCTCAGGGGTACAATGGTAAAAACTAGAACATAAATAAAAGAAATACATAAAATGCATTACAAATAAAGACTCCTAATCGTAGCCATCGATCTACGATGCCTCCTCTGATAGACGCGCCAGAATCTCCTGCTGATGTCCTCATCAGAAAGTTTCCTAGTGCCAATTTGTTGCAAACAACAACTACTGCCTACACAATTTGCCAGGCTTCTCCATTGTCACATGCATAAAATCCAGCCTCCAATCACCTCATGTGGCACTCTCAAGTGTTGCTACTATCCCTCCACGCCACTCTATGCTTTTTGCTACCATGCGTGGAGTTGTTTCAAGTATTTTTGACCTTTTGACCATTGTCATCATCTCCATATGATGCCTCCAATGCTTCAGGACTTATGTTTATAGCTCTTTAGATGGTATATTTGTGTCATCCCATGGTCTCCTATAGTAAGTAGTGGCATTTGCCACCATAATCATTTTCATGTCACAAGCTCCATGCAACAACCTACTCTGATAAGGGTCCACCTCCTTAGTCCTTTTTTGGCTATTGTTAAGCATGCAACATTTAAGGTCACACGATCAACCTTACTTTTTGTTCTATTGCTTCTCAATTCACCATTGACTTTCACTCACCGACACCACGCTCTCCAAGCTCTTGCCTCATGTCAGCTACATGCTCCGTGTTCTGCCAACATCACTCCAATCACTCCCACCTAGCTCCTTAACAATGTTGTTTCTCCCCATATCATAATTGATTTGAGCAATCTCTTGCATCACACTTTGTAAAATGGCCTTAATGACATTATGATTGGAGATGGCATGGGTTACCTATAAATCATATCAGTTCCACCTCTTTACCCTCCAGCTCTGACAATTTTTTCTTTAAAAAATGTTCTTTTTATCATATATCACTTTTGCACATCCAATCATACATCTATTGAGTTTTTGTCCATTAGTTTTCATGTAAGGGATTTATGCATGGGGAAATCCTTTTATAAAGGCAAACAAAAGATGATACATATGAATAGCTAGTCTTTTCTCGTTAGTCACTTCCACTTATTGCCTTTTCTAGTATCAAGACCATTTCATACGAGTGGTATTATAGATTAGGCCATCTGTCTATTTCAACCTAAAACAAATTTTTTACCAATTCAATCTAGATTTATTATCCCTACTATCGTCAACTCTCCATCTCAATAAGTATTAATACAATAAAAATCACAAACTTCCATCTTTTACCTCCTTTGTTGTGTATTATCTTCATTTTGAAATAATGTTATCTAATGCATGGACCTTTCCCATATCCTATGTTAATTTAAATGTTGTCAATTTTGAGGATCATTATACCAAACACATCTAGTACTACCTATTTAAGCAAAAATGTTATTTTTATGATATCTTCATTAACTTAAAAGCTTTAGTAGAAAAATACTATGATTGCAAAAATATTATCTTATACCCCGACAATGTTGGTGAGTATCAAGCACTTGGCAAGTTCCTCTCCATCAATGATATCTCTCATATCACTAGGGCACCACACACACCTAAACATAATGGATACTAAAAAAACTTCAATGATACATTGTCAAATTAGGCCTCTCTTGTCTCATGTATATGTCCCTCTTTATCGTCAGTCATGCTTTCACCGTGAAAGTTTATGATAGGTCAGTTCAGGAGGCCGGCTGGGTCCATGTGGGGCCGACCAATGTTTACAGGAGGCGGTTCAAACTGCCTCCCAATGCCTTAGCCGCCTAAGGCCATGGGGCACACATCCTATTTGATTTAATTTAATTATTATTTTAGGAAAGAGGGCCCATGCTTATTTGATTTAATTAATTAAATGTATTTATGGAAAGGGTAGGGGGCAGTTAGGGGCTAGGGAGATCTATAAATAGGGAAGAGAAGGGAAGGAGGAGGCATGCTTAAGATTGGTGATCTCTTGGAGTCTCTTGGGAGTTGTGGGCTCTAGATCTAGTATCTAGAGATTGGGAGAGAACGATCCTCCTCTCAAATTGAGGATCAATTGTATCTTTGCTTTAGATTTGCTTTGCTTTAAGTTGATTAATAAAAATTACTATTTTCTTGAGTTGTTTCATTACTTTCTTGCTGTTTTTACCAATTTCTTGTTAGGCTTGCTTGCGAACTCAAGTAGATCCGATAGGATTACTTGCGAACTCAAGTATTTCCTATCAAATTGGTATCAGAGCCTTGTCTTGGGACCATCGGCGGCTGAAATTCTGTGATTTCAACAGTAAAAACGCATTCGGAAGAAGATCTTCTTGTGGTTCTGGGGAAGAAAGATGGCCGTGAAGAAAGTGGAAGTTCTGGAAGGCGAAATAGGGCAAATCAAATCAGATTTGGAGGGAAGATTTTCTTATTTTCAAAATCAGATTTCTTCCAATAATGAAAAGATGGAAGGAAGGTTCGCCGTAATGAAAGATATGCTAAAGAAATTATTGGAAGTAAAGACCAACCCGTCGACATCGGAAGCAAGGGAAACCTTTGACGGCCATGGAAGGGGAGGAAACCCTAACACATGGAGGGGAAGAGAAAATCCAGAGGTAAAAATCTTGGAAGGAGAAGACGGAATACCTCATCTAGAATCTCTTTCTAGGGAAGAGGTGAGCACCGGATTCGAAAGAAGAACTGCTGATTTTGCCCGAAGGAGAAGAATTCTACCCTTGAGGAGCTGATTTGGAAAGGCGAAGAGGGGATTTCGATAACAGGTTTGGCTACGATCGCCGGAGAGAAGATCGAGGCAACTGGGGCGCACCTCCTCTTCACGGGATGGGAGGATATGGAGGATTCCGAGGTGACCCAAAGGTGAGAAAGCTAAAAATGCCCATCTTTGAGAGCGAGGATGGTCATGGATGGATCTACAAGGTGGAGCGATATTTTACCATCAACGGATTGACGGAGGAAGAAAAACTAACAGCAGCAGGACTATATTTGGAAGGAAAAGCACTGGCATGGTACCAATGGCGTGATCTAAGGCAACCCTTCAGGAGTTGGAGGGAGTTCAAAGAATGCTAATTAGAACGATTCCGAACCGGTAGGGGAGGAGATTTCTATGAGCAATTCTTTGCCTTAACACAGGAGGGAACCGTGGCAGACTACCGCGACAAATTCGAATACTTGGCCAGCAGACTGGATCGGCTCTCTGAAACAATTCTGGAAGGAAACTTTATGAAAGGACTCAAAGTAGAAATAAGGGCAGTAGTTCGGGTGATGAGGCCACGAGACCTGGGGGAGGTCATGGAACTAGCCTAGTTGGTGGAAGATCAGAAGCATCTAGAGAGAGGAGCTAGAGGAAGCAACTCGGGGGGATCATACAGGATGACCACCACCTTCTTAGCCCCTAAAGGAGCAGCGCCGGGAAACATAAAAGAAGTACCCAAGAAGAGAGCTGTAGGAGGAGGTGGAAGCTTCAAGAGGCTGACAGAGAAGGAAATACAAGAAAAAAGGGCAAAAGGGTTATATTTTAGATGTGATGAAAAGTACATGCCATGGCATAGGTGTAAGGACCGAACTTTTCAGGTTCTCACCGTCTGCGATGACGAGGAAGCTGAAGAGGGAGGTGGAAGCGGGCTAGAAATGAAGGAGGAAGAAAAATTACATTTGGATGTTGCAGAAGTGTCCTTAAACTCCGTAATGGGATTCACCCCAAACCACACTATGAAGGTAAAAGGAGAAATAGCAGATAACGAGGTGGTAATATTGATAGATAGTGGGGCAACCCATCTATTGTAGTTATTTAGTTTTCTTTGTTGTATATATTTTCGTAAATGTATCATGTTATACACTTAGTTGAATCAGTGGAGGAGAAAAAAACTACTTCAAAATCTGATAATGTGTATCGGCGAGGATGACAGTAGATGGAGCCAATGTGGTTGGCTTCTTGGTGCGCTAAAATTTTGGTTCTTCTAGCGGGTTTTTATTTCCTTCAGCCAATCATGATTATTATTATTGTTTGAGCATGAACTTTTCTCAATAATAATTGGATTGATTGGGTCTAGGTTAGCTCCAAAAATGACTTGTAAGCCCAGTGTATTCTGACAATGATTTGGGCTTGAACTGACATGGCTTATTAGCCGTGAGCCAGCTAAAGTTATGTAAGATAATTTTGTAAAATACTGGAATCCAACGATTTTTAATTCAAAGTTATTAAAGAAAATTAGAAATCTTGATTCCCCTCTCTCGTTTTGATCTCTTGTTCTTTCTATGGTTCCATCACCTCGAGCCTGGGTTTCACCTTCATTTTCTCAATTTTTTAAGAAGACAGCTAACCGTAAGCTTCCTGGAGCTCATCCAACCTGAGCTTCAAAGAAAGCTTGAGCTCAATTAATTGTGTTGAGCTAAACTTGAGTGATTGGTGGCTTGTGCTTGCTCAGCTCCTTTTACACCCCTAGTTGGAAGTCTTCAATAAGCTTGCAGTATCCTATGTATATGGCTATAATCAGAATAAAGCTTGTTTATAAAAAAGGACAATTCTTCTTCTAACTTCAGTTTTCTGATTGTGTAGAGGTTATTTAGCCCCAGAGTACGCTGTACGTGGGCAATTGACAAGGAAGGCCGACATATACAGCTTTGGTGTTCTTCTAGTGGAGATAATTAGTGGACGAAATCACACAAACACAAGATTACCATACGAAGATCAGATTCTGCTTGAAAGAGTAAGAAAATTGTCTATTTTCTGCCAGCAGGCGTTATTTTCATTTTTTTATTAAATTAATATCTTCCGTGTCATATCTATCTCACAATCTCTTTTCATCTATATTCTATCGAGTTAGCAATCGTTATTTCAATTATGCTTGCAAGCTTGTGATATGCCTTGAATGCAAAAAATCAGCGAATAAACAATAAATTTCAACAAACGAACAGATTTTTATTGATAAGAAAAGAATACGAACAAACAAGATATAATGGTCCTCTTTTCTCCCGAATTTTATACGCCGTTAGAATCCCTCACAAAAGCAGTGGACAACAAACACTCAGAAAATTCATCAATAGCATGAACCTACAACCCTAGACAACTCCCCATTAAATAGCCCTAGAGCATAATAACACAATTAGAAATTTCCTAAGCAGCATAAACATAATTTAAGAAACCTTTCTAAATAAATAAAACATTCCTAATCAACATAATATAATTTAGGAAACATTCCTAAATAATTAAACATGATTTAGGAAACATTTCTAAACAATTAAACACATTTTAGGAAATATTCTTAAATAATTAAACACTTCCTAAATAGCATAAACATAATTAGGAAACTTTTCTAAACAACTCCTCATTCATTAGGAACATTCCTAAATAATTTTTCTTAATTAAGAAACTTTTCTAAACAATTCCCTCTTGATTAGGAACCTTCCTAAATAGCTCCCTCTTCCTAGTTGTGCCCCCCCCCCCCCCCCCCCACCCCCCCCTCTTCTTTTGAGAGGATGGATGATTATTAAGAAAATTTTTTTTTCTGCACTCTTGTTCTTGAGAGAACTTTGGTGAGATCCCAATGTGAGGGTGACGTACTACCCACCAGCCGTAGGAAGTGTCCGGGCTTGTGGTTCGAAGTCCCTAGGTGAGGGCAAAGTAACACCCGTCAGCTGCAGGAAGCGTCCGGGCTCACGGTCTATCTCCTCCTTCCTCCCCAAATCGCAGACCACCCCACTTTTCTCTCCAAGTCGTCGGCCATCTTCCCCCCTCCCCTCCAAACCACCGGCTACCACCACCCTCCTCCCTCCAAATCGCCGGCTCTAAGCCCCAACACCATCGGCCCTAGCCCCACCTAGCCCAAGCCCCATCATCTCCCATAGCCGCTGGCCTTCCACTCCAAACCCTAGCTATTGGCCACCCCTTTCCCTCCTAGATTTACTACTTTCCTAAAATATTTCATTATTAATTTGGAAGGTTTTTTAATTCAATTTCAATTTTTTTTCTAAATGATATAACTTATTTTAGGAAAACCCTTAATTATTGCAAATCTAAAATTTAATTAGGATTTAATTTTAAATTCACATTCATCGTATGTGGACACATTCAACGTATGTGGACTCCTTCCCAAAATATTTTGAATTGCCCGATCATGGCTAGCTTGGTTCTGCATCACTTTGCCAATGCCTTCATTTTTTATCCACTTGCTCCAGCCATTCCAGTCATCAACATTTTTTTTTACATTCAAAGCCAGAAAGGTTAAAAAGAAATGCCGCAAAAAATCAAGTGACAACAAGGAACCACGTGGATGCAGTGAGAAGCATAAAGGTTGTTGAATTAGTAGTTGCAGACCCACAGATCTGATAAACAATTAGTGGTAGCATAAGTTCCAAATCCTTTGTAAAATGACTTCTAGAGTACATCTTGTAGTTCTCTGCAAACTTTACATCTTGCCCAACGAATCCTCATCCATTAGCTCTATATTTTGCTTTGCCATGTAGGATTGTCCGTCTAAAGTAATGGGATTTTGTTCCAAACAAGAATGTAAAGAACACTTAGTACAATTGAAGTTGCATGATGATTATGTTGCCCAATGCAGTTCTGAATTCCCTTTTCAGACCAATCTCCATAACCATTGGTAAGGACATCAATAGAACAAGTTGGAAGGCAAATTGAGATGTCATAGCAGCGTTCAGAGGATTGTTTCCTCTCATCAGTGCTTGCTTCATAATGACAGACTCAAGCCCACTTAATGACAGGTAAGGCTTGCCATAGAGGAAAATGTGGACTATGATAACAACCATCATTGAGCTGACATAGAACCCTATAGTTGTGAAGTAGTAAGAAAACATTTGGAAGAAGTCAAGTTGGTGGCCCAAGTGATAGATATCTCTGCTAAGTATTTGTTCTCCATTGCTACAGGCAACCTTTTCTTCAAACAGAGAGATTTGGTTGAGTCCAACATTAAGACCCTTCCCAACCGGAATATACTCATGGTGGGTGATATTTTCTTGCCTTAATGTCGAGTTGAATCCTGCATGATATCCTCACTTAGGTTGATTCCACGAGAAGCCTTGCTTTTGTCACCACTAATGATGTAAAAAATCCTGTCAAATACATCTAAATACCCGTATTGGAAGCGGACCTTCAGTGGAGTAGCTAGAGCCCTTTGTCTAATTGTCTCAAAACTTGTTTCTTTTTTTGACATGAACCATCCCAAAGAAGAAATACTTCTTGCAAAAATATGCTCATGTATACCAAGAATGGTTGGTGGGTGCAGTCTATGGTCTTCATTGGATTCCTCCAAAAGATTCCTCATTTTCAAAGCCTCTTCTAAATAATTATCCTGGTTCATATAAACTGCTTGAAGAGCCTCCCCTCTGGTAAAGACAACTGCATGGTTTTGATTTTCTGGCTCATCTTCACCAATCTTTGTTGCTCCAGGTAATTTGATGCGGTAGATTTCCTGATCAGCACCATCAGCTTGGCTTTGCAAGTTTATTTCATTGGCCTCTTCATTCACATTTTCTCTTTGTTGATTAGTTTATCCTTGAAAAAAGTTTGTGTATCACTTATTGAACTCTTACTTTTCTTTTCCTCAATTATTTGCATCTTCAACTTTCTCACCTTAGGATCGCCATTGCCCCAACAACTTCTTCCCCCTCCAGTGTAGCGGTTGTCGTGATCCCTCCATGTTTCCCCCATGTATCGAGGGAGGAACTCCCACTTTTCTTCCATCCGCCTCACATGACTTGATCCCCATAGCTCGGCCCGTCCCCCTCCTTCTCCGCTTGTCCACCCCCCTTGCCCAAAAGCCTCCCATAGTGGTCGACCACTCCACCACCTCCACAATAAAACGCCCTTCCTGCCATCCCCCCATCCGAAAACTCTATTTCCCCCCTTCTCGGAGCCCTAGAATGTGGCTCTTAATGAAAGGAGCTTTTTTTGTCGAACTCTTTCCGTCCGATCTCTTTCCTTTTAGATTAGGCCAAGGGAATCCAGATCAAATCTTGATTAGGGTTAGCAATTGGAATCGTCGGTGGGGTTTTGGATTACATCTTCATGAGCTTTCTCATCATCTCCTCTAGAATTCCATTTCCCTTTGGTTCAGCCCTAGGAATCGTCGGTGAAGCTTTCAACTACATCTCAATTTTTTTCTTCATCATATCTTCCAAATTCCCAAACTTTTTTTTCCATCGCTAAAATACGTTCATTAATCAATCCCACATCCGCTCGTAGTTGCCTTAATTCCCCTTCCAACTTTTCTTCCAACGTCTCAATTCTTATTCTGGCCATTGGTACTTGGATTAAGGCTTTAACAACAAAAATCAACAACTTCAATGCGGATCTGGCCTCCAAACAGCAAAATTCAGCAAACGAAGAGGAAAAACTCAACATAAATTAGCGAGGAAATCAGATATTTTGGTTCAGGACACTGCTCAGATACTAATTTGATACGCCTTGAATACCAAAAATCAGCGAATAAGCAGTAAATTTCAGAAAACCAACAGATTTTTATTGAGTAGAAAATAAATACGAACAAGCAAGATTCAATGATCCTCTTTTAAGAGGACCTCTCCCCAAATTCTAGACGTCGCTAGAATCCCTTACAAAAATAGTGGACAGCAAACACTCACAAAATTCATCAATAGCATGAACCTAAAACCCTAGACAACTCTCCCTTATATAGCCCTAGAACAAAAGAACATAATTAGAACATTCCTAATTAGCATAAATATAATTTAGGAAACTTTTCTAAATAAATTGAACCTTCCTAATCAACATAAACATAATTTAGGAAACCTTCCAAAATAATTAAACATGATTTAGAAAACCTTCCAAAATAATTAAACACATTTTAGGAAACGCTCTTAAACAATTAAACATTTCTTAAATAGCAGAAACACAATTAGGAAACTATTTCTAAACAATTCCCCTCTTGATTAAGAACATTCCTAATTAATTTCCTTTAATTAGGAACTTTCCTAACAACTACCTCTTGAGTAGCAACCTTTTTAAACAGCTCCCTCCCCCCCCACCACACACACAGAACAGCGTATCAGCTTATTATTCTGTTCCTTTAATGTATTCTGGAAATTGGAGGAAGTGTGAAAGCATCGACAATTAAATTTATATAAAATGATGGGTTCTATGAATATTTCTGTTTGGATAAATTTCTTAGCAACTTGGTCGCACATCATGCTCTATGTATGTGTTAATCGGATTTGTTCTCGTAGAAGTTTGGATGAAGTAATGTCATGGGAATCCTTTTGAAATTTCAACTTAAACCCGTTTCTGGATATTTATTTTCTTATAGTTCTATGATTTTTATTCAGGGAAAAATATGTATTTAAAGAATAAAAACAAATACTATTGAGACTTTAGAATTCTATGAAAGTTGAAAATTTTGCTAAGATAATTAACCAAGTCAAAAAATACTTCTCTTGGTGATTTATATGGTTGAGTAGGTACTATTGAAGGAGAAAAGAAAATACATTACATAGCTAAGGTGAGATAAGTGATATAGACAGCAATCAATTTAAATGTATTTTGAATGGAGATAAGATGCTAGTAATTAAACATCAAAGTTTAGATGGAAATGCTGTTTGAATAAATTGAAGTTTTTTATGAGAAAACTTTTCTAGATGAGCAAAGTAAATAGAATCATCAAGCATAGCATAGCTTGATTGTATTAGCTTTGGAGAAAATGCATAAAAATTGGAGTGGTCTATTATTAATCATTCAAGATCAAGGGTAGGATAATTGATCGGAGAATCATTTCAGCACTTGTTTTAAGAACAAAAGAGATATTAAGGTTTCTAATAACTTTATAGCAATCATGCTTATTATATGATTGTAGTAGAACACGTTCAGAATGTTCACCTTAATATGAAATAATTAAAAAGCTTCCTATTAGAAAAATCTACTACGAAGGCTATCTTGATGCCCATAAATCATTTGATCGAAACAGTAATATCTTAATATGATGATTATTGATCTTGGAAAATCATTTAATCAAATATTATGAGAATTATCAAGGTGCACCTGAAAGAAATAAGGTATAAACAAAGGCATGTTGGAAGTTATTAAAGATGTACTAGCAGTAAAATTATAGTTAGGGCTTGTGGGGTGATTAAAATGTTTCTAATAAAAAAAGATTACACCAATCAGTGTAAAAGAAATATTTTTGAGTTGTTTGAACGAGTGTAATGCTAAGATGCACCGACAAGGACACGGCGACATGAACACGACACGGACACGTGACACGACATTTTTTAGAAATATATGACACGGGTGCAGCGTGGACACGGCATAATAATTTTTTGAATATTATATATAGAAATAAAGGTGACACCATATTGGAAATGGTAAGCAATAATAAATCAATGTCATGAGGACTTGTTTAGCTTATAACATTAAAATGTTTAGTACAATCACAAAAATATAAGCAAAAAATCATTTAGTACAACATGAATGTTCAACTACTCAATAGAGGAAATGATAGAATTAGATTCAGAGGTTGGTCTTTGGCCTTCCAATATCATCATCATTGAATATCATTGCTTCCAATTCTGGTTCATCTAGAGAAAGATTTGCAATCTCCAATAATCTCATATCATCAAGGCACTCGAACCCATCTCCAGCAACATCCCACATCTTGTTATCACCTGTCATATAAAGTGGGGTCTTCCTTGATAGAAGATGAAGATTTGTATGCACATAAACTAAATCTTCAGCTCGTTGTGGAGTTATTTTATTCCTCTTCATCGATTGAATAAATGAGTATGTGCTCCAATTTCTCTCACAACAAGAAGAGGATGATACTTGACCAAGAAGTTTTATTGCTATTGTTTGAAGAAGCGGTGCTGAAGCTCCATGAATCAACCACCACATTTTTGGATCCATCCTCCATCTATCAACCAAAGATTCTTGATCACCAAAATCCTCTAAATATCCAAAGAATTTTGCAAGTTCTATATTAATCTTTCTTCTCTCCTCCTCATTTGGAAAATATCGTTTCAAGCATATCTTTCTCATATTTGACACTTCTAAATCTTTTTGTGGTGAGACACATTGAGGGTCTTGTTGAAGCCATTCTTTACTTGAGTATCTTCAAATAATACAAAGCATATAAAAATATTTATTCATTTACTAAGAAATTTAAAATTAATTTAAAAGATGAATACAAATGTACCTTGGATTTAATGAATGGGCCAAACAATGCAGAGGTGTGTTGCTTTTGGTCCACCTATCCTCAAGAATGGTATAGACAATACTCCAAAAACTTGAGTCTTCATTATGTGACTTTCTTTCATGTCTGTATATAATTTCTTTCACTTTTGCTAACATAGAGTCCCACATCTCATAAATCAAATGTAGGCATGATTTATCTGTGTCAGCCTCTCTCAACATGTCATAAATCGGATCAGTGAAAGCCAAAATGTAATCTACATTATCCCACCACAAATCATCTAAGACCTTTTCTTTCACATACCTTGCCTTCCCAATATCATCTTCTCGATAGCAAGACCACTTCTCACTAATCACCATAGATTGAAGAGCACTTTTTATTTGTTTGAATCTTCTCAACATGATTATTACAGAGGCAAAATGAGTTTCAGCAACAGCTAACATTCTCAAATGTGAGAAATCATTAAACATTGAAAGTCTCATTGAGTGGTTCATAATGAAATTTCTGATCAAAACTGTATCATCTGCAACTGTTGTTATCCAATGACATTCAGCATAGATGATTTCATTTGCCTATGTATTCTTTACTGCACAAATATTTTTTAGAGCAAGATTTAAAGTGTGCACAACATATGAAGTCCAGAATATATGAGGATAAGTTTGCTCCACCAACAATCCTGCAGCTCTACACACCGGTGCATTATCTGTAATAACTTACACAACATTTGAAAGCCCAATAATGACTATCACCTCTTTAATCAAATTGGCAATACAATATTTATCTTTGTATTCTCCTTCACAATTCACAGCTTTAATAAACATTGGGCAATTCTCTGTAACGACCATGAAATTAATGAGTGGTCTTCTTTGAGGATCAGTTCAACCATCACACATCAAAGTGACATTTTTCTTTCCACACTCCTTTTGTTGGTTCAAGCAATGTTTCAATATGTGCTCTTTCCCTTTCCAATAATTATGATCTTATTGCATTGTAGCCAGGTGGAACATAACCTGCAAGGTTGTTATTACATGCAAAAGTAAATGCATTCTTGTAATGAGGATTTCTTGCAAGGTTAAAAGGAAGTCCCGCTGAAAAAACATCCTTGCAATTTCATCATCCAATTCTTCTCGCTGCTGCATGTTAAAAGCCTTCTCTAAAGCACTACTGGCAACTCCTTTTCTTTTCTTTGAATCATATCCTTCACTTTTATATGATAATGAATGATCAACTTTAACAGATGAGGAAGAAGTGTGGGATGAACCATGGGTAGATGGCAAAGGTATCTCTTTAGGAAGTGCCCTTTTGATCCTAAATTCAGCTTCATCAACTTGTCTGTTCAATTCAATCAACTGTGACGTAGTAATCTTAGGACACATTTTAATTCCATGACCAGAAATCTTAAGTAGATGTGCTTTCACCCTAGAATAAAATCCTTTGTAGGTGCCACCACAATAATTGCATTTGAATGACACATTACCTCCTCCTTCAGAAGTTTTTCCTAACTTTGTAACATGAATCCATAAGGGCTTATCAGTTTCTACAGATGGCTCTTTTGAACCGTCGCCTAATCCACTCCCACTAGCAGCAGAGCTCATTTTGCTTTCAAACACACTGGTGAAACGGAAAAAATAAAGGCTTAATAAATTAGTGCAATATATCAAACCCCTAAACATAATCTTTCACTTATCCTAAAGATGATTGTGGACCTCCGAAAGGAACAACAAACACCATCGCCTCGCGAGGGGAGACAGTATCTGGCCAATGGAAGGGCAGATTCGATCATGCATACGATTAACCATTGAGGATAGCGGCTCTCACCAGCACACCCCGATGGGTAATAATATACATGATCTGATCGTCACAACGGGTTTCCCCCACCCGATACATTAGCTCGAATGGGGTTTATTTGAGAGTGGGATGCGGTTTCCCACGGGCG
The DNA here is from genome assembly GCA_019925795.1 of Dendrobium chrysotoxum. Lineage (NCBI taxonomy): Eukaryota > Viridiplantae > Streptophyta > Magnoliopsida > Asparagales > Orchidaceae > Dendrobium > Dendrobium chrysotoxum. The sequence goes on from CM034308.1 coordinate 5,791,593, forward strand.
CAAGCCCCCGTGGTTAATTACATCTCAAGTCGGAGCCTGAGAATACTCTCGATTAAGGATTCTATATTATATTTTCTAAATTGGGATTGGCACATAGGGCAGAGACTAGGAAGTCCTACTCGAAGGGAAAGAGAGGTTCAACTAGGCTTAGTCAACATGCACGGCTCACATCAGCATCCGGAGGGACTAAGGTAGTGAGAAGAAACTGGAGAAAAATAAATGGATCATGCACTCGAAACATGCAGGAGGGAAGGATGGAGGTGGCGTCATCCGTGTGACGCAGATATGTAGGGTTTAGGGTCTCTGGAAGACAGGAGACCTACCTACTGATGAGGCGTACTACGAAACAATAGTAGCCTCGAATCCTAAATCTAATGGGTTTAGTATTCTACGCAACACTAACACCCGTGTCCTAACTAATGCAATGCAAAACCTGGACTTACCCCGGCCTGAAAGGGGGAGCCAGCTAACCACCTAATCGCTTTAAAACCATGCTGTCCAGTCATTTATGAAGGATGGGTAGGTGGGTTATAGTTCTCGGAGATAGGGCCGACATCTAGAGGATTTCCTAATTGGCCCCGGACTGATGTTGGGTGAATGCTTCTAGAGCTAATGCAATTAAAATTTTGATTTAGTCAGTTTCTAATGCAATGCATGCTAATTAAAGTATCCGAATCAGGTATGCATAGAACTTTAAAAAGGCTTATAAAAAATATTTTTTAGAATTAGACTGGGCTTCCCCAGGTCCGGCACCTCATCCTCATAGGTCAGATTATCCGGACTCTACCCACGGGCGGGGAAGTGTCTTATAGAAGGAAAGAGAGAAATGCAACGATATGCATGCTACCCCGGACGATTCCGGCAATTCCCTAGGTCGTTAAGTTTCTAAATTATTTAAATCTTAAAATTTGAATGTTAGTTGGGAGTAGAAAAAGTTTTAGTCCTTAAAGAGCCTAACGAAATCCAGGCTAAAACAAAAGCGACATGCAAAACGCCAAGAAACTAAGAAAAGCAAACAATCCTAGAGGCACACAATCATAAAACACATCAAAATTATCCAAACAAATTAATAAATGTCCATAGGCCAACTGCCCTTAATTACAACCCAGGGTCTGCAGAAAATTAAAGTGGCCGGGCACCACTGCCAACAACCCGGATTTCTAATCCTAAGACTGACGCAAGTTATTTTGAGTGGGATACTCTCGGTCTTCATCTTCTTGATCTTCTCTTTCTTAGACTCCTTGGATCTGAGCTTCCTCGGACTCCTTGGACCTCAGCTTCCTTGGACTCCTCGGGTAGTAGAATAATCCAAATTTGGATTCTCAAACAGAAAAGGACTATCCTCATATTGGGTGTCCTTTTCTCTTTGGGCATCCAACCTTTGGATTCTTGTATCCCCACTCAAAATAAACTTTCACAACTCAATACCAAGTTACAAATCATTTACATTAAATGAAAGCAGTAAATCTAGACTCTCCTGCAAGGTTATCCTAAAAAAAAAATCAACCCAAGCAATTTTATATTATCCCAAGCAATTTATATAGAAATGAAAATACTCATCACAGCCACACTTGGCCATGCTCTTAAATGTTTGAGGGCTAAGCAAGCTCTGGAGCACCTGTAGCAATTTATAATGATTTTCAATTAGCCCTCATTTATTTAGGGGGGCTGAGCAATTTCTGAAGCACCTGCATAAAACAACATTAATTTTTAAATCATGATTATTGCCCCCCCTTATATTTAGCGCTGCATGAGCATGGCCACCTGCAGAAAACATCATTAGTATCAACCTCGATCCTAACCTATGGGTAGTCTATCGTGCAATCACATCAATTCCCAGAGTGCAGTAAAAGTAAACAAACACACCAATAGTTCAATCACAACATGCAATGAAATCCGGAAGACTCGGCACGCAGCAGAAAAGTAAACACCGGCCTAACCTAAGCCTAGAAGTGGTGCCCTAGCAAACAATTCTACAGTGTGTGTAAAAGCCTGTGTGGCTGAGGTAGATCCTAAGCTGGGTAGTTAGTTACAATTGCCTACTGTCCAGGTTGGTTGTAGGTCTGAAAAGTGAATTTTATTTAAAGTCCAAATATTAGTGAATTGAGATCTATCTTAGTTGATTTAATGCGTGGATCAATTTTAGTTCTTAGGGTAATAATATTTAAAGTTTAAATTGCATTAGTGAGTTTTAGGGGGGTTCGGGGTCCACCTATACACTAAGTAAAAGGGGGTCCAAAATTGACTTTTTGATTAAAGGGTATCTATAACCAGCTAATATTTCTATAAAATACTAGGCCTTAACCTGATCAGTTAGACAGTTAGTATGCCCAATTTGGATTCTTCTATCCAAAGTTATGAATTTCTGAAGTTTTGGTCTTGTTTTTGAACTAGGTTTGACCGGATTGTTGACTTTTTGATTTAAGTTGATTTCTGGACACCTAATATTTTTAACAAATACTAGACCTTAATGTGAGTTGAATGCCTTTTAGTTTGCTAGATTTGGAGTTTCCTACGCAAAGTTATGAATTTTAGAAGTTTCGGGCCCTAGACTATAGGCTACGGTTGACCGAAGAGTTGACTTTCTGTTTTAGATTGATTTCTGGACACCTAATATTTTTAACAAATACTAGACTTTAATTAGAGTTAGGTGCCTTTTAGTTTGCCCATTTTGGAATTTTCTATAATTAGTTATGATTTTTAGAAGTTGGGGCAATTAAAGGAATTATCGAAATTGCCTAATTAGGGGTACTTTGGGGGTTTTGGCCCAAATCAGCTCCAAACTGATTGGAATCACCCCCAAAGGTCAGAAATGACCTAAGAAGGTGTTCCCAAGTGTTTGGGGGAAATTTGGGATTTTTAATAATTTTTAATGATTTAATTAAGGCGAAAAGGTGATTTTTGATTAAGGTTGAATTAAAGTCCAGATTAAGGTTCAATTAAGGGGCCCTAATTATCTAAGGTTGGGAACTGAATTCTGGAGAGTTTGAGGTATTATGGGTATTTTTCTGATTTAAAATGCATTTATTATATTTTTCTGAAGTTTCTAAGGCTTAGTTAACGGGTAAGTTAGGGTTTGCTAATTAAGTGTTTTAAAGAGTCCAGAAAATTCCTAGAAAATTCTAGAGGGTCCCAGATGTCACTATGTTTAAGTGTTTCAAATTTCAAGCTATTCAGGGTTCTACCCTAATTCCTGGAATTTTTCTAAGTTTGCTAGACGGGTCCTTAATTGTTGTCCTTAGGGTGTCACTACGTTACATAGGAGTGAAATGAAGTAACTAACCCTTAGGCATAATACAAAGGGTAAATGCAGCAGATATAAACACACCAAACAATGTCCTTAGATCTAGGAGAGCCTAGGCTATGTGCTTGTGCAACCTACACATGCAAGGACTACGAAAACACTAAGTAAAGAGGCCTAATGAAGTGATTAGTGAATGATTGGGATACAATCATTCACTAATCCTTCTCCCACATGAATGCTTTTCAAACATATAGTCTAGGTTTAAAATTTCAAAGAGGTAGACCTCCCAAAATTAGGGGATTTAAATAATATTTAATTTTAAAATAAGTTTTAAAATACATAAATATCATAAATATATAATAATATAGGTTTAAAGATAAGCTAGTTGAAATTAGTTCAATTCATAGGCATGGGAGGCCTACCAGCCACCAGGGGATTTTAAAATAATTTTTTTTATTATTAAAATAATTATTTATATTAATTAAATAATATTTAAATAATTAAATAACCTAGGAATACAGAAAACACCCAGGAATGGCAGAATCACATACAGGGAATAATTTTAAATTAAAATTCATATTTTTCTGAAAAGTTTAAGGTATTGTGCGTCAAAATCCGATTTAAAATGACAAAGTTATGGATTTTCGAAGTTAAATAGGTTTAAAGGTAATTTTGAAATAATTTAAAATAATTAATATTTGAAAATAATTAATTATTTTAAAAATAAATCAAATATAATATCTGGATTTTAAAATAAATGTAAATAATAATAATTATTGAAATATTATAATAATATGAAATACTAAATATTATTATTATAGTGATATTAATATTGACATAATATTATTATTAATTAACAATATTAGTATAATAATATTAATGATGATAATAATTAATATCGTAATAATAATAATCATAATAATAACATTATAATAATACTAATTATAATATTAATATTATAATAATATTAATAATGAAAATAATTAATATAATAATAATAAAAATATTATTCATAATAATATTATTATTAAAACAATAATATTATTAATTATAATATTAATATTATAGTAACATTAATAATGATAATAATAATAATAATGATATTAATATGATTTAGAAATAAATTTTAACTAATGATAATAATAATAATGATAATTAATCATAATTAAAATAATTAAAAATAATAATAATGATAATAATTAAAATAATTAAAATAGTTAATAATAATAATAATAATAATAATAATAATAATAATAATAACAATTAACAATTAAAATAATTAAAATAATAATAATAATAATTTTATTAATATTAATAATATAAATAACATAATCTAATATTATTTAAAAAAAACTAATTAAAATAATAATATTTTTTTTATTATTATTATTATTATTATTTTTTAATATTATATATAAAAAAAAATTAAAAAAAAGAAAAGGCGGCGGCGGCGGCTCTGTGCGGCGGCGGTCCGCCACGTGGCGCTCTCCCGTTGGTCCCGCGGTTCCGGCACGCGCTTTCCAATCATTGGCGATGATTGCGCGACAGCGCAATCATCGCCAATCATTGGCAGACGGCGCGGCGGCTGACTTATCCGAGTCAGCGTACGTGCCGCGCCGTTGGATCTCCCGCGGTCGAAACCAACGGCCACGATCTCGCCACGTAGCGGGCGGAACCGCGAGAGGGACCGCGCGGTTCGATCCCGACTGCGGAACAGGTTGATCCGCGCCGTTGATCCGAGAATCAACGGTCCAGATCGGACGCAGCTCATGAGGCTCGAACGCGAAACCCTAGAACTGATTTTTGCCCCGTTCTCGCAAACGGCTGAACCAAATCGCTTGAAATTTTAAACGTATGCTATGTATATGAACAGAATTCGTGTGGACATAGTAGTTTGATCTAAAACGCACTGTGTACGAACCTATTTAGATCTAAGTGTTTTGACCTATATCTAGGGTTTTAAGGAGTTTTCACCGTGGGTTTAGGGAAATTTTGGCTCGGTTGCACTTGTAGATTGTCCTCGTACGTTTCTCCTGTTGAAACCCTGATCAAACGAGCTCTGGATTGCACGGATCGAGGCCTTGGACGTCCCAAGCTTCGGGTCGCCGGAATCTCGCCGCCGGCGAACGTGGACCGTCGGGATTCGAGTAGGGAAGGGTCGGGGGAGATTATAGGAGCTCTCTCACCAAATATCTCGGGCTGAGGGGCCTTGGGGAGAGAGTGAGATCAAAAGTCCCTAAACAACCCTAAATCAACCTATTTATAGCCTTAAGCCTTATATCAACGGCTAGGATCACATCTAGGGCTTAATTAGGAGGGAATCAGGGTTTGATGGGCCGTGGTTTGAGTCTAGCATGGATTAGGAAAGGGTTTAGAGTTTTAAATGGGCTTTAATGGGTCGGATTGACCCATTAATGACTTGGGTTGACCAAGTCAAGGGTTGACTTGGTCAACCCAGTCAATTAAGGTCAAGGGGGAGGGGGTAGAGCTTTGGATGGGTTTGGTTTAAGTTGAATTGAAATTAAACCCATTAAGGGCTAAATGGGTTGACCTGGTCAACCAGGTTGACCCAGGGCACAGGTCTGGACCCAATGGGTTGGGTTTGACCCACTGAGTCTAAGGGTAGAGAGATTTGAGCCCAGGAGGCTCTGAATGTGATTTAGAATTGAATGGAAGGGGATATGGGTCAATTTGGGTCAACCTAGGTTGACCTGGTCAACCAGGTTGACCCAGGGTCTGAGTCTGGGCTCAGCAGACTCAGTTTGACCCATTGAACACAGGGGAGAGGGTCTTAGGCCCTGACTTGGTCAATTTGACCAAGTCAACTCCTTTGACCAAGCCTGGGAGAAAACCAAGGTCAACAATGATGAATACAACAATATGCTGGGTAGACGGGGGTCCAAGGGGGCGCTGCCCTCTAGCGGGGTTCGCGGGGTCAAGGGGCGCTGCCCCTGCAGGTGTTTCAGGGGGCAGCGCCCCCGGAACAAAATTTTATTGTAAGCGCAGCTAAAGCCCAACTAAAGCGCAGCAAAAGGGCACCTAAAGCGCAACTAAAGCGTAGTTAAGGGAAAAATTTTACTCTTTTTGTTGCACTTTAGTTGCCCTTTTGCTGCGCTTTAGTTGCGCTTTTGCAAAAGGACAGTTTAAGCGTAGCAAAAAAGCATCTAAATGGACAGAAATGCGGAATGGAGAAAAAAATGGCGAAATCAACTTACAGGTTTGAAAATTTTTATGCAGTTTGGTGTCGCCTTTCCTCGGCTACGCACAGAAACTAAGAAGGAAGGCTTGTTGCTTATGGTCGGAAGGGAAGACTAAGGGTGCGATCTCCAGGCAACCGCTGCTCGCGGGAAAGATCTTCAGTTGACCGCTGCTCGCCTCAATCACTCGGGAAGACCACGAATACGAATAGGAATACGGGATTAGGTCGAAGATGAAGACTCGGGCATGAATCGGCTAATATAAAATAGCGGGACTAGAGTTTTTCTTTTTTTTTTTTTTTTAAATTTAATTATTAAATAGCCAGACACGCGTGTCCAAATTTTTTTTTTTTTAAATGGGACACACTAATAACGTGTCCCCGCCGTGTCGGATGCGTGTCCGTGTCCGACACGTGTCCGACACTGCATACCCTCTTAAAATAGAGTGTCGGTGCATCATAGGTGTAATGTAATGCAAGTGAATATTTTTTGTTTGGTTTTAAGTAAAATGAATGTAGTATACAGTCTAAAAGATGTTAACGACCAACAACAGTGGTGGTGGCTGGCAGTGGCTGACAGTGGTGGTGGCCGTCGGTGGTGGGTGGCGGCAATCGGCGGCTCGGTGGCGGTGGCCAGCGGTTGGTGACGGCGATCGAGAAAGCTTGCTTGCGATGTAAACGGTTCTCGCTCAAAATTGGGCGAGTTTAGTTTACCTAAAATATAAATTAAAATGATTTATACTACATTTACTTTATTTTACTTTGCATTATTTTTTTATCCAACCGTGGGTATCCACCGCTTTTGATTGTTCCTCAATCGTTATTGAAGGCACTTAGGATCCATGATAACCACAAAAAACATGAATCACTTGTTTTTTGTCAAACCAATGACTCTTGTACCACTTGTTAGATAGCGTAGAACTGAAGGGGTACCAAAAGAGATAGAAGCATTATATATAGTCTGGTTACATATACTATTTCGTATTTAAAAAATCCCATATAAAAGAAATAAATTTAGGGTTTTTTTCTTTTGATTGAATGAAATATGTAGATACATCTATACATGTAAGATTTAATTAATCACTTTATTCACTTGGAGCTGAGTAAGAAAAAATTATCATATTGGGCTCTGAAGTCGCAATGAAATTAAGATGAACTCTGTGAAGCAAATAATCAACAAATTGAAATCAAATGTAGGTTTTAGGAGAACCATGTACGCCGTTTAGCTTTGGTTGCACCAGATATTAAGGCGAATGCTGTAGCCAGCATCTCCACTAAAGGCTCCCCTTTCTTTAAATAAGAATAAAGTTATAGAGTCCATTTCAGAGTATTTTTAGCCAGCTTGCATTGATTTCAAAATTTTTCCAATGAAGCAACTAGTTAAGTGTCATAACGATGGAGTTAGCTTAACCACATTAACAAGTTCCAGATATATGCCAACAAAGATTAGACTGCTCCCCTTCTGCAGCATCAGTATTAAATATGCAAATAATATGACTTAAAAATGAGATAGAGAAAGGACAGCTGAGAAAATGTCCTATCAAGAATTAGATCCTCTTGGGCTGTTCCTACAGTTAGTCTACTAATACTCACCTTACTGCCAGCACCAAGGGAAGTTTCAACGCAAACTGATTGATTTGTTGACACCATTGACAATAGTTGCTGAACGCTTGCCCTGAGAAATGGAAAACCTCATCTCATAAAATTGATATGTACATATGTAGATGATGTCGTTATGGTATCTGAGATCTGTAATCTTGAATTTATTTTTTGCAGATGTGGACACTCTATAAGAATGGTAAGCTTGAAAGCATCATTGACACATCCTTAAATGGTGATTTTGATGCTGAGGAGGCCTGCAGGTTTCTAAAGGTTGGTCTCCTTTGCACTCAAGAGAACCCAAAGCTTCGGCCTTCCATGTCTACAGTAGTCAAGATGCTTGAAGGTGAGATTGATGTTGATTCCTTCGAAATCACAGAGCCGGGTATGATCACTGACTTTATGGATCTAAAAGTGAGACAGAACAATCAGAATCTTGCCCCAATTGTCTTCTCTGCTATTAACTCACCTCAGGAAGCTTCGCCCAAATCTTCAGGGGACACCACACATGCTTCTATAAGTTTCACTGCAATAATTGATCGTGCATAGCCATTTCTGAAGCTTCAATTTATTGACCTAGGTGGAAATATTGGGCAATTTAGGGCTCAAATAACAACTTCACTAATTTTTTTTTTCTATTGCAATATTGTATCAATCCAAGAAAAATATAGGTTGTGCATGGGATAGATATGATCCATAATATCTGAAAATAGAGAAATTATAAGATTAAATTTGTAGCTATGGTGGTCATCATTTGCTGGCTTTGAGAAAGCTTTTAGTTGAAAGGAGATCATTTGGTCTAATTCAAATTTGGTTAAAGCGGGTTTGCAATCATCAAATTTATTTTGAGAAAAATGGATTATCAATTTTGATTGAGTAGTTATGAATTGTACTTATTTAGCAAATCTAATGACTCTGACTCTCATCATGATCCAATTTAGTTGAGAATACTCAGATGCATATCTTTTTATTTAAATTAAGGGCTTGGCGGCTTTGGGTATGTGGTGACAAGTATGACGGGTTAGCGGTAAGGATTCCAACTCTCTAATTTTTTTTTATTTTGTTTCAAAGGTTTCTGAGATCTATGAGACTTGCTTTGGGTTTATGGTTGGAGAAATTTGTAGAGCCATCATGTCTTACGGACACTTCTCATTTTATGCATTCATTGCTTCCTTAAAACAGTCTTGATTTTGAGCTAAACATCAGCTGAAGCTCTTCAGATCTTCAGATTCCTCTTACAGGAAGACTAATTTTACCCCTTTTTTTATTTATTTCATTCTCTGTTCATTTACTGTGTTTTTTTCCAACAGGTCGGTCACTCAGTAATCTAAGGAAATACCTTTTTTCTGCCAATGAATGCACTAAGGCTGCGTTTGGGGCGGCTTTTTTATTGCTTCTTAAAGCAGCTTTTAAGTATAAAAATTAAAAATTTTTAACTAAAAAATTATTTTAAGAAGCAGTAAGAAAGCTGTCCCAAATAAAATCTAAATAACCTTTTCTGCACCATAAATGGACCTAATGGTATATTTTTATCTTACAATTATATAAAGAGTCTTATACAAAAACTAACAACAAACTGACACCTTAAAGTTGTGATTCCATTATTCCCTGTGGATCTGATAAAAAAAATTATTGTCTTGTCTCAATGTTCTCATAATAATTCCTCTCATTTATGGAAAATTATGCGGCCAGTAGCCTCTGCCATGAGATATCAACTTAACTTTGTTATTGGTGATCTTTCTCCGTTTCCAACTTTCTTGTACAAACTTAAGCTAAATACACCATTGTTAATAGTAAAGGCACCTCCCTCAATATTTGAATAGCCATTGACTGTTTGGAGTTCATTAAACACACTATTTTGGTGGAGAAGACGCCAAAATCTTCAGGAATGGTAAAAATTTCTTTGATCTCTCTGACGCCAAAGAATGCCTTTTTATTGAATTGCATGATGTGATATGGAGGAAGTCTGTGTTGCATAAACATCATTCTTTGAGGTGCTCTGTATACACTTGAAAAGCTTGACTGGATGATTTCAACTTGCCAAAAATCTCAATTGCTATTATACTCATTTAGAACAACTGATCTGCTCTCTGTGTTCTCGATCTGATGAAAGTAACTCTCTTTTCTCCGTGCTCATATGTGATTAATCACGAATGCTCTTCCCAATGGGATTTTTTTCTGATTGAGATCTCTATTATAGTATCATGCAAGTGCTTGATCATATACTCAGATAACCGGATTCATAACAAAAACTCAATGAATCCTGAAACTCTAAAGACTAGCGTCAGATTTCAGGTTATATCAACAATAACCAGATACTGATCGTCTGATTTTTGGACTGAGGCATCTGAATTTATTGACAAATCGTTAGCTTTTTTTATTTTTATGGTGGTTTAACTGTGATGTTTAACTGGCTGGACACCTCTTCTTATGCTTATATATATTTGCCATTTCATTTGGTTACTTTGGGACTTCAACTGTTACTGTTTTCTTTCTCCGTGCCTTTTCATTTTCTAGTAGTTTTGAATATTCGGATACTACTACGTAGAGGTAATTCAGATATTTTCTTCTCTGAGCTCATTCCACTTGTCTTTCTTCATTAAGCAATGCTTCAAGGAGCTCTGTTGAGTTATCTACACTTGGTTTTATTCCTATTTGTTGTTTCTTTTATTTTGTTATCAAAACCATATTTAATTTAATAGCTCTTTTTTTGTTTATTACAGTGCATTAAACTTCCTTTATATTTAGGGATTGTTTGGTTGCCTGAAAAAAAAAAAAAATACTGTAAAAGAAATATTTCGGAGCTGTTTGAATAAGTGAAATGGTTTGAAGTGAATGACACGTAAATTATTAGAAGGTTGTAACCGGGGTGGTTGGTGGGTGACAGTGGCAGGCAGTTAGCAGTCGGCGGCGGCTGTTGGTGGGGACTGTCGATGGACAGTGGCGTCAAACGGTTGGCAATAGATAGCAGTGGAGACGGTGGTTGTCGTGGGTGGTCAAGGAAGCATTTGAGCGGTGTAAAACGTTCTCACTCATATTGAGCGAGAACGTTTTATTTCAAAAATTAACTAAAATAAAATACACCACATTTACTTAATCTTGGATTTTCTTCTCTTCCAACCAAACACATAAAAAGTAAAAAAATAATGCATTTATTTTGCATTTACTTTTTCTTCCAGTCAAACAACCCTTAATATGATTGAGCCCAGGCTCAAATAGAACAAACACTATGTAGGAGAGTAAAGATCAAAAAAAGATAATTGACAGCTGCTCCTCAAAACTTTGAACTTAATTTGCCATTTAATACATGGCTGAAGATGCTGAGATTACCCACAGATATAATCATGAAATCTGCTGTTTCTTTATAGATTTTAAAAATAAAACTCCTACAGTAATTCAATAAGAACCCCCACCCCTGTTAAAGTGAAGAGTTTAATTTTATTAATTAAAAAATAAAACCCCAGCAAGAGAAGAATTGATTGGTCATAGTAATAAATAGTTTTCATTAAGGCTTCGTTTGGGACGATTTTTTTACTGCTTCTTGAAGCAATTTTCTAGTACAAAAATTTTAATTTTTGTACTAAAAAGTTGCTTCAAAAAACAATAAAAATGCCGTCCCAAACGAAGCCTAAGACTCCTACAATAGAGAAGTGAAGAGAGTAATTGGAGCAACATCTCTCTCTTTGCTTCTAGCCCTCTTCTTCATAAAATGTTAATATATTTTCTCTCAGATAGATAAAGTGATATCTTCGTCCATGTCTTAGAGAACCAAAATACTTGCCATACTTAATGATATCTTGGGTTTATTGCTCTTTCTTAGCAACTAGAATCAAAGCAAGGTTATAAAAAAATATGATAGCCATGAAATTCAATATTAAGATATTTGATGATTAATCAAAGCATTTTTAGCTAACCAAAATATTTAGTGTGCTCATCCGATATAAACTTATAAAGACATTCGTGGGGCGTAGCAAGATGGTTGACACCGTAAGTGAAAAAGATAAGACAAAAATGGATGAGAAAGCTCTCTCAGCTATTTAGTTGTGCTTGGCAAACAAGATATTGATAGAGGTCTTAGAAGAAACTACCACAAAAGATCTGTTACTTAAACGGGAGTCTTTGTATATAATCAAATGCCTCTTTGATAAATTTATTTAGGGTTTAGGGATTCTATTTATTTTGCATGTTGGAAGGCATGCCTATAAAATCATATTTGAAATGATTTTAATTATATCATTCGAGATTTAAGAAATATTAATGCGATTTATCAATGATGAAGATTAAACTTTATTGTTATTGTATTATTTGCCTCTCTCTTATGCATTTTTGAGATACTATAATTTATGATCATGTCAATAAGTTTCGAGGATGTTAAAAGAGATTATCTTCTAAGTTTGAGGAAAGTGATAAAGTAACTAAAGGATAATTGCAAGTTAGGGAGATACTATAAGCAGAGATTTTCTTATAATCATGAGACACTTAAAGAGCTATTAGGATTTTATGATATAATTGTAATCTTTTATGTGATTTTTCTTTGAAGTTCAGTAAAATATTCAATCTCTATAGAGTCCTAACTCGTGAATTTAGGTTCATTTAAGCTCGATTATATAAATTTAAATGTTCAATTTCATAATTTTTAATATTTTTTATAATTATTTTATGATTATTCTAAATAAAGATGCATTCTCTTTCCTACACCCCCTCCTCACTCAAATAAAACGTGGAAAAAGAAAGAAGAACTTCTTAATATTATTCTTTTAAGGTGTGCTCATATTTCCCTTTACTGATATCTTCCATTATTGGCTTGGCTTTCGTAGCCATGGGCCTGCTGCAGCTTCCACTGATGAATTGTAATATAGCCAAAATTATATAATATAATGGTGTACTCTACGTCTCTACCCATAATTTCATCTGCTCTTTTACTAAATTTAAATATTGGCATCTGAAAGTCTTATGAGCATCTGTGACCAAGTTCTGACTGTTATTCAGGCTATCATATTTATAGACTTCTTGCTTTAAATGACCGACTCTGATTTTTTTTTTTTTTTTTTGCACTTAGGTCAATTAAGATTTTATTTTGGACCGTTATTTTACTACTTCTTAAAGTAATTTTTCAGTAAAAAATTTTTAATTTTTGTACTAGAAAACTGCTTTAAGAAGCAGTAAGAAAGTCGTCCCAAACGAAATTTAAGTCAAACTCATACACACATCACATATGTAAGACTTAAATTTAAGACCTCTTGATTGGTAGTCAAAGAATTTGATGTTTTATTAGGCTTCATTTGGGATGGCTTTCTTACTGCTTCTTAAAGCAGCTTTTAAGTACAAAAATTAAGCAGTAAGAAAGCCGTCCCAAACGAAGCCTTAGTCTATGTTAACTTAGTGATGAGAATCTAAATCAAGACAAGGAAATTCACCCTCAGTTGCTAATATAATGTTATTAGTATCATAGTATTTACGGGTCACTAAGGAATAACATATTTATTCTATGATAAACAGATGAATGTCTATCACTATATGGGCATCACATTTTTTTTATTTAAACAAACTAAATTAATTTCCTATCAAATTTCAAACACCATAGAAATATTTTTTAAATGAAGGAATATAATCAATGATTTTCTTGTTTATCAAAATTTGAGATTTTTTTTTCTAAAATTTTTTAAGCTTTCTTCCATCTCTCCAATTCATCTTCTTTCTTCCTATTTCCTTCACCAAATTATAACCCAAGATATCTCTTGTTAGGCCACTTTACCACTAAGCTTTATTCAAAAGAAAATATATATATATATATATATGAAAATGAATCATATAGTTCTTCTCTTAGGTTTCATTTGAGACGACTTTCTTATTGCTTAAAGAAGAAGTAAGAAAGCTGCCCCAAACAAAGTCCTATTCATAAATGGAGGTGGCTTGTGCATGAAGAACACATTGCTTAGATATATAAGAAAGTGGCAATAAAGATGAATGTAAACTTTTGAGGTATGCAAAGACTTGCATGATTTTGCTTTCTCCTACATAAGCAATTTGTGTTTCTTTTCATATTTTTTCCGCAAAATTTGTGATTTTTTTAATGTTCTTGTTCTATTTGCTCGCTTACTTGTAAGTCAATTTTCTTGTGATCTCCGCCCTCAAATTTCCCAAGAAAAGCATATTTCTTACGCTTCATGCACGATTATGCAGTAGTTTATCTATTGAATATTTTAAGTAGCTAATGAAGGTTTCGTTTGAAACGGCTTTCTTACTATTTCTTAAAGCAATTATTTAGTACAAAAAATTTAATTTTTGTACTAAAAAATTGGTTTAAAAAATAGTAAAAAAGTTATCCCAAACAAAGCAGAAGTTATGAGAATGCTGTGGCAAAATGACTTATCATTAAAAAAGATAACATAATCGAACAAATAAAATACAATTCATAAATAGAGATGCTGAAATTAATATGCATGCCACTAATTAGGGTTGTTAAAAATAATTAGAAGTTAGAGAAAATCTTAATCGTATTTGACACAATTAAATACGTAAAATTCATTTTAAATAAAGTATTTTATCAGTATCGTTGGGATAATTTTTTGCCACAACTTTTTCGCTATTTTAAAAAAAAAACTATACTAAAAATTTATGTAGAAAACTGTTAGAAATTTGTCAAAATGAAGTCTAAAAATGATAGAATATAGTCTAAAAACATAATCATGCTTATTTTAAATATATAGTACAGTGTCCTAATAATTCTTAAATCATAATATAATTGAAAATATAAATGTTCTTAATTTCACATATATGCACATAATAGGATCCACCAAAAAAATAAATAGATGCGATTGATGATCATAACATCATTAGTTGTTTGTGATAAATTCAATAGTGTACAAATGAAACACACAGCAAGAACAACAACTGACCTTTGTCCCACTAAGGATTAATCATGTCATGATTATTCGGCAAGTTTTATGCTGGTTGTCGACTACCTAACACAATCTTCTAATTTTCTCATCCAGGACTTAGGAACTGACAATGACTGTGTACAAATGAAACACAAATAAGAAAAATTTCATTTAGCAACATGAGATTATTCATTTTCGCATGAAACTTGTTGCGTGCTAGATTATACGCGGCGATAGAGTTGTAGTCTTACGTCTTAGAGTTGCACGGATATCTAGCTCACACACAAAGAACACAAGATTTTTTACGTGGAAAACCCTGGAAAGGAGAAAAACAACGAGGCATGGCCCAGTTGAAAATGATTCCACCAAAACTTGAGTAGGTTACAGTGAGCTGACTCACCTTCAAGGGCGATCAGATTACAAATGTCAACAGTGTGGTTGAAATCTAAAAGTCTGGCGTTACTTGAAGATTCGGGCGTCAGGTTGTGGTTTGCCAGAAGTTTGAGCCTCAGGCAGTGATCCAGCAGAAGTCTGGGCCTAAGGTGGCGGTCTGGCAGAAGTCTGGGCCTCAGGTGGTGGTCCGGCGGAGCTCAGGGCGTCAAGCGGTGGTCTAACAGAGCTTAGGACGTCAGATGATGGTCCGACGGAGCTCAGGGTATCAAGCGGTGGTCCGACGAAGCTTAGGACGTCAGGTGATGGTCCGGCGGAGCCCAGGGGCGTCAAGTTGTGGTCCGCGCGGAGCTTAGGACGTCAGGTGGAGGTCCGACGGAGTTCAGGGTGTCAAGCGGTGGTCCAGTGGAGCTTAGGACGCCAGGTGGCAGTCCAGCAGAAATCCGTGCCTCAGGTGGTGGTCCGACGGAGCTCAGGGCGCCAAGCGGTGGTCCAGCGGAGCTTAGGACGTTAAGTGGAGGTCCGGTAGAAGTTCGGGCCTTAGGTGGTGGTCCGGCGGAGCTCTGGGCGTCAAGTGGTGGTCCGACATAGCTTATGACGTCAGGTGGTGGTCCAACGGAGCAACGGCGTCAGGCGGTGGTCCGGCGGAACTCCGGCGATTGTCGAGGAGGCAAGAGCGATCTTCGATCTCTCTATTTTCTCCTTAGTCGTCCATCCCCTTTTCAAGAGGAAATGGGGTTCTATTAATAGAATTCTTGAATGGCATGGCTTGTAAATAAGTGGAAGATCAAGGGTAAATTGCGAGTGGTTCGGATGGACGATCGATCTTGATTCCTGTAATCATGCATCGTTCAATGGATCTTTGACTGTCTTAATGGTATCAGAATTTGATGATCTTGGGCTCATTGGATTTTTCTCGTCGAGCCGCTCGATTCGAATATAAGCATGTCACGATTGGAGACCGTTTGGTAACACAAATTGTGGTTTGATCCTTCTAAAAGTGCTTCGAGTCTTTGATTTGGACTCATTTGGGCTCGGATTGACTCGATTTTGATGTCGTTTGGTTCATGTTTTTGAGACGCTCAGTTTGACAATAAGCTTGCAGAAATCAGAGTTCAGATGGTCTCAGTTTTAATTTTTTAAGCTTCTAACTTGATTTTGCCTCAAGATTTTTGCCTGATCAAGATAATTTTTTGATGATGTATCATAATGAATCAAACTGAACAAAACTTCCATTCATTCACTTTCTTCTCCTTCACGTACATTCACATCTAATTTTAATGATGTTTTTTTTGGTAATATTGGGGGCAAAGCCCATTCTCATTGTTAAAAAATAGTTATATGTGTGATAACTGTTACAACTTGAAATGAAAAAACCAAAGAGAAGCTGCAGTCCAACACACAGATGCAACAACATCTAAAATAAAACTACAGACTTTAAAGAGAATAACAGAAGTCCAAAAGACTCAGAAATGGTAAAATACATCAGCAAGATCAAAAATCCTAGAGAAGGGCTGAACCCTTGGTTGCCAGGGATGACCTTCCAAGATAAGATAGCCGGTTTGCAAGACGACCTTCCAAGGGTCTAGTAGCCAAGTGTATGCCACTTATCATTGTCCATAACCGACCAATTATTAGAACTGCACCAGAGCTAAAAGAGAAGACAACTCACAATGGTGGCCACAACAACAAACTTAACGAAGCCCACCAAAAATCCTGAAGAAGATCATAATGCAAAAAGAGAACACAGCATATAAACAGCAAAGGCCGAAGCATTGTCATCCGAAAGGCAATTAATATTCCCAGCAAACCTTCTATTATTCATTCTTTTCTTTTAATGATGTTAAATACATTAAAAATTTAGATCAGCAGCCGCATCGAGCAGCCATGTATTGAAGAGATTATTATGTGCGGAGTCCGGACGAGAGAACCGTAAAAATTCTATGAGTGTGCGCAATAAAAGCACAGTATCTGTGCTTTTACCGCGCATGCTCATAGAATTCGGATACATCTCCGTCCGGACTCCGCATAGTAATAATCTCTTCATGTATTGAGCAAGCACTAACGGTGCTAAATCCATCATCGCCATAAATGGAAAACAAATTTGAGAATTCCAATATTTAAAACCGTCTACATACCATGGCTCACCGTCGACAAAGGGCCTGTCTTTTTGTCTCCAACACCGGAGTGTAAGAGTGTCGGCGAAACGGGAGTTGGTGTAGGTTTGGAGTCTTCAAAACCCGCATCATGAAGAATTTTGGTGGCATAATGGTGTTGAGTGAGGAAGTAGTCTGATGTGGTTTGGATGACCTGGATGCCGAGGAAGAGAGAGATTTGTCCAAGTTGCTTGAGAGCGAATTGAGACTGTAATTGCTGGAGTAGGAGCTGTATAGCAGGTTGATCATTTCATGTTACGAGAAAGCAGTCAACATAGATTAATATGTAGAGATGAATATTATTTTGATGAAAAATAAGTAGAGAGGGATCAGAACGACTAAACCCGAATCCTTGGGATTAGAGAAAGTCGATGAGCTTCTAGAACTATTGTCGAGGTGCTTGCTTTAAACCGTAGAGGGATTTGTGAAGCTTGCAAACATGGTCTGGAAAATTTGAGTCTATGAAACCTGGTGGTTGTCGCATGTAGAGATCATCAGGAAGATCAACATGGAGGAAAGCATTCGAGACGTCGAGTTGAAACATGGGCCAACGACGGTTGATTGCAAGAGTGAGTAACAGACGTATCGTGGGCATTTTTGCGACAGGGCTGAAAGTTTCAGTGAAATTAACTCCAAATTTCTGATCATATCCGAGAGCGACAAGTCGAGCTTTATAGCGATCTACTTGTCCTATAGGGAGAAGTTTTGTTTTAAATGTCCACTTACAACCGAGAATTGGTTTGTTGGGTGGAAGGGAGATGAGAGACCAGGTGCCTTGTTTCTGAAGAGCTATGAATTCATCGGTCATGGCGGTACGCCAGTGATCAAATTTGATTGCTTGACTGTAGTTTAGAGGTGTAGATTGAGGTGTAGTATGACTAAGAAGGTTTAAGAATTGTTTGGGTTATGAAATTCCAGACTTTAGTCTGGTTTGCATGGGATGGGACGGGTAGATGGCAGACATGTTGGGATGAGTTGTTGCGGGACTAGGAGATGGAGGGTGAGATTGGATAGGCTCGGGTTGTAAGGACAAGATAGGAGAGCTGGTCATGGTGTTGGATTGTGGTGTGTGAGATGAATTGGAAGTGCTGGATGCGGCAGAGGAAAATGAAGAGGGTGTGAGAAGGAGAGGTGAGATGTTATTGGACGTTTGGTTAGGGGTAGAGGTACTCATGGGTTTGGATGATTTATAGGGAAAATTGAGTTCATAGAACACGACATGTCGGGATATATAGGTTTTGCCTGAGGATAGATTGAAGCATTTATACCCTTTATGAGGAGTCGAATAGCCTAAGAAAACACACTCGTGAGAGCGGGGGGAAAATTTATTCAGAGCATATGATTTCAACCACGAAAAGCAGAGACATCCAAATGTGCGAAGGTGAGAGTAAGTGGGAGTTGTGCCGTGGAGACGTTGAAAGGGTGTTTGAAGGGAGAGAGATTTGGAAGGGAGACGGTTGCTGAGATAGTAGGCAGTGGAAAGCGCATCGGCACAGAATTGATTTTGGAGATTTGAAGCATGCAAGAGAGTGCGAGTGAGATCGAGAAGATGCCTATGTTTGCGCTCGGCTAAACTGTTTTGTTATGGTGTATGAGGGCAACTGAGTTGTTGATTGATGCCACATTTTTGTAAGAATAGTTTGAAGGCATTGCTAGTGAATTCGCCACCGTCATCAGAGCGTAAGATTTTAGGAGTTCAATGGTATTGGGTTTTGACAAAATTACATAATATTTTAAATTTCGAAAGAGCTTCTTGTTTAGAATACATAAAATAAAGCCAGGAGTAACGAGTGTAATCATCGAAGAATATAATATAGTATCGATATCCGTCCATGGAATTTTGCGGAGCAAGACCCAGACATCGAAGTGAATTAAGTCAAATGATGCAGAAGTAGTAGAAGCACTTTTATTAAAGAATTGTTTGTGGCTTTTGGCCACGTTACATGAAGTGTAAATTAAAGAATTTGAAACATTGGAAATTTCAGGAATGTTATGAGCAAGAGCTGAGAGGAGTTTGTTGTTTGGGTGGCCTAGACGGGCGTGCCATGTCTGGGAAGAAGTAGTGGTGGCTGTAAAGGCTGTAGGAGAAGTGTCAGGAGATAGGCGAATTTGATATAGACCATTATGAAGATGCCCATGAAGAAGCGAACGTTGGTCCTGAAGATTCTTAATGACGAAACCGTTAGCGTCAAAACAAATTGAAACGGAATTGTCAGAAGTAAGTTTGGAGACGGATAGAAGATTATGAGTAAGGGATGGAACGTGGAGGAGATTGTGTAGACGAAGCTTACGAGGTGTGTCGGGTAGGGGAAGTAAGCCTTGACCGGAATTTTGAATGAAGAGCGAAGCACCGTTGGCGATGGAGACGGTGTCAGAGCCGTGGTAAGCCATAGGGTGGTGAAGATTGTTGCTGTCCAGAGTAAGATGGGTGGAAGCACCAGAGTCAAGAACCCAATCTTGATGGACAAAATTTGTCGGGTTGGCAAGAAGAGCGCGAGGAGGTCTTGATACTGTGGGGGCATACTTGAAGTTACAACGATGCCAGCAATTTAGAGCGACGTGACCAATTTTATCACAAATTTGGCAAGTTGGCCTAGCCGAGGGGGTAGAAGCAGACGGAGCAGATTGATATGCGGGAGTGCTGGTAGGAGTTTGTAGGTTCTTGTTCTTGGAGAATCGGTTGTAGTTTCTTCCGCGAGATTGATTGGAGGAGGTGGCGTAAAAGGCAGTGGACACCGAACCTACAATTTGATCTTGAATGTTTTCTTGTTGGAGATGGATCTCCTCATTGCAAAGAAGTGAATAGAATGTATCAAGATCGATTGGGAGAAGGGAATTACGTATAATGGTTTTAAAAGAGTTATAGGTTGGCGGGAGACCATTAAGTATGTGAAGTATGATGTCTTCCGGATCAATTTTTGATCCGGATGCTGAAATATTATCAACAATGGATTTAATTCGAGCAAGATACTGTTGCATGGTGAGATCCTTCAATTGGATGTGATAGAGTTCATTTTTAAGCTAGATGACACAGGAGCGGCTGGTGGGTTGGAGTCTCCGTTCAAGAACAGACCACACCTCATGAGTGGTGGTGGAGGAAATAATATACGGTAGAATGGATTGAGATATTGTGGAGAAAACCGCGGAGAGAAGATTGCTATCGACGATGTGCCAGCGAGCATACTCAGCGGAGGCGACATCGGCTGGAGAAGTGGTGGTGCCGGTGAGGTGTCCCGCATAGCCGTTGGCGGTGAACTGTTGTAGAATTTGCATACGCCAAATGGCGTAATTGTCGGACGTGAGCGGGTAGGGAACTAATATTGGAGACAAGAAATTTTAGAGGTGGTGGTATGAAAAGAACGGTGGTGGAGGTGTCGGTTTGGGTGGAGGAGGAGGTGGGAGGGAGAGAATTGGCTGATTCTTGATCTCCCATAATGGCTCTTGATACCATGTAAGAGTATCAGTAATAGAAGAGAAGGCTGAGAGAAAGAGGGAACTGAAGACGGAGCAAAGGAGAGGAGAAGGGAAATAATCATCATTTCAAATACGTGTACAGCAGCCGTATTTATAGAGTTACAAAGGTAATAGAGTAAATAAATGGAAATAGAAGAATGAAGTGCTAACACGGAGACGGCATCACTGTCTTTGCCATCTCCAAACAACAACCTCGCCTCAACATCTTTATTGCCTGCAACAGCTTCGCTGCATGATCACACCCTTCCAAATGGGAAATCTGAAACCAAAAACCATTCTAAACATATCTCATGAACTCTCCTCCAACTCAGATCCGACGAGCTACACACACAAGGCTCCAAACATCCCGGCTGGCGTGCGGCCATGTCCCACGAGCTTAATGCCCTTCAAGATCAAAGAACCTGAGTCCTCCTTCCTGATCCACCGCCCTCGGCTCACTCTAATCTTGACAATTCTTTTGAGAATCCAATCCTATATCATCAACTCACCCAGTCCTCCATTACCTAACAATCACTCGTCCGGGCATTTGTTTCCCAGCCAATCTCCTCTGCCAAAACATGCATAATCCTTCCACATCTCACTTTCAAAACCTTAAACGCCTTCTCAGTATACATTAATGTTGTGGACATCTTAGTTATAATATGCTTAGGGATTAGTATATCCTTTCTTGTCTTATAATTCCTATTTGCTTTTGTTGCTTTCCACTACCAAATTACCTTTTTAGTTATAGTAGTACATAAACTCCCTATTTCTAGATTGTTCTATTACAAAGTTACGTATAGTTGATATAAGTAGTTTTGGAGCTCAATTAATGATGAATATTATGATATTTTGAAGCTTTTAAGCTTGAGTTAGTTCCTTGTTCTATATCTTTTCTAGCAGATCCAGTTCTTCCACCGATCTACTACATTATACATTCGAGGAACCACTTCATTACACATGGCTTATCAACCCAGCAAGAAAACCTTAACCTCCTACTTACCCTGACTCCGATTGAGCCAATGATTCCTCCGAACAAAAATCCAATAATTTGTAAATTAAATTTTGGATCATTAAATGATGATTTCACAAATTTATAGTTAAACTGAACATCCTCATAAGATAAAACTAAAAATGTTTAAAATGATTTGATTTGACTCCAAACAAACTCAAATAAAGCACTTGAAGTCTTGAAACATGATTGAGAACTTCGTGATATTAGTTGATAGACCAAATGATATTTGAAACTTATGTGGTTATAGTCAATACAAGCGTCTTAATGAGAGGAATCTGAAGCCTACGATGACACAATTACTATGTCGTTAAGGCACTTAAAAATTAAAGAAAGGTTTATAATTAAAAGAATAAACATGAAACGTCATATGAATGTGGAAGAATGTTATTTTTATCTCTAAACACTATAAATAAAAAAATAAAAAAAGAAACATCTTATGAAGTATTTTTAAAAATTTGACTAAATTTATCAAAATGTTATTTTAAAAAACTTGACTAAATTTATCAAAATGTTACTCACAAAAAATATAAATTGGCCTTCTCCACATAATCGGATCTTGAGTTGAGATTGGAGAAGTCTCGGAGATCTAAAAAACTTTAGAGCTCTACCTAATATTCGATGCCAATGATTATCACAAACAACTGCCATCATCTAACTTTTGCCATTCGATTGCCATCAGCCAGCCACCGTCATCTAATGCTCTTTGATCGTCCATCATCATCCATCCATCTCAATCTGTTCATCAATGTCCAATCTTCTTAGCCCATCCATTATTATCCGACCACCATCGCACATCCACCTTCACCCAAGTGTCATTTATTCGATTATCATAACTCGACTATTGTCGTTTAATCGTAGTCAACTTATCACCAATTTTTGACTTACATTCTTTAAATATTGCCATTGTCATCCTTCACTGCATCTCTAACACACTCTCCCACATAATCACTGGAAGATAAGTTTGTTGATTCTAAACTTAGTAATTTCATCTTCTCCAATTGAGATAGAGAAGATATTTGTAATCTCAATTTACATAATAGACCATTTCAATTGGCACTAATATCACAATTTATTTATTTTTTTCCTTTTTAAAATTTTCATATAAATATTATAATATCTATAGTGAGACCTTCATACAAAATTATGACACAAATTTATATCTCTATTATCGTGACTTTTCTGACATATAATAATTCCCATATATGTTCAACAGAATTTATGCCAAAAAAAATTATTTCTACTTTATTCGCATCATACCTTAAATAAAATATTTAAACTATATTTTTATTTATAATAATAATAATAATAATAAGAGGAGGAAAAAGAGAGAGAATAATCACTAGGCCGGCGAATCATGGCTTGAAAAAGTCATAGGGGAAGGGTATTTTCGTATTTGTATTCATTGGAACCGGTCATGTGCACAATGAAGGACAGAAGAAGATTTATTTAAAAGCCAAAAAATCTTTCTCATGATAATATAAAAAAAAATTATATTTGTAATAATCAGTCGTATAGAGTCCATTCAGATAAGAGGGTTGAACGGTTCGACCGGCCTCTACAATTTAGAATTTACAAATAACAAAGGAGGTTTGTCACTAATGTCCGTATGCGCTTTTCAAAATTATAAAATAATACCAAATGTGAAATTTGGGGGTGATGGATCCAAAATATAAATTGCAAATGTAAATGTATGTACGACCTATTTGTTAAAAGAGATAATTATATTTTCAAAATTATATCTTTTGAGTCAGGGGCGGAACCCCCTTATGGTCCCCTCTCAAAAAATTAAAAAAAAATAATTATATGATTTTTTAGGTAATTTGTTCATCTTCATTCATTTTTTAGTCTTTATTATAAGGATTTTTAGGTAATTGTCCCCCTAAAAATTTTAAAATAATATGGTCTTTAGGTAATTGCGCCCAATAAATAGTAAAGAGAATTCATCATTGAATTCTAAAAATATCCTACAAATCAAAATTTATTCCGGGGGCGCTGCCCCCTTGAACCTCCGACATATATGTTTTATAAATTTGCCCCCCTGAAAATTAAGGCTGATTCCGCCCCTGTTTTGAGTCATAAGTTTTAGAAATAATTTTATCTCCAAAAATTTAATTTTACAATTTGATCTCACTCAATAATTAAAAAACATTTTTATTTAGTAAGAAAATAATTAAAATAACAAAAACAACCAGACTTTCACTTACTTTCTGAATAAATCTCAGAGGAAGCTAATGTACATTATTTTTCCCAAAAAAAAAAAAATCACTTATAATGTCTTAAATTGAATCTCGCTTATACTTAATATTCAAAAAATAAAATTAAAAATTATATTACGATGAACTTAATAATATTTAAATTTACTTTAAAATTAATATTATATAAAAAATTTAATATTACACTAATCATAAAATAAATTAATATTTTTTATAAATTTTGTATAGTGGAATTAGAGTCCATTAATTATTTTTCCAAAAAAATTATGATTAAATCCGCTTAAATTAAAAAAAAGAGAGAAAGAGATAGAGCAAGAGTGCTTGGCTCCTCGTACGCCACCCGCAGTGGCCGATCTCTATGCATGGATTGGTCCACACGTGTGGCATACAGGGAGCCAGGCATTGCTGTTCACTTCACCTCTTGATCCTTTCTTCCTCCTCCTATATGTCATCACCATAAAATTAAGACTGTGAGAAAGATATCGAGCTCCTCCATAATCTTCTTGCTCTTTTGAACCCTGCAAAAACAAGAGAGAGAGAGAGAGAGATAGAGATAGAGAGAGAGAGCTCCTTCTCCCAGGATCGATTTTATTTCTTCTGTATAGAGGGAGTTAGAAAGGATGCATGAGAGGGAGTGTGCTGGTGAGGGGGATTTATAGCCAACATGATAGGTTTTCACTGTTATAATTTATATATTAGGAACCCAGAGAGAGAGAGAGAGAGAGAGAGAGAGAGAGAGAGGCGAGTAGGGAGGCCAGGTAAAAAGAGAGAGAGAGTTGCTTTTTATTTAAACTTGTAATTATTATGATTAGGATGATGTTAATTACAATTAAAAAATTATAAAGTTATTTATGTTCGTTTCTTTATCTCAATCCAAGATTGGACTATATGTTTTTCAAGGAAATAATTATTAATTATTATTTAATTGAAGCTTAAGACGTCATAATGAAAAAATTTTCAATCTTGACAGCAATGAACATAAGTGACACCAAAATTTTAGAATGTTATATTTGTAATTTTTTCATTACAATCATTTTAATAACATTAAATAAGACCGAGGCAATAGTGAAAATTAAAAATAATTAAAGCTCGTCAGATTTATACTCTAATAGCAACTATATATAGTTCTGTTTATTTTTTCGCTGTTTTCTATCAATTTTTATGATGAGAGGCTGATTTTTACAATCAGAATTATTAATATGTGATAGTTTTAAGAAAATAGTTATTCAATTTTTGATTAAAAGTATATATTTATAATATTCAGAACAACTTTAAAAAAAGTTATTTTTTCTACAACAACTTTATAGTCACTTTTACAAAATATTATAGTCATCTCAAACAAATTTTAAATTATTAAATTAGCATCACTATATTAAACTCTTATTTCATATTTTTCATCTTCACATAAAAATATATTAACAATTTTTTGGGGGGAACGAGGGGTATCCATTCGCTGCCACCCACTTCAAAAGTGTTTGGTGGCATAACTAATCCCTCGACGAGCCTACCAGCAACCACCCCCATAGGTGCATGACTTGCAGTTCTTTTCTCACCCCGAAGAGTGTCGTGCCGTATGGGGGGAATTCGAACTCGAGATGGGGGGTTCCCAACCGCACTCGCCCACCAACCAAGCTAAGCCCGGTGGGATAAATATATTAACATTAATGCTTATAAGAGTCATTATTGTTCAAATGATCATCAATTAACTAGTTTTAATTTCTCATTATAAATAAAAATTAAATAAAGGAAGAAAAAGCCTGCTGGCTATACAGTTTTATTTCTCAATTAACCGTTATATTTATTTTTATTGCTTGTTGCTTTCGGATGGCCTTTGTCTCAAGTGTTTGGATCAACTTAGATTCTTTTTAGGTTGTCAGATGATCAGAAATAGGTTTCTTGCTTTTACTCTCCTTTTATTAATTTGACAACCTGCCGAGGTACCATTTTGCACTCTCTCTTCTCATAAATCTTCTTTTTCACTGATATAGTTCCATGGTACATTTCAATGTTATTTTATAAATCGGCAAAATGATTAATTTTGAAAGGTAATAAGTGAAGTATGAGGAGAAAGGTGTAAACATATCGAGTCGAGCTCGAGTCATGTTTAACTTGAGCTCGGATCATCGGCCAAATCACGAGCTCGAACTCGAGCTCAAATGGCCTACTCGAGCTCGGCTCGTGACGATGGATGTGAGCTCGCGAGGCGTAAGGCCGACAGCCTGACAGCCCGACAATCTCTCCCGCTTTCGGTTCTGAATCCGATTTCCGTGTTTGAGATTTCACACGATTTCGCATCTTAGCTTCCTTGCCTGCAGTTCTACTTTCACGCCTTCGATTCAACCTTCCGCTCTCATTTCTGCCTCACGGTTCTGCCTTTCGTCTTCCGCACTCGAGGTGCTTGATCAGTCAATGAGTCGAGCAACCACTCAATTGAATTCAAGCTGAAGCTCAAAACTCGATACGCTTGGCTCGTGAGCTCGTTATCGAGTCGATCTTGAGTAGGCTCACGAGTTTGCTTGACTTGTTTGCACCCCTAGGAGGAATGCAACTCATCTTGATCTTTTAATTGTGAGCTTTAACTATCAACCAAGATGTCTAAGGTTCGAATATTGTTGATGTGATGCATATGAGTTTGTTTTAAATTGGCTCAAAAGTCACACAAAAAATATGAAGAGTGGAACATTTAAGAATAGAAAAATATAAGTAGAGTATTAAGTATGAGAGAAATCATCAGTGGTTGCAATGAATTAAATCAGCTGCATAAGAAAATAACAATACTTAAAAAAGAATCCAAAAACTATTTAGATATAACATAACAAGAGGTTGTAAAAATTTCAAAACTTGGATTCATAACGGTCAAAAATGGCCTAAATGGACATGAGAAAGCAAGGACAAGAGCTCACAACACCCCGATTGCGACACAAATCATCTGAGGATACTAGCATCGAAGCAATTGTGTATAGCACGCTTTCATCATCATCCAACCAATATAGCTTGTCTGCTCGTAGAGAATCTTTCTTTTGCAACTTTAATATCTGCACGAGCATTTTGATGAAAATATCAAAGCAATGGTCAGATGCAGCCCACCTTCATCTAGTCTTTGGGGAGAGATTATTCTGTGAGGACACCGGACGGGAGAACCGTCCGGTTCTGCTTCGTACCGAGGGCTATACCGAGGGGTACCGTGCTCGGTACAAGTCGGTACCCGATTTCCCTCGATACCGAGTGCGGTACAAAGCTGTATTGTGCTCGGTACAGGTCAGTACCGAGCTCAATACCGAGCCCGGTATATTTTTTGGGTGACGTGGCGCATTTTTATTTGCCTCTGGACGCCGTCCGGACTCCGCACCTAATAATTTTTCATCTTTGGGAGCTTACGCTATCAACTAAAAGGTCTTGAATTTGTATCTTATATATATGTAATGAGTTTGTAAATTTTTATTTAATTCTTCAAAAGTCAAAAAAAAAATCTATGATTTGGAGTCTCAGGACTTCAAATTTTCAGATAAATTCGAATAAAATGTTTTACTTTATATTGGTAATAATTAATTTGAAGGGATTACTTAATAACTTGAAATATGAAAATACATTTTATTAAATAATGAAATTTGTCAAAACAGTATTAATTTTGTTCTTTATCTATAAATTCTAACATTTTTTTTTTCAAATGTACAAATTTCTTTTTTCGCTCACTAAATTAAAAACAATAAAATATGCAATTTTTAAAAGATTTATAGAAATAATTTTCTCAATCAACCACTGAGGCACAGATATTTTCATTATTTATAACAACTCTGATGAATAACCAAATATATTTGACTTGTTATTGCATCGTCATATAAATAAAAGAAATTTGATCCTAATTATTTGACACAGTTAATTAAAGAAGATAAATAAAATGATTTACTTTGAAGAATACAAAATAAATTAATTTAAAAAAATATTTTTAAAACAAAATTGTATACTCTTTCCATAAGAGAGAGTCAATCTTAGAGTGTCAAAATGAGTTTTTGGGTCGGTCGGGCGGGTTCAATTTAGAATTAACCCACCTACAACTAGTCTGGCCCAAACCTAACATGATTACATAAATGGTTTAGAAGTCTGGACCCGAACTAGACCCGACCCCAACCCGATTGGCACGACCTAACCCGCTGACCCGAGTGCGAGAGGAAGAGATGCGTGAGCGGGCGAGCACAATGCGTGAGCACGGGCGACAGGATGACGGGACGAGCGCCTTTTCGGGTTGACCCAAGTCAATTTTGGGTTTTCGAGTTGACTTGAACCCGGCCTAAAAATACAATCAGGTCAGAATATATAACCCAAACTATTTTCTAAACGGGTTGACTCGGATCTGAAATTTTCAGGCCAGATTTGGGTCGAATTTCATATTTATCACTCCTAATCCACCTCAAATGAAGTTAAGAAGTGACAACATAAAGTTAAAGCAGGAATAAATCATTACTGATAAAAGAGCTCTGCTCTTACCAAATGTCCATAAGCAATAGACTTGGATTGCTTGACAAGTTTAATAGTAGAAGGATTCAATAACAAACCTTACTGGCTGGGCCTTTTCTACAATTTAAGCTGTTAAAAGCTGGCTGTTGTAATTTCCTATCATAGCTCCAATTGTTTATTAATTATGAGAAAGTTTTTTTTTTTTTTTGGACGTTTAGGCTAATTAAGACAGACTCATACAAACAACGCATACACAATCCTCGAACCCAAGACCTCTTAGTTGGTAGCCTAAGCTCCCAACCAACAGAACAAAGTGACCTGTGTATTATGAGAAAGTTTAAAATACTTAAAAAAAAAAAACTGTTGATAAGATCCTCTATAATTGTTGTTGACTAACTCCGAAAGGTTTTTCCTTGTCATCACTAATCATATTTTGGGATAGTCAATGTGCATCATAGTTTAAATTGGAATCATTAGATGATGAATCTTTTGGAATTAAAGATGATTGATCACATTAAGGTTTGAACCAAGCGATTAAAATCACATCAAAATTAATCTAGAGTCATCATTCAATCATTCGGTCTAGTGCTGTTGAGGATGAGGAGTAAACACCACAATGACGAAACAAGCAAGAAAATAAAAATAATAGAAATATAGCGGATACCAGGATTTAATGTGGAAAAATCCATGGAGCCACACCACACTAAGAAATCAACTATGAAAATTGGGAGAATTAAGTACAGATTTCTCTTCTCTCTCTCTCTCCTTGCTTCTCTTCTCACATGTTACTCTTTAATATCTAACCCTCAAAATACAAGAGAAAATCAAGTAAATAACCCCAAGGGACGCAATACTTCAGAAAAAATGAGAAAGAAAACCGTCCAATCCGTCTCGCAATGCTGCGACTCCAGCTTGAAGAGCTGCGGCGCTTGAATCACTGTCTTGATCCTTTTAATAAGAATCACATAATTATTCTCAATTATGTAATATCTAAATTTTAATTGTGAAAAATAAAGAATTCTTATGTCTGATATTATTTAATGGATTTATTCAACCAGGTCAAACCCATGATTTTTTTCCCCTTTTAAGTCAAAGAAAAATATCTCTTTTTTATTTTATCTCTGCAAGAAATAAACCCAGTCCAAAAAAAATATCTCCCAAAAAATAATAATAACATTTGCATACCGATCCCTTCACAATTGCAAATGGCAGAACTACACCAAGTAGGGCCCTCATATCTAATTCTAAAATATATTTAAATAAATAACTATTATATAAACATAATAATTACAGTAAATAAAATTTTCCTAAAAGCTACTTGTTGCCATATAATAAAATATTAATTTGTGAATTAATTAAATGTATTTTCCAAGACACTTGGAGAGAATGTGTTAATTAAATAATTATTTAATTATATTAATATAAAAAGTTTTTTTTCTATTTTTTTCCCAGCTATCATTTTTTGTTTTATTATTTATAGAGAAAAGCTAAGCTGAGCCAGTCAAAGAAGAAAATGACTAATTATGATTAATTTTTATAATTTGTATTAATAGTGCCCAATGGGAGAGCACAATGCAAAATAATAAAGTTATATATATAAGAGTACACAAAATTAATACCGAAGAAACTTTCAAGGAAAAGGATCAATTAATGAATTTAAAAATTGCAAGGAATGCCTGTCCAGGGAAAGAGTCTTGCATTAGATGTGTCACTAATCACAATTAACAGGTGTATTAAAATTATTAATAGGTATAATAAAATTATTAAGTGATAAAAGAATTTTAATAGAAATATATTATAGATCATTAATGTTAAAGCCTATCGATGCATGTTGAATTTATTTAGTATAAAGTAAAGACTAAAACTCATAAAGAGGAGCGGCTAAAACCACTGAATTTTGTCAAATTTGTAGCGGTTTTAACAACTACCAATGTCTCAAGAATTATAGCAATTTAAATCATCGCTAAAATTAGCGTCGTGATTTATCTTTCTCAGTGGTTGTAGAGCTGCTGTAAACATTAATTATGACGGTCTTGCAGCGATTTTGAAATAGTTGCAAGAGTTTTTATGGCGGTTAAAAACGTTTATTTTATAAACGAGCAGATTAAGCCCCAGAATTAGCAAGAGAAGCATGTTTAATACAAAATTTTAAAAGGAGCAAATTCGTCAAATAAAATAGTGCATTCAAAATATGCCAAAAGAAAGAGTGCATGCTGAATGCACTATTTTGATTGGCGCATTCATCTTAAATAGGGAGAGAGAAAGTCGGCTCGAGAGGAAAAATTATTAGGTGCGGACACCGGACGTAGCTCTACGTCCGGACTCCACTAGAATGGCGCCACGTATTTAGCACGTGTTATGACAACTTCCGCTTAGCCCGACGACCCGACCCGGATTGAACGCGAAAAATTAAAAAAACCTGCCCTTTTTTGACTAATTCCTAGGTAATACCGAGTATTTTTTCGGTAATACCGAGTAATTTTTGATAATACCGAGTAATTCCTAGGTAATACCGAGTATTACCTAGGTAATACCGAGTAATTCTTCGGTAATACCTAGTAATTCCTAGGTAATACCGAGTAATACCTAGGTAATTCATAGGTAATACCGAGTAATTCTTTGGTAATACCGAGTAATACCGTAGTAATTCTTCAATAATACCGCATGTGCATCATTTGAACTTCTCGGCGAAACGGGTCGCCGGGTCTTCGGGTCGCTACGTGGCGCCATTCTAGTGGAGTCCGGATGTAGAGCTACGTCCGGTGTCCGCACCTAATAATTTTTCGCTTGAGAGAGGGGGGAGAGAGAAACGGCGGTGGGAGACAAAAAAGACCAGGAAGAGAGAGAAAGGGAAGAGGGTGGGAGAGAGAGAATGTTTTTTTTAATAATTCTAAGGAAAATTTTTAAATAAAATTTTATATATAATCTTTTTATTTGAATCTTAAATTTAATTTAATTTAAATCCTAAAAAAATTAAATAAATTTAATTTTGATAATTATTATGTATTTATAACTATTTTATTATTATTTGTAATTTGTTTTTATTTTTTCCTTAGAATTATTAAAAAAAGCAAAAAAAAGAGATTTTTTTCTCTCTCCCACCCTCTTCCCTCTCTCTCTCTCTCTCTCTCTCTTTCCCGCCGTTTCTCTCTCCCACCACCATTTCTCTCTCCCCCTCGTCTCTTTGGTCGACTTTCTGTCTCCATATTTGAGTTGAATACGCCAATTAAAATAAGGCATTCAGAATGCACTATTTTTTTTTAGCATTCTGAATGTACTTTTTTATTTGGCGAGTTTATTCATTTTTAAATTTTATATTAAACATACTTCTCTTGCTAATTCCGGAGCTTAATCTAGTCGTTTATAAAATAAGCCTATGTTAATTATAGTAATAGCCTGCAAAAGTCTTATTTTCCTATGGTGATATGTTTTAAATATTAAAAAATATTTTTAAAATGGATGGAATAAATAGTAAAAGGACTTTAACATTGTTTCATTTTGTAGGATTTCATTTAGGCTTCGTTTGGGATGGCTTTTTTATTACTTTTTTAAAACGGAGTTTTAGTAAAAAACATATTTTTCTATTAAAACTCCGTTTTAAGAAGCAATAACAAAGTCATCCCAAACAAAGTCTTAATCATTTCATAACAAATTATTAGTGAATGAAGAATTTGATCTCATAAAAATATTTCTTCAATAGCTTTTAACCAGAATGAAAAATCTATTTTAAAAGAGAGAGGGGGGCTTATAAATATGAAAATTATTTTTTTTCTTGTTTATTGAATTTTGATGAAAAAAAAAACTTTGAAATAAATGGCATAATCATTTATATTAATCTATACTGTTTATAAACTTTACAATTGATCAACTCTGACATAGATGTTAGGATGTTTTGAACTATAAATTGACATCTTAATTAATTAATATATATTACTTTTTCACTGTTTTTTTTTAAAAAATTATTCTAAAAAGTTGCTATAAAAAATAGCAAACAAATTATCTCAGTTGAAGCCTAAAATTTTTTTATTTTTATTTTTAATTTTAAAGGATGGTTAATGATAGATGATGGACATCCATAATTAAGCTTAACAGTTTTTTTATCAATTAACAATTAATTGAATGGTTATATGATGCTCTAATTATTTCATGATAAAGAGCGTGGAAAGACTATGCAATATGAAAAATAATTATCTTGCTTGGGAATGCAGTTGTCTATTTTTGGAGAAATTATTATGCACGGAGTCCGAACATAACTATACGTTCTGATACCAATTAAATGCTGACACGTGGATTTCTAATAAGATTTGACCCTCCGCACTTATCAAGGACTTTGAATTGCAACCCTCTTCGTAAGACATGATAATCGTGAAGTGTATAATACATTGCTTACTTCAAAACATTCATTCCATTTTAACCAAATTTGAAAAATCATCTCAATTGATAGAGCCATCCTTAATTTGAATAGGAGTGATTTACGTGCACTCATATATGGAGTTAGGATTCGTTTATGATAACTTTCTTATTGCTTTCTAAAGCTGTTTTTTAGTACAAAAAAAATTTTGTATGCTAAAAAATTGCTTTAGAAAGCAGTAAGAAAGCTATTCCAAATGAAGCCTTAAACTTGATCACGATAATCTTCTATTTATTAGATTTATTTAAAGATTAATGTAATAAATGACTAGGCAATTGACATTTATATTTAACTAATCTCAAATTACTTTCAATGTGTTAAAGTTGCATTCTAATTCAACTAAAATCAAGACTTTTCTTCTACTTTTCACATCATCGCACATGTCAATGCTGCCTTAAGTGAGCTCACATCATGAACTCCTTTTCTCTTTCGCACTTCTTAAGTCACATCGGTGCATGTTCTTCGTGAGCTCCCAACACTAACTCTTCTCCTTCATACATCATTAATCTTGTCATTGCTTGGCCCCAACAAGCTCCAATTGTGGTTTCTACTTTTCCTTAACACACCACTGATTGCCTATCCCTGAGAATCCCCATTTATGGACTCATTTTCTCCTTCACACATCGCCCGTCCCGCCAATATATAACCCCTGTAATCCTGAACACAAGACATTGTGCGAACTATATTAGAATTTTGTTTCAACCCTAATTTGAACCAATAGTCAAATAAAAAACTAAATAAATAAAAAAATTAAAAAAAAAACAAATAAAATAAAAAATTCAAATCAAGCTCAAACTGGTTTAAATTCTAACCAATTTTAGAGGATTTTAATATTAATAAATGATCTAAGAATACGAGGGATTATCCAAAATAATTTTTTAAGGCATGTTTCTACAAATAAATATATTTAAAAAAAAATTGACTAACTATTTATCATGGTGCATATTAAGTCAATTTTTTTATTCATTATATATTGATTTGATATTAAAAAGTAGAGCAACAAAATATCATTCTTTTTATAAATGTCAAGGCGAGCTATGATAAAAAAATTATCATCCCAAACAAATTATAAAAATCAAATTAAATGTTTTTAGAATATTTTTTGGCTAACACACTAATAACATATATTATCTCATAACTTCAATGGGAAATGCCATAATCCAATTATTTAGGTTAGATAAATATAGGTAAAATACAACATAATAAGCATAATATTATTTTGTATGACGAGTAAATTGAGCTTAAACATTTTTAATGATACAATTTTTTTTAACATTTAGGCTAATTAAGATAAACTCACACACATATCATATACGCAAAATTCAAACTGAAGACTTATTGGTTGGCAGCCAAAACTCCCAACCAAAAGACTAAAATGAGCTGCATTTTAATGATACTGCGATTGTTTTTGTAGTGAAATAAAGAGTATATTTAAGCTTAAATTATAATGTATTGTATTTTAATACTTGTTGCTTCCTAAAAAAAGTTAGAGCAGTAGCATGTGAATTTTTATATTAATATTTCATAAAGTTCCACACCTTCATATTAGAAGGACTGAGAAAAAATACAAGAGTTTTTATTTGAAAGGTTGACCCATTTAAAACAGCTCATGAAAATTATGAAAGTCCACCTATCCTCTATATATTACAAAAATTGAATTATTGTCTTAGTCTCCTCTCAAAGTTGTGGAAAATGTTAGAGAAGTAATAAGTGATGACAAGTGTAGTTGTTGGTTCAATATCATTAAAGATGTTGGTTGATGGCGAGTGGTAATAATCTTATGATTATGGACTTCATTTGATGGACGGTAGCAGTCATTTACTAACAAATGTCGAATGATAATAAAAGGGCTACAATTGAATAGAGCGTTCGATAAGTAACTTGTTGCTCGAGTTGATTATAGCTTGTTTATGATCGTTTGTTTAAGTAATCAAAAAAGTTTAAACATTTTTTTTAAATATGAACTGTTAAATAAACAAATAGTAACAGCTATAAGTTCGGCTTGTTTATGTTCATGAACAACACCAGTTACAGCTCGTAAACAAACTCAATAAGAAGCTCGTCAAGAAGCGTGATTAAATCTTTATTTTGTATATTTTTGCATAATTTTTAGTTTTATTATAATAAATTATTCTTATTAAAAAATATTAATTACATTTTTTATGTTATACTATTTCATTATAATGAATTTGTTTATAAACATGATGTATTTATTCATGTTTGTAGTATTTTTTCTTTTAACTGTTCATGAACAAATTTGTTTATAAGAAAAATCATTTTATAAGCTTGTTTATTCGTGAACGGGCTCTTTTGGTAGATCGAAATCACTCTCTATATATGTTCACGAACGACTCTAGGTGATTGTTTGTTAGTAGGCTCGATAAGGCTCGTTTGCTCAAAGCTCGATAAGCATAAACAAACCGAACATGAACCAAGCACAGTCCAAACATAAACATCCATTCTTTTGAATGAACAAAGCTTGAACACAAATAAAAAACCTTGAATTAAGATCGAACCAAAATTAAACTAAAATAAACAAGCTCAAATATGAGCAAGCACCTACTCGGCTTAGCTCGGTTCATTTGGAGCCCTATAACCATCGGTGTTGGCCAATGGTGATGAGTAATGAAAATCAGTGCATTGATTGTCAGCATTGATTGTTGGGTGGAGCTTTAAGATTCTTCAGATTCAAAAATTCTCTCCACTTAACCTCCCCTTCAAATATGCAATTATAGTTAATTCATAGATTTTAGTTTTGACATTTTGACTAATTTTGTCAAAATCCATGTACTCAATTGGGCAAGCTACATGATTCTCCTTGAATGTTTAATATTTTTTAAGTATTTAATTATATTAGTGATGTTAGCCTTATTCAATTTATCTCATCAGCTAAAAATGGAAAAAAAAATTAATTTAAATAATTGCTTTAAGATTGGTGACATATCAATACAACAATAGTAATATCAAGCCTTTATCCCATTATGTAGGGTCGACTATATGAATCCTTTTTCTCCATTGTGCCATGTTAAAAGTTAAATTCTCATTTAAATCTAATAAAGAAATGTTATTTCTAATATTTTCTAATCAAATCTTTTTAGGTCTACCTCTATCTTCCTTAACATCAGTCAAATTTAATACATCTACTTTCCTAACTGAATCATCGGAAGACCGTCATTTTATGTGACCAAACAATCTAATGTGGCTCTCTATAATCTTATCTTCCAGTGGATCTACTGCAACCTTTTTCATGTATATGCTTATTTTGTATTCTATCTCTAAAAGTAAAGCCACTCATCCACCTAAGCATCCTCATCTCTACAACAATTAACTTAATATTATGCTTCTCTTTTACTGGCCAACATTATGCACCATAAAGCATTGCATGTCTAACCACTATCTTATAAAATTTTTTCTTAAATTTGAGGGGGGCTTTTCTATCACACAATAAGCTCGATGCATTCCTCCACTTCAACCATCCAACTTGAATTGGTGACATATCAATATAATAAAAAAAAATGGATAAGAACTTTAGCGAACATGGGTGCGACCCGATTTAGGCTTTGTTTGGCGCATCTTCCTCATTAGTTTGCTTTTCAAATCGTAACTACTATTCTTTTTGGCTGCAACTGTCTTATTGTTTTCTTCTTATTCTTTAAAATTTTCTATGATTACAAGTTACTTTATATAACCAGAGTTATTAAAATATTATAATTTTAAATAAGGGAGATTTACATACATATCATTTTATTTCATGCTATTTACATATCTAACATCTAAAGTTTTAATATTACATTTCTATCACTCAAATAAATTTTTAATATCAAAAATCACTCTTATATTTTATTCTTATCGTCCATACCACCCTGTAAATTTTAATATTTCATTCAATGCACCTATATTTGTTCTATGGGTGGTAGACATATAATATTAAAGTTTTAATTGTTAGATATATAAATAATATGAAATAAAGTGGTATGTATGTAAATGCCTGTTTAATCTTTAAAAAAATATTTAAAATATTCATATATATTTAAAAAAACTATATTTCACACAACAGTCTTATAATCACTTTTAAAAAATATTTGAGCTATCTCAAATAGGAAAAATTATTACGTGCAGACGTTGAACATGTTCGAAAGTCAATCAGGAGCAATCACGTCACACAATGCACGATATATTGCATGATGTGATGACTTTTAATTAGCCTTCAAATACATTCGATATCTACACGTAATAATCTCTCTCAAATAAGCCCTCGAAAAAAAATGGGGCACTTAGGAAGCAAGACAGTGAGTTTAATGATTACCATTTATCCATCGTATGGCTCTTAACATTAGTTTTTTGAACACCATACCTATAGTTTATTTCAGTAAGCGGTAAACGAATTATTTCTTCTGACTGGAGGACCAAGCGGGCAGCTTCCAAGTTTTTCCATTTTGAACCCCAAAGCCTCGAAACCCTAAATTAAGCCTCAGTAGGCTTGCATTCTTCTTTGGCAACAAGATTAGTCCTTCTCCGGCAGAAGGATCCTCGAGTACGGGCCGACTATGAACATCTTCAAGAAGAAAGTCACATCTAAGGGTTAGATTTCTTACTATTTGTTTTGCTTGACAAATTTAGGTTATATTTTGTTGAATTTGTTTTTCCTTGCACTTTTCCTTGTTAATTGGCGGGAGATTGTGTATTTGTGCTGGTTTGAGATTTTTCTCGGGAGATTTGTTCGTATTTATCTTGAT
Source organism: Dendrobium chrysotoxum (assembly GCA_019925795.1). NCBI lineage: Eukaryota > Viridiplantae > Streptophyta > Magnoliopsida > Asparagales > Orchidaceae > Dendrobium > Dendrobium chrysotoxum. The sequence continues at coordinate 5,829,342 of CM034308.1, forward strand.
TTCGATTTCCTTGCCTCTTTTGATAGTGTTGGTTGTTTTATTTCATGCATTGCAGATGCTCTTAGGAACAGTAAAAGAGAAATGACTGTCGCCACAAGAGGTTAGTTCCCCTTTCTCCTTTTTTTTTTGGCTTCCTGCGTTACAGATGCTTCAAGGACAAGCTAAATTACATTTAAAAGCCAGCAGATTCAGTCTAATATTGAGGGATTCTGAAAGAAATTAGCAGATCAATGATAGCATAGCAAGAATTATGCAGTTTGCAAACAGTAAAGTTGACATTTCATGTCGCTGTCAAGAAGATAGATGGGAAGAGTAGCTTTTTAATGAATCTAGTCCCAGATTGTTAGGACAAGGTTAATGAGGATGATGCCTAGGATTATGAAAGATTTTTACTGTTTTCTTCTAAATGTACTGCCGGTTTTTGATAGATAGCATCTTCTAAACCCTATTTTATTTTTTTAAGAATGATCTATGAGTTAAACTACAGAGATTGGTACAATTTTAAACTTGTGTTAAATAATTTAGGAACATTAGATGTTTGATGTCAACTTGTTCTTTCAGGCATTGAACGAGAGATTGCATCTCTGCAGTTAGAGGTATGCTATATCATTAGTTGTGCTTTAAAGAGAACCGTTTGGCAATCTGACTGTATTAATTAGGCTACCTTCTATGTGAATTCTTGCAGGAGAAGAAGCTGGTTGCAGAGATAAAGCAGACTGCCAAGACTGGAAATGAGGTGAATTTGTTGAGTTTTATTTTTTTGCTTATTTTATTTTATTTTCTAAGGATTGACCTGTTATAATACAATGGCCTTTAATGCCGCAAATGATATGCTTTTATTTGATAGCTTTCTTTGTTGGAGAAGCACGCAGTTTCTACCTTATGTGATTTCAGAATATTTAAGAAATATTCTCATACTTTGTTGAGCTTGTTTTCCAGGCTGCTACTAAGATCTTGGCTCGTCAGCTCATACGGCTGAGGCAGCAAATCACTAATTTGCAGGGTAGCCGTGCTCAAATAAGAGGCGTGGCTACTCATACACAAGTAAGGAGTATTGAATTTCATTGGATGCATCTTAATGCTTGCTAGTTCTTTTTTCGAAAACTACATTTTATGATTTCATTCAACTCCCCAGGCCATGCATGCAAGCACTTCCGTTTCTGCTGGGATGAAAGGTGCAAGCAAAGCAATGGCTGCCATGAATAAGGTATGCATGGCATAATAATAAATGCTCAGATTGTATTTGAGGGGGTATACAAGTTAGCTATGAGGGCATAATTTTGCACAACATTTTCAGCTTATAAGACATTGCTATTCTGTTTCAGGAGATGGAGCCTGCAAAACAGGCAAAAATAATGCAGGAATTTCAGAAACAATCTACCCAAATGGACATGACGGTAGAACTCCTTAAAATCCTTTTTGAGTGTGTTCTTTTACAGTGATTTTAGTCTTTTTTCGGTCATTTTAAAGTTCCTATGAAAATTAATATTTCCCTGAAATTTTTAGCATGTACACACCCGCTTTTCTTTTCTTCTGTGATCTTATATGTGCTTTAGCACTGAAAAATTTGCATTGCTAAACTTTTTAATATGGGATTAGAATGCTTTTAGATAGTAAAAAGAAAACTTATTGGTTCTCTTATTTATAACATGAAGAAATAATCTGCATTGTTTATTATTAATCTTTTAAATAGAAAATATTTTCTTTCTATAGCCAATATTTTGAGATCATTCCGATCACTATGAGAATTGTGCTATAAGAGCTGTGTACTGATGAATAGCTTATGTTATCAAACTAGCTGAGATTGTCTTGTTTCTTATGCAAATTTTTATATGATAATTTTGACATTGTCCTATGAATTCTATCCAATTGTGTTGATGATCTGTATCTTTATTAAATAAATTTTCATAATGTTTAGGCCTTCAAAATTTTTTCTTTCTATATTATGATTCTACTTGTACTGTATTAAAAAAATGTTCATAATATTTATCACTCCAAAAAGTTTTTCTTTTCTTTCAATGAACCCATTTCAACTGTGATGAAGATCTGCATATTCTGCATTAGATGAATGTTCATAATTTTTGGCATTTGAAATAGCTTTTTTTAAACTATATTTTAGTTCTTTTTATCAACCTTTTTTTTAATGTATAATACAACCTGCACAATACTAGGAACTCCATTCTTGTGTCTTTCTTGGGTTCCCTTATCACTACCATAAGGAAATTAGGGAATTAATGGTCGACCGCATTCTTTTTTTGAATCGGCATCACCCTTTGAACCCCATCTAGCTATGATGAAGATCTGCATAATTTGAATTAATGTATTAAACAAATGCTTATAGCATTTAGTCCTTCAAAATTATGTTCCCTTCCTATGTTTTGAATCTTCTAATCCTATTCTTCAATTCTTTCTTCTGTCTCTATAATTTGGCCAGAGCAAGACTACTGAGTGTGCACCCTTATTTGGCTCCATTAGAAATTAGCTATTTGACTGCACCACATGCCACTCTTCACTCCAATCACTCATGTGATTTTGCAAAATCATGCCTACCTTAAAGTTAAAACCATTTTTCTTCTGCTCAGTTCGGAAGTTCTTCCCCTTTGCTTATTATTTTATTGGAATCTTGTTTTGTCCATAGAACTCTCTAATGTCTCGAATGTGCAACCATCAAACAAAAGTATGGCCTGGTATCTGAATGCTGACACTGTTATGTAAGGCCATTAAAATATAATGTTAAAGGGGTGTCCCCCGTCTCAATAGTTTCCTACAATTTACACATGGGTTTGTTATTTAAAAAAAATTATATTTATATGCCTGCCTTAAAGATACATGGTTGTCTTATCTACACACATTCATGCACATGCACAGAGACTCCATCACACACAAGAAAAAAACAAAACAAAAAAGGACAATCTGATATTGTACTATATTTATGTTATGAGAGCAAATGTTAAAATGCCCCCTCAAAACAATGTAACTTTTCATCCTCATATCTCATTAAGTAGTTGTGTTGTGGCCAATTAATTCTTCCCCCATTTTTTTTGTAATTGAAGAGATTTGAGTGTTTTTTGAGATAATTTTCCGTCTATTTTACACCATATATTATTCCAATGAATTCTTTGATTTTTTAGTATAATTGAAGGGTTGAGTATTTTCCCAAGAGGCCAAGGCCCAACAAATTTATTTTATTTCTCTCTCTCTCTCTCTTTATATATATATATATATTGTGTGCCCACGCACTTATAATAACTTTGGTTTTCCAAATGCCCAAACTTCGTTCTCTATCAGTGAGCAGCTAAGTGTTGCTTGACAAAAGTGATCGACTCATGAACATGAGCTAGAGGCTGTAGTGTGGGCCCTTGAGCAATGGGAACACTACTTGATTCACCAAGAACTTGTTCTATATTGTGATCGTAAATCATTATGGTTTTTGCAATTAAAAAAAAAGATCTATATACATATCCAGTGGGTTATTTTTATGCAAAAGTTCAGTTTTATGCTTAAGCATAAGGCACTAGAAGAGCAAGCTTTTTTGTTGCTGTTTTCACATTGATCACTGGGATGGAGGCTAGAAAGGAGCAGTATGCCATTAATGACGATTTTGTGGAGCTATGGAAATGTTCCATCTCCAACTCGCCAATTGCTAATTATACTTTACAATAGGGTTATTTGTTCAAAAGTAATCAGTTGTGCACCCCAAACACATCCCTCTGAGCCCAGTTGATTAAAGATATGCATATTGGAGGATTGGCCTGTCACGCCGAATGAGAAAACCTTATCACAGTTGCAAGCTTGGTTATTTTGTTGAAGCTACGTCTCGAGATGTCTATTGTTATGTAGAAAGGTGTCCCACTTGTTAAAATTATAAAGTAAACTCACAAAAGATGGGTTTGTACACGTCATTATCCATTCCAGGGATGCTTTAGGAAGATCTGTGTCTTCACTTTGTCTTATGATTGCTTAAGGCCATAGGGGATTCAATTTAGTTATGGTGGTAGTGGATCGTTTCTCAGAAATGCTGCATGTCTGAGCTTGCAAAATGTTGATGATCTTAAAGTTGCCCGAATGTTTTTAGGGACATTATCCGATTACATGGAATTCCTTGAAGTCTCATGTTCAATCAAGATGTCAAGTTTCTAAGTTGCTTTTGGTGAAACTATAAAGAAGCTGCACACTGATTTGCATTTAAGTTTGGCATACTATCCTCAAATAGACGGTCAAATGAAAGTTATAAATCACACACTTACTAATATGATTTGGTATTTGGTGAGCGAACAGCTGAAGCAATGGGATGAGGTACTTAGTCTCAGAGTTTGCATACAATTCTATGGTAAACCGATCCACTGGCAAGTCTCCATTCAGCATTGTTTACACTAAAGTCTCTAATCATATAATAGATTTGCCGGTTTAACCTAACCTTGCGCAAAGCAGCAGAAGAATTTGGTCGCATATACTGGTTCCATGATCCAAAATGTAAAGGAAAAACTTTTTAGCCCTATGCTCATTCTTACAATCAGCAAGCTGATAAATGAGTGAGGCTTTAGATTTAGTTATGATTTATATACACAAATATCGATATCCAGTTGGCACATACTCTAAGGTTTCATTTGGGATAGCATTCTTACTGCTTTCTAAAGTAATTTTTTGATACAAAAATTCTTAGTTTAGAAATTTTTTGTACCAAAAAGTTGCTTTAGAAAGCAATAAGAAAGCTGCCCCAAATGAAGCCTAAGTTAAAGTTGTGTGAATTAGACCCCTTCCCATTTGCTTAAAAGATTATATGATAATGATGGTATTTCCCTACCACCTGAATTAAACATCTTTCCTACATTTAGTGTTTCAGATCTCTACGAATATCACCCTCCAGATGATGTTTCAATCAATGAACTTGAGTCAAGTTCTTATGAAGTGAAAGAGTATCTGGTGTATCCCACCAGCTCTATGAATCGGCACTAATTTTAGAAAATAAGAGCCATTAGCTTATATTGGCTTTCGGAGTTATTTTGTGTGATGAAGCAGTGAGTGTAAAATAATTTGAAGGCAGGAGCTTTAGGAATTTTAGTGTTTTGTTTCATGAAAAAATATGCGAAGTAAAATTTTGGTGAATTTCAAATTCATTTCATAGTTCATTTTTTTGTGTTCAAAACTCATTGAATTTTGGCTGAATTCAGAGTGCACCTCAAGCTAACTCTGTTGTTGATGCAAGACCCCGTCATGTTCAAGTTCATAGTTCTTCATGCCCAAATCTAGTGTTTAACCCTCCCTCGTCGGTTATTGACACCAAATTCTATGAGCTATATGAATGTGCCATGGACCCAAGAGATTTTATTCATGCTAAAGAATAGAGAGTTAACTAAGGCTGCTTGCCGAAACTACCTCTTACAAATCAGTTGCATATGTAAGTGGCCAAAAGGTGAGAACTCAACACTAGAGTATTTGAAGTGTGAGATAGATCTGGGCTCTCTCTGTCTATAATGGCTTTGGTATCTTCGTCAAATCTTATGAACTTATGGAGCTGCTTCTTCACTGTACCTATGTGCTCAAGGTCACTTGGCCAAGTGGCCTAACAGATTACTAGAGTTGAAAGTATTGGAGGAATGGGCATAACTATTGATGTATGATTGCAACAAAATTTGTCTTGCCAGAATGAATTAGTTGGTAGGATTCAAAGCATTTCCAGTTGGTTAATATTTTTAGGCTTGTCGTTGCTAAGGAAACATGATCTATAACATTGAACAAAAATCTTGGTTCGGTGGTGGGGATTATCTTAGAGTGTTGTTGAATGATCGAACTCCATTCCACCAACTTCTTAATCAAAAAGTTGGTAAAAATAACCAAGCTAACTCTCTGATATCGTACTCTACAAACCAATATATTTAGTGAAGTAGTTATTCATCAGCACATGGACTAATGCTTTTAGTATTATAGGTGCCATGCTCTCACTGGTGCAGAACTCATCTACTATATTGATGCGCAAGTGGTGAACATGATGTTTACTTTGTGTGATTAATGCACTTTCCTAATATATGAATCTTTGATTTCAAAGTTTAATTAAGCTAGTGTCAAGGGTGTAATGCACGTCGATATGTCATGTTTCCCCAACGTTTGATATTTTTTTTTACAATTTATTGCAATTAAAACTATAGAATATCTGAATATAGTGGATCTACTCTTCTTTCAGCTTGAAATGATGTCAGAGGCAATTGATGAAACATTGGATAAAGATGAAGCAGAAGAGGAAACAGAGGAGCTAACCAACCAGGTAATTTTTGAAGATATGCACAGTAGTAACTTTTCTTCCTGTGAAAAGGGCTTACTATATGATAAAACATCTGGAAGAGTGATGGTTATTTGCTTTTAAATGTTATTTTAAAATAGCATACT